>VCKV01000070.1:1200000-2400000 GCA_005876975.1 Drosophila orena | reverse complement strand
GATATATATAGACTCATTAATTGTGTCAATAAATGTTTTTATTTGTTTATTGGACTCCAAATTTAAACTTGGCATATCCATATCCATATCCATTCATATGTTCAGAGAAAATTGGTCTTTTATTCCCATACAGCTTGGTTAAAAATTCCCAGGTGGCTTTATAATTTTCCCCAGAGCCAAGCAATAAATGAGTTACCACATTCCTGGCCTCTTCTTTTAATGCTGATTTGAGGTAATTAAACTTGAGAGAAGGACTGAGATCATTAAAAAGATCCCGTTCTTTGGAATCACCAAAGAAAGTGTGTATCTGAATTTTAGGCAGGGTTGGTAACTCCTCTGCCTTAACAACCGTCGACATTTCAGCTTTCTTAGCTGTTCCACAGAGTCGACTATTTATGGCTGTTAAAATATTTTGCTTGTCAAACTCAAGTTCACTAATTTCATCCTCAAATATCGAACTTTCAAAATAGATATGGTTAAATATTTTATTCCAAAGAAATTATATTTTGATTTTTCTTATTTGAAGGAAATCTAGACTATTATCTATTAGTTTTGACGTGTCTTCCAGATATATTCTAAATTGTCCAACATTTCTACAGAATGCCTGCTCTACTTTCGACGCGTTGTCACTCGACATACCCTGCGACATACCCTGTGTCTCCTGAATAACCATTTCCTCAGAATTTGCTTTAGGGACTGAGTTGTCTACGGAACAACCTTTATTCTTTTCATATTTTATTTGTATCTGTGTCAACGCCATCATTATTACATCATACTGCTTGGTGTTAAAATATTCATCGACAATGCCGATCTTTAGTAAATTGCTATGATTAGCAACGAATAATTTTTGCAGTTCTTCTACTTCGAAAAATTCTTTCTCACTTAAAGTTATTTACAACTTTCTTATTTCCAAAATAATTTCGGACTGTCTTCTTAAGACACTCTATCGTTTTTTCTTACATCATAATGATCTTTTTTTTTTTGTATAATATTAAAGTAAAATTAAAAAAAAAATTTTTAACCCATCTTTTGGCGATGGCGATGCGTTCCTGAGTTGTGTCATTGGCGTTGTCGTTTGCGAGGCGTCGTTGGTGATGCGTCGTTGGCGATGCGTCGTTGGCGATGCGTCGTTGGCAGGTTCCTGGTTTTTTCTTCCCTTTAGTTGAAGTCGATGCTAACGATGATTTTGTGTAATAGGCACTTAGGCACTTTTTTTTGTGCACTTTTTTTTGTGCACTTTTTAATTTATTATGCTCTTATGGCATTTATTGAATGCCTTTATTGCGTTTTTAACTTGCTGATGTAAGGCCTCAAGCACGCCAAACCATAATTTTTTTATGGTTACAAAGCAGCCTTTAGCTATAAGGTGCTTGTTTCATTTTTAAAATATAAAAGATTATTGTGTATATTTTTGCTTTTTTAATTTTATACTCTGTTCCTTACCTTTGGTAGGGGGAAACAAGAGTTAATTATTTTTGCAACCTTCAGCTGCAAGATTAACTTAGCAACGCTTAAAGGAGCTGGCCTTTCTTTGAGTCCCTTACCATAGAGGGGGAAACTGCAAGGTCAAAGTTTAAGGCTCGATACACGAAAATGCGATACGACCGCATGCATCGTTGTTTAAGCGATGAACCCACGCAGGAGTTCGTGGTATTTTTATTATATCTCTAACGCTCAAGAGTTGTTTATTTTTAAATATAGGCAGACCCATGTTTGGCAATACATGTGCTGCAGCGGTCCAATCGTTTTACGTACAATATATATATAATAACGAGTTCGCGGTTGCAAGTTTTGAAAAAAATATAAGTTTTTATTTCAAGATAATAATACAACTTTGAATCGGAGTCAATTCACGTCTTAATGATATAGTGGATGAATTAGAACTAAATCTGGAGTGTGAGTTGAACGCTTAGCAAACCCTTGGTCGACTTTGTTTATATGAACTTGAAGGCTCTCCTCTCTATTCAAATGGGTTGCGCTCTTTAAGAGAGATGCGCATGGAAAATTACCAGGATTTGTGCTGCGTAAGCTATTTGGTTGCTTAGTGGGAATAACGAATTTCGGCATCGGCGGATGTTTATGTCTATGAATCAATTGTTTATGTTAACGCGGCCGAAATTGTTATTGTTGCCAAGAGCTTGGGATCTGACTTATGTGTTAGGGCAAATGGATTGGGTGGGTGTGATCAAGTGGTACATATGTACTGTGTGTGTGTGTTGTGTGTGTGTGACAAAGTGTTATACTATGGTACATATGCTACTTCCCCATCCTTAAGAAATTAGCCTGTCCTCAGGCGGATAATTTAGGATACAAGACAGGATTTACATTATTTTCCATTTCTGTTACATCATTGTTTATAATATTTGATTCAATAGGAGTGGGTACTTGTCTTTTGAATTTGATTATAATTTTCTTAGGTATATTCTTATATTTGTAGATATAATAGAATATTATTATGACAGCTAAAACTATTAAAATAGTAAATGTAATTATTTGAAATTTATTATTTGCTTTATTATGGATTTCAAAAATATCTTTAGCTTGTATATAAGAAAGGGCTTTTAATTTAGTGATATTGTTGTTAACATAAATCGTTTGTGTGTAATCTAACATAGTGTTTGATATTGAGATGTATTCGATTTGTATGGAACAGTTAAAAGCTTTTATTATGTTGTCTCCCTCTATTATTATATCTCTATTTATGCAATTTTGGTTAAGTATGGTTTTTGGTAAGTTCCAAGTTAATAGTATATTAGGTTCGACATAATTGATTTCAAATTCTTTATAAGTTTTTACATATCTGCATTCTGTATTAAATTGGTTAAGTATGCCCGTTAAGCATTTGTTTATTATTTAAGTTTTTGAAGATGCCAAATAAGTTTGATTATTTTGAACATAAAATTTATTTTGTACATTTTCTATTAAAATGTTTTGATTACTATCTGGATATGGAATTATTGTAAGGATTGGGGTTTTAATTATTTCTTTTGGAATATGGGAAAATATTAGAATTTCATTTGTATCCGTTTTCAGCCAAGTGGAAGTTTTAATATGTAGAAGTTTTTCTGGGTTTATATTTGTTAGATAATCATGTTTTAGTAATTTAGGATTAAAAATGCCAAGTCTTGTTAACTGCATTCCAAGTTCAATATCTTCTACATACTCAGTAAACTGTTGTAAATTAAATAATAAAATGTTTAATCTTTGATCGCTTTCATGTAATGCACTTAATAAATTTATTAATGTTATGCCTTCATTTACTGTTTTTATGACTTCGTTGAGTTCATTAGCTTGGACGCTGTTTTCGGACAAATTTTGAATTTTATATTCTAGCTCTTCTTTATCTGCTTGATCTAAGGTTCCAAAAAGGTATTATTAAATTGTGCCCATAAAATTAGCTAAGCCGCGTTTGCTGCGCTTTGCTATTCTAATGCCATTCATTTCTCTTTTTAATTTCTCTGCTAAATATTGAACTTGGGATAAAGTTTCATATTCTTCTGATTGTTTTACTAAGTTATCATATGTTTGTTCTATTTTTGTAATATTTACAGATAAGTAGTGATACTCGTTTGGTAAGCTTATTGATCCAGTATTAAATATAAGGTAGCCATTTTTGGCTTGAATTGGGTTAACTTCAAGATTTTGTCCTTGGACATTTTGGATAAAACATAATAGAAAATAGTAAAGGATCATCAAAATTGTGTAATTATGTTGGATTGCCTTGGTCGTTTTGGGTTGTGCTGGAATTATTGTTATATTTAGTTTCATTAATTTTCTTTTTCTTTTTATATTTTGATTTATAGTGGGCTATTTTCCTGCCTCTGTTTTTCTCTTCATAATGTTTTTCGTCAATCTGTGTAATTTCTCCTGTCTTTTTATATGGGTTTGTTGTCTTTGATTTTACTAATGGTGCTTGTCTATATCTGGTATCTACTTCATAACTATGTCTATTTTCGTTTAATTTATTTATTTTATTAATTTTCTCTTGCTGGGTGTCATGTGCAGGTGTTCCTGCATATATAAAAATATCTGCTGGTGTTTTACCTGTTGTATTATGTTTAATTTTATGGTTATAAACATTTGTTATTTTATTCTCTGGGTCGGACTCAGTGCTTATAATTCTTAACTTTTCGTTGACAGTTTTATGAAATCTCTCAATGTCAGAAATTCCATTTTTACTTGTTGTGACGTTAATGTGAACATTTTCGGACTTTATCCATAAATGTAATGCAGCACACATAAATGCTGAGTCTTTATCGGCTTTTATTTCGGACGGTTTTTCCATTTCATTAAAAATTTTAAGTAGAGCTCTTTGCTTCTAGCCAATCCCTAGAGCTGACTTCAATTAAGGCGGCATATTTGGAATAAACGTCAATACATGACAGGAATGTTTTATTATCGATTAAATAAAAATCGATAACATATTTTTCTCTAGGATTGAAAATTTCTGGCGTTAACTCGTATTTTAATTTAGTGTCTCTATGTTCTGTTTTGCACATGTTACATACTTCACATTCGTTGATAATGTTCTGTATTAACTTTTGATAGTCTGGGTAGTAATATTTTTCTTTAAAAATTTTGGTTTGTTTTTCTATACCTGGATGTAAGAGTTCTCTGTGGGTTTTTATTATTACTTCTTTAAATTCTGAATATGTTTCAATATCTATTAATTTACTGGTTGCTCTCATAGCTTTAGTTATGTTGTTCGGACTGACAATTTCTAAGAAGGCGTTTTGAAATGTAAGGAAATCTATTTCATTATGAAAATAAATTACGCTATTTTTTGTACACAAATATTTTTTTTATTAATTCTTTTGCATATGCGCTTGTCATTTCTTTATAATGGATTTTTAGTTTTGTTTTATGAAAATATTTTCTTATTTCTGTATTGTTATTGTCGTCTTTGACAAATTCTATTTGTCTATTATAGTAGTTTATTGGTCTTTCCGTAAAGGAAATGTAATTTTGGTTGTCTTCATGGCTACTATGTACGGTAGCGGCTGAAGTGGGAGATTCGCCGTAGAAGTTTTCTATTTTTACACGTGAAAGTGCGTCGGCGACATGGTTTTCTTTTCCTGGTACATATTTTATATGGTAATCAAACTCATTTAGTCTGATTTTCCATCTTTGGAGTTTCATGTTTGGTTCCTTGATATTATCGAGCCAAACTAAAGGTTGATGATCACTAAGAATCTGAAATTTACGACCAAAAAGATAGGACCTGAAGTATTTAGTGGCCCAAACAATAGCTAAAAGTTCTTTTTCTATTGCTGAATAATTAAGTTCATGCTCATTGAGAGTACGGCTAGCGTAACAAACGGGTTTACGATCCTGTGATAATACAGTACCTAGAGCGGCATTGCTTGCATCTGTGGTTAATGAGAACGTTTTTTCGAAATTTGGGTAAATTAATATTGGTTCGGACATAAAATTTTAATTTTTCGAAGGCTGATATATACTCGGTATCTTTAGAATTTATAACGGAACCTTTTTTTAGTTTTTGTGTTATTGGTTTAGTAATTTTTGCAAAGTTAGGGATAAATTTACGGTAGAAACCGCAAAGTCCTAAAAATGATTTTATTTCTTTATTAGTTTTAGGTAATGGGAATTTCTGTATGGCTTCTATTTTATTTGGGTTGGGCTTTATGCCTTCCGTAGTTACAATGTGTCCTAAGAACTCTGTTTCTCTTTTCATAAATTCATATTTGTCAAGTTGTAACTTTAGATTAGCTTCTTGTAATTTAGCAAATACTTTACGTAGAGATAACAAGGGTTCTTCCAATGAAGTGGAAAAAACTATTATATCGTCCATGTAAACTAAACAATCTTTGTAAATTAGGTCTTCTAATAGATTGTTAATACAACGTTGAAATGTTGCAGGTGCGTTCTTCAGTCCAAACGGCATTCGAGTGTACTCGTAATGTCCATTTTTTGTGGAAGAAGCTGTTTTTTGAATCGAGCTTTCATCCATTTGGATCTGATGAAAACCTTTTGCTAAATCTATGGTAGTGAAATATTGAGACCTACCTAGCTTATCTAGTATTTCATCCATGACAGGAATTGGGTATTTATCATCAATAGTAATTTCGTTTAGTTTGCGATAGTCGATTACTAACCTGAACTTTGTTTTACCAGAAGCATCGCTTTTTTCGGTATTATCCAGATAGGAGAACAGTAGGGTGAGTTCGATTTTCGAACAATGCCTTGTTGAATCATTTCTTTGATTTGTACCTCGACTTCTTTGTCGTAGGCCTGGGGGTATTTATAAGGTTTCCTATAGATTGGGTCTTCATGTTTAGTTTTGATGACATGCTTTACAGTACTTGTGAAGGTCACATTTTCACCTTCTCTGTATTGTATGTCCTTAAATTCTTGAAGAATTTTAGTAAGGGCATTTGACTCTTCTTTATTTAGATGGTCAAGCCTGAATTCATTTGATTCCCCTATCTCGTTTCCTATTGCATAATTTGTGGCTTCATCATCAGTGGATAATGATGGCTGTAAAACATTCAAATAGTCGGGGTTGTCTTCTAGGCTACCTTCTCGTGCTGGTAGGTAGTCCATTAAGAAAGAAAGAAGTTGTTGTTTAAAACTACACTTCTTTTGCCAAAGTTTATTTGGGCGTTGGCGTCTTCTAGGAACCCTGTACCTAATATCATATCGTAATTTTCGGAAAAATTATGAATATAAAAAACTTGTTTAGTAGGGCAAAGCTTACTTGGTTTTAGAATTATGATTTTCTTTAGGGTTATTGTACCGTTAATGGTGTTTGTAAATTAGTAGTTTTAACTGGGAAATTAAAAATGTTTGCTCTTATGATGTTTATTGTAGACCCAGTGTCTATAACACATCGGAGCGGTATATTGTTTAAAACAATATTTATGAAGGAATTGTGTCTTCTTCGTCCGAGGCATGTAGATGAAAATTTTCGGACGTATCCATTTTTGAATGGCCGCTGGTACTAGGTCTTTGCCTTTTTGTTGGAGGAATAATTTAAAGGATTTTGTGTCTGTGCTTGGTTGAGTTTTTGCTTAAATTCTTGGAATAGGTATTCGAAAGGCTGGTCATGGCTGTTATTGTTTTTGTTCATATATTGATTTTTTTTTTGGCTAATTGATGTTTGATTATAATTTTGATTTCTATTTTGATTATTTGAAGTGTTGTTATAGTTTGGGCTGTACTGATTTTTATTTTGGGTATTTTGAGTATTTTGGGATTTTGGGTGATCGAACCATGTACTGTACAATTTGCTTTAATTTACTGACTGTTGTTATATCAAATCTGGCTAATTGCATGTAGAGTCTATCTGGGAGTTTTTTAATAATTACATTTTTTACTGTATTGTTCATTGCGTTTGTATAAATGTGATTATGTAGATCATTATTTTCTAAAGCTAGCTTATTTGTTATTACAAAGCATTTTGCTTCAAGCTCTTCTATGAACTTACGAATTGATCCATTGAATTGGGTGTTATATAGTCGTCTCAAAGGCTCTTCAAATGGTGTCTGGGTCTTGAACTCGGCGATTAGGGCTTCCTTCAATTCCGGCCATGTATTAGCTGCACTGAGCTGGGATACTCGTTGGGTGTCGCCTCCAATTTGCATTTCGATTGCACTGAAGAGTGTGTAACTGACGGACGTCAGTTGATGGATATAGTTGAAGTATGAACTCTATTCTTCTTATGAACGAGCTCAGTTCCAGTGTCGTACCGGTAAATGTTGGTACTTGTCCAATCTGACCAAGAGCCTGGTTCAGAGGATTCTCGGAGAGTAGTTGCACTTGTTGTTGTGGTAGTGCCATTGTTGTTTTTCTTGTTTTTGTTGTTGTTGATTTTATTTTATTTTTCACTCCTCGTAGCGGTCACGCTTTTTGTTTTGCGGGCTACACACTGTCTTTGGTTGATATGCAAAACCTGGGGCTTCAGTTACCCTTTAGTGGTCTTGTCTTTGCAGCACTTATGTAATAATTTTTTTTTCTTCTAGTAGCGGTCACACTATTATGGTGGGCTACCAAGTTGAAGCGGTTTTAATTATTAAGCACTGTATGACTGGCGGATAGTTACTTCTTGTAGCACTGATTAGCCACAAAGTTGAAGTTAAATCACACACGAAGGTTCTTTGTTGGTCACTATAAGTTTAGGACCACCAACTGAACTAAATTTAGAACTAAATCTGGAGTGTGAGTTGAACGCTTAGCAAACCCTTGGTCGACTTTGTTTATATGAACTTGAAGGCTCTCCTCTCTATTCAAATGGGTTGCGCTCTTTAAGAGAGTTGCGCATGGAAAATTACCAGGATTTGTGCTGCGTAAGCTATTTGGTTGCTGAGTGGGAATAACGAATTTCGGCATCGGCGGATGTTTATGTCTATGAATCAATTGTTTATGTTAACGCGGCCGAACTTGTTATTGTCGCCAAGAGCTTGGGATCTGACTTATGTGTTAGGGCAAATGGATTGGGTGGGTGTGATCAAGTGGTACATATGTACTGTGTGTGTGTGGTGTGTGTGTGTGACAAAGTGTTATACTATGGTACATATGCTACTATATACATATTATATAATATCATATGTATATCCGTGTTAATGTGTGAACAAATATTCTAAAAAGGACCACCAGACATCTAGGTTACGAAATAGTTTCAAAAACACATCACTCAAATATTTTATGACACTATGCTAGCCTTCAAGTGAGTGCTCGCGTTACACTTGCACTTGGGCTGGACTGTTTATGTACGCATTGCATTACAATGTGTTTGTATGTTAAGAAGCAGCTGACAAAAGGGTATAGTGGGTACCCGATATGTGTGCCTACCACAATTGAAACTAGTGAAAACGTACAAGCGATTAGAGTAGCGGCGTCGTGACCATCACCATGATTTCGAAAATCCTATCCATCAATCATATCCAGCATCACACATCCGCAATAAGCCACATCGTAAAAGCCGAACTTAAAAACAAAGCACGCTTAGCATACATAAGCAGTGCAGTGACAATAATAACTAGTGAATTAAACTTAAATTAAATTACAGCCGAGAATAAACAGCCGGCAAAACAAACTAAACAATATCGTTTACCTATGTTTTTTTAGATGCCAGCAAAAATAAAGTAACAATAACAATATCCTAAACAAGTACGGTGACCAAGTAATTGGGAATCAGACATACATACCCTGCAGTTCCATTCGTTAGTGTTTCACCGGTGTATAACTAAAAAGTATGAATCTTGAGCGCTTAATTACCGCTCAATTTGTATGAAAACTAGCGATGATTTTAACTTTGGCATGTCCTAGGAAATCATCGCTATGAAAAATATCACAAAAACACCGCAGAAACAGCGCAAATCATCGCCTTTAATCACCACCTTTTATGAATTTATCGCCCGATTCATCGCTTTTCGCAATTCAATAACTGAATCCCCACTAATTTTTGTAGAAAGTAAAATTTCCATCATTCATGTTTTACTTCCGTCACCATTTCATCAATTAAATATCAACTGTATTTCATTAATATATTATTACTACAATTTTTTTTTTCAATTTGTCTTATTATATACATAAATTATGCATTGGATTTAAATATAATATAAGCATAAAAATGCATATAAAATTCCGGAGCCTTTTGCGTCTTTTCCTACGGAGTTTGGGCCAGCTTCGTTTCAGTTGCGTTGGCAAATGGGACTACATGTTCAATTAACCTTAAAATAAAAAATATTAGTATAATGTATATACAAGTTAAAACAATTTACCTTAAATGATCCCTTTTGTGAGTTGTATTTATTGTTGCTTATAAAATAAATCCATTACTTGGAAAAATTAATGAATTAAATTCGAAAATAATTAAAAACTTAATTTAATAATAATTTTCTTAAAGAAACTGATATTCAATAAAAACCGCGTCTGCTTCTCACAAAAATCTAAACGCAAGTTTTTTCGTTTCCGTCCCTTTCACCTACATACATAATTTGTCTTTGTATGTCACAAATTTAAAGTTTCTTACGATTGAGAGCGTCAGCTTTGCAGTCGGATAGTAATGAAATATAGATAAATTTGCTTCAAAAATCATTATTATTATCGCCTTGATTAGGCACATTATAATTGCATTTTCATCACTTCAAATTATTATGAAAGGAAGATCGCACGCGAGAGAGGCGCGAGAGCGTCAACTGTGCAGCCGAAGCAGTTTGTTCTGCTGGCGTGACCGATGATTTCGTGATGTTTTTCAGTAGCGATGCATTGTGGAACAGCAGGGTACATTACCATACTACTACTTTACTACCAAAGACACTAGACACAGAATAAATAGACACTAAATACACTAGAATAATAAGATGCGTAACGGCCATACATTGGTTTTGCACTATGCAGACATTTTTTGGCGATGGCAATAATTGCTCTCACGTAAAATTGAAAGCATAAAAATCTAAAAAAAAGATTTTTTGCTTGTGTGAAAGTAAGCAAAAGAATGTGCGTAGTTGTGCTAGAAGACGATTTTCGGTCCGAAATCAATTTTGATCTATGAAAAGAATTTGATTAATTTTTTGGTCAATTTCGTTGTAATATGATCTATTAGTATTATCTATTATTTTTGTTTAAGAAGTTATTTTAATATTCTTTAGTTAAAAACGCCGCTCGAATTAGCTACGGTTTTATATGAATTTTTATATTTTTATTATTAATTATATGTAATATATGTAATTTTTCGTACCCACAATTGTACAATTCTAGTCGACTTGAAATATTGAAATGTTAAACACTAAAATATTTCCATGTTCCCCAACTAAGCAGTTTTCTAACTATTGCTTTTCGATATAATTTGCTCCTTTTTTTTAAATTAATTTTATTAAATATTTGACCTATGTTATATATATATATATATGTATATATTTATTTTTAGTCGTCAATCATTTTTCATTTATGAGATAGAATGCTGAGTTTTGCTTGCATTTTTTGTTTATCAGCTGTCACAGTCCACTTGCAATGCTTAAAAGTAAAACTTTTCTGAGTTGCCAGACATACCCGCATAAGCTCAAATCTAGTTGGATTAACGTGACTTCTTGTTAATTTAGTCATTCTCGTTACTGATCTCTGATCTAATTTGTATACCTCTCGGATGACATCAAAGTCAACAAGTCCGTCAGGGGATTCAGAAAATTATTCCTTATAGACTTGAAAAGATGAGGAATGTCATAAAACATATACTATTTTTTATTATTATAGGTAAAGTAAGGTTTCTCATTGGTCACTTTAACTAATGATGTACATTTTCTATTGTTACCTCCTTGATCATACACCCCTCACTTTGAACGCAATATTTTCAACAATATTCATGTTTTTATAAATAAGCTTTTTTAAGCAATCGCCTTTAATATTTGTTTCGGGGACGAAATAATTTAATATAAATTTTCATTTTTTTAAAATACCCCGAATAACAAATACGCAAATGTGACTTCCCATTTTATTAGAGCGATCAATTAAATGCTCTAGTCCATCTATTATATCAACAGATACATTGTAAGTCAGGTTTCTTTTTATTGCTACTTCATCACAAGTTAATATGCATTCTTTCTCAGTACAAACATTCGTTGTCTCCCGGCTGTAATTTTGTTATGCTGTTCCACTTTTGTAACGATGATGGACTGGAAAAATTTAATTTAACGAGTCCCTTCAAAACGTATATGTTGAAGTGGACCTGTAATATATGCTCTGAGCAAACAATTTTTCCAAATCATTCCATTTTTTACAAATCCTTTTTGAATTGAAAAACTTAGAGTGAATGAAATTCCAAAAACTGTGTGTGTGAACCAAAAAAGGCTTGGCCCTAAGGCCATTTTTATAAAGTCAAAAGAAAAATCCGGAAATAAAAAGGAAGCAAAAATTCTGTGTTCTGTGTGTTAAGAAATATGTCTGATAAGGAGTTAGACCTACTAGATAAATTCTGAAGTTTTTGAAGCTCAGAAGACCAGTGATTTCTCAATATGGCAATGAACAACGAACAATTCAAAGCTATCATAAAGCACGCAGTTTAAGAGCACGCGCTATCCAAGAGCAAAGTTTTAGTCATAAGCCACAAGATATTAGCGTAAATATCGGCACACCTGAGGTAAAGACGCCGAAATTGATAACAAGAAGTCCCTGCCGGGCTTCGATGGCAAAAAGGAAACATACGTTTTGTGGCGAAAAGCGGAACATACTGCATATAAGGTGTACGAAAAGTACGAGGGTAGTTCTAAGCATAACGAAGCTCTTGGCATAATGAGGAACAAAAAAAAAGTCCAGCTGAAATGATCCTCTCATCATTGATACTCAGACTTCGCATGCGCTGATAAACAACCGGTGTATTTGATAGAGCAGGATATGTCAACACTTCGCGAAGGAAATTTGCTTCTGATTCAATACTATGACCTGTAGGGAAAAAAGGCTTTACTCCTAATCAAGAATATAGCTGCATTACTGAACGAATAGTATAGAGCGGACGCGCTCCGTCCGATCTTCCGTCCGCATTAGCATTAATCCTATAAGTCGAGACTAACCACGAATAACACATATTTGCTAGTAACTTCATACGAGTTAACTCCCAACGTAGGTTCGGGAGTAGTTTGCTGAAGAAATAGCTGGGGTTGATTCCCAAAATTAGACGTTCGCTGGAGTTGAGGTTGAAAATCGGAATAAATTCTTATATTTCTTTTCTCATACTTTACAACTTGGTTTGGTACATAGTGCTTATTCTAATGTGGTGATCGACTGAAAAGTAGAAGTGGAGCGGATGCGATTCTGTGTTGTCAAGAGGTTCTGGGTGGCCCCGATGTTTGTATCGATTCAGCATCTCAAGTGCTAATCGATACGAAGACTCAGCGTTTGAAGTGGTCGTCGTCGATGCAGCGTTTCGGATGTTAGTTCATACTATATCTCAGCGTTTGAGTGGGTCGCAACAAAGTATTTCTTTGGACCTATAGACCTCTGGCTGTCGAGGCGGCTTTCGCGGGGGACCGCCGAGGGTGAATGCTGAGGCGGTATCTCACGCGAGCATTGAGGGAAAAATTAAAAAATCCGAACAAAGGCAGCGGGTCAAAAAAAAAGGAACAATAGAGGCAACCACCTAAATAAGAACAAGTACAACAAATGGACACCGACAACTTTTCACAACTCTTTAACGCAAGCGCAATATGCTCAACCAAAACAACAAAAAATTGACTAACCAAAGAATTAACAAAGATAACGAATACTCAGCAGTAGCTGACAAAAAAGTAGAAAATTCTGGCAATGAATTCACGGAATACGACCAAATCAATTTTTTTGGCATAGCTTCCTGCTACCGTCATGAAAAAGCATATCGCAGGAAGAAAAGTAAAGCTTTTGATAGACACCGGGGCTTCCAAAAACTATATAAAACTATTAAAAGGATAACAAAATATCATTCCCGCACATAAACTCTTTCATGTAAAATCAATGATTACAACACCATAAACAAAAAGTGCGTGATGCACCTTTCTAATACAAATACGAAATTTTCCTTATTACTTCCTTATAATCTCACAACATTTGATGGATTAATTGGTCTTAATTTACATAAACAATCCGACGAGGGACTTGATCTAAAACGCAATAATCTTACACCCAACAACGGCTCTGAAATAATCACATTTTTAAAATTTTCGGACACAAATTTAAAAAAAAATGTGTAATCAATGCTAAAAAACCAAGCTGGCGTATTTGCAAAACCAAATTAGGCTTTACTAACCAAAGCCAATATCGTTGATACTTACCAGACAGAGAATGATATTGTATCCATACCCGTCTCTTATTTTGTACACCTAGAAACAAAAGCAATGTTAAGAGACCCTATAATGATATAATAATATTATATGATATTTCTAAATATTTCTTATCAAATGTTCCGACCACCCGTTATCTTTCGAGAAAATTGAGGACATTTTAACACGAGAGAACGCTATAATCAAGTTGCCCGAGAATCAGATGGCAGTTACTCAGCTAGTGGAAGTTCGAACGAGAAATTTAAAATATATAAAATATATCGATAGAATTTGGTATAAAAAAATAAAAAAAAAATCTACAAATTTTTAAATGTTTTCGTGGCAATAAATTTTTTGCCAAAACGATAGAAATTTACAAGACACATTTACAAATTTACAATTAATAAAATGAAAAAAAAAAAAAACAATTTGTCGGCGTTAGAGTGGGCGTTGTAGCATTTGAAAACAAACTTGGGCTGCGTCTGACTCTGAGTCTGGAATCTGAATCCTTAATCTTAACTTTCTAGCTTTCATAGTTCCTGAGATCTCGACGTTCATACGGCCGGAGAGACGGACAAGGCCAGTTCGATTAGGCTATTGATCCTGATCAAGAATACGGAAACGCTTCCTTATGCCTATTACATACTTTTCAACGAATCTAGAATAATCACCTTTTACTCTGCCAGTAATAATGACTCCTCTTATTCTATTCTTTTGGTTTGTTATTTATGTTTCTCTTTTTATATGACGACGATGCATGTTCTTCTGTTGCTTGGCCAGTGCCGCCTCACTGCCACCATTGAGATTGTTGACGGTGGTATTTGCTGCCAAGGTGTTGGCTGACGAAGCAATGTTCCGCGTGGAATATGCGTGGAATTAATGGCAGTGGCCTTGCCCTCTGCTATCAAGGAAATCTGATCAGCCTAAGCGACCCTAAAACCCCTACACAACAACTTACCCCCTGCTAGCCACGGTGCTGCAAGTGACAAGGAAAAGTGATCACTGTTTTCTCTACAAGCCAGCACCATGCAATCCCACATCCATTAACTTGACATACAATTTTCACGACACTGCACCTTAAATTTCTTGATCTTTTTGTGCCTGGCTGCTGCCTTATATACCCTCTCTGGACGCATAAAAGCCGGGATTCCGCCACTCCGACATTCTGATCAGGAGAGGCGCGAATTATTGCCACTCAATTCGTTCTTTTGAATTTACGAACTTTCATAAGTTGCGGATGAACCCGAACTTTTTGCTACGTTTTGATCCATGTTGAGTTACTAGCAACTGTTAGATACATTTGCTGGTATAGCGCCCTTACAGCTTTGACGTTCTTGTCGAAACAAAAGCAATAGAAATTAAATTGTAACAATAAAAGAAGTTGCAGCTTACACGATTCTAGTTTTCAAAATACATCAACAAGCGCAACAACTACAAACACTTTGAAGAAGCATATATTTCTCTTATTCATAGTTTTACACGCATTCCAAATCAGGAACAATGTGCTGAATTGTGTATCTCGGCCAGCTCTTAAAGGAATGCATGGAGCAAACATTTTTAGGAACTCTATGATAATAATTCCTCGATTTTCAATCTACAAGCAATTGTCTAGTCAAACGCGATAGCATTTCTTAACTTAGTTAAATTTCTTGTAAATTTCAATAAATTTTCAAAAAACTTTTTGCCCCGTCTACTCTAACGCCTACGCTTTTAAAAAATTTTATAGTTTTTTTTTGCGTTTTATTCTTTAATTGAAATTTTTCGTTTGCACTTCCACAAACTGAGTAACGGATATTTTTATACTTCTTTGACTGCAAACCTGTATCGATTTTCTTTAAAAAAAAACATCAAGTTGTGCAGACGTAAAGTTTTTAAAGACTAGTTAAAATGCGGTAACACTGAATTTAAAACTGGAGAAAGTATTGTTATACTGATTTGTCGTGGTTTGGGAAGGACAAGGAATATAATATGTTCAACTGCATGGACATATTTTTCTACAGGCATTAAAAAGGATAGTGATGAAAGTGATAGGTATCGAAGCAAAATATAAAAGAAATATGACGCCCTCGTAGCTAACAAGACGTGGACTCTAACAGATCTTCCAAGTCTACATAAATTAATCGAATCCATGTGAGTACGTGTATTTCGGATAAAAGAAACATCGATCGATTAAAATACATATTGGTTGCTAAATGTGCAGCCAGCAATACGACGGGAGCTAGCATAAGACCATTTGACCCGCACTTGATTTGAAAAGGCTTGATTTCTTTGCCACAAAGGAGATTCATAACAGTTTGAATTAAATACTGACCTTTATTGACGGCGATTGGGTGAATAACAAAGACCGATCGTACACCAGATACTGTTTATACCTTGGCGACTCCGGGTTTTAATGGGAACAGAAAAAAAACAAATAATTGTGGCGCTCAGCAGTACCAAATATATTGCTATGTCCACGGCGTCCTAGGAAGCATCATTCTTCAAAGAAACCAATATAAACACCAAACAATTTCTAACACTAGCGAGTATATAATATAGCCTTTTTCTCTACAACTAACGGGTATAAAAATGTTTTGATTTTTTTTCATTTTATTATTTGTCTTGTTAGTATCTATCGGAATGACAAAATTTGTAGTACGATTTTTATGGTTTAAAATCTTTAATTTTATCCATAACCTGAAAGTGATGCGTCATGTACTAACGATTTATGGACTTATCTTAAAACATTTCTACAGATTATTTAAATTTATGGGGAGTATTTACTCAACGTAGCAAACATAACAACGTAACTTTGACCGGTAATTTTTCGCGAATCATTTAATCTAATGTAACACTAAGTGTCCTTGAAACTGTGTTTGATGGATTATTGTATTGACTCAGTTTACATCACAATCTTTTTCTTCTTATTTTAATTTTTCAACAAATTGACGATAATTATTAGTATATTTAGTCTCACGCAATTCAGCTTTTTTGACGTGGAGGAGTTGCGCAGTTGAACTCGCTGATTAGGAGGGTTCTTAATTTCCCCCAATCCTGTGTTACATTCCCCATCAACATTGATCGGTCTTATCCAATTAAGAGGTTCCTGGTAGCTGCTTTGGCTTCTGATGTTGTAGCATAATGGTAGACCAGTTCGTCACCTCTTGTATAAAGTGAGCCAGATAAAGCGGGTGTTCATTAAATTTATAATTTATCAGTTTTATAGTGCTTTTACGTCTGCGTTTGGTTGCTGGCATTTAAAAAAAAAAACAATAAAACATTTTTTTAATAGTGTAGTTGTGCCAGTTTTAGACGGCTAGTGAAGGCAGCCAAAATGTTTTTAGCATATCGATAGAAATTTACAATGAGAAATAAAAAGTAAAGAAAACCTTTTATTAAAGAGTGGCCGTGGTAGTTGTGTGCGTTACGTGCACAGCGTAGGCGTCTTTAAAATCTAAGTGTTTATTTATTTTTTTTTTATCTCTCAAAGCTCCCGAGATTACAGCGTTCATACGGACAGACGAATGTCTCCAGATCGACTCGTCATTTGATCCCGATCAAGAATATACATACTTTATAGGGTCGGAAAAGCTTCTGTTATATCTGGTATACCCTTTGACTCTTTAAGTAACTGTAATAAAATTTAATAAAACTTTAGCAGTTCCATTTATTACCTTTACATAAGTGAATCACCGTCTTGTACTTAAACCCTTGCGCTTAATTAACAGCGTATTTGTATTAAAACTTAAAATTAATTTGGTGTGTACTTGTATTATTCATCGCAATGACAAAACGTCACAAAATATGCCCATGTCTATTAGAAAATTTTTCATATTTTTCATATTATTTTCACAAAAAATATCAAAACCATTTCAATATTTTTCAAAATGCAGTAAACATTTCATCACAATTTCATTGCAGTTGCACAGCAATACAACACAATTTTATCAATTATCTTTATATATACAAATAAAATATACTGGAAAAAGAAAATCCAAGCATTCATTCACTGGGCGGTAATCGATTTGGCAACACTTCTTCGGCAGGTCCTTCGAATTTTCCGTAGGCATGACAATATTAACAGACAGAAGAACAGAATTAATGGAAACAATTTATTTGATTTTATTTGTTTCATTCACTTGCATTGTGTAATTCATAAGTACTGGCCCTGAATAAAATTCGTAGCTTCTTCTCACTATCGTAAGTAAAATCGCGAGAACTTTTGCGTTCCACCTCATTTGTTCTTTCGCTTTGACAATTTAGCCTTTTTCCGGACAGATCTGTCCTGTTTTTACTGCTTCATCAGGAAAAAATGTCAAACAGTCGCTGTCCTTTTTAAGTTTTTCTATCCGGAAATCTGTCCTTTTTAGACAACGTTAGAATTTTTAAAATTTAATTTGTATAATTCCACATATTTTTGTTTGCAAGCTATGTGGCATCTCTTTTAAGCAAAATGTTATCGATATTTTATGTAATCGTATGAATATCGAAACTCACTTTGCCAAATTGCCTAAAGAATACAAACAAAATAATATACAAACGCAAACATTTTGTGATTTCTGCCAAAATGCCTAAGGAAGGGTAAAAACAAAAATTTCGCTATCTCTGGCTTAACAAGCCAGATTTTAAAAATTGGTTAACAAAGGACCAAAGTGATAAAAACAAAGGCTTTTGCAAATACAAATTCGTGCTCATATGGAGACCAAAAGTTAATTTCAGCCAATTTAATTTGGTAATACAAATATAAACCTTAAGCTCTATTTTGGCAGTCAGGTAAATATATATTTATTTTTTAATTGAAATCCATTTTTTTATATATATGTATTGACATCTAATTCACCTTCAGATTTGGACTGCGTAGACATAATTTGTCCTGCCACATCTATAAAATGCCCGAAACGTATTTAAAACGCATTGACACAAATGTTGACAAATGCGTTGTAGACGAAACATTTAAAATAATAGGTTGTCAAATATCTTCCTTCCGCCCTTTTTGTCTTTTGAATTTCGCGGCTATGTACAAAGCGCTACAGAGTATCTCGTATCTGGCAATACTATACATAATTTGAAAGGTCTTGTCATAACCTACAAAACGACGCTATGCATGATTAGTTTGGATATTGCGTTCAACAGTTATAGACGTGTAAATATTGAGTTCACTAACGCCGAAACTCGCGCTATTTTAAAGTTTTCCTTCGTTAAAGGCAAATACGCTAGAGAAACGTTCCGTGAGATTAATGGTGTTTTGGGGGATGGTACACTATCATTTCGAACCGCGGAGGAATGGTTTCGACGATTCAGAGCCGGTGAAAACGACACCATGGATAAGCCAGCCGGCGGAAGATCTGTGACGACAAATACCGATCAAATCATGGAATACATCGAGTTAGACCGGCATGTGGCATCGCATGACATCGCCCAGGAGATGGGAGTTAGTCACCAAATCATTTTAAACCATCTGCAGAAGGCTGGATACAAAAAAAAGCTTGATGTTTGGGTGCCGCATGATTTGACGCAAAAAAACCTTCTGGACCGAATCAACGCCTGCGATATGCTGCTGAAACGGAACGAACTCGACCCATTCTTGAAGCGGATGGTGACTGGCGACGAAAAATGGATCACATACGACAATATCAAGCGAAAACGGTCGTGGTCGAAGGCCGGTGAATCGTCCCAAACAGTGGCCAAGCCGAGATTGACGGCCAGGAAGGTTTTGCTGTGTATTTGGTGGGATTGGAAGGGAATCATCCACTATGAGCTGCTCCCATATGGCCAGACGCTTAATTCTACCATCTACTGCGAACAACTGGACCGCTTGAAGCAGGCGATCGACCAGGACAACGCCAGACCACACACTTCATTGAAGCGGAAGGGAGATATTTGACAAAATATATATATCATATAAAAAAAAATTGTCCTGCTCTTTCATCCTTTTTTTTTTAAATGTTTATCCTTTTTTTCGTTTCTTTTTCTCAATCTGTCCTTTTTTTCTGAAAAATATTGGCATCTAGAGTCTAGAGCCAGCACAAAATCGTATGCAGAAAATCGTATGGCGTTACGCATCTAGTGCATTGATAAGTATGTAACAGGTAGAAGGATGCGTCTCCGACCATTTAAAGTATATACACGTACATGGGTTATTTTTACTATACTAATAACGCGTAAATATACGGTTAGACTTATGTATAGCATATAATAATTAATTTTAATCGTAATAGTCAACAAGTCTCTAGCTATTTTCCCTATAAATTAGCGGATATCCCAAAAAGGCATAACACTGATTTTCCAGTTAGAAGCTGTTTCACACAAATAAAATAATAAAATTACAACAATTATAACAATAAATAAAATTTTCACAAAATCTTGGTTTGAAACTATCTTTCAAACGAAGTGTCAGATTTTCACAAGTGTGTGACACTCGATGACAATTGCTTTCGATATCTCAAAAAAATATAAGTTCGCACTCCCACTATTTGAGTAATAAAAATTTTCCGGTTCGGGGTTAGAACATTAAATTTTTTTTATATTTTGATTTTTTTTTTTAAATTAGGGAAATTAATGTCATTCTTAAAAAGCTATATAAATCGGAAATAAACATAATTAAAAAAAAAAAAAATGGAAACTAGCTTTGGCAAGCCATGCCTATATATGTACATACCCTCGCAGTAGTTTTATATTTTAAGATATAAATAATATATAAATATAATAAATATTTTCAATACATTTGCTAACAGTTTCCGTGCAGCTATATGATTATTTCTTCCGAATTTAAAAAAATTAAAACCGAACTTCAGAGAACGACACACGCTAGATATGCATAGGCTGAGGTCAACGTTGCCGACCGTTACAAGAATTGTATTGTTTTTTGCAAATGCACGCCTATTATTCAATTACCCAAATTGTTTGTAAAGCAATACAAGCTGTAATTAGCATTACAAATTTATTGGAACGATTGGCCACCACACAGCTTGTTGTTTCAATTCCTAGATTAGATTATCAAAGTTGAAAGAGAAAAGCGAAAATGCTTATAGATCTGAGTTGGTCACTTGTCCTAAGTGCTATCAGTAATAAAAGTTACGTTTTTAAATTTAATTGTTATCTTTAAACTTTTTACTCAGTAGGAACATATTTGAACGAGAGCACGATCTGTATATTTTGGAATGATAAATTCGAGTTCCAACTGCTTCATAATGCGGAGTATATAAGCTTTGTGGGAATAAATATTAATAGCTTAAGTGAAAAAAGAGGTCGATATATTGTTAACACGGGATTGAAGAAAAAAGAGCTTGAAAACAAACATTTGTCTCTGGACGACCTTGTGATAAAAATTATTATATCTATTGAAGTCACACACTGCGAGGTACAACTTAAACATAAAAAAATTATTTAGTGCTTATATATTTTTGAAAATTCCATATAATCAGACGTTTGTAGTATTCGACAAAGATATTGATCAATTTGTGGATGCGTTTACTAAGGCGTCAGTATATTCAATATGGAGGTCTTTACACAATAGATTTGTGTTTGCTCATATAGCTAACGAATTGCAGGAGTCCAATAAGCACTTTTTTGAAGGTATGTACAAAGAATAGTGTTAAGTGTTGTGTTAAGCTATGTACATTTCCTAAATATTCAAATTTCAAATATTTGGAGTTGTTAGTGATTAATTTTGTGTCCGCCACCTGGCCAGTAGTTTTCGCCCATTAAGTATAAGGAAAGTTGACACTTCATTATGAACCGTACAAATATACACAAAAAACCAATTAGACGATTGCGACTGCAATTAGAAATCCGTTACGCAGCACTTATGCTCATGTTTTGTAAATTTGACAAAATCCGACCTTCATTTTACAAGTTTATGGACTTCCAACCTATATTATTTTTGATCGATTGCCACCATGTCTTCGGTAAGAGGGTGTACTAGATTCGTTGAAAAGTATGTAACAGGCAGAAGAAAGCTTTTCCGACCATATAAAGTATTCCAGAGACATATACATAGCAGCGCAAGCTTGCTTACAAATGTTTCCCCGCCCACTCTAACGCCCAGATCTGCCGTCCAAATCTACAAATAAGAATATACGAAAGAAATTTTAATTATTAATTATACAAAAAAGCAAATATAGATTTCTTCTAGTTTCATTTTTTTTCTACATATGTATATAATTTACACACTCTTTTAAATAGTTTCAACTTTTTTTAAATGCCTCGTTTGTCTTGGCTCCCGTATTTCGTAAAGAGAAACAAGCCACCGATACTCGACGTCGTTTTATACATCGACCAAATAACGAGGATAGAGCTATGGAGCAGGTCCAAAATACTGCTGAGCGTTTGGATCCTCCTCTTTTCGCAGTTGAGCAAGCTATGGAGCAAGAACAAAATACTCAAAGCCACAGAAGCCGCTTGGCTCCCGCATATAGCGCGGGCTAGCGATAGAGCTTACAGAGCTAGGGCTAGGAACTGTAGGGTAGTCGAGGAGGCGAGGAATATACCTGCTCGACAAAGCGCATGAACAACTGGTCCACAAGAAATATAGATATAGCTGCGATTAAAAATATAATTAATAGAGGGATAGTCAGTATAGAAGCCTTAGGGAAGAAGAAAATCTTTTGGAATTAAATTTTAAGTCTGTGGATTATACTTGATATAGTTTATGGGAGTAGGACTATTAGAATGAGATCTATTAAAATAAAAGATCACAGAGCAACAATCAATAGGAATCAAATAAAAAAGCTTTCTAAGTCCTGTTTGGAAGAACAATGCAAGACATATTGCTTTCTCTGGTAAAGCAAATCTTGTCATAGCAGCATTGAAACCGGCCAAAAGCACAAAAGGGCCATTTCAAATGACCTAGATTTCCGGGCATGTAGGAGCGCTTGTCGCTGATAATATTGAAAAAACAAACCAAACAAATATGCCTAAAAGCAAGCAATGGTTTTTGAATTTGCCGTTGCTTATCGGCTGATTAACGTATTGAAAGTTAATTAGGGTCTGTCCTTACATAAAGAATTCTTGGTAGTATAAAAACCAATGAAATGATTTATAGGCGTATAATAAATATTAATTATACGCTGAAACTATATTTGTAGTATAAACAAATACTTAAATAAATTTATAAATAATTGAGAAATTGAGATTTCTTTTAGCTATCTTAATAAATACTAGATTAGTTAGGATAGTATAGTTTTGCTCCCTCACAGGGATGATACCATTATTCCAGTGTCTGTGTCACAATGACAGGGGAAAACCTAGTGGCAGAGGAAATAAGGGCCATAAGCTAGATCTAGATCTAGACCCTCGATCTATTCGATTCCCAACCATCCAGCAGACCACAACGTAGGTTCTCAAGCTAATCAAGGTGTACCTAACTCACATTGGCCTGGGCAAGGCTTTATATCTATCAGTTGCATCAGCTTCGTTATATTAAATCCAACCTCGTCAATTTTCTTGGCTATTGCATCCGCCAAAATTATCATTGTGCAGCCCCGAAAAGCTTTGGAGGCGCAGATAGGAGGCCGTACGCCCAAAAACGAGCCCTTTTCTACGTTTCGTAATCCCACTAGATGAGCGCAATCTAGGCAGCCTTCTTTTTGGGTCCATGAGCAAGTAAGAAGTTTCTACAAGCCAGATTCGACGCTGAATTAACCCCAGAAAGCCCCATCAAGACAGCAAAAAGTGAATTGTGAAAGTGCGAGAAGATCACCAGTTAACCCATAACCTCACAGAGCTTTAACATATCCCAAAATTGAGAAAAATGAATCAAAATTAGTCTGCGACGAACTCTGTGTGCGTTAACAACGGCGAGAAATCTGCGAGAATAGCAGAAATATTTTTTTTTGGTTTTCCTTTTGTTTTTTTTTTTAAAAGTATTTCTTAGTATAAGTAGTCGAAAATGCAAGGAAAATCCAAATTGTGAGAGAATGGTGAAGTGAATGGTATGTTGTAACCAAAAAATTGGTAATACTAAACGTAGACCTGAAAAGAAAATATCATGAAAAACTAACCAATATATAAAGGCAATTTAAAGGAAAAGAATAAAACAACCATAAATGTGGTGTGCGATTGCCGTAAAAATTATTGAAAATAAAGTACTTAATTGCCTACATAAAAGTGAAAAAAAAAACTTAATAAGATGAGCACTTAAATAAAAGGTAAAACATCGGAGGTACCAAATATAATGTGTATGTCGAAGAGTCATCAGGAAGCCCTTCTTCTTCTTTACAACTCTCGTTGTTGTCTGCGCAACGTTTTCTGACGCGTGAGCGAAGCATGTCTGTTATGCGTAATAATCGGAAACTGACTGACCCAATCTCAGAATTATGCGTAGTTCTTAACTCTACATGCAATACCAACACATTTTGGAGACTTATTCCAGTCCGCATACACCACCCTGCATTTTTCTGTATGCTTCTCGTTTTCATGCAGACTTCTACTTCCCCCGCTCATACCCGCGACCAGACTACGCCTACATGGCGCGTGCCAAGCAGAAAGACGCAATTGCTAGAAATGTCGTTAAATTTAAATGATCTGCGACACGGCCTTCCTTACCTATCACACGTCCTCGTGTGCTAACAATCCAATAATATCGATCATCGATATTAATTTATTATAAACCTTTTTTTCTTTTCGAACAAAAATTAAACAGAATCTTTCAAAGACTTATTCTCTTTGTTTTTTCTCAAAATATAAAGTTATTCGTCATTCTTTATTGCTTTAAAGCAAACCAATACAAATAATTAAAACATTTCATTTATTACATTTAAGCCATGAGATCCGGATTACCATCAACTTTCAATCAATCAATCATAATTTTATCTTCTTCACACATAAATCGTTAAAGTTCTTGATTTTCAATACATTTTTCTACTAGCACACAGTTTTTCAAACCGGCCAGTCCATCTTTTGTTAGCCTAGCTCACAGCTTACAACTCGAAAATCCGGCCAACATACGTGGCACCCAGTTGACGCAGTCTATAAGCCGGCCAACTAACTCACACCACCAACCGTTGCCAAATTTAAACTTAACTGCAACAAAATGGCGAACCACATAACTCGGTCACCCATGAGGTAGAGAAAGTCGCATTTGGAATAGGTCCGGAGGTTTACGAATTCTTAGTCATTCTCAAGATCACAGCCCTCATTGGCTTGATCCATATCGCAGCCCTCACTGGCTTAATCTATATCACAGCCCTCACTGGCTTGATTCACATCGCAGCCCTCACTGGCTTGATCCATATCGTCTTTTTCTGCGCCTTCATCTTCTAGTTTTGTGGTAATCCCCTTCTCAGGCATACTTCGCAAAAATTCATGAGAATATTTATAAGTTCGATTATTGTTCAATGCTTTGAGCTTATGTCTATCTCCTTGTAATACTTCGGCCACTACAAATGGACCTTTAAGCTTAGGATCTAGTTTGGTCTGATGACGTTCTTCATTTTTAAGCAAAACATGGTCTCCTACCTTGTGTCATACAATAGTAGCTTTATTTTTATCGAATCTAGCTTTATCAATTTTGGCATTCTTTTCCATGTTACGTTTTGCCATTTCTCTAACTGAGCCAACATCGACAATATTTTCTTCATTTACAACAGGTGTAAGACCAAATGGCCTTGCTTCTTTGCCAATAAGTATCTCTAATGGACTGACTTTAGTAACTCTGTTGGGTGTGCAATTAAGAGCCAGCTGAATCTCATCTAAAGAATCCTACCAAGATCCCGGGCCAGTTTCAACTGCGGTCAGCATGGACTTTAGAGTACTCATGACTCGCTCCACTAGGCCATTGGCACGACTAGCATTTAGACATTTTATCAAACCAATAGAACTCGTACATTTTCTCAAGAGTTTTCTCCCACCCGAGATGCATAATTGACCCGTGTACGTTGCTTACAGCTTACCACCTAAACTGCTTTGGGATTATGGGCAGAAATCGAGTCTTTCAATTTCTTTAAACTTTTCGGTATAGAGTTCCAGACCGTATTTCGTAAGTTTTGCCCAAATCCTCGGGCAATAAATAATTACGCAATTTAGAGATAATAGAAGAAGTTTCTTCGTTTCTTTGCTGTTCAGCCAACAACCTGTTGTCGGATATTTCTGTCAGATTAATATGTCTTTCGACTACGCCTATGGAATTCTTGACAATTTTTGGAACCGGATTCCGAGACAGGAAGTCAACATGAGCCATACGCTCACCTGGTCTATACTGAATATCAAATTCGAAAGATTGCAAGTACGACCACCACCTATGAACTCTAGGGGTCAGTTCTACCTTTGTACGAGAGTCTTTAAGCAAATTGCAGTCAGTAAACACAACAAAATGACGGCCATGCAAGTAATGGCGAAAGTGTTTTATAGAATTGTAAATAGCAAGTGTCTCGAGTTCATATGAATGGTAACGTGATTCTGCTGAAGATGTCATCTTGCTAAAATATTCGATAACTCGAGGCTTCTGTTCAATTCGGTGCAGCAAAATAGCGCCATAGCCAACAGAACTCGCGTCTGCGTTGAGCTCGACAGAAAATTGTGGGTCGAATAAAGTAAGGACGGGTTCATTAGTTAAAATAGATATTACTTTTTGCCGTATTTGCTCATGCTCCAGTTCCCACAAAAATGACTTGCTCTTCGAAGTAAGGCCGTAAAGAGGTTTCATCAGTTGTGAAAACTTGGGTACAAATTGTCGAAAATATGAGACTAGCCCAATAAATTGTCTCAACTGAGTGACGTCTGCGGGGGTGGCAAACTCAAAAGGCCTCAAATTTTCCAGGGATTTGGTCGAATCTCACCTGCATTTACCTCGAAGCCCAAATATTCAACACAAGACTTAAGAAAGGAACATTTTGTAATATTAAAAGAAAATCCAGCATGCGTAAGTGTTGCAATATTATTCGCAATCTTTCAAAAGCTTTTTCTTTTGTATCATTACGTCATCCATATAAACAATGGCATATGAATAGGTAAGATCACCTAAGGCACGATTAATAGCTCTTTGGAATATGGAAGGTGCATTTTTAAGCCCGAATGGCATAGTCAAATATTCGTACTGGCCTTCTAGGGTGACAACTGCCGTTCGCTCGACTGAATTCGGGTGAATAGGGATTTGGTGAAATCCGCTTGCCATGTCTATACAGCTGAAAAACCGAGCACCACTCAGCCTAGCTATTTGATCAGAAATTAGCGGCAAAGGGTACTTGTCAGAAACGGTATTTGCGTTTAGCTCTCTATAATCCACGCAGAGGCGGTCAGAAGCATTTTTTTCGGACAAGTAACATTGGGCTCGCAAAGGGAGAGGAACTGGGGGTAATAATGTTTGATTCCAACAGCTGTTGAATTAAATGCCGAACTTTTTCCTTTTCCTCTACACTCAACCTATATGGGCGCCTTTGAACCGTCTTATTTTGATCGATCAAGCGAATTTCTAACTGTCCCGTAGTCACACGGCTTTGTGGAATTCTATTTATGAATGACCCTGAATATTCTTGTATTCTTAGTCTCTATCAGGTCCATGCAGATCGGGGTCAACACTAGCCAAATCAGGATTCTTTTCGGAAACTTCAACAGGCAATATATATTTTTCATTAATCATAGTAAGAGATTTTAATGATATTGTCACACCGACTCCCTGGCTCAAATATCTCGACCAATCAGAGCGTCATACTTAATATAATTGTCTAACACTACATGAAACAACATTTCATATGAACGTTCACAAATCAAAACATTGGCCAATATCTGCAAGGTGCTACAAATAGTATTGCTACCAAGACCCCTTAAAATAACTACGTTGCCCATTATGGATCCAGATAGTCTCTGCGAAGTAGCCTCCTTGATGAGTGAACACTCGGCTTCAGAATCAAAACAAAATGGGAACGACTCACCAGATTGCGAAAACGTTTCTACAGGTACAAAAACGGTACAGATGTTGACATATTTTACAATGTTGTTTTTGGAAGACGACGAACGCTCCTGGCGATCAGGACATACTGTAGAGATGTATCCAGCTTTTCCGCAGTTGAAACAAGTCAAAGTAGACCGGTCTTTTCCTGATGGTTGCTTGCCGGGTTGCTGGACGTGCACTGCCATTGTTTTTGATCGACAATCCGCCTTTTTGTGACCAGGCTTTCCGCAGTTGTCACACTTGAAGTAGGGCTTAGCTCGTTTTCCTGGCGGGGGGGTGTGTGTGTAAATGTACGGCCATTTGTTGTCTCTCATTAATGTGTTGCCTCCGGATATAAATGACCATTATAATTATGATAATCGTTGTCAACGCTAGAGCCGAGTGTCCGCTTGCCGTTTGGAAAATCAAGTGAAATGTGACTTATCCAGTATAATTGGATGTTTTACATTATACGGTATCATTGCGTTTTGTAGTCGTCCACCAACTCGAAGTACGCCATCACTATCCAAAAAAGGATTTAGCGCCTGTAACTTACTCTTTGGGTCTAATGGTCTTTTGTTTTTTGAGTAGTCTGACTTGGTGTCCAAAATCTAGCTGTTGTTGTATCTTTACCATAGCAATCTTCGCTAGCTTTAATTCCTCCACCGTAAGATGTGACGGCTGTTGCGATTTTCCTCTCAGCTTTGCTATGAAGCGTAATACATACGCCATTACTCTAAGAAGTTTGTCGATCGATGAATACTTCGAACAAGATATTCGGATTTTATCAATGTGGATACCACAACAATTTCCGATTCCTTTTGAGTGGGCCAGTGTTGTGCATCTATAGATAGCCAATTCGGCCTTCTCCACCAAAATTCACAGATTTTAAGAGCTTGCGGTGATATCCCTCTTGAAGCCACGTCTGCTGGATTTTCTTCCGATTTAACGTAATTCCATTTGACATTGGGAATTAGTTTATTGATATATTCCACTCTAGCTCTGACGAACTTATCTTTGCTGCGCTTGTTCTGTATCCAAGCAATAGTAATTTGCGAATCACTCCATGCATGCGTTGTAATCTTGTTGCTCCATATAGCCTGCACTTTCGCTAATAACTTTGCTAGTAAATTCGCAGCACATAATTCCAACTTTGGAATTGTTTTCCTGTTTTTTATAGGATTTACTTTGCTTTTTGCTGCTAGCAAAGTAACTCTGCCGCCTACTTTTGTATACACAGCCGCTGCATATGCTTTCTCTGATGCATCGCAGAATCCATGTAGCTCCATAATACCTTTGGAGCATCCAGTCCAGCGTGAAATGCTAATTTCTTCTAAATCTGATAGACGTTTAGCATATTCCATCCACCAGCTTGCTTAGTTGGATTCCAATTCAACGTCCCAAGTCATCGGTAACTTCCACAGTTCCTGAATGAAACATTTGCCTTGAATCGGTACAGGTGCCAACCATCCTAGTGAGTCTGGACAACTGTGATAACACTAACCGCATTGTTATGCGTGTTAGCATTGGGTTTTCTGCCGAAAACGTAAATGTATCCTTCTTCGGATCCCATTGAAGTCGTAAGGTTTTGATCGATTCATTTTCCTCAATGCAGATTTTCTCCGTAGCACCGTCGTCCTGAATGTCGGCTAAAATACGTTCGTCATTTGCAACCCATTTTCGCAGATGCATGCCGGCCTTCTCCATCACTTGTCTCAATTTCCTTTGAAGTTCATAGCACTCGTTGACTGTGTCTCCACCAGTTATGAGGTCATCCATATAAAAGTCGTCTCTTATTATTTCTGCTAAGACGCTATCCTCTTGGCAAAAGCGATCTGCCAACTCTCGTAGACATCGGACTGCTAAGAAAGGTGCTGCCGAGGTGCCATAAGTTACGGTTGTTAACTTAAACTCACTGATCGGCAATTTAGGATCATCTCTCCATAGGATGTATTGGTATTCTTGGTCTTTCTCAGCAACCTTTATTTGGCAATACATTTTTTCAATGTCAGCTACCATAACATATTGCCACTTGCGTAATTTAATTAGAATATCGAATATATCCTTTTGAATCTTAGGCCCAGCATTTAGGCTTAGTCCATTTGTCGTCTTTACGGATGCGTTAGAAACTACTCGTAGCTTCGAGTTAAGCTTCCAGGCCTGATGATTGCTTGATGGGGTAAATAGTATTTACCTTGACCCGTTGTCTTTACAGATTCCATATGTCCCATCTTAATTCGTTGAATGCAGCCAAGTTCTTTGGGTTTCTTTGAAACTTCTTTTCCATTTGCATAAGCCTTGCCATTGCCTGTTTGCAAGAGTCCCCCAGCTTTGCCTCTTGGTTGAATGGAATCGAAACCACAAATCGCCTTCCTCGTTGATGGCAGTTGTGTCTTGGAATTTTCTTTCGCATTCTGCATTGTCTGTAATCGTCTCATCGGTTTCATCTTCCAATTCCCAAAAGCGTTCCAGGTCCTTTAAATTTATTGTTGTAGTGGCACTTATAATTTTTTGCTTTGCTGCTCGAGTTATATTTCCGGACACAATCCATCCAAATTTGGTTTTTTGTCCCAAGATTCCATTCACGGTTCTTATTTTCTCCATCATAATCAGGGGTAATAGATCCGCACCTATCACCATGTCAATTCTGCTTGGCTCGTTGAATCGTGGATCTACTAGCCTGTACCCCTTCCAAACTTTTTGCTGGGAAGGGCTCTATGGAGTGTTGGTAAAACCAATCCTTCCGTTGATGCTTTGAAGCTGCTTGGAATTTTTGGTTTGATCGTCAGGTGGACACTATTTTTTGATAATTGAGTAGTCTGGGAGATACCTTCGACCTCTATAGTACTCCTTACTCTGGGAATCCTTAATATTTGTGCTGCTTCCTCTGAAATCAGCGTCTTCTGGGATCCACCGTTAATGAGCGCCCTTAACTCGTTGTAACCTCCAGCTTTGTTTTTCACTAAAACAACAGCTGTAGCCAATAGTGTATCTTGGCCTTGCTTAAGGCTATTGCTGTTGATACTGCGTTTTGTGTCTTCATGAAGAAGGCTGTTGTGTCTTTTGGAGCATAGATTGCATGTAATTTCCTTTCTGCAATTGATAGCATTATGCTTTCCAAAGCATCTAAAGCACATGCTGTTCTTTTGAACGAATTCTTTTCTTTTTTCGATTGATTGTGCTCTGAATTTGAGACACTTTATCATATCGTGGCCATCCTTAGAGCAAAAGGCACATGGTCTAACTTGCACTTTTCTTGTAGCAAGCTGAGCGGTATTTTTGGTAATGACATTTACTGAGTTGTATTGTTGCTCATTAAACTCCAGTATATCTTGTAAGGATGTATAGCTCTTGCCATTTTTACATGCTGTTCATACAGCTGCAAGGCTTCTGGCGAAAATTTCCGCAGCAGAATTTCTGCTAAAATTACGTCAGCAGAGCTTCCTATTTTTCCTTTTTGCTTTATGATGAATATGCTTTCGGTCGCAGTATCCAAAAACTTCCCTAAATTTTTCTCATCATGGGGCAGAAAGCACTGCAGTTCCATTAATTTGTTGAAGTGTTGGGAGAATATTTTTCTGCTATTCTCATAGCGTTTGCAGATAAGCTCCCACGCTGCTGCATAGCTAGCCGCTGATCCCGTTATCAAATGGCTAACCACCATTTGAGTTTCTCCTTTTAAATCAAAGGCAGTTCTGTCATTCTTGTTTTCAAGCAGTTTCAGTGTGTCCGTCACGTTGGACCAATGACTTTTCATCATTGCCAGCTGCTTGACTAGTTAAATCTCACTTGAACTATCCAGGGTTTCGTAGATTAGGCTTATCTGTTGCCTCACCCTGTCCGCTCTTCTGTCCACTAGTTGAACCAGATTATCAACTGGACTGGAGCTCCGATCTGATGCGGTATCAGATAATTTTGATCCACTTTGCATATTTATTTCTTCAAGTGTTTCTACCTTTAATTGCGACTCCTTGTAGGCCTTGACAGCATCCATAGTTTTAATAAATATCTTATCATTAAAATATTGATGATCGCTAACTCCCAATTTTATCAGCGCATTGTTGTTAGTAGTAAATTGGTCTACCAATGCTTCTATTGCTGGTATAGCTGCCTTGTCCTTGATGGCTTGCAGTATTTTGTTCTGCACCTCTCCTTGGTCTTGCATCAATTTCACAGATCTTTCCGACAACATCTTGGGAAAACAATCACTGTGATTTGTCCTTTCTGCTTGTATTCTTTGTCGTCATCCGTTGGAGGATTTTTTGATTGGTCGCCCAGTTGACCTAGCTGTGCCTCGACTCATAGCTGATTGATCAGCCAAGGAAAAGCAAGAACACAATGTTTCACCTTATAGTCATAGTACTTTAAGGAGTGGTCTTTTATTCTGTGTTTCTTACCACTGGTGGGGAAACAACAGAATCACTCGAATAACTTTGCTCTTTTTACTTTGAAGCGCTGTTTTTTTTTTCTTCTGTGTTTCTTACCACTGATGGGGGAAAACAACAGAATTTCTCGAAGGACCAAAATGTTCACACTATAAACTAATGCAAATACTTAAAGAGTTCAATTCGGGTGTTTGAATCTAACTGACTCGCTTCTGCGAGGGCATCGCCTTTTATTCATTCTTACATAGGTTCTTATCATCTAATTATATAATGCAGCGCTTGTAAGACGCTGCAGTCTGCGTTGGTCAATGCAGCTGATATTTATCTTAAATCTATGCTTGTGGCCTATGACCGCGCTTATCACCTCCCGCGTGATCATATCTCTTGACACTTCGGCAATAGACCACTGCAATCGTACTTATCTGTAGTTGCCACTTATGCTGTCCTATGACATGTTAATTGCAGCCCTTAAATAGAACATATTTATAGTTTGTCTACTTATCATGTCTAAACACATGTTTAGACAGTTACTGTTCCCGCAAAATGTTGCAGAAACAATTCTCGGAACTGTGTCCATGATATACCCGGAAAGCAAGTCTGTGACAGCCAATGAGACGCGCTTCCTTCCAGTGATTTGCTGAGGGTCATCACAAGAGCGCTGCCTTCCAGTTCGTTTTCAGACAAGATGTAGTCCACGATTCTTTTCGCTCTCTTTGTGAGTGTTGCACTTGTTTCAAAAGATCAGAAAAATTTCGATTTTGCGACTCCAAAATTGCCAGCAAACTATTTTCATTGTTCAAAGTAGGTATAGGCGATCTCACTTCTGATGTCGAAGAGTCATCAGGAAGCCCTTCTTCTTCTTCACTACTCTCGTTGTTGTCTGCGCAACGTTTTCTGACGCGTGAGCGAGGCATGTCTGTTATGCGTAATGATCAAAAACTGACTGACCCAATCTCTTTTCACAAAATCAGAATTATGCGTAGTTCTTAACTCTACATGCAATACCAACACATTTTGAAGACTTATTCCAGTCCGCATACACCAATACTAATGCACCCTGCATTTGTCTGTATGCTTCTCGTTTTCGCGTAGACTTCTACTTCTCCCCGCTCATACCCGCGACCAGACTACGTTCGGCAGAAACTCTAACGGTTGTCTGCCGCGCATTAAAAGAATGGAAAAGACGCCTGCATGGCGCGAGCCAAGCAGAAAGACGCAATTGCTAGAAATGTCGTTAAATTTAAATGATCTGCGACACGGCCTTCCAGACCTATCACACGTCCTCGTGTGCTAACAATCCCTTAATATCGATCATCGATATTAATTTATTATAAACCTTTTTTTTCTTTTCGAACAAAAATTAAACAGAATCTTTCAAAGACTTATTCTCTTTGTTTTTTCTCAAAATATAAAGGTGTTCGCCATTCTTTATTGACAAATACACCAATATAAATAATTAAAACATTTCATTTATTACATTTAAGCCATGAGATCCGGATTACCATAAACTTTCAATCAATCAATCATAATTTTATCTTCTTCACACATAAATCGTTAAAGTTCTTGATTTTCAATACATTTTTCTACTAGCACACAGTTTTTCAAACCGGCCAGTCCATATTTTGTTAGCCTAGCTCACAGCTTACAGCTCGATAATCCGGCCAACATACTTGGCACCCAGTTGACACAGTCTATAAGCCGGCCAACTAACTCAGACCACCAACCGTTACCAAATTTAAACTTAACTGCAACAAAATAGCGAACCACATGAGGTAGAGAAAGTCGCATTTGGTTTACGAATTCTTAGTCATTCTCAAGATCACAGCCCTTATTGATCCATATCGCAGCCCTCACTGGCTTGATCTATATCACAGCCCTCACTGGCTTGATTCATATCGCAGCCCTCACTGGCTTGATCCATATCGTCTTTTTCTGCGCCTTCATTTTCTAGTTCTGTGGTAATCCTCTTCTCAGGCATACTTCGCAAAAATTCATGAGAATATTTATAAGTTCGATTATTGTTCAATGCTTTGAGCTTATATCTATCTCCTTGTAATACTTCGGCCACTACAAATGGACCTTTAAACTTAGGATCTAGTTTGGTCTGATGACGTTCTTCATTTTTAAGCAAAACGTGGTCTCCTACCTTGTGTCTTACAATAGTAGCTTTATTTTTATCGAATCTAGCTTTATCAATTTTGGCATTCTTTTCCATGTTACGTTTTGCCATTTCTCTAACTGAGCCAACATCGACAATATTTTCTTCATTTACAACAGGTGTAAAGCCAAATGGCCTTGCTTCTTTGCCAATAAGTATCTCTAATGGACTGACTTTAGTAACTCTGTTGGGTGTGCAATTAAGGGCCAGCTGAATCTCATCTAAAGAATCCTACCAAGATCCCATGCCAGTTTCAACTGCGGTCAGCATGGACTTTAGAGTACTCATGAATCGCTCCACTAGGCACGACTAGCACCTGTGGCAATTAAATGTAAATCCATTTTCTGTGCTGAGCAGAAATCATGGAATGCTGAACTAGCAAAACTACGACCTTGATCAGCGATAAGTCGGGAGGGGACACCGAATAATGATATAACAGATCTCACAGCCTTAATGAAACTATCAGTGTCTAACTTCATAGTATGAGAGAGGTAGTCAAATTTGGTAAATGCGTCTATCAACACAATTATTCAATAGTCCTTCTGGTCGCTTTTCCGCTAAGTTTACCTGTAATATCCACATGAATCGTATGCCACGGGATGTCGATTTTAGGAATGGGATGGAGTTCGGATTATATTTTGCCAAACGGAGGTTTTGACAATCTACAAGTGATACAGTTGTCCACAAATTGGCGAACATATTTAGACATTTTATCAAACCAATAGAACTCGTACATTTTCTCAAGAGTTTTCTCCCACCCGAGATGCATAATTGACTCGTGTACGTTGCTTACAGCTTACCACCTAAGCTGCTTTGGGATTATGGGCAGACATCGAGTCTTTCCTTTTCTTTGAACTTTTCGGTATAGAGTTCCAGACCGTATTTCGTAAGTTCTGCCCAAATCCTCGGGCAATTCATCATTACGCAATTTAGAGATAATAGAAGAAGTTTCTTCGTCTCTTTGCTGTTCAGCCAACAACCAGTTGTCGGATATTTCTGTTAGATTAATATGTCTTTCGACTACGCCTATGGAATTCTTGACAATTTTTGGAACCGGATTCCGAGACAGAAAGTCAACATGAGCCATACGCTCACCTGGTCTATACTGAATAACAAATTTGAAAGATTGCAAGTACGACCACCACCTATGAACTCTAGGGGTCAGTTCTACCTTTGTACGAGAGTCTTTAAGCAAATTGCAGTCAGTAAACACAACAAAATGACGGCCATGCAAGTAATGGCGAAAGTGTTTTATAGAATTGTAGACAGCAAGTGTCTCGAGTTCACATGAATGGTAACGTGATTCTGCTAAAGATGTCATCTTGCTAAAATATTCGATAACTCGAGGCTTCTGTTCAATTCGGTGCAGCAAAATAGCGCCATAGCCAACAGAACTCGCGTCTGCGTTGAGCTCGACAGAAAATTGTGGGTCGTATATAGTAAGGACGGGTTCATTAGTTAAAATAGATATAACTTTTTGCCGTATTTGCTCATGCTCCAATTCCCACAAAAATGACTTGCTCTTCGAAGTAAGGCCGTAAAGAGGTTTCATCAGTTGTGAAAACTTGGGTACAAATTGTCGAAAGTATAAGACTAGCCCAATAAATTGTCTCAACTGAGTGACGGACTGCGGGGGTGGCAAGCTCAAAAGGGCTCGAAATTTCCTGGGATTTGGTCGAATCTCACCTGCCTTTACCTCAAAGCCCAAATATTCAACACAAGACTTAAGAAAGGAACATTTAGTAATATTAAAAGAAAATCCAGCATGCGTAAGTGTTTGCAATTTTATTTGCAATCTTTCAAAAGCTTTTTCTTTTGTATCATTACGTCATCCATATAAACAATGGCATATGAATGGGTAAGATCACCTAAGGCACGATTAATAGCTCTTTGGAATATGGAAGGTGCATTTTTAAGCCCGAATGGCATAGTCAAATATTCGTACTGGCCTTCTAGGGTGACAAGTGCCGTTCGCTCGACTGAATTCGGGTGAATAGGGATTTGGTGAAATCCGCTTGCCAAGTCTATACAGCTGAAAAACATAGCACCACTCAGCCTAGCTATTTGATCAGAAATTAGCGGCAAAGGGTACTTGTCAGAAACGGTATGTGCGTTTAGCTCTCTATAATCCACGCAGAGGCGGTCAGTAGCATTTTTTTCGGACAAGTAACATTGGGCTCGCAAAGGGGGAGGAACTGGGTCTAATAATGTTTGATTCCCACAGCTGTTGAATTAAATGCCGAACTTTTTCCTTTTCCTCTACACTCAACCTATATGGGCTCCTTTGAACCGTCTTATTTTGATCGATCAAGCGAATTTCTAACTGTCCCGTAGTCACACGGCTTTGTGGAATTCCATTTATGAATGACCCTGAATATTCTTGTATTCTTGGACCTGACATGCAGATCGGGGTCAACACTAGCCAAATCAGGATTCTTTTCGGAAACTTCAACAGGCAATATATATTTTTAATTAATCATAGTAAGAGACTCCCTGGCTCAAAATATCTCGACCAATCAGAGCCGTCATACTTAATATAATTGTCTAACACTACATGAAACAATATTTCATATGAACGTTCACAAATCAAAACATTGGCCAATATCTGCAAGGTGCTACAAATAGTATTGCTACCAAGACCCCTGAAAATAACTACGTTGCCCATTCTGGATCCAGATAGTCTCTGCGAAGTAGCCTCCTTGATGAGTGAACACTCGGCTCCAGAATCAAAACAAAATGGGAACGACTCACCAGTACCAAAAACGGTACAGATGTTGGCATCTTTTACAATGTTGTTTTTGGAAGACGACGAACGCTCCTGACGGTCAGGACATACTGTAGAGATGTGTCCAGCTTTTCCGCAGTTGAAACAAGTCAAAGTAGACCGGTCTTTTCCTGATGGTTGCTTGCCGGGTTGCTGGACGTGCACTGCCATTGTTTTTGATCGACAATCCGCATTTTTGTGACCAGGCTTTCCGCAGTTGTGACTCTTGAAGTAGGGCTTAGCTCGTTTTCCTGGCGGCTCTGATGTACCATCGTTTGAAAGGTGGCTCGGTCTAGCGTCAAATGAATAGGCCTTCAGTTCTTGATGCAGCTCGTTACGAGTGTTGATGTCGGAAGTGAAAACTAAACGCCGAAAACGCCTGTCAATTCCAGCTGCATGCGCCAGTGTAATGGATACTGCGATTTGCTCCACACTCAGCGTCTTCCATTTGGCCATAAGCGAAGTAACCATTCGGCTTCCATATAACGAAAGGCACTCGCCTTCCGCGGGGCGCCCATTTAGCAGATTCATAACTGCTGCCGCTAATGTTACTGTTCACACTATAAACTAATGCGTACACTTAATGAGTTCAATTCGCGTGTTTGATTCTAACTGACTCGCTGGGGTGGGTGATGGGGGGGGGAGGGGGTGTAAATGTACGGCCATTTGTTGTCTCTCATTAATGTGTTGCCTCCGGATATAAATGACCATTATAATTATGATAATCGTTGTCAACGCTAGAGCCGAGTGTCCGCTTGCCGTTTGGAAAATCAAGTGAAATGTGACTTATCCAGTATAATTGGATGTTTTACATTATACGGTATCATTGCGTTTTGTAGTCGTCCACCAACTCGAAGTACGCCATCACTATCCAAAAAAGGATTTAGCGCCTGTAACTTACTATTTGGGTCTAATGGTCTTTTGTTTTTAAATAGACTGACTTCGTGTCCAAAATCTAGCTGTTGTTGTATCTTTACCACAGCAATCTTCGCTAGCTTTAATTCCTCCACCGTAAGATGTGACGGCTGTTGCGATTTTCCTCTCAGCTTTGTTATGAAGCGTAATACATACGCCATTACTCTAAGAAGTTTGTCGATCGATGAATACTTCGATAAAAGATGGTTTTCCAGATATTCGGATTTTATCAATGTGGATACCACAACAATTTCGGATTCCTTTTGAGTGGGCCAGTGTTGTGCATCTAGGCAATTTGGCCTTCTCCTCCAAATTTCACAGATTTTAAGAGCTTGCGGTGATATCCCTCTTGAAGCCACGTCTGCTGAATTTTCTTCCGATTTAACGTAATTCCATTTGACATTGGGAATTAGTTTATTGATATCTTCCACTCTAGTTCTGACGAACTTATCTTTGCTGCGCTTGTTCTGTATCCAAGCAATAGTAATTTGCGAATCACTCCATGCATGCGTTGTAATCTTGTTGCTCCATATAGCCTGCACTTTCGCTAATAACTTTGCTAGTAAATTCGCAGCACATAATTCCAACTTTGGAATTGTTTTCCTGTTTTTTATAGGATTTACTTTGCTTTTTGCTGCTAGCAAAGTAACTCTGCCGCCTACTTTTGTATACACAGCCGCTGCATATGCTTTCTCTGATGCATCGCAGAATCCATGTAGCTCCATAATACCTTTGGAGCTTCCAGTCCAGCGTGAAATGCTAATTTCTTCTAAATCTGATAGACCTTTAGCATATTCCATCCACCAGTTTGCTAAGTTGGATTCCAATTCAACGTCCCAAGTCATCGGTAACTTCCACAGTTCCTGAATGAAACATTTGCCTTGAATCGTTACAGGTGCCAACCATCCTAGTGGGTTGAACCGCATTGTTATGCGGGCTAGCATTGGGTTTTCTGCCGAAAACGTAAATGTATCCTTCTTCGGATCTCATTAAAGTCCTAAGGTTTTGACCGATTTATTTTCCTCAATGCAGATTTTCTCCGTATCACCGTCGTCCTGAATGTCGGCTAAAATACGTTCGTCATTTGCAACCCATTTTCGCAGATGCATGCCGGCCTTCTCCATCACTTGTCTCAATTTCCTTTGAAGTTCATAGCACTCGTTGACTGTGTCTCCACCAGTTATGAGGTTATCTATATAAAAGTCGTCTCTTATTGTTTCTGCTAAGACGCTATCCTCTTGGGAAAAGCGATCTGCCAACTCTCGTAGACATCGGACTGCTAAGAAAGGTGCTGCCGAGGTGCCATAAGTTACGGCTGTTAACTTAAACTCACTGATCGGCAATTTTGGATCATCTCTCCATAGGATATATTGGTATTCTTGGTCTTTCTTAACAACCTTTATTTGGCGATACATTTTTTCAATGTCAGCTACCATAACATATTGCCACTTGCGCCATTTAATTAGAAAATCGAATAAATCCTTTTGAATCTTAGGACCAGCTATAATAACGTCATTTAGGCTTAGCCCATTTGTCGTCTTTGCGGATGCGTCAAAAACTACTCGTATCTTCGTAGTTAAGCTTCCAGGCCTGATGATTGCTTGATGGGGTAAATAGTATTTACCTTGACCCAAAAACTTCCTTAAATTTTTCTCATCATGGGGCAGCAAGCACTCCAGTTCCATTAATTTGTTGAAGTGTTGGGAGATTATTTTTCTGCTATTCTCATAGCGTTTGCAGATAAGCTCCCACGCTGCTGCATAGCTAGCCGCTGATCCCGTTATCAAATGGCTAACCACCATTTGAGTTTCTCCTTTTAAGCAGGCTCTTAAATATCCCAGCTTCCTTGTATTGCTGAGATCCTTACTGCTGTCTATTATTTCAGAGAACAGCTCGTAAAATGTTGGCCATTCCTTCGCATTTCCATTGAACGTTGGAAGGTCCACTTTTGGGAGTTCTGACACGTCGTAGTTGGAACTTTTGAACTGTTCCAACTTCCTCTGAAGTACCATCTCTAGTTCGGCAACATCAGATTGCGGAATGTCTGCCTCATCTTGATCAAAGGCAGTTCTGTCATACTTGTTTTCAAGCAGTTTCAGTGTGTCCGTCACGTTGGACCAATGACTTTTCATCATTGCCAGCTGCTTGACTAGTTCAATCTCACTTGAACTATCCAAGGTTTCGTAGATTAGGCTTATCTGTTGCCTCACCTTGTCCGCTCTTTTGTCCACCAGTTAAACCAGATTATCAACTGGACTGGAGCTCCGATCTGATGCGGTATCAGATAATTTTGATCCACTTTGTATATTTATTTCTTCAAGTGTTTCTACCTTTAATTGCGACTCCTTGTAGACCTTGACAGCATCCATAGTTTTAATAAATATCTTATCATTAAAATATTGATGATCGCCAACTCCCAATTTTACCAGCGCATTGTTGTTAGTAGTAAATTGGTCTACCAATGCTTCTATTGCTGGTATAGATGCCTTGTCCTTGATGGCTTGCAGTATTTTGTTCTGCACCTCTCCTTGGTCTTGCATCAATTTCACAGATATATTCGACAACATCTTGGGAAAACAATCACTGTGACTTGTGCTTTCTGCTTGTATTCTTTGGCGTGATCCGTTGGAGGATTTTTTGATTGGTCGCCCAGTTGACCTAGCTGTGCCTCGACTCATAGCTGATTGATCAGCCAAGGAAAAGCAAGAACACAATGTTTCACCTTATAGTCCTAGTACTTTAAGGCGTGATCTTTTATTCTGTGTTTCTTACCACTGGTGGGGGAAACAACAGAATCACTCGAATAACTTTGCTATTTTTACTTTGAAGCGCTATTTTTTTTTCTTCTGTGTTTCTTACCACTGGTGGGGGAAAACAACAGAATTTCTCGAAGGACCAAAATGTTCACAGTATAAACTAACGCGTGAGTTTAATTCGGGTGTTTGAATCTAACTGACTCGCTACTGCGAGGGCATCGCCTTTTATTCATTCTTACATAGGTTCTTATCATCTAATTATATAATGCAGCGCTTGTAAGACGCTGCAGTCTGCGTTGGTCAATGCAGCTGATATTTATCTTAAATCTATGTTTGTGGCCTATGACCGCGCTAATCACCTCCCGCGTGATCATATCTCTTGACACTTCGGCAATAGACCACTGCAATCGTACTTATCTGTAGTTGCCACTTATGCTGTCCCATGACATCTTTATTGCAGCCCTTAAATAGAACATATTTATAGTTTGTCTACTTATCATGCCTAAACACATGTTTAGACAGTTACTGTTCCCGCAAAATGTTGCAGAAACACTTCTCGGAACTGTGTCCATGATATATCCGGAAAGCAAGTCTGTGACAGCCAATGAGACGCGCTTCCTGCCAGTCATCACAAGAGCGCTCCCTTCCAGTTCGTTTTCAGACAAGATGTAGTCCACCGTTGAACACCAGGATTGCGCGTCTGATCCCGCACGTTCAGGGTTAAACCTGGGCAATACCACAGCAAACGATTCTTTTGGCTCTCTTTGTGAGTGTTGCACTTGTTTCAAAAGTTCAGAAAAATTTCGATTTTGCGACTCCAAAATTACCAGCAAACTATTTTCATTGTTCAAAGTAGGTATAGGCGATCCCACTTCTGATGTCGAAGAGTCATCAGGAAGCCCTTCTTCTTCTTCACTACTCTCGTTGTTGTCTGCGCAACGTTTTCTGACGCGTGAGCGAGGCATGTCTGTTATGCGTAATGATCGAAAACTGACTGACCCAATCTCTTTTCACAAAATCAGAATTATGCGTAGTTCTTAACTCTACATGCAATACCAATACTTATACTTATTCCAGTCCGCATACACCAATACTAATGCACCCTGCATTTTTCTGTATGCTTCTCGTTTTCGTGCAGACTTCTACTTCCCCCCGCTCATACCCGCGACCAGACTACGTTCGTGCCGCGCATTAAAAGAATGGAAAAGGCGCCTGCATGGCGTGAGCCAAGCAGAAAGACGCAATTGCTAGAAATGTCGTTAAATTTAAATGATCTGCGACACGGCCTTCCTTACCTATCACACGTCCTCGTGTGCTAACAATCCCTTAATATCGATCATCGATATTAATTTATTATAAACCTGTTTTTTCTTTTCGAACAAAAATTAAACAGAATCTTTCAAAGACTTATTCTCTTTGTTTTTTCTCAAAATATAAAGTTATTCGCCATTCTTTATTGCTTTAAAGCAATCCAATACATATAATTAAAACATTTCATTTATTACATTTAAGCCATGAGTTGATTACCATCAACTTTCAGTCAATCAATCATAATTTTATCTTCTTCACACATAAATCGTTAAAGGTCTTGATTTTCAATACATTTTTCTACTAGCACACAGTTTTCAAACCGGCCAGTCCATATTTTGTTAGCCTAGCTCACAGCTTACAACTCGACAATCCGGCCAACATACGTGGCACCCAGTTGACGCAGTCTATAAGCCGGCCAACTAACTCAGACCACCAACCGTTACCAAATTTAAACTTAACTGCAACAAAATAGCGAAAATGAGGTAGAGAAAGTCGCATTTGGAATAGGTCCGGAGGTTTACGTATTCTTAGTCATTCTCAAGATCACAGCCCTTATTGATCCATATCGCAGCCCTCACTGGCTTGATCTATATCACAGCCCTCACTGGCTTGATTCACATCGCAGCCCTCACTGGCTTGAACCATATCGTCTTTTTTTGCGCCTTTATTTTCTAGTTCTGTGGTAATCCCCTTCTCAGGCATACTTCGTAAAAATTCATGAGAATATTTATAAGTTCGATTATTGTTCAATGCTTTGAGCTTATATCTATCTCCTTGTAATACTTCGGCCACTACAAATGGACCTTTAAACTTAGGATCTAGTTTGGTCTGATGACGTTCTTCTTTTTTAAGCAAAACATGGTCTCCTACCTTGTGTCTTACAATAGTAGCTTAATTTTTATCGAATCTAGCTTTATCAATTTTGGCATTCTTTACCATGTTACGTTTTGCCATTTCTCTAACTGAGCCAACATCGACAATATTTTCTTCATTTACAACTGGTGTAAAACCAAATGGCCTTGCTTCTTTGCCTATAAGTATCTCTAATGGACTGACTTTAGTAACTCTGTTGGGTGTGCAATTAAGAGCCAGCTGAATCTCATCTAAAGAATCCTACCAAGATCCCGGGCCAGTTTCAACTGCGGTCAGCATGGACTTTAGAGTACTCATGACTCGCTCCACTAGGCCATTGGCACGACTAGCACCTGTGGCAATTAAATGTAAATCCATTTTCTGTGCTGAGCAGAAATCACGGAATGCTGAACTAGCAAAACTACGACCTTGATCAGCGATAAGTCGGGAGGGGACACCGAATAATGATATAACAGATCTCACAGCCTTAATGCAACTATCAGTGTCTAACTTCATAGTATGAGAGAGGTAGTCAAATTTGGTAAATGCGTCTATCAACACAATTATTCAATAGTCCTTCTGGTCGCTTTTCCGCTAAGTTTACCTGTAATATCCACATGAATCGTATGCCACGGGATGTCGATTTTAGGAATGGGATGGAGTTCGGATTGTATTTTGCCAAACGGAGGTTTTGACAATCTACAAGTGATACAGTTGTCCACAAATTGGCGAACATATTTAGACATTTTATCAAACCAATAGAACTCGTACATTTTCTCAAGAGTTTTCTCCCACCCGAGATGCATAATTGACCCGTGTACGTTGCTTACAGCTTACCACCTAAACTGCTTTGGGATTATGGGCAGAAATCGAGTCTTTCAATTTCTTTAAACTTTTCGGTATAGAGTTCCAGACCGTATTTCGTAAGTTTTGCCCAAATCCTCGGGCAATAAATAATTACGCAATTTAGAGATAATAGAAGAAGTTTCTTCGTTTCTTTGCTGTTCAGCCAACAACCTGTTGTCGGATATTTCTGTCAGATTAATATGTCTTTCGACTACGCCTATGGAATTCTGACAATTTTTGGAACCGGATTCCGAGACAGAAAGTCAACATGAGTCATACGCTCACCTGGTCTATACTGAATATCAAATTCGAAAGATTGCAAGTACGACCACCACCTATGAACTCTAGGGGTCAGTTCTACCTTTGTACGACAGTCTTTAAGCAAATTGCAGTCAGTAAACACAACAAAATGACGGCCATGCAAGTAATGGCGAAAGTGTTTTATAGAATTGTAAATAGCAAGTGTCTCGAGTTCATATGAATGGTAACGTGATTCTGCTGAAGATGTCATCTTGCTAAAATATTCGATAACTCGAGGCTTCTGTTCAATTCGGTGCAGCAAAATAGCGCCATAGCCAACAGAATTCGCGTATGCGTTGAGCTCGACAGAAAATTGTGGGTCGAATATAGTAAGGACGGGTTCATTAGTTAAAATAGATATTACTTTTTGCTGTATTTGCTCATGCTCCAATTCCCACAAAAATGACTTGCTCTTCGAAGTAAGGCCGTAAAGAGTTTTCATCAGTTGTGAAAACTTGGGTACAAATTGTCGAAAATATGAGACTAGCCCAATAAATTGTCTCAACTGAGTGAGGGACTGCGGGGGTGGCAAACTCAAAAGGGCTCGAAATTTCCTGGGATTTGGTCGAATCTCACCTGCCTTTACCTCAAAGCCCAAATATTCAACACAAGACTTAAGAAAGGAACATTTAGTAATATTAAAAGAAAATCCAGCATGCGTAAGTGTTTGCAATATTATTCGCAATCTTTCAAAAGCTTTTTCTTTTGTATCATTACGTCATCCATATAAACAATGGCATATGAATGGGTAAGATCACCTAAGGCACGATTAATAGCTCTTTGGAATATGGAAGGTGCATTTTTAAGCCCGAATGGCATAGTCAAATATTCGTACTGGCCTTCTAGGGTGACAAGTGCCGTTCGCTCGACTGAATTCGGGTGAATACGGATCTGGTGAAATCCGCTTGCCATGTCTATACAGCTGAAAAACCCAGCACCACGCAGCCTAGCTATTTGCTCAGAAATTAGCGGCAAAGGGTACTTGTCAGAAACGGTATGTGCGTTTAGCTCTCTATAATCCACGCAGAGGCGGTCAGTAGCATTTTTTTCGGACAAGTAACATTGGGCTCGCAAAGGGGGAGGAACTGGGTCTAATAATGTTTGATTCCAATAGCTGTTGAATTAAATGCCGAACTTTTTCCTTTTCCTCTACACTCAACCTATATGGGCTCCTTTGAACCGTCTTATTTTGATCGATCAAGCGAATTTCTAACTGTCCCGTAGTCACACGGCTTTGTGGAATTCCATTTATGAATGACCCTGAATATTCTTGTATTCTTGGTCTCTATCAGGTCCATGCAGATCGGGGTCAACACTAGCCAAATCAGGATTCTTTTCGGAAACTTCAACAGGCAATATATATTTTTCATTAATCATAGTAAGAGATTTTGATGATATTGTCACACCGACTCCCTGGCTCAAAATATCTCGACCAATCAGAGCGTCATACTTATTATAATTGTCTAACAGTACATGAAATAATATTTCATATGAACGTTCACAAATCAAAATATTGGCCAATATCTGCAAGGTGCTACAAATAGTATTGCTACCAAGACCCCTGAAAATAACTAAGTTGCCCATTCTGGATCCAAATAGTCTCTGCGAAGTAGCCTCCTTGATGAGTGAACACTCGGCTCCAGAATCAAAACAAAATGGGAACAACTCACCGGATTGCGAAAATGTTTCTACAGGTTTAAAAACGGTACAGATGTTGACATCTGTTTTTGGAAGACGACGAACGCTCCTGGCGATCAGGACATACTGTAGAGATGTGTCCAGCTTTTACGCAGTTGAAACAAGTCAAAGTAGACCGGACTTTTCCTGATGGTTGCTTGCCGGGTTGCTGGACGTGCACTGCCATTGTTTTTGATCGACAATCCGCCTTTTTGTGACCAGGCTTTCCGCAGTTGTGACACTTGAAGTAGGGCTTAGATCGTTTTCCTGGCGGCTCTGATGCACCATCGTTTGAAAGGTGGCTCGGTCTAGCGTCAAATGAATAGGCCTTCAGTTCTTGATGCAGCTCGTTACGAGTGTTGATGTCGGAAGTGAAAACTAAACGCCGAAAACGCCTGTCAATTCCAGCTGCATGCGCCAGTGTAATGCATACTGCGATTTGCTCCACACTCAGCGTCTTCCATTTGGCCATAAGCGAAGTAACCATTCGGCTTCCATATAACGAAAGGCACTCGCCTTCCGCGGGGCGTCCATTTAGCAGATTCATAACTGCTGCCGCTAATGTTACTGTACCCGCAAAATGTTGCAGAAACAATTCTCGGAACTGTGTCCATGATATACCCGGAAAGCAAGTCTGTGACAGCCAATGAGACGCGCTTCCTTCCAGTGATTTGCTGAGGGTCATCACAAGAGCGCTGCCTTCCAGTTCGTTTTCACCAGGATTTCGCGTCTGATCCCGCACGTTCAGGATTAAACCTGGGCAATACCACAGCAAACGATTCTTTTGGCTCTCTTGTGAGTGTTGCACTTGTTTCAAAAGCTCAGAAAAATGTAGATTTTACGACTCCAAAATTGCCAGCAAACTATTTTCATTGTTCTTCTGTATGCTTCTCGTTTTCGTGCAGACTTCTACTTCCCCCCGCTCATACTCGCGACCAGACTACGTTCTGCGACATGTACATCTTCGATCATAACCCCCCTTTTCAGCCAAATCGCCGAAAACGCTTTTGACCGTCTGCAAATGGAGCGGTAAGTTTTCCAACTCTTTTATTTAACTGTATTTTGACAATAAAATTGAGCTGAAATAAAATAATGAAAAAGTAAAGCTGAATTGGGCCTGCGAAGCCAAAAATATGTAAGAAGAAAAAGAATCAAAACAATGATGCAAAATTCTAGATAATGATCTAACTTTTATTGTTCACTTTTTTGTATATACCCCTTCTACATATATACTTATTATAACTATACTTTGAATATCTAAACTATATTATTATATTATTATTATTATGCCATATTAAAATATATTAAATATATATATATATAAATATAAATTTAATATATAAATTTAATATATATATATATATATATATATATATATATATTAAATATATATTAAATATATTATATATTAAAATGAAAGTAAATGAAATTAAAACGTGAAAACTAGAGTAATTATTTTTAAATTTAAATTAAATAAAATTTAGTTTCTATTATCACTCATGAAGCTTATATTAGTTATATAATGAATAAAATGTATAGATTGAAAATGAATTATTGCAAGAGTTTATAGAATAGGGGTCATGCCGATCGAAGATATGTTAGGGTATTAATCGGTTGACTTGAGCATAGGGACCATTTAAAACAATGTTTACATATAGTGCGGATGTAATGGTCATTGATGGGTGGGCTACTTTTGTTTGCTGTAATAACACCAACAGAAACAACATTCAAGTCGCAATGCTTTAGTTTGTCTATGTTTTATTGTGATCCTCTTTTCCTAGCTTTCTTATCTTTTGTTTTAGATTTGAGTGAGCAAATTCCTATTAGATCCCAAGCACTCGAAACCAAGTACTTCTTTATTATAACGCGTGCTGTGCTAACTCGTAACGTCCATCCGCTGGTCACCACAGAATACCCTGGTATTTTGCTTACTCGTGATATGCTACGACATATATTATTTGTGGCGCCCAACGTGGTGCTGAAATCGGCAAGTCGATTTACCCATGCTTATTGGCCATTTCCATCTTCCAACTTGAATAATTTTCAAGTTTAGGCCATCTTTACCTCTCGTGCAAACTCTTATCTAAAATCTCCTCTATCTTTTTTCCCTTTAATATTATATAGGTCTACAATTGAAACAGGTTGATAAAGATTTCTAGTAGCGAATTTTAAAGCCCTGGATCAGACAAAGTAAACTTATTCAAACCTAGTATACAAAAATAGTAAATTTTTTGTTGAAAAATTATTATTTATTTATTTTGTTATAAAATTATTTAATCTAAAACCATGCCTTTAGAACGCAGTCAAGAAATTATACCGGAGGAAGGAAGAGCAATACATTGTTTTATCTGCACAAGTCCCATTGAGTATACAACACAGCTGCTAACGACAAACTGTGATCATACTTTTCACTTGGCATGTTTTAAGACAATAAGCCGTAAAGTGTGTCCCGTTTGCCGAGCTCCAATCGAAACAAGTGATTCACTAGATAATAGCCAGATAGATCAAGCATCAGGTTCTCGAAATCAAGACAGGGATACAGAGGCATATATCTCGGCAATGGATTTGCATGAAGAAGAACCAAATATAAGCAAATTAGTGAAGGCAATAACAAAAGCATTGGGAACCGCTTCAAGAAGATAAGTAGAACTAATGTCAGAGATGTCGTTAAGGAAATCCGAACATCTTTCGAGGGCAATCGAGTCAGGTTTCCAAAGAATGTCTTTGCAAAACCGTGTACCAACCAGGTCAAGAAATGAAAGAAACCAAGATAATACAGCTAATTCCCCGAATCGACAAGGAACTAGGAACTCATCTTTTAGTTACCAGTCAGATACATCCGATTAAAAGCCAGACCGTATTCGCCAAATTATGACAAATTGGAAGATGCGATATACAGGTAAAGGTTTCTTTCTTCAGTCGATGACTTTATTTATCGCGCTGAAGCCTTGACGATACAGACGTTGGAAGAATATTTTGATTTGCTACCCCGATATTAAAGCAACCTGTTTGAAGGGGGTGCAGCCGAATGGTTTTGGAGGTACCACAAAAGTGTGGAAATCATAATTTGGAAAGATTTGTGCTTGAGAAATTTGATTTGAGAACACATTTCAAAGATGCGCGTACGGATATAGATATTTAAGCCACGATTGATCAACGCAAACAAAAGCCCAATGAGTCTTTTGACGAATATTATCAGATAATAGCTGCAATGGCAGACCACTTATCCCAGCCAATGTCAGATTCATACATGTTAGGGGTTTTGAGATCAAATTTATTAACAGAAATACAGCACGAGCTGCTGCACATGTCAATCAATAGTGTAGCTGACCTACGTCAAGCAGTGCGGAGGCACGAGATTTTTAAGCAGCATGTTGCTAAACCACAAAGTTTCTTCAACCGACCTCAGAAAAAACAGGTGAACGAAATTCAGTTTGAGGATGAGACACCCAACTGGGGATCTCGAGCACCAGTAGGCAGTGCTCGCCAAAAATACTCGTCGAGCGAACCGAAACTGGACCAATAAAGGATAATCCAGCTATTAGTTTCGTAGGCAATAATCATATAAGTAGAATTTTTAATTTACCGGACGTACCAATACATAAAAAAGTCGAAAATCTTATGAAAGATAATAACCAGAATATTTAAGATGTGAATTTAGGACCTAAACGATCCCGATCAGAAACCCGCCGTCGATTCTATTTCAAAAAGCGTAGTGAAGAGCGAGCAAACCTACTCTCGGCGATAATTGAAAATCCTCTGGATGTTAGGCCATACGCAATGGTGTCTATTCTAAACAGAACTTATAGCGGCTTACTTGACACAGGAGCATCAATTAGTTGCGTAGGCGGATCCTTTGCTAAGCCTTTTCTATGTGCAGTAAGAACAGCTGATGGACAGAGTCAGGAAATAGTAGGCAAGTTAACCACAGACGTAGTCTTTAGGAACCAACATAAAGAAATTACTTTTTATATTGTTCCTTCCTTATCTCAAAATATTTATTTGGGAATTGACTTTTGGGTCAGTTTTGATTTGCTTCCCTCCTAGATATCAAATCTTGAGGTATCAACTCTATATGATCCATTATTGCGACCGTTAACTACCGAGCAGAGAAAACTTCTCAAATATGCAATTGCATTATTTCCTTCGTTTTCTGAAAATAGATTAGGGCGCACTTCTCTCGCATAGCATCGATGTTGCAGAAGCAAAACCAATAAAGCAGAGACACTTCCCAGTATCTCCGGCTATAGAGAAAATTATGTACGAAGATCTAGACCGTATGTTATCATTAGGAGTGATTGAGGAATCTAACAGCGCGTGGTCTTCCCCTGTGGTACTTGTACGTAAACCAGAAAAAGTTCGCCTTTGTTTGGATAGTAGAAAGGTGAATGCAGTTACTGTTAAAGACGCCTTTCCGATGCCGTTTATCGACGGAATTCTAAGCCGTTTGCCAAAGGCCGAATTCATCTCAAGCTTAGACTTGAAAGATGCGTTTTGGCAAATTCCTCTCGATCCAAAATCAAGAGGTAAAACTGCTTTTACCGTTCCTGGCCATCCTCTCTATCAATATACCGTTATGCCTTTTGGTCTCTGCAATGCACCGCAGACCATGTCGAAGTTAATGGACAAAATAGTTCCGGCAAGTTTGAAAAGAGAAGTCTTTGTTTATTTAGACGATCTACTAATAGTATCGGATTCCTTCGAGAAGCATCTCGAAACATTAAGAGAACTTTCGACGCAGATTTCGAATGCTGGTCTCACAATAAATGTGCAGAAAAGCAAGTTCTGTTTAAAGGAAATCCAGTACTTGGGCCATGTGGTAGGACATGGAACAAACGCCACAGATCCAGATAAATTATCTGCCATTGTCGAATTTCCGGAACCACGATCAGTAAAACAGCTACGTCGATTTTTGGGTATGACTGGATGGTACCACAAATTTATAAGAAATTATGCAACTATTGCTTCACCCTTAACTGATTCTCTTCGACAAAAGAGAAAGTTTGAGTGGTCTACTGAGGCTCAAAATGCGTTTAATGCTCTAAAGAAGCATATGTGTGAAGTACCAGTCTTACACAGCCCAAATTTTGATGATCCTTTCTTTATACATTGCGACGCCAGTCACACTGGAATTGGTGGTGTATAAGTCCAGTTAAATGCTGACGGGGACGAAGTGCCGATTGCATTTATGTCCCGAAAGCTGAATCAATGGCACAGAAGCTATTCTGTTACGGAGAAAAAATGCTTGGCAGCCATAATGTCTATCAAGAAGTTTCGAGCATACGTTGAAGGCCATCAGTTCACAGTAGTCACCGACCATGCGTCTCTGAAATGGCTAATGTCTCAGTCGGACTTAAGCAGCAGGTTGGCCTGGTGGGCTCTTAAGCTTCAAGGATATAGCTTCGAAATAAAACATAGAAAAGGCAGCCAAAATATCGTTCCGGATACTCTCTCTAGGACATTCACAGAAGATTTGTCAGCCTTAGAGGTAGACCAGTTTATTGATCTTCAGTCAGATCATTTTAAAAGCAAGGATTATGAGGAATTAAAGAACAAAGTCCAGCAGAATCAATCCCATTTTCCGGATGTTAAAGTCATAGACGGTTTCTTGTATCGCAGAATGGAGCTCGCCACTGGCGATAGAATTGCAGATGATATGGCATGGAAGAGTTGGATTCCAACAGGATTAGTTCCGACTGTTTTGCAGATAGCCCATGATCACCCTTTAGCTTCCCACTGCGGTATCAATAAGACGCTGGAGCGTGTTCGTCGGTATTACTACTGGCCAAATTTAGTAGCGGACGTTAAAGCTCATGTAAATAGTTGCGAAATATGTAAGTGCTCAAAACATCCGAACTATAGCCTCAAACCGAATCTTAGCAAAACCGGCGAAACGCAACGGTTTTTCCAAAAGCTTTATGTAGATTTTTTGGGACCATACCCTCGTTCTCGATCAGGTCATATAGGAGTGTTTGTAGTGCTTGATCACTTTTCAAAGTTTCCGTTTTTAAAGCCCATAAAGAAGTTCACGGCTGAAGCAATTTTAAAATACATTGAGGAAGATTTGTTTCATTGCTTTGGTGGTCCTGAGGTAATTGTGTCTGACAATGGCGTTCAATTCAAATCACACGCTTTTAATAATCTTTTAAACAAGTACAATGTACGTCACTCATATACGGCTATTTATGCACCTCAGGGAAACGCCTCTGAAAGAGTTAATAGGTCAGTGATTGCTGCTGTTAAATCATATATACTTCCGAGTCAAACTAACTGGGACGAGCAGTTGAGTAAAATTTGTTGTTCGCTTTGTTCTAGTGGGCATACTGCAGTCAATGCCACGCCCTATCGGCTGATATTTGGCCAACATATGGTTAGAAATGGTTCCACATATAAGCTTTTACGAAAACTAAATTTGCTTGAGGACCGCTCAGTGTGTTTTCAGAGAGATACTTTGAATATCTAAACTATATTATTATATTATTATTATTACGCCATATTATCTTTCCACAGCGCCATTCTCATGATTTTCTTAGATTGAGTATATTAAAATGAAAGTAAATGAAATTAAAACGTGAAAACTGGAGTAATTATTTATAAATTTAAATTAAATAAAATTTAGTTTCTATTATCCCTCATGATAATAAATAAAATGTATAGACTGAAAATGAATTATTGCTAGAGTTTATCGAATAGGGGTCATGCCGATCGAAGATATGTTAGGGTATTAATCGGTTGACTTGAGCATAGGGACAATTTAAAACAATGTTTACATATAGTGCGGATGTAATGGTCATGGATGGGTGGGCTACTTTTGTTTGCTGTAATAACACCAACAGCAGCAACATTCAAGTCGCAATGCTTTAGTTTGTCTATGTTTTATTGTAATCCTCTTTTCCTAGCTTTCTTATCTTTTGTTTTAGATTTGAGTGAGCGAATTCCTATTAGATCCCAAGCACGCGAAATCAAGTAATGTTTATGTACGCAAAGTCAGCATTTACGAATAGTACTTCTTTATAATAACACCCCCATCGCCCCGAAATGAGCAGACCCGGTAGCAACGCGTGCTGTGCTAACTCGTAACGTCCATCCGCTGGTCACCACAGAATACCCTGGTATTTTGTTTACTCGTGATATGCTTCAACAAATATTAGTTGTGGCTCCCAACGTGGGGCTGAAATCGGCAAGTCGATTTACCCATGCTTATTGGCCATTTCCATCTACCAACTTGAATAATTTTCAAGTTTAGGCCATCTTTCCCTCTCGTGCAAACTCTTATCTAAAATCTCCTCTATCTTTTATCCCTTTAATATTATATAGGTTTACAATTGAAACAGGTTGATAAAGATTCCTAGTAGCGAATTTTAAAGCCCTGGATCAGACAAAGTAAACTTATTCATTATTATTATTATTTAGCTATTGAATGACGGATAATTTCAATATAATTTCCGAGCTTAGCTAGATTAATTGTTTTTATGTTTTCCTTTTTTCACCTTAGACATTGTATTTGGAAATGTATATAAAACTCAGTCGTGGTATAATACTACGAGAGATATCTATACAAATTCAAAACAATTTCTTTGTCTCGTTTAGAACTAAAGAATTTGAATGCCTTTTCGTAAGCAAGTGATAGCATGACCCTGGTAATATTTATATTATTATATTTTTTAAGTAAAATTTTTTTTGAAAAATTATTATTTATTTATTTTGTTATAAAATTATTTAATTTTAAGCCATGCCTTTAGAACGCAGTCAAGAAATTATACCGGAAGAAGAAAGAGCAATACATTGTTTTATCTGCACAAGTCCCATTGAGTATACAACACAGCTGCTAACGGCCAGACCGTATTAGCCAAATTATTACAAATTGGAAGTTGTGATATACAGGTAAAGGTTTCTTTCTTCAGTCGATGACTTTATTTATCGCGCTGAAGCCTTGACGATACAGACGTTGGAAGGAAATTTTGATTTGCTAGCCCGATATTAAAGCAACCTGTTTGAAGGGGGTGCAGCCGAATGGTTTTGGAGGTACCACAAAAGTGTGGAAATCATAATTTAGAAAGATTTGTGCGCGGCTCTGAGAACACAGTTCAAAGATGTGCGTACGGATAGAGATATTCAAGCCACGATTGATCAACGCAAACAAAAGCCCAATGAGTCTTTTGACGAATATTATCAGATAATAGCTGCAATGGCAGACCACTTATCCCAGCCAATGTCAGATTCATACATGTTAGGGGTTTTGAGATCAAATTTATTAACAGAAATACAGCATAAGCTGCTGCACGTGTCAATCAACAGTGTAGCTGACTTACGTCAAGCAGTGCGGAGGCACGAGATTTTTAAGCAGCATGTTGCTAAACCACAAAGTTTCTTCAACCGACCTCAGAAAAAACAGGTGAACGAAATTCAGTTTGAGGATGAGCCACCCAATGAAGACCATGAGATCGAAGAACTAGCGGCCATTGAGTTGCTATGCTGGAATTGTGGTGTTGCAGGACATGATACCATGACTGTACTTGTGAACGACGAATTTTCTGCTATGGATGCGGAAAGCCAGACACTTTAAGACCGACTTGTAGAAAATGTCAGACTCCAAAAAACTGGGGATCTCGAGAACCAGTATGCAGTGCTCGCCAAAAATACTCGTCGAGCGAACCGAAACTGGACCAATAAAGGATAATCCAGCTATTAGTTTCGTAGGCAATAATCATATAAGTAGAATTTTTAATTTACCGGACGTACCAATACATAAAAAAGTCGAAAATCTTATGAAAGATAATAACCAGAATATTTTAGATGTGAATTTAGGACTTTAACGATCCCGACCAGAAACCCGCCATCGAGTCTATTTCAAATAGCGTAGTAAAGAGCGAGCAAAGCTACTCTCGGCGATAATTGAAAATCCTCTGGATGTTAGGCCATACGCAAAGGTGTCTATTCTAAACAGAACTTATAGCGGCTTACTTGACACAGGAGCATCAATTAGTTGCGTAGGCGGATCCTTTGCTAAGCCTTTTCTATGTGCAGTAAGAACAGCTGATGGACAGAGTCAGGAAATAGTAGGCAAGTTAACCACAGACGTAGTCTTTAGGAACCAACATAAAGAAATTACTTTTTATATTGTTCCTTCCTTATCTCAAAATCTTTATTTGGGAATTGACTTTTGGGTCCGTTTTGATTTGCTTCCCTCCTGTATATCAAATTTTGAGGTATCAACTTTAGATGATCCATTATTGCGACCGTTAACTACCGAGCAGCGAAAACTTCTAAAATATGCAATTGCATTATTTCCTTCGTTTTCTGAAAATAGATTAGGGCGCACTTCTGATCTCTCGCATAGCATCGATATTGCAGAAGCAAAACCAATAAAGCAGAGACACTTCCCAGTATCTTGGGCTGTGTAAGACTGGTGCTTCACACATATGCTTCTTGAGAGCATCAAAAGCATTTTGAACCTGAGTAGACCACTCAAACTTTCTCCTTTGTCGAATCAGATAAGGGTGAAGCAATAGTTCCATAATTTCTTATAAATTTGTGGTACCATCCAGTCATACCCAAAAATCGACGTAGCTGTTTTACTGATCGTGGTTTCGGAAATTCGACAATGGCAGATAATTTATCTGGCAGATATTTATCTACCACATGGCCCTAGTACTGGATTTCCTTTAAACAGAACTTGCTTTTCTGCATATTTATTGTGAGACCAGCATTCGAAATCTGCGTCGAAAGTTCTCTTAATGTTTCGAGATGCTTCTCGAATTCCTTAATCACTCCTAAAAGAGAAAGAATGCTTGGCAGCCATAATGTCTATCAAGAAGTTTCGAGCATACGTTGAAGGCCATCAGTTCACAGTAGTCACCGAACATGCGTTTCTGATATGGTTAATGTCTCAGTCGGACTTAAGCAGCAGGTTGGCCAGGTGGGCTCTTAAGCTTCGTTCTAGTGGGCATACTACAGTCAATGCCACGCCCTATTGGCTGACACTTGGCCAACATATGGTTACAAATGGTTCCACATAAAAGCTTTTACGAAACCCAATTTGCTCGAGGACCGCTCAGTGTATTTTCAGAGAGATGATAGCTTTGATTAAGAACGAAACAAAGCAGTGGTGACGATGAGAAAGCAGCACCAGCGAAACGAAAATTTGTACTATCTTCGAAGTCGCCAGGTATTTTTTGAGTTTTCAAGGAGTTTATAGGAGGAATTTCGCACAAAGCAACTTTGCAAAAGGTTTTAATGCAAAGCTTTCGCCCGCGTTTTCAAAATCTCGCATCAAAGGAAAACTTGGTAATAGTTACTATGATTTTGAGGATCTGCAAGGTCGTTACATAGGTAAATTTCATGCGAAAGACCTTCAACAATGAGACAACAATGAGCTTACAAATAACCACCGCTCCAAGCGTGTATCCCGCTTTCAAGGTTTAATTTCCCTCTAAAGCGTGATCTTGGTGGGAGGGTTTTGTAGGAGCGCTTGTCGCTGATAATATTGCATTCTATACGAAAAGAAAAACAAAACAAATATGCCTAAAAGCAAGCAATGGTTTTTGAATTTGCCGTTGCTTATCGGCTGATTAACGTATTGAAAGTTAATAAGGGTCTGTCCTTACGTAAATAATTCTTGGTAGTATAAAAACCAATGAAATGATTTATAGGCGTATAATAAATATTAACTATACGCTTAAACTATATTTATAGTATAAATAAATACATAAATTTATAAATAATTGAGAAATTGAGATTTTTTTAGCTATCTTAATAAATACTAGATTAGTTAGGATAGTATAGTTTTTCTCCCTCACAGGGATGATACCATAATTCCAGTGTCAGTGTCACAATGACAGGGGAAAACCTAGTGGCAGAGGAAATAAGGGCCATAAGCTAGATCTAGATCTAGACCCTCGATCTATTCGATTCCCAACCATCCAGCAGACCACAACGTAGGTTCTCAAGCTAATCAAGGTGTACCTAACTCACATTGGCCTGGGCAAGGCTTTATATCTATCAGTTGCATCAGCTTCGTTATATTAAATCCAACCTCGTCAATTTTCTTGGCTATTGCATCCGCCAAAATTATCATTGTGCAGCCCCGAAAAGCTTTGGAGGCGCAGATAGGAGGCCGTACGCCCAAAAACGAGCCCTTTTCTACGTTTCGTAATCCCACTAGATGAGCGCAATCTAGGCAGCCTTCTTTTTGGGTCCATGAGCAAGTAAGAAGTTTCTACAAGCCAGATTCGACGCTGAATTAACCCCAGAAAGCCCCATCAAGACAGCAAAAAGTGAATTGTGAAAGTGCGAGAAGATCACCAGTTAACCCATAACCTCACAGAGCTTTAACATATCCCAAAATTGAGAAAAATGAATCAAAATTAGTCTGCGACGAACTCTGTGTGCGTTAACAACGGTGAGAAATCTGCGAGAATAGCAGAAATATGTTTTTTTTTGGTTTTCCTTTTGTTTTTTTTTATAAAAGTATTTCTTAGTAAAAGTAGTCGAAAATGCAAGAAAAATCCAAATTGTGAGAGAATGGTGAAGGGAATGGTATGTTGTAACCAAAAAATTTGAAATACTAAACGTAGAACCTGAAAAGAAAATATCATGAAAAACTAGCCAATATATAAAGGCAATTTAAAGGAAAAGAATAAAAAAACCATAATGTCTGGCGAGAATAAATGTGGTGGGCGATTGCCGTAAAAATTATTGAAAATAAAGTACTTAATTACCTACATAAAAGTGAAAAAAAAACTTAATAGGATGAACAATTAAATAAAAGGTAAAACATCGGAGGTACCAAATATAATTTGTACATCTGCGACCATAACGCTCAACAAAACTCCGATGCGTCGCTTAAACTTCTTATTTTACTTTATTCGACTCGTCTCACCAAGAACTCGCCACACAATGCCGCGCTTTGCTTATTCGCCTTTTACTTATGCTCTCTCATATCTCTATGTATGCGTGAGAGCTAGGTGTACATTTTTATATCTTAGTGCTAACTTATGAGTAAGAGCAAGATGACAATATGGTTCCTACTCATAACGGGGATTTGATCTTGCGCTTATGATTGCCACCATGGGCTTCTTAACTCAACCTAAACTAATACATGGTGCAAGTTTTCCAACCCAGGATTTAGGGGCCCTTACCCAATCTATGTATAAACATTTTTTCAAAATCCAATCTCAACGATTAGTTATCCACCCCATGATTCAGAAGCCCTTACCCAATTTATAAACAATTCTTCAAAATCCAATCTCAACGATTGATTTGCCTTGGATCCCAAGGCCGCACTTCGCCGGCCTGTAAATAAACCAAACTTAACGTAAACACAGCTCCCTCTTGACCGAGCTTAACGTAAACACAGCTTCCTCTTGGAGACCAAACATATTGCATATTGGGGACCAAACTTATTGCGTATCAATCAAACTGCAATGGTCAGCATATTTGAATTTCACAATGCAGTGAAACAATTTCAGCATTAAGCTTTAATTTCAAAGTTCAAGAAGTTTCAAAAAAGCTTTTGGCCGAGGTTGATTGGATTAAGAATAAGAATTGTAAGATCAGTCTGATTCGGGCAAAGATAGAGAAGGGTTCAATAGAATCCAGAAGTATTAATAAGTGACTTGTAATTGTGAATTAAGTAAAAAAGTGTAACACCAACTTAAATGAAATATATTAATAAAAAATTATATTTTATTAAACAATTTATTATGAACAAATTTAATTGGCGCCCAACGTGGGGCGGTGACATAAAAAGTTCTAAAAAATAATTAACAATAAAAAGTTAACTAAAACGGAACTCGTGCCGCCAACCAACTCAAATTTTTTGAGGAAAAATTAAAACATCCTCCATAATTCATCGACATAAAACAAAGTGATCGTGGAAAGAAATCAATTGGCAAATAATAAATGCAATAACCCAATTGAGATTTCAATATAAAAAGGTGGACTGAAAAACTTAAAACGCATTACAAGAACACAATCAAAAAAATCAGAACTCAAATAAAAAAACACAACCAAAAACAAATACCTGAAGAATAATCAACACCAATAAAGAAAAACGAGCAGAAGAAAATCCCCATCAATAGATCAACATATTAAAAATGAAGGAAGACCCTAGCAAAAAAGTTTAACCAGGACCACTGAACGGGAGAAAACAATAAAGACTTCTAAAAGGAACAAGAATTCGAAAGAAAAAATTAATTAATATTAATACTTTATAAGAAAATAAATATAAAATAAGGTCAGGGTACAAGATAATGAAAATCAATTCAAGCAATTTATTTGTGAAAACCATTTGAAAAATTTGATAAATAAATTTTGAGAATTTGACATTAAAAATGGCAACTGGAGTTTCAGCCCCGACTTATTCTTCGTGTAGAGCAGCCGGCGCCAGCAACCTAACAATCGGGTTAATCAAGAGATTAATAAATGTCCAATTAGGCGAGATAACCAGAAAGATAGATTGAATTGAAGGACAGTTAATAGCTAACAGAAACGAGGTAGAGGATTATAAAATACAAACTATAGATCCAAACTTAAAATGTGAAACTACTTTAGAGATGATAAAATCCGTACCAAAATTCACCGGAGAAATAACACAGTATGTAGGCTGGAGGGAAGCGGCAGAAACTGCCATGGGCTTATATAAAATCCAAAGCGAAAAATACTTTATCGCTTTAACAATTCTTAGAAATAAAATCATGGGAGCAGCACATGATGCTCTTACCAACCATGGTACCGTTCTAAATTTCCAAGCAATACTTGCTAGATTGGATTTTATCTACAACGATAAAAGTCCAATCCATATCCTTGAATCTGAGTTAAGTATCCTTAGGCAAGGACGCTTAACCATTACATAATTTTATAATGAAGTAAGAAGAAAATGACCTTGGCGTGCTTGAGGCCTTACATCAGCAAGTGACATTTTGGTCAATCGAGCCTTCGAAGAAATATAAACTTCGACTTTGCAGTTTCCCCCTCTATGGTAAGGGAATCAAAGAAAGGCCAGCTCCTTTAAGCGTTGCTAAGTTAATCTTGCAGCTGAAGGTAGCAAAAATAATTAACTCTTGTTTCCCCCTACCAAAGGTAAGGAACAGAGTATAAAATTAAAAAAGCAAAAAGATACACAATAATCTTTTATGTATTAAAAATAAAACAAGCACCTTATAACTAAAGGCTGCTTTGTAACCATAAGAAATTATGGTTTGGCGTGCTTAAGGCCTTACATCAGCAAGTGAAAAATGCAATAAAAGCATTCAATAAATGCCATAAGAGCATAAGAAATTAAAAGTGAACAAAACAAAAAGGTGCCTAAGTGCCTAATACACAAAATCATCGTTAGCATCGACGTCAACTAGAAGGAAGAAAAAACCAGGAACCTGCCAACGACGCATCGCCAACGACGCATCGCCAACGACGCATCACCAACGACGCCTCGCAAACGACAACGCCAACGACAAAACTCAGGAACGCATCGTCATCGCCAAAAGATAAGCTAAAATTTTTTTTTTTAATTTTACTTTAATATTATACAAAAAAAAAGATGATTATGATGTCAGAAAAAACGATAGAGTGTTTAAAAAAGCAGTCCGAAATTATTTTGGAAATAAGAAAGTTGAAAATAAAACCAACTTTAAGTGAAAAATTATTCGTTGCTAATCATAGCAATTTACTAAAGATCGGCATTGTCGATCATGAATATTTTAACACCAAGCAGTATGATGTAATAATGATGACGTTGACACAAATAAAAATAAAATATGAAAACAATAAAGGTAGTTCCATGAACAACTCAGTCCCTAAAGCAAATCCTGAGGAAATGGGTATTCAGGAGACACAGGGTATGTCGCAACCTGTTTCACAAAATTATTAAATGGAGAAAAATCAACTCGTAAAAATATAAGAGAAAAAAATAAAAAAATAGACATCATTCAAGACGGTGCCATTTTTATAAATAGCAACAATATTGTTAACAACTCCCATATAAGATGATCTTTTCTTATTACATTTAATGGTACAACCACCATTAACAACATTTCATGTACAAATATAGAAAACAAACTTCTTGATTATATAGCTGCAAACCATTTTACAAATTATGAAATTTGAGGTTACATTTTGTCAAATAATTCAGAACTTTCTTTAGATAATATTAAAACATTAAATCCTTACATTAAAATTAATAATACTAAGATATCACAGATATTAATTCCTGACATTAAAATTAATAATATTAAGATATCACTTGCGTTTATATTATTAATTTTAGTCATTATATATTTAATTTTTTAATTATTATTAAATATATTCACTTTATATTTGTAACCAAAAAACATCGGCCAGATATAGAAAAATCTTTTAATCAAGAAGAATTTTTAACAGAATTAAGGGATCACCTAAATGAAACTCGAAATTAATCAGGACGCTCCATTTTAGAGAGAGTTATCCAACCCAGGATTCAGGGGCCCTTACCCAATCTATAAACAATTTTTCAAAATCCAATCTCAACGAACCAGAGTAACAACAGAGCACCAGGACAGGACGTTATCTGCAACGCCACATTGAAGGCACTGCCCAGTCAGGCGATCCTCTACATAGCGTTGGTTTTCAATGCTATCGTGAGGTTGCAATACTTCCCTCATCAGTGGAAGCTCGGGATAATCTCCATGATCCACAAACCTGGCAAGTCAGAAAGGGAGCCCGCCTCCTACCGGCCGATCAGTCTTCTCCCTTCATTTTCGAAGTTGTTTGAGAGACTGATTGCGTCCGGATTGTAACGATCATGGAAGCCCAGGGAATTACCCCTGAGCACCAGTTCGGTTTTCGTGCTGGCCACTGTACTGTCGAGCAGCTCCATCGGGTCGTCGAGCAAATTCTGACTGCCTACGACAATAAGGAATATTGCAACAGCCTCTTCTTAGACATTCGAGAAGCGTTTGATCGAGTGTGGCACATCGGGCTCCAGCTAAAAATCAAACAGACGCTACCTGCTCCATATTTCGGGTTGCTGAAATCGTACCTGGAAGGAAGGCGATTCGCTATGCGTTTCCATTCAGCACTTTCCACCGAACATAATGTGGCAGCTGGAGTTCCACAAGGTAGTGTCATCGGCCCCCTGCTTTACTGCCTGTATAGCCACGATATGCCGCAGCCAGACGTAAGCTTATACAGGAAATCTATGTTGGCCACATTTGCCGATGACGTGTGCGTCACCTACAGGTCCCGACGCGAGCACGACGCAGCCGATGGGCAAAGCGTTGGAACATCGGCATAAACAGCAGTAAATCTACCAACGTTTGCTTTACTCTAAAGCGAAGAACGCCACCGACCGTCCATATCGAGGGAGCCCCCGTACCACAGCCGAACGCAGCAAAGTACCTTGGAGTTCTGCTTGACCGCAGACTCACACTTGCCAAGCATGTGACTGCCATCAGAACAAGCTTACGTGCTAAGGTGGAGAAGCACTACTGCCTACTCTGCCCGCGCAGTAAACTGTCACTCTCCAACAAGCTGACAATTTACAAACAGATCATAGCACCAAGCTGGAAGTACGGGTGCCAAATCTGGGGCTTGGCATGTGACAGCCAAATCAAAAGGATCCAGGCCATCCAAATAAGGTCGCAAGACTCATCACCGGCTACGAGTGGTTTGTGCGAAACACCACCCTGCACAGAGACCTCAAACTCGCGACGGTATCCGACGAGATAAACCAGCACTCGAGTCGATATCATGACAGGCTGGAGCGCCACAGAAATCGACTTGCCAGCGCTCTAAACCAAGGGATCTCATTTCCCGATCTCATTTGACAAGGGCCAGCAGAAGCTGACCCTTATCATAAATTATTTGTTATCTGTGATTGTTTGGTTTTTGTTAAAATTTTGTTAAATTGATAAAGCTAACTATACTATAGTTAGCCGGCGCGCCCAAATGGGCTGAATCAATAGAAAAAAAGGACATAAAAGGGTTCCCAGATTTCCCCGTACGCCTCAATAAAGCTTACATAAAATATAAAAAAGTTATCCACCCCATGATTCAGAAGCCCTTACCCAATTTATAAATAATTCTTCAAAATCTAATCTCAACGATTGATTTGCTTTGGATCCCAAAGCGCACTTCGCCGGCCTGTAAATAAACCAAACTTAACGTAAACATAGCTCCCTCTTGACCGAGCTTAACGTAAACACAGCTTCCTCTTGGAGACCAAACATATTGCGTATTGGGGACCAAACTTATTGCGTATCAATCAGGCTGCAATGGTCAGCATAATTGAATTTCACAATGCAGAAGAACAATTTCAGCATCAAGCTTTATTTTCAAAGTTCAAAAAAGTTTCAAAAAAGCTCCTGGCCGAGGTTTCGAGGAGAAGATTTAAATGTTAAGCAGTCAGTCGATTTCTGAGATAATATCTGATCGGTGATCCGGTTTTATGATCGGTCTTAAAATACTTATATTAAAAATCACTCTGTAAACTTTAAAGATTAAATAAAAAAAATAAATTTTTTCAAATGAATTCGTAATAGAATTCTTAATTTGCATACATGGTACAACTCGGCCATCCTGACTAGCTGATCCCCTGATCATGGTTAGCATTGCTTATTTGTAGTTGTATAACGACTTTTTCTTTTTTATCTATACATATGTACATTCTATATCTATTTGTGTTATTATTAATAGTAGTTCACTGTATGCTCGTTTGTTTTTCTTGTGGCCTATCCAATGTTTAATATTATGAATGCTCCAGACCCCTTGGTAGGGGTTACGAGAAACCTGAAACCCTTCTACGTCATTTAACAAGAAGCTGTCGGTTCTTTATACTTTTGAAATCACGTATGGATCTTTACTTTTTGGAATCAATTTTCTAAATATGCCTGCTGTGCTGTCGGAATTCTTCACCATTACATAATCTCCTTTTTTGAATTCAGATGGCTTTCTGGCGGTCTTATCATATTGTATTTTGTTATATGCTTGAGCTTTTCCTTGATTCTTTTCTGCTTCGCTTCTAATATTATTCAAATTCCTATCTTCTTTCGTATTATCTAATTCTTCTAGCTTTTCTTTTAATTCGTCTACTATTTTTCCTCTTTGTTCTAAGCCAAAAAGTACTTAGCTTGGAGTTCGCTTGATACTGCGTTGTTGTGTATTTTTTAGTACGTGCTCAACTGTATCTTTTACTGTGTCCCTACCAGTTCTACCAGTTTTGCTATCATTGGACCAAAGCTTCTATAGACTCTTTCAACCTGTCCGTTCGCCTGGGGTGATCCAGTCGCAATCTTCATATGCTTAACATCAAACTCTTTCGATGTAAAACAACCTCCCCTATCAGAAATGATTCACTTTGGCTTGCTGTATGCTCTAAATAGTCTTTCAGGGTTGTAATGACTTCCCTTGTATTAGTGGTTTTTTTTTGTAGTATACAACTTTGTAAATAGTATACGATCTATGTAAAACCGTCGATGACAACAAAAATATGTTTTTTGGATCTCCCTGAGTCGACTGGGCCGTAATGATCGATATGTATTAGTTCAAACGGTTTGCTACCTTTCGGAATGCAATGCAGAAATCCTTCCTTACCCGTCTTAGGGGAGAACGCAACGCATTTTAAGCAATTTCCTATCTTTGGCATTGGGAAACCAATAAGATTTAAGGATTATATCCAAAATGTTGTCTCTACCTATGTATGTGTCCAACCTCATTGTGATATTTGTATAGAATATGATCTTCCATGTCTGCGAGAACATAAAATAATAGTATGCCATCGTTACATTTTCTATAAATTATTTCGTTTCTCATTTCGAATTATGTTAATTTTTCTCTAACAGTTTCTTAATTTCTTGAAAATTTTGATCCTTGGCTTGCAATATTAATATTACTAAATTATCTTCAAACTTATTCGATTCTACCTACTATAAGAATTTTCGTGCATCTACTAAGAGCATCTACATGCTTCATCCTTTTAACTTCTTTGTGTATCAGCTCAAAGTCGTTGTTCTGGAGCTCTAACGCCCATCTAGCTATTTGTGGATTAAGTTCAATCTTATTTAGCGTTAAAGTAAGAGAATTACAATCAGTAATAATCTTAAAGCGTTTTCCATACAAATATATTCTAAATCCTCGCAGCTCGTGAATAATTGACATTGTTTCCAGTTCGAAACTGTGATATTTTGCTTCAGCGACGGTTGTTCGTTTCGAAAAATAAAATATGGCGTGCAATTTTCCATCCTCTTTCCTTTGGCATAACACAGCACCGAAACTAAGAGCGCGTGCATCACAGTCCAGCTCTATTTCGTCTTTGAAATTATAAATGGCTAAAACCGATGCCTGCACTAACTTTTCCTAAAGTGTTGAAAAACAGTTAATTTCCTTTTCTCCAAATTTAAATTTTTCATATTTTCTCAGAAGATTATATAATGGTTTCGCCAATGTTGAAAAATCTTTTATAAACCTACGGAAGTATGAACATAAACCTAGGAAACTTTGAACTGATTGTATTTTGTCTGGAACTGAAAAATGTTGTATCGCGTCTATCCCTTTATCATTAGCCCTTATGCCTTCCCCATTTATAATGAATCCTAAATATTTAATATTTGTCTGAAGAAACTCACATTTAATTAATTTAATTCTAATTTGTTTTGAGCTAATCTGAGAAAAACCTCCTTTAAGGTTTTAAATGTTCCTCCGTGTCTTTGCTGGCGATCATGATGTCGTCCATGTATACAATTACTTTGTTGTCCCTTATAAGATCCTCAAAAATTTTGTTTATAAACCTTTGAAACACTGCCGATGCGGTTTTCAGACCCATTGGCATTCTGAGAAATTCGAATTGTCCTAACGGTGTAAGAAATGGTAAGAAATCATGTATTAACAAATACATGAAAATAACTTGTTAACTAGTATGTATAAGAAGTCATCAATGAGCGGTATCGGATAATTATCTTTAATTTGTTTAGTTTCCTAAAGTCTTTGCATAGTCGTATGTCTCCTGTCTTCCTAGCGTATTCTGATTCGCAATGTTGTATAATTCCCTCTTTTACATATTCAACCAACAATTTTTGTAACTTCTCTTTCTCTGAGTAGGCGAGTCTTCTTGGGTGCAGCTAAATGGTTTTGACGTTTCTTAACATAGTTTTATTTCACATTTGTCTAAAGGTTCGGCAGGTTTTCTAACACTTAAGTAGTTGCATTTAATAATCTCTTTCAATTGACATTCTAAGGCTTCTTTATTTTCTGCGCCGCCTATGTAATTCATTTGCTCATCTTCTATGTAATCAATGCTTAAAATTTCTCTAGTTGCTTCTTCATAGCTGGGCATAGCTGTAGCATGAAATTTCTGACTAAGTGCGGGATCCGTTGTTACGCTGTCTAGAGGAATAACAGCTTCGTTGACCGTTTTACTAACTGAAGAATTAACTTTTTTACTAACTGAAGAATTAACTGTTTTATTAACTGAAGGATTAATAGTTTTATTAACTGAAGGATTGTACGTTTCACAAACTGGTTTTCTATCTCTTTTGCTATCTTTTTTCCCAAAAGCTTTTCCCAAAGCATCTGGATCCAGTTTCAACTGGCACGCTTCGATAAAATTTCGTCCGAGGACTACATTATGACTCAAGGAACCGCTTGGGACCACGTTTAAATACAAATACCATCTTGTTCTTTCTTTTATAATATAACACAAGATTTTTCCAAATATTAGTTGGCTTTTATTCAGCCCGAAATAGTTTTCCGTAGCAGTTTCTAAATAAACTTCATTTGCTTATTTTTGCAAATTATATTGGACTCCCGGTGCCTATGAGGCATTCTGTAATTAATGGGGTTCTAAAGCTATTTTGAAAAAAAATCTTAACACTCCTTGGCGAAGTGCCCTTTGGAATTGCAATTGGCACAACGCCAAACCTTATTGGTTGCACCTTCTCCAGTAAGGCGCTTTGTTGAATTACTTCCTGTCTTGTGCTTTGGCAGACGGACTTCCGAAAAAGCCCTCAAGATCTGGGTCGGCTCGCAGAAGCACTGTATGTGAGCCTGGTTACGCAGCGCAGGTGCTGGAATTCCTTCTATGATGTTTTCTAGAAGCTCCTCTAAATCGATGTTGATGTCGATGTTGAATAATTATTCTAGTGTCTTTGCTTTGGTGCTGTTAACTTTGTTCTTGTTCACGTCGTCGATTTCCGTGTAAAACACGTCCATACTGGCATTTATTTCGTCCCGAAGTTTCCGCAAAGTAGATCTATCCGCATCCACCAGCGATAACTGATCCAAACCGAGATGATCCGGGATTTCCGACGCCATTGACTGCGCGTCGAACGGGATCGTTTGTGTATCCCCACATTGTGGCTCATTCTGTTTTAGCATAGACGCAGCTCCATCCATTTCCTACACTGCTTCTGCTGCTGCTCCGTTGTTTGGTGGTGGATCACCGCGAGTTTCCGGAGAAATGGCTTGTAGACGTACTATTAGCTCCGCTTTTGTGCCGGAAGTTTGGCGTCCAAGGACTCCCAACCATCTATCTATGAGTAACTTATGAGTAAGAGCGAGATGACAATATGGTTCTTACTCATAACGGGGATTTGATCTTGCGCTTCTGTTTGCCATGGGCTTCATACCTTAACCTAAGCTAATATATGGTGCATACATGGTACTGTGGGTCTTACGAGTATGTATCCTACCAAAATTATTTCATGGCAGAAACCATACAACCCGCCAAAATGGCTGACGCATCAATATAGTCTCAATACTGAGATGTATTGAAAACATAATGTATCAATATCTGACTTCTCATCCGATACGTTTCCATTCGTAGCATCTCAAGCTGATGTAGCCTTTTTAGAGGGATTATATATCCCTTATATATTTATTTCCTATATTTAGGATACATCTGGGATAAATACTTAACATTTCCTAATGCAACTGCTGCTAGAAGCATACCGCCGTTATATTATATAGTAGCATATGTACCATAGTATAACACTTTGTCACACACACACACCACACACACAGTACATATGTACCACTTGATCACACCCACCCAATCCATTTGCCCTAACACATAAGTCAGATCCCAAGCTCTTGGTGACAATAACAATTTCGGCCGCGTTAACATAAACAATTGATTCATAGACATAAACATCCGCCGATGCCGAAATTCGTCATTCCCACTAAGCAACCAAATAGCTTACGCAGCACAAATCCTGGTAATTTTCCATGCGCAACTCTCTTAAAGAGCGCAACCCATTTGAATAGAGAGGAGAGCCTTCAAGCTCATATAAACAAAGTCGACCAAGGGTTTGCTAAGCGTTCAACTCACACTCCAGATTCAGTTCTAATTCATCCACTATACCATTAAGACGTGAATTGACTCCGATTCAAAGTTGTATTATTATCTTGAAATAAAAACTTATATTTTTTTCAAAACTTGCAACCGCGAACTCGTTATTGGCGCAGTCGGTGGTCCTAAACTTATAGTGACCAACAAAGAACCTTCGTGTGTGATTTAACTTCAACTTTGTGGCTAATCAATGCTACAAGAAGTAACTATCCGCCAGTCATACAGTGCTTAATAATTAAAACCGCTTCAACTTGGTAGCCCACCATAATAGTGTGACCGCTACTAGAAGAAAAAATTATTATTACATAAGTGCTGCAAAGACAAGACCACTAAAGGGTAACTGAAGCCCCAGGTTTTGCATATCAACCAAAGACAGTGTGTAGCCCGCAAAACAAAAAGCGTGACCGCTACGAGGAGTGAAAAATAAAATAAAATCAACAAGCAACAAAAACAAGAGAAACAACAATGGCACTACCACAACAACAAGTGCAACTACTCTCCGAGAATCATCTGAGCCAGGCTCTTGGTCAGATTCGACAGGTACCAACATTTACCGGTACGACACTGGAACTGAGCTCGTTCATAAGAAGAATAGAGTTCATACTTCAACTATATCCATCAACTGACGTCCGTCAGTCACACGTACTCTTCAGTGCAATCGAAATGCAAATTGGAGGCGACGCCCAACGAGTATCCCAGCTCAGTGCAGCTAATACATGGCCGGAATTGAAGGAAGCCCTAATCGCCGAGTTCAAGACCCAGACACCATTTGAAGAGCTTTTGAGACGACTATATAACACCCAATTCAATGGATCAGTTCGTAAGTTCATAGAAGAACTTGAAGCAAAATGCTTTGTAATAACAAATAAGCTAGCTTTAGAAAATAATGACCTACATAATCACATTTATACAAACGCAATGAACAATACAGTAAAAAATGTAATTATTAAAAAACTCCCAGATAGACTCTACATGCAATTAGCCAGATTCGATATAACAACAGTCAGCAAATTAAAGCAAATTGTACAGCAGGAGGGTTGTTATGACAGTACATGGTCCGATCACCCAAAATCCCAAAATACTCAAAATACCCAATATAAAAATCAGTACAGCCCAAACTATAACAACACTTCAAATAATCAAAATAAAAATCAAAATTATAATCAAACATCAATTAGCCAAAATAAAAATCAATATATGAACAAAAACAATAACAGCCATGACCAGCCTTTCGAATACCTATTCCAAGAATTTAAGCAAAAACTCAACCAAGCACAGACACAAAATCCTTTAAATTATTCCTCCAACTATCAACAAAATCCAGTTTCTTCATCCGCTCCGAATCCGGCAACAAAAAGGCAAAGACCTAGTACCAGCGGGCATTCAAAAATGGATACGTCCGAAAATTTTCATCTACATGCCTCGGACGAAGAAGAAGACACAATTCCTTCATAAATATTGTTTTAAACAATATACCGCTCCGATGTGTTATAGACACTGGGTCTACAATAAACATCATAAGAGCAAACATTTTTAATTTCCCGGTTAAAACTACTAATTTACAAACACACACCATTAACGGCACAATAACCCTAAAGAAAATCATAATTCTAAAACCAAGTAAGCTTTGCCCTACTAAACAAGTTTTTTATATTCATAATTTTTCCGAAAATTACGATATGATATTAGGTACAGGGTTCCTAGAAGACGCCAACGCCCAAATAAACCTTGGCAAAAGAAGTGTAGTTTTAAACAACAACAGTTTCTTAATGGACTACCTACCAGAACGAGAAGGTAGCCTAGAAGACAACCCCGACTGTGTGAATGTTTCACAGCCATCATTATCCACTGATGATGAAGCCACAAATTATGCAATAGAAAACGAGATAAGGGAATCAAATGAATTCAGGCTTGACCATCTAAATAAAGAAGAGTCAAATGCCCTTACTTCTTCAAGAATTTAGGGACATACAATACAGAGAAGGTGAAAATTTGACCTTCACAAGTACTGTAAAGCATGTCATCAAAACTAAACATGAAGACCCAATCTATAGGAAACCTTATAAATACCCCCAGGCCTACGACAAAGAAGTCGAGGTACAAATCAAAGAAATGATTAAACAAGGCATTGTTCGAAAATCGAACTCACCCTCCTGTTCCCCTATCTGGATAATACCGAAAAAAAGCGATGCTTCTGGTAAAACAAAGTTCAGATTAGTAATCGACTATCGCAAACTAAACGAAATTACTATTGATGATAAATACCCAATTCCTGTCATGGATGAAATACTAGATAAGCTAGGTAGGTCTCAATATTTCACTACCATAGATTTAGCAAAAGGTTTTCATCAGATCCAAATGGATGAAAGCTCGATTCAAAAAACAGCTTTTTCCACAAAAAATGGACATTACGAGTACACTCGAATGCCGTTTGGACTGAAGAACGCACCTGCAACATTTCAACGTTGTATTAACAATCTATTAGAAGACCTAATTTACAAAGATTGTTTAGTTTACATGGACGATATAATAGTTTTTTCCACTTCATTGGAAGAACACTTGTTATCTCTACGTAAAGTATTTGCTAAATTACAAGAAGCTAATCTAAAGTTACAACTTGACAAATGTGAATTTATGAAAAGAGAAACAGAGTTCTTAGGACACATTGTAACTACGGAAGGCATAAAACCCAACCCAAATAAAATAGAAGCCATACAGAAATTCCCATTACCTAAAACTAATAAAGAAATAAAATCATTTTTAGGACTTTGCGGTTTCTACCGTAAATTTATCCCTAACTTTGCAAAAATTGCTAAACCAATAACACAAAAACTAAAAAAAGGTTCCGTTATAAGTTCTAAAGATACCGAGTATATATCAGCCTTCGAAAAATTAAAATTTTTAATTATGTCCGAACCAATATTAATTTACCCAAATTTCGAAAAAACATTCTCATTAACCACAGATGCAAGCAATGTCGCTCTAGGTGCTGTATTATCACAGGATCGTAAACCCGTTTGTTACGCTAGCCGTACTCTCAATGAACATGAACTTAATTATTCAGCAATAGAAAAAGAACTTTTAGCTATTGCTTGGGCCACTAAATACTTCAGGTCCTATCTTTTTGGTCGTAAATTCCAGATTCTTAGTGATCATCAACCTTTAGTTTGGCTCGATAATATCAAGGAACCAAACATGAAACTCCAAAGATGGAAAATCAGACTAAATGAGTTTGATTACCATATAAAATATGTACCAGGAAAAGAAAACCATGTCGCCGACGCACTTTCACGTGTAAAAATAGAAAACTTCTACGGCGAATCTCCCACTTCAGCCGCTACCGTACATAGTAGCCATGAAGATAACCAAAATTACATTTCCTTTACGGAAAGACCAATAAACTACTATAATAGACAAATAGAATTTGTCAAAGACGACAATAACAATACAGATATAAGAAAATATTTTCATAAAACAAAACTAAAAATCCATTATAAAGAAATGACAAGCGCATATGCAAAAGAATTAATAAAAGAATATTTGTGTACAAAAAATAGCGTAATTTATTTTCATAATGAAATAGATTTCCTTACATTTTAAAACGCCTTCTTAGAAATTGTCAGTCCGAACAACATAACTAAAGTTATGAGAGCAACCAGTAAATTAATAGATATTGAAACATATTCAGAATTTAAAGAAGTAATAATAAAAACCCACAGAGAACTCTTACATCCAGGTATAGAAAAACAAACCAAAATTTTTAAAGAAAAATATTACTACCCAGACTATCAAAAGTTAATACAGAACATTATCAACGAATGTGAAGTGTGTAACATGTGCAAAACAGAACATAGAGACACTAAATTAAATTACGAGTTAACGCCAGAAATTTTCAATCCTAGAGAAAAATATGTTATCGATTTTTATTTAATCGATAATAAAACATTCCTGTCATGTATTGACGTTTATTCCAAATATGCCGCCTTAATTGAAATCAGCTCTAGGGATTGGCTCGAAGCAAAAAGAGCTCTACTTAAAATTTTTAATGAAATGGGAAAACCGTCCGAAATAAAAGCCGATAAAGACTCAGCATTTATGTGTGCTGCATTACATTTATGGCTAAAGTCCGAAAATGTTCACATTAACGTCACAACAAGTAAAAATGGAATTTCAGACATTGAGAGATTTCATAAAACTGTCAACGAAAAGTTAAGAATTATAAGCACTGAGTCCGACCCAGAGAATAAAATAACAAAATTTGAAACCCTACTCTATGTTTATAACCATAAAATTAAACATAATACAACAGGTAAAACACCAGCAGATATTTTTATATATGCAGGAACACCTGCACATGACACCCAGCAAGAGAAAATTAATAAAATAAATAAATTAAACGAAAATAGACATAGTTATGAAGTAGATACCAGATATAGACAAGCACCATTAGTAAAATCAAAGACAACAAACCCATATAAAAAGACAGGAGAAATTACACAGATTGACGAAAAACATTATGAAGAGAAAAACAGAGGCAGGAAAATAACCCACTATAAATAAAAATATAAAAAGAAAAAGAAAATTAATGAAACTAAATATAACAATAATTCCAGCACAACCCAAAACGACCAAGGCAATCCAACATAATTACACAATTTTGATGATCCTTTGCTATTTTCTATTATGTTTTATCCAACATGTCCAAGGACAAAATCTTGAAGTTAACCCAATTCAAGCCAAAAATGGCTACCTTATATTTAATACTGGATCAATAAGTTTACCAATCAATTACGAGTATCACTACTTATCTGTAAATATTACAAAAATAGAACAAACATATGATAACTTAGTAAAACAATCAGAAGAATATGAAACTTTATCCCAAGTTCAATATTTAGCAGAGAAATTAAAAAGAGAAATGAATGGCATTAGAATAGCAAAGCGCAGCAAACGCGGCTTAGCTAATTTTATGGGCACAATTTATAAATACCTTTTTGGAACCTTAGATCAAGCAGATAAAGAAGAGCTAGAATATAAAATTCAAAATTTGTCCGAAAACAGCGTCCAAGCTAATGAACTCAACGAAGTCATAAAAACAGTAAATGAAGGCATAACATTAATAAATTTATTAAGTGCATTACATGAAAGCGATCAAAGATTAAACATTTTATTATTTAATTTACAACAGTTTACTGAGTATGTAGAAGATATTGAACTTGGAATGCAGTTAACAAGACTTGGCATTTTTAATCCTAAATTACTAAAACATGATTATCTAACAAATATAAACTCAGAAAAACTTCTACATATTAAAACTTCCACTTGGCTGAAAACGGATACAAATGAAATTCTAATATTTTCCCATATTCCAATAGAAATAATTAAGACCCCAATCTTTACAATAATTCCATATCCAGATAGTAATCAAAACATTTTAATAGAAAATGTACAAAATAAATTTTATGTTCAAAATAATCAAACTTATTTGGCATCTACAAAAACTTTAATAATAAACAAATGCTTAACGGGCATACTTAACCAATTTAATACAGAATGCAGATATGTAAAAACTCATAAAGAGTTTGAAATCAATTATGTCGAACCTAATATAATATTAACTTGGAACTTACCAAAAACCATACTTAACCAAAATTGCATAAATAGAGATATAATAATAGAGGGAGACAACATAATAAAAGCTTTTAACTGTTCCATACAAATCGAAGACATCTCAATATCAAACACTATGTTAGATTACACACAAACGATTTATGTTAACAACAATATCACTAAGTTAAAAGCCCTTTCTTATATACAAGCTAAAGATATTTTTGAAATCCACAATAAAGCAAACAATAAATTTCAAATAATTACATTTACTATTTTAATAGTTTTAGTTGTCATAATAATATTCTATTATATCTACAAATATAAGAATATACCTAAGAAAATTATAATCAAATTCAAAAGACAAGTACCCACTCCTATTGAATCAAATATTATAAACAATGATGTAACAGAAATAGAAAATAATGTAAATCCTGTCTTGTATCCTAAATTATCCGCCTGAGGACAGGCTAATTTCTTAAGGATGGGGAAGTAGCATATGTACCATAGTATAACACTTTGTCACACACACACACCACACACACAGTACATATGTACCACTTGATCACACCCACCCAATCCATTTGCCCTAACACATAAGTCAGATCCCAAGCTCTTGGTGACAATAACAATTTCGGCCGCGTTAACATAAACAATTGATTCATAGACATAAACATCCGCCGATGCCGAAATTCGTCATTCCCACTAAGCAACCAAATAGCTTACGCAGCACAAATCCTGGTAATTTTCCAAGCGCAACTCTCTTAAAGAGCGCAACCCATTTGAATAGAGAGGAGAGCCTTCAAGCTCATATAAACAAAGTCGACCAAGGGTTTGCTAAGCGTTCAACTCACACTCCAGATTCAGTTCTAATTCATCCACTATACCATTAAGACGTGAATTGACTCCGATTCAAAGTTGTATTATTATCTTGAAATAAAAACTTATATTTTTTTCAAAACTTGCAACCGCGAACTCGTTATTATATATTATATATTGTAACGAACTGATTCTGTTGTTTTCTGCTCGCTACGAATTGCAACGGCTAGCTCAGAGAGTTTGTGTGTTCGTCCCACCAAATTTATGTTTGTGTGATTGCCCGACCAAATAGAAGACAGAGTTTTAGGATGTAGTAGCTTTATTAGCGGAATTCTTTACAGCTGGGTTGTTTCGGTCCTCGCCGTCGTCTGCGCGGTTCGCGTACCCGTGCCGGCTCGACTGGGACTTAGGATGTTGTGGTGAGAAAGGTGTATCGCCCGTTGGGTCAAGCTTACGCTCCTCCCAGGCCCACCTTGACCGACCACTGACTCCACCGACCCTTCCGACCGTGCCAGGTTCCTGTGCGCTGCCTGGTGCCTTCGTTGTCCTGCGGTGTCCTCGACAACGGTTCCTTGATCGGGCTCGAGGTTTAGGATGTTATGGCGGAGAGGTGTTTCGCCCGTTGGGTCAAGCTAGCGCTCCTCCCAGGCCACCTTGACCGACCACTGACTCCACTGACCTTTCTGACCGTGCCAGGTTCCACTTGCAGGGATCGTTCTCCTGCGTCACTCGCGTTCGTCCTGACGGTTCACTAGTCTGAACCTCCGTTTGACTGTATCCGTGTGCGTACGGCTCTTCGCGTGGTTAGATTTGACTGTCCTGCTTGAACTTCACACCTGCGGTTCTTCGCGCGATTCCAATTGACTGTCCCGAGCTGCGCTTGTGCAGTCCCCTTTATAGGCCGGGGAAATCCTGTTATTTCCCCTTCTGCACAAGGTACAAGGTCCGACCCAGGTCCCGTTGGTCCACGGTGCGTCCTCTTTGTGCTTGACCAAAGTCCGCACCGTTACCGTTTGACCTCTGTGCCCTTGGCCGGCCTGAGTCCAAGGTCCAGCGCGGTACCGTTAGTTCACGGTCTCTCCGCTTTGCTCGGGTCCAAGGTCCATTATTTCCCGTTTGACCTGGTTGCCCTTGACTCCTTCTGCATTCCAGCCTTCTTCGCTGTTGCTAGGCAGCTCTCCTGCACCTCGATTTGTGGGGAGTTTTAAGACTCCTCACATCTCCCCCTTCCTTCGGAAGTTTTTTTGAAAAGATGGAGCCGGTGTCTCCTCGCATAGGCAGCTTTCTCGATCCTCCTCTCGTCGACCCTGCGCCTTTCGTTCTCAGCCTGGCAGTCTCAGCCTAGTAGACCCCGTCGTTTAGCGTCTTGACTTGGCATCTCGAACATCCACACCCTTGCTACTGGATCCTCTCGTCGACCTGTGCGTCCTTGATCTCAGCCCGGCAGTCTTAGCCTAGTAGACCCTGTCGTTCAGCGTCTCGACTCGGCATCTTGATCCTCGCGCCCTTCTCCAGCTTCCTCCATCTGCTGCCGTCTGCTCCTTTTCACCGGCTATGTCATTCCAGCTTCGCCTCCTTTTCGTGCCTGGCTCCGCAGCTCCACTTCCTCGCGCTCGTCTATGGCTGCTGTGGATGACACCCGCACCCTTTGTTCAGTGTAGTGCCGTGCCATCCTTCCCTTCCCCCCCCATATAAATCCGGTATTGATTTTTCCTTTCTTTATTATTATTTTTTTCTACTCGGCCCTCAAGACCCGTGCCCCCCCTCCTCGCCGCACCTTGAGGCGGTATCGCTGGCCGTCATGGACAAACAACTTGGCCCAGCGGTCTCGCCTTCCTCGGCCTGCTTGTCTGTCCGCCTCCTCGGCCACTTGTGGTGGCCACTCCTCCCTCGGCAGCTCCCTCCACGCCTGGTCTGCCAGCGACTCCTGTCTGCGGGGGCACGGTCGCATCGGTGGTGGACGCGCCTCGGGGCACGACTCCTGTCGTCGCATCTTCGGCGGCGGCGGGGCTTCCTGCGGTACCGGCCACACCCAGGGACCCTTCTCCGGGCTCTCCTCCTCCTTGCTATGGACGACCCTCCGGGCGCGCAACCGTGGATCCCGCGTCTCCTGGGGCACCGGCCTCCCTCCGATCGCGCTCGTCTCCTCCCACACCCGTGACTCCGGTGTCTCCTCCGCCGGTGCGGGCCACGTCCAGGTGACCGTCTGCTGATGCCACCGGCGCCCGCCCATCTCGATGGTGCGCACCGCCTGTCCCACGTGCGCCTGGTCCATCTCCCAGTACTGCTGCCGCTCGCACCTTGGCCCTTCTTCAGCCTGGGGCGGTGGCGACCGGGGTGGCGGTGGTGGGCTCGGCGGCGGCGGTGGTGGGCTCGGTGCCGGTGGTGGTGGGCTCGGCGGCAACGGTGGCTGCGACGGCGGCGGCGGCGTTGGTGTCGGTGCCGGTGGTGGTGGGCTCGGCGGCAACGGTGGCTGCGACGGCGGCGGCGGCGGTGGTGTCGGTGCCGGCGGCGGTGGAGTTGGTGCCGGCGGCGGTGGTGTCGGTGCCGGCGGCGGTGGAGTTGGTGCCGGCGGCGGTGGAGTTGGTGCCGGCGGCGGTGGTGTCGGTGCCGGTGGCGGTGGAGTTGGTGCCGGCGGCGGTGGAGTTGGTGCCGGCGGCGGTGGAGCCCACAATGCCTCCTCTTCCTCCTGCAGTCGATCCAACCGATCCTGCCACGCGGCCCGGGCAGCGGCTACCTTCCGCTCCTCCACCAACTGCTGAAGCCGCCGCAGAGTGTTGACCCTCGCCACCATAAACCTCCGTGTCTCCTCCGGGTCCGCTGTCGGCGGCACGATCCCGAGGCGTATCCGCCCGTGTCCCTGCGTTGCCCGCCGCACGCTGCGGTACGCCATCCTGGCCCGAGCCGCGCGTGCGGCCTCCTCCTCGTCCGATGAGACCACCGGGGTAACCGTCTCACCTCCGTCGTCCTCCTCACTCTCCAACTCCTTCTCCATCTCCGACCGCTTCTCCACCTCCTTCGACTCATCGTCCGACAGCCGGACATCCGGAATCTCCTCTGGATCCTCCGCCGGGGATGGGGATCGCGACACCAGGGGTGACGCCAGGAGCTGGAGGTAGGCATCAGAATCCCTCCTCCACATCGCTCCGGGCTGTTCCCCGATGCCGGTTTCCCTCATCTCCCGGACGCTCGTACCTCTTGGTGTCGTCATGCCTCCTTCCAAATTTCGAATGGCGGAATCGAGCCGCCGTCTCCGCGAAGAAACCTCGGTTTTCCGTCTGCTTCTTGTGCCGTTATTCCGTGTGGCCTATACCGGTAACGGGACCTCTCCGTGTACTGGTAACGGGACCTCTCCGTGTACTGGTAACGGGACTTCTCCGTGTATCGGTAACGGGACTTCTCCGTGCACCGGTAACGGGACTTCTCCGTGCAGCGGTAACGGGACTTCTCCGTGCAGCGGTAACGGGCCTTCTCCGTGTCCCCGCCTCCCACGGAATTCTGCAGCTGTGCATCTCACCCGGTAACGGTGCTTGCAGCTGCCTATCCTCCCTGTCCCGCTCTCGTGCTCCAACGGGCCTGTGCTGGTGTAGACTTTTTGTGCCTTTCGAGCTTTTTCGATACCCCGTATCATCTTCCCCCCTTCATCACCGAAGGGGTTCCGTTACGGGTATTCGCACTCGCTGTCTCCTGGCCCGCCGGCGCCAGCGCTTCCCGGCTTCAAGTCGCTAATGTGAGCCGTTTTTACCTTCTTGGTTGCCGCGTGCTCCAGGACGCAAATGACCGGTGACGTGAACTTCTTTATTCTAAATGGTCCGTCGAATTTTGGTGCTAGCTTCGCTGCAAAGCCTTCGCCGGCCTTCGAAAGGTGGTGTTCCTTGGCCCACACTGTGTCCCCCACCTTGGGTTTCCATGGCCGTCTCCGGAGATTATAGTGCCGCGCCTGATCCTGCGCCGCCTTTTCCATGTTCCTCCGTACCAACTCGAAGATCTCCTTCAGCTTTTCCGCGTTCTCCGCAGGCGTCTGCGTACACCTGCCCGTCCCAGATGTTGTTTCGTCAAACAACGCGTTCGGCAGCCTTGGCTCCCTTCCTTGCGTGATGAATGCTGGCGAGTATCCCGTGGACTCCGCCACGCTCGTGTTCACTGCCAGCTGCAGCTCCGGCCAGTTCTCGTCCCACCTCCTCTGATCGGCCCCCGTGAACTGCGCGATCATTGTTTTGACCGTCCTGTTGGTCCTTTCCGTAGGATTTTCTTGTGGAGTATATGGAGCCGTGAACTGGTGTCGCACCCCCAGCTCCTCCAGGAATTTTTTGAATGCCCTACTGGTGAACTGGACTCCATTGTCCGTTACCATGACCTTGGGCACCCCGAATCTGGCCACGATTCGCTCACGAACAGCCTTTTGTAGCGTCTCTGTTGTTGCCCTCCGCATCGGGATGATCTCGGTCCATTTAGAAAACTTGTCCACCAGTACCAACAGCATTGAATTCCCGTGCTTCGACCGCGGCAAAGGTCCTACGAAATCCGCGCACACGGTTGCCCATGGATCCTCTGGCACCTGGGTCAGCATTTTCCCGGCTGCCTGCAGTTGGTTGGACTTGTACTTCATGCAGCTCTCGCAGCTCCGCACGTATTTCCTAATGTCCCGGTGCATTCCTGGCCAGTGGTAACGGGCTGCCACCATCGCAATCGTCTTCCGACTACCTAGGTGACCTGCCGTTGGCATGTCGTGGTTTTCGGCCATGACGCGCTGCCTGTCCTGGGTGGGTACACACAGCTTCCATGACGCCACATCCTCGTTCCCTGCTCGATGCGGAATGTGGCGGTATAGCCGGCCAGCCTCCTCCAGATAGTCTGGGAATTTTTGTGGCTCCTGCTTCACTTTCCTTCGCATCCCTTCCGTCCACATGCATCCCTGCTGCCCGTCTGGGTGTCCTTCGTCCTCCTTCCTCATCCTACGGCACGTTTCCTGAAGAGGCTGCCTCGATAGGGCATCCGCGACGACGTTCAGCTGGCCCTACCTATACGAAACTTCGAAGTCGTATTGTTGAAGCTCCAGTGCCCACCTTGCTATTCTTCCGGACGGGCTCTCGATGCTATTTAGCCATTTCAAGGCCATGTGGTCCGTTATCACCTTGAAGTGGTAACCCTCCAGGTACGGTCTTAACTTCCTGACAGCCCATACTATAGCTAAGCATTCCTTTTCCGTTGCGGAATAATTCCTTTCTGCTCCGTTCAGCGTCCTACTGGAATAGGATATCACCCGCTCGCCTTGATCGGAATGTTGCGTGAGGATTGCGCCAAGCCCATAATCGCTGGCGTCTGTCTGCAGCACGAAAGTCCTGGAGAAATCCGGGCATGCCAGGATCGGGTCGGCGACCATCCTGGTTTTGACGGCCTCAAACGATTTTTGGTGAGCGTCCGTCCACTCCCACCTTGCCTGCTTCTTGAGGAGGGCGTTCAGTGGCTGCACTAGCGTCGCAAAGTCGGGTACAAAACGCCTGTACCACGACGCCACTCCCAGGTACTGCCTCAGCTCCTTCACATTTCCTGGCGGCTTGAGCTGCGCTATCGCCGCTACCTTTTCCAGGTCCGTTCCGATACCCTGATCCGTCACGCGGTGGCCCAAGTATTGCAGTTCCTTCCTGAAGAATTTGCACTTATCCGCATTCACTTTCAGGTTCGCCGCCCGCAGCCTCCGGAACACCTCCTTCAAGTTGCGCACATGCTCTTGCAGTGTCCGTCCGATCACTATGATATCGTCCTGATACGCAAAAGCGTGCGGCATCATCTCGGGTCCTATCACCTGGTCCAACGCCCGCTGGAACGTTGCCGACGCGGAGTGCAGTCCGAATGGCATTACCCTCCACTGAAACAGACCCTTTCCCGGCACCGTAAATGCCGTATACTGTCGGCTTCCCGCTTCCAACGGAATCTGCCAGTATCCGTCCTTCAAGTCCAGGCTGCTTATGTATTTCGCCTCCCTTAACTGGTCCAGAATGTAGTTAATCATCGGCATCGGATACGCGTCCTTCACAGACCTTGCGTTTATCTGGCGAAAATCCACACACAGCCTCCATTGACCCGTCTTCTTCTTCACCATCACTATTGGTGAGCTGTATGGGCTCCTCGACGGCTCGATGCATCCTTTTTGCAGCAACTCGTCAACCTTGGCGTTGATTTCCACCTGCATCTTTGGGTTTTTTGGGTAGTGGCGCTGCTTGACCGGTTGATCGTCCTTCATCGTTATCTTGTGTACCGCTACTGTTGACGTCCCTTGAACTTTCGCCAGATCAGCCAATTCCGATCTTAGGAAGTCGTCAACATCCACTTCCGCGAACTCCGGCGCCCGCTCCACAATCGCTACCGACAATCTTTCGTGTGGCCTGCTTTGGACCGCCGGACCCGCTGGTATCGTAACGCTCAGTCCCGCGCACTCCATCCTTGCTCCCATTCTCGTTAGGAAATCCCATCCGAGCACTAGAGCGTCGATTATGTTGTGGAGGATCAGCAGCTGCATCCTTACGGTCCTCTCTCCGAGTCCTATATCCAACTCGATCATGGATGTGACCTCCCCGTACCGTCCATCCGCCATACGCACTTCTCTCCTCGTGGGTACGACCTCTCCTGCCGCCCGCAACCTGCCCGCCAGGTCTTTGCTAATGAAACTAGCCGTGGCTCCAGTATCGATCGTGGCCTTAACTTCCACTCCGTCTATGAGCACTGTGGCGGACAGTTGCCTTTCCTCCGCCCTCAGTTTGCCCATTAATTTCGAGGGGCGGCACCTTGCGAACCCAGGTTGCCTCTCTGAGGCATGGTGGCATGGCGTTTCCCGATCTCGAACAGCACTCCACGGTCCTCGGGCCAATCCTCCCGCAGACCCAGCAAAAGCTGATCGGACGGTTCCTGCACTCCCGCGTCCAGTGATCCTGGCCTCCGCATCTATGGCATGCTTGTGCCGGGTTTAACACAAACCCCCGCCGCACCGCGTCCGGCCCTTGCCTGATGCCGGTGTGTCCCGCCGGGCCCGTGGTGTCCTCTTGGCATCTCCTGCACACCGCGTTCTGCTCCCCTCTTGGGAAATCACGCTGGTGACGGGCCCTATGAGTCCGCTCCACCTCGAACCGTTCCCTTTGGGTGTCCAACTCTTCGAATTCGTCGGCCAGGGCCATCAGGGCGTCCAGGTCCCGGCACTAGTACGGGCGAACAAACATGCGCAGGGCTGGGGTGCTGTTCTCCCTTATTCGCTCTCCGTGTCTCTCTCCGCGACAGCCCCAAGGGTCTCATGAGCGTCTGCATGTCCACCATGTAGTCCTTGAATTCTTCGCCATGTCGCTGCTTCCTCTGCCTGACCTGGTCCGCCAGCTTCGTCATGAAACCTCTGGGCAGGAAGAATTCCTGGAAGCTCTGAATGAACTCTGCCCATGTCTCCCAGAACCTGTTGTTGGCAATGAACCATTTTAAGGCCCTGCCCTTTAGCAGCTCTGGCATCGCTCGTGGGATCTGGTTGATGTCCACCCCATACGTCATTGCTGACCACTCCACCTGCTCCAGGAATTCCAGCGGCTTTTCGTGCCCGTCGTACCGAAAACTCCACTCTCGCACCTGTTTCGCCACCTTTGCGTAATCTTGCGGGGTCGCTCTTGTTGTATCCCGACGATCACGGCTGGCCTCCCGGCTCTCTCTCCTTGAACGGCTGCCTTCCCGCCGTCCCTGCTCCACCTCCTGCCTTTCGGATCTGCCTCCACTGGCCTCCATCATGCTGGTGAAGCTGAGGCTCCTCCCCAGGCCTTCAACGCCGGTAAGTTTTACCTCTACGGCCGGTCTCTTTCCATACTCCTTCTGTAGCGCTTCCAGTACGGCGACCGTTTCAGGCTCATCCACCGTCCGATCGATGAACTCGGACAGCGACTTCCGCATCTCCTCCACCAAACCCTCCAGCTTGATCCCTAGCGCGCTCGCTATGGCTGGAAAGTCATCCTTCTTTAGGTTGTATAACCACGACTTCCCCATCTTTTCTCCGTTCTTTTGGCCTTGACAATCACGTTGGGCGCCAGATGTAACGAACTGATTCTGTTGTTTTCTGCTCGCTACGAATTGCAACGGCTAGCTCAGAGAGTTTGTGTGTTCGTCCCACCAAATTTATGTTTGTGTGATTGCCCGACCAAATAGAAGACAGAGTTTTAGGATGTAGTAGCTTTATTAGCGGAATTCTTTACAGCTGGGTTGTTTCGGTCCTCGCCGTCGTCTGCGCGGTTCGCGTACCCGTGCCGGCTCGACTGGGACTTAGGATGTTGTGGTGAGAAAGGTGTATCGCCCGTTGGGTCAAGCTAACGCTCCTCCCAGGCCCACCTTGACCGACCACTGACTCCACTGACCTTTCTGACCGTGCCAGGTTCCACTTGCAGGGATCGTTCTCCTGCGTCACTCGCGTTCGTCCTGACGGTTCACTAGTCTGAACCTCCGTTTGACTGTATCCGTGTGCGTACGGCTCTTCGCGTGGTTAGATTTGACTGTCCTGCTTGAACTTGACACCTGCGGTTCTTCGCGCGATTCCAATTGACTGTCCCGAGCTGCGCTTGTGCAGTCCCCTTTATAGGCCGGGGAAATCCTGTTATTTCCCCTTCTGCACAAGGTACAAGGTCCGACCCAGGTCCCGTTGGTCCACGGTGCGTCCTCTTTGTGCTTGACCAAAGTCCGCACCGTTACCGTTTGACCTCTGTGCCCTTGGCCGGCCTGAGTCCAAGGTCCAGCGCGGTACCGTTAGTTCACGGTCTCTCCACTTTGCTCGGGTCCAAGGTCCATTATTTCCCGTTTGACCTGGTTGCCCTTGACTCCTTCTGCATTCCAGCCTTCTTCGCTGTTGCTAGGCAGCTCTCCTGCACCTCGATTTGTGGGGAGTTTTAAGACTCCTCACAATATTATAGCAGTCTTTGAGAACCAGACACAGGTGAAGTCCACCTATCCTCGGAGATCCTATGAGGATCCACTGACAGGCAGACACGATATCATCTGCATAAGCACTATCTACAAGCGCTCTCGTGAAATCATCGAACCACGATAACTAAAAAAAAAAAAAAAACAACGTGGCCTATCCCTTGAACCAATTTCTGGTAAAGCCGCGTTCTACGTGCCGATCGATTATCGGACTATGCAAATTAAATATGTTGTTTAAAATAATATCATTACTTATTAATGTATTTTATATAAGTTGGTGTTACACTTTTTCACTTAATTCACAATTACAAGTGACTTATTAATACTTCTGTATTCTATTGAACCGTTCTCGATCTTTGCACGAATCAGACTGATCTTACAATTCTTATTCTTAATCCAATCAACCTCGGCCAGAAGCTTTTTTAAAACTTCTTGAACTTTGAAATTAAAGCTTAAAGCTGAAATTGTTTCACTGCATTGTGAAATTCAATTATGCTGACCATTGCAGTTTGATTGATACGCAATATGTTTGGTTACCAAGGGGAAGCTGTGTTTACGTTAAGTTCGGTCAAGAGGTAGCTGTGTTTACATTAAGTTTGGTTTATTTACTGGCCGGCGAAGTGCTACTTTGAGATCAAAGGCAAATCGATTGTTGAGTTTGGATTTTGAAAAATTGTTTATTAATTGGGTAAGGGCCCTTGATTCATGGGTTGGATAACTTTCCCCCTTCTAAAATGGAGCGTCCCGCTTCATTATGATTATAATTTGAATATCATGCTTTGATAAAACAGTTAAAAATTCTACTTCAATTGTTGTTGTTCTGGTTCTGGCCGTTTTTGTTTGGTTACAAGTATAAAATGTCTGAATTTTATCAATAATGTAATAATCAAATATAGAATGATTAAAATTAATAAAACAAATGAAATTAATATTTTCCAATTGTTAATATTCATAAATGAGTTTAAAACATTAATATTGTCAAGAGTAAGTTCTGTATTGTTGGACTTAATATATTATTCTGATATCTCTAAATTCTTAAAGTGGTTAGTGGTTATGTAATCTAGTATTATGTTATCTATATTAGTGTATGAAATATTGTTTAAGGTAGTGGGTGCCGTTAAATGTTATTAAATATGTCCCGTATAAATGGGAATCGTGAACAATATTATTTCCATTTATTACAATTGCATCTTCTTGAATGATATCTATTTTTTTTTTCCTGTATTTTAGTTCAAATTGATTTTCCCTCATTTAGTAAGCGGGTAAAACAAGTATTATCTTTACTTATAATACAATAGTTATTAAAAAGTTCGTTCTTAAAATTAGATATTTCGTAAAAGGTATTTTCGCATTTTGCGACCTGATTACTTATTAGTAATTTGCCATCATTTTGTGAAATGGATCTGGCATAGTAAATTTCACATCTGCTTGTGATTACAGGGTATTTTATATACGTTATTAGGAGTTCATTATGAAGTACAATTTTGAACACGGAAATATCCATTAAATCTGCAAAAACTACAGGCTTTTGTTCGTGATATAATATTTCTTTTATATCATTATTATTAATATTATAATTATTAAATAAAAATGTTCGTGTTAAATACATAAATTTTTGCCAGTCTAATGGTATCAATTATGTTTTGCAAGTCAAATGTTAATAATCGTAAACGGTGTTTTCTCAATGGTAATTCTTGATCTATAAAAATGTTTTTAAAATGATCGGAAAGTGATTTTATCTTTTTAAACAATTTTGAATTGATAATAAATTGTTGGTTATTGTTTTAAATTAAATCATTTATTTTATTCTGTATTTTAATGAAATCATCGTGATCCGAAGTTCCAGCCAACCATTTCCATACGGTGCCTATCTTATTTATTCCCCTTTTTGGTCTAGATGATAATAGCTGTGACAAAATTAATTCGACTATTTGTATGTTATATGTAATTTCCCATTGTGACATTTATTTGTATCTTTTTTTATTCTATATTCTATATTCTATATACATATATTCTATATTGATTATTTCTTTATATAGACTTAAATTAGTTATATGGAATAATTCGGCATATGTTTTGTATGTAAGAACGTCCTTTTTGTCTCTGAGCAGGAAATATTCGTGATTGGAGTAATCGATTATTTCTGAAGTAACCGTCATTACTAATGGTATTAGCAGCAATAAGAAATGCATTTTCTGTAATTTTAAATGAAACATAGTTTGTTAAAACTTAATATTGTCTTTGTGAATAATTTTGTTTCTATTATTGATTATTATTTTGTTTGGTAAGTTTTCCTTAACAACCTGTTTTTTACATCTTGTTTTTAGCTTATTTCTTTAAACATATTTATTTTCATACACAACTTGCCCTACATTATATCCTTTTTCTTTTCGACCCTCATTATGTGTTTTTAACATTTTTTCCTGAGTGTTCTTTAAAGTTTGTGAAATGTTACCGTGTTTAATTTTATTATTGAGAATGTCGAAAGGTTTTTGGTTTGTTGTAGAATGAACACTCTGATTGAATTCTTCTGCGGCTCTAATAATATTTTTTGAATAGTTAATTTGATTAAATTCTGTCTTTATACATCGAGCTAATTCTGTTAATGTTGAATGTGCTCTTTCAACTTGTCCTTTCGAAGTACTTTGTCTGGGGTCTGCGAAATGCAAATTTAAACCACACCTTTGCGCAAAGGATTTAAATTGAGCAGAAGTAAAGCTCGGTCCATTATCAGTCATAATTACTTTAGCGTGGGGAAATTGTTGAAGTAGTTCCATTACTTGCTTTCGATGTTTAGTTTATTTTAGATTTCTTTTACTACTAGGAATTTTGAATATGCGTCTATACAGGTTAAGAAAATAAGATTTTGCGCGTATAAGTATCGATAAGTAAATTTTCTCCTTCTCTGTTTGGACTAGGGGTTTATCCTATAGGAATTTTAATTGGATGCCAATTATATTTGTTTTCGTTGCAAACTGTAAATTTTTGTATGTATTCTTTTAATTTGATGAATAGGTTTGGCCAATAATATAATCTATTGATTTGCTTGTAATAATAAAATAATAAAATTATTAGTAAAATTATTTTTTAAAGGTATATGAATATGATAAAGATCTTCTAAAGTGCAATGAATTTCATTCGTTATGTTTGGTGGTAGGTATTCTCTTAATATTCCTATTAAATTTTCTAGCGTATCATATCCGATTATAAGTCGAGTTTTATCAAAAACTTTCAATGACTCATGTATTGTATACCTCCCCGTTGCTAATAACAGTTGTTGTTGAAACTGATTTAACGGTTTACGGGTCTCTTGTATAACATTCTCAAAACTACTTTCAGCAGAATGCTGTGTATTTTGATCTGAGCTTGATTGCTCTGAATCGCTGTTAGTTATATTATTTAATTGTATTCGCGATAACGCGTCAGCTACGACATTTGAAATTCCGGGTTTATATATTATTTTGCGGATGAAGCTTTCTATAAAACAATACCACCTTTTCATTTCAACGTTCGTGGTTTCGTCAGAGATGGTAAAGGTTAACGATTAATGGTCTGTTTGTAGTTCTATTCCAATTACACGATATAAATAATTCCTGAGATTTTTAAGTGCCCAAACTATGGCTAACAATTCTTTTTTATTGGTGGCATAAAGTTGTTCGGTTTTATTTAAAGTTTTTGATATGAAAGTAATTGGTTTATTATCCTGTGATAAAGTCGCTCCGATAGCTACATCTGATGCGTCTGTTGAAAAAGTGAATTTTTTGTTAAAATCTGGTTGAACTAATTCCACCTGTGCTATTAGATTATCTTTAAGTTCGTTAAGGGCATTTACGGCTGGATCTTCTAACTTTATTGTAATCTTGGTTGACATTTTCCTAGTTATTTTACCATTATCTCCTCCTAAGTATTTGGTTAATGGCTTGGCAATTTTAGCATAGTTTCGGACAAATTTTCGGTAATAACCGGTGAGGCCTAGAAAACTTCGGAGTTCTTTAATTTTTCGTGGAATGGGATACCTCATAATTGTGGAGATTTTTTCTGGATCTGTTTTAATCACATTGTGAGAAACAATTTAACCAAGAAATGCTGTTTCAAAATATAACGAATTTTGTTTTTTTAATTTTTGTAAAGGCAATTGTTGAGAAGTATCTGGATTTCCCTAAGTTGAATAATATTACCGATGGGTCTTGCATCGGGTAATCTGTCCGGTATTGTGTTTTCATTTACCTTTTTGTAGTCAATAACTAGACGGCGTTTTGGAGTTCCGTCCTCGTTTAGACCCTTTTTTAGTACCATCATCACTGGTGAATTATAATGGCTTTTACTTGGCCTTATAATATTTTCCTCTAACATTCTATTGACTTCTTTATTAACGAATTCTGAGGCTGACATAGGATAAGGATATTGTTTGCAATAAATTGCTCTGTCATTGACAGTCTTTATTTCTCCTTTAAAGTCGGTTCGAAAAGGAATTTGCATATTTATTTTTGAATGCTCCTTTTCAATTTTTTTCACAATTTGGTTTTCCAAATCTTTTACATGATTTGAAGTTGTTGTTAAATTATTAATTTGTTCTTTGTCGGAATAGTCAACGACGGCGCGTTCAGGATTTCTATTTCCTAAACTTCTCAATTTTATTTTGACGGAATTAACATCTTCGGCGGGCTCAGGATTTTTTAATCCCAAACTGTTAAAATTTTCGTTAGCGGATGATTCTACGCTGGCATGCTCAGGATATTCAGATCCCGAGCTGTTTAAACTTTCTTCTACAATAACTGATTCAGTATTAACCACCTTATTATTGTCAAAATATTTTTTTATGATATATTCACTTAATGGACGAGTATTTTCCTTCTCCATTATAGCAAACTCGTTTTCTTCTTCATCGTCACTATATTCTAATTTTTCTTTTTTTCCTCTGTATTCCAGGATACCTTTTTCTGCATATATTTTTGCTCCAATTTTTCTTAATAAATTGTATCCGATTAACAAGTCGGATTCTAAACCTTCTAATTCGTAGAAAAGGTATTTCATTTCAAAAATTGTTATCATATAGTAATACTTTATAACTGAGTAACCATGAACTGTGGATACTCTTTTGTAAATTGGTAATTCCTTCCTATTCTCATATATTCCTTTTCAGATGTACCAGGATGAGGCTCCTGTATCAATTAATATTTTCAGTTCCCATTTTGTTTTTCTATATATTATATAATATATTATTAAGATTACCATGATTATTTAAGCAATAATTAAACCAGTATGATGGAAATCTAAGTCTTTCATAAGTCTAAGTCTTTTGTAATGATGTTCTTTCATATATTTAATTTCATTATTCAATCGTTCGAATTCTGCAGTATGATTTAATATTCATAATTTCAGCGGATTCTAAATAATCTTCGGAACTTCACTAACTTCTCCTATATAAGGTGTTGATAGCGCTTCTTCACTTTTGGACTGAATATTATGGTGGGCAACTAAAATTTTATCTTCGGTTCTTGCCGTACAGTATGGCGCAATGCTTAAAACTCCTTGCTGAGGAGAGAGCCTGTACATTGCAGTCGGACTTTGGAATTTACAGGAACCTTAAATAACCAACTGCTTTTCTTTTCCAACTCAACCCAGTAACTTTTAGAGTCCACGACTGTTTTATAGATACAATTCGCCGCTTTATTTGGCTTTAGAGGCTGAATCTCACATGCATTATCATTCGCAGAATTCCACGGCCAACTTCCCTTGCATATTCTCTTATTTAGTTGCCATTTCTGGCATTGGTTCAAAGTAGCTTCCGTCATTATGTGAGATTCTTACTATTTCGAAAGTGTAAATTAAATATTCGGAAGTTGTATGCACCATTCATTTGAATGGTGATCTTCATGATCTTCATTTCGAATTGGCACTGGAATCAGTCTGAACAATTTAGATGGATGTCTACTAAACAGAGGCACCTTTGCACTAATGATTAATTTATCGTCGATAAATAAACCTCTGGCTGTCGTTTTCCTGGAATAACTAAATTCTCCGAAAGACTTTGCTGAATTTTTACTATTTCATTTTTAAGCTGATTTGGCCTAAGAATATTTGTATTTATTTGTATGATTAATATCAATCAAAAAGCTTACAATTCCTGGTTGAATTTTTTCGCTCTCTACGATTAAGGAGTGAAGCTCTCTGTCATCTTCATCCATTATACCAAATAAAATATGGTACAATGAACCCATAAATTCTAACGAAGCACGTTTGCTTCTGGATCTAGACTGCATTATAAACAATTTATTGTTTTCTTCAAGTTTCACTAATGGACCTTGCATATTATCTAAAACCAAACTACATTGCTCTTCAAAGCTATGTAGCCTTTCGCAGACCTTTCTCATATCCCTTCCTTTTGTAATAATTTTAAAATATGGATCCATTTTATAATAGATCACCAAATCCCAAGAAGTACTCACAATCTCCACATCTCCTATAGGATCTATATATATGGCTGAAGTCTTATTTATCCTGTCTATGGAATATCTTGGTGTTATATTTTTAGGTAACGCGCTAGAAAATTGACAGCTCAATACAAACAACAACATTGCCATGATAATTCCGATCTTGGACATTCCCGATGATGTTCGTCTTTTCGGCTCAGGGTCAGCCTCATCCTTTTCAACAGGGTCTTGTGATAAATCCTTCCTGCATCCGTACTTTAGCTAAACGGACCTTATCATTATTCAATTTATGGACTTTTCCCACTTTTCCTAAGGGCCATCTTGCTGGATGACAATTCTCATCTTTTAAAAAAACTATTTGCCCTTTATTTTATATTAGGAATTTTTCTTCTCCATTTATTCCTTTGCTGGAGTGTATGCAAATATTCATTTTTCCATTTTACCCAAAAATCTCTCCTCATTTTTTGGATAAGTCTCCACCTATCCAATTTTCCGATTTTTTGATCCTCCATCGGTTCGACTATTTCTAAGGGCGGTCTTCCAATCAGAAAATGACCTGGCGTTAAAGCTTTCTTTTTGTTCCATCTCATTAACTATAGTGTATAATGGTCTTGAATTTAAACATGCTTCTATTCGACATAAAAGGGTTAACATTTCGTCATATGTCAAAATATTGTCGCCGATTATACGCTTTAAATGGTATTTCATTGACTTGACCCCAGCTTTCGAAATACCTCCGAAGTGAGGTCCTGCCGCCGGAATAAAATCCTATCCTTTTCCAGCTGCGCTGCAATCGCTAAGATATCTTGGAAGACCAAAAATAATTCTTGATCTAATTTCCTAGCATCTCCTACAAAATTTGTTCCGTTATCTGAATATATGTTGGCACATTTCCCTCGTCTAGCAATGAATCTTCTGAGGGCAGCTAAAAATGCGTCGCTTACCATTTCTAAATGTATGGCTTTGGTGGCCATACAAACAACGTATCCCTTAAATGTTTTTTGTCCGCGATTTTTTGAACACTTAACAAAATAAGGACCTGCGTTATCTAATCCCGTATTTAAGAATGGAAATGCCATAGTAACTCGATATTTTGGTAAATTTCCCATTATTTGCTTAGCTGTATTTTGTCTATATCTTGCACATTTGACGCATTCTCTTAAATACTTCTTCAACGAACTTTCTTTGAATACAATTACGCGTAAGGTTTATTCCTCCATGTAAGGTTTCCTTATGAGCATCTTTAATTATCAAGTAAGATATATGACATTTATCTAAAATAATTTGATGTTTAAGTTCGAATTCTGCATCGGAGTTTTGTAGTCTTCCTCCTACTCTGAGGAGTCCATCCTTATCCAGAAACGGATTCAGTAGGAAGGATACGATTCATTTTGTGTTTTTATTTTAATAAATCTGATTGTGTAGGCTATAATACGTATCCCTTAAATGTTTTTTGTCCGCGATTTTTTGAACACTTAACAAAATAAGGACCTGCGTTATCTAATCCCGTATTTAAGAATGGAAATGCCATAGTAACTCGATATTTTGGTAAATTTCCCATTATTTGCTTAGCTGTATTTTGTCTATATCTTGCACATTTGACGCATTCTCTTAAATACTTCTTCAACGAACTTTCTTTGAATACAATTACGCGTAAGGTTTATTCCTCCATGTAAGGTTTCCTTATGAGCATCTTTAATTATCAAGTAAGATATATGACATTTATCTAAAATAATTTGATGTTTAAGTTCGAATTCTGCATCGGAGTTTTGTAGTCTTCCTCCTACTCTGAGGAGTCCATCCTTATCCAGAAACGGATTCAGTAGGAAGGATACGATTCATTTTGTGTTTTTATTTTAATAAATCTGATTGTGTAGGCTATAATACGTATTAGTTTTTGAAAGCAGGAATACCTCTCAAACAAATTGCAAATAGTATCATCGGTTTCATTATTTATTATTGTATTTATAATTGTCGTTTCCTCTTTCAATTGCTGCCGAGACCAATACTCTTTTGGACCTAGCCATTTTGGACCTTTCCACCGAAGATCACAGTGTGTCAATTGTTTTGAATCAATTCCCCTAGATGCTAAATCAGCTGGATTTTCTTCAGATCTTACATGATTCCATTCAGTGTTGGCTAGTTTTCGAATGTCATCTGTTCTTCGTCTGATAAATTTAACCTTACTTTTGCCACTCTTGATCCATGCTAAAGTGATAGTGGAATCACTCCAAGCATAAATTTCTACCTTACTGGTTAATGACGCCTTTATTCTTTGGATCAGTAGGGCTAACAAATGAGCGGCACACAGTTCTAGTTTAGGGATAGTTTTTCTATTTTTTTAGGATTGACTCTACTTTTGCTAGCTATTATAGTTACAGCATCTCCTACTTTAGCATACACTACTGCAGCATATGCTTTTTCTGAGGCATCAGCAAATCCATGTTACTGAATACTTATGCCATTTCTAGAATTAATCCATCTTTGGATTTGAGTATTTTCTAAATATAATAAATTTTCTTTATATGCTTTCCAGTATTTCAAATCTTCTGCTGCTAATTTCTGATCCCATTCACTGTTGCTTATCCAAAGTTTTTGAATGATCCTAAGGGATCATATATTTTAGATAATATCGATAGTACTATCCTTTTGTTTGTCAATTTGGATGACCCGCAATTTACTTTAAGCTTAAATAAATCCTTTTGTGGTTCCCATTGAAGTCCAACAGTTTTAACACTCTCATTTTCGATAATACTAAGACCTTGTTATCCCCAGTATCCTCTACTAATGATATTATTTCTGAATTATTAGATATCCATTTTCTTACATTTTTGCCTTACTTTTTGTAATTCGTTTGAGATTAGTTGGACAACATTGTTGGCGTCTTCTACAGAATCGGCTCCAGTCATTAGGTCGTCCATGTAAAAATCGTTCCTTATTATTTCACTTATAATTTTATTTTGACATTTATCTGCTATGTCCACCAGAACCCTAGTAGCGAAGTATGGTGCAGATGCCGTACCATAAGTGACTGTTGTTAGTTTATAATTTTTAATTTTTTCTTCTGGAGAATTTCTCCATAAAATATATTGATATTTTTGGTCATTTTCATTTATTTCAATCTGACGGTACATTTTTTCAATGTCCGCAGAAACAACAAATTCCCATTTCCTCCACTTAACAATAATGTCAAAAATATCTTTTTGAACTCGTGGACCAACAAACATTATATCGTTCAAACTTTTATTATTTGAACCAAGTTCAGCTTGGTCGTCAGGCTTGAATCTCTGATGACAGCCTCGTGTGGTAAAAAATACTTACCATCTTTAATTTTTTTGACCATGTGTCCTAACTCGATATATTCTTTCATAAATTTAGAATAACCAGCCTTAAGTTTTTTATTATTTTTGAATTTCTTCTCCAAATTTATAAAACGAGCCATTGCTTGCTTCTTTGAATCTCCTAAGGTGACATCTTGTTTAAATGGGATAGACAAAACGTATCGCCCATCTGCGTCGTTTGTTGTTGTTTTAATGAAATTATCTTCGCATAATTCCGATTCGATGTCATTTTTTTCGTTTTCCTCAACTTCCCAATAACGATCTGAATCTTTTAATTCTATAGTTGAAGCTACAATAGTTTCATTTCCTTTGGATTTTGTACATCCATAAACTATCCACCCGAAATCAGCAGACCGTCTATTTTAATAACTCCATTCTGCAGAATATGAGTATATACGTCTGCTCCAACGATTAGATTAATACGACCAGGTTTATTAAAATCGGGGTCGGCTATTTAAAACTCTTCCATTTTTTCTGATCAACATTAATTGTGCTGACTGGAAGCGCTTTCAGAGTTTTGGAAGAATGAGTGCTTCAATTTCCAAATTTTTTAGGGAATTTTTTAATGAAATTATTGCTTTGTGCTTGGAGATGCACGTTCCTGTGGAAGATACTCCACTTATTTCCGTATGTGAACGAATTTTTTTCAATTTTAGAATCTGTGCAGACTCTTCTGAAATGATTGTGCTTTGAGAACCGCTATCAATCAAAGCTCTTAATTTTTGAAAACCTCCATTTCCTGACTTTACTTTAATCAAAGCCGTGGCTAACAAGGCTTACCCTGTTGTTCTACACGTATTCACTTTTTCTGGATTATTACCTGTAAGGTGAAGTAACGTGTGGTGAGATTTCCGACAAATCGAACAGAGCTGCTCGCTTGTACCTTTTTTATTAAACGGATGCTTCAGACATCTTAGGCAAATCCGATTTTTTCTACCCAGTCAGACCGTTCTGCTGAATTCATTATTTTAAATTTATGGCATTGACTTAAATAATGCCCCGGTAGTTTACAATATACACAATTGTTACTATAATTTTTGTTAATTTTCGTGTTTATAATTTTCTTTACAGGGTTAACTTCCTGTGAAAATGAAGATATTGAATTGAGCCTTTGCTCTAAAAAGTCTATAACATCAGAGAGTGCCTGTATCTCTTTTGCTTTTTGACAACTTTTTTGAGCGACTCTTTATTAAAATTTCGAAGAATTATGTGAGCAAAAATTGCATCCACATCTTCCGATAATTGTGCCTTTAATTTTATGATATATATAGACTCATTAATTGTGTCAATAAATGTTTTTATTTGTTTATTGGACTCCAAATTTAAACTTGGCATATCCATATCCATATCCATTCATATGTTCAGAGAAAATTGGTCTTTTATTCCCATACAGCTTGGTTAAAAATTCCCAGGTGGCTTTATAATTTTCCCCAGAGCCAAGCAATAAATGAGTTACCACATTCCTGGCCTCTTCTTTTAATGCTGATTTGAGGTAATTAAACTTGAGAGAAGGACTGAGATCCTCTCTCGTATGAATGAGTTCTGTGAAGAGCTCATTAAAAAGATCCCGTTCTTTGGAATCACCAAAGAAAGTGTGTATCTAAATTTTAGGCAGGGTTGGTAAATCCTCTGCCTTAACAACCGTCGACATTTCAGCTTTCTTAGCTGTTCCACAGAGTCGACTATTTATGGCTGTTAAAATATTTTGCTTGTCAAACTCAAGTTCACTAATTTCATCCTCAAATATCGAACTTTCAAAATAGATATGGTTAAATATTTTATTCCAAAGAAATTATATTTTGATTTTTCTGATTTGAAGGAAATCTAGACTATTATCTATTAGTTTTGACGTGTCTTCCAGATATATTCTAAATTGTCCAACATTTCTACAGAATGCCTGCTCTACTTTCGACGCGTTGTCACTCGACATACCCTGCGACATACCCTGTGTCTCCTGAATAACCATTTCTTCAGAATTTGCTTTAGGGACTGAGTTGTCTACGGAACAACCTTTATTCTTTTCATATTTTATTTGTATCTGTGTCAACGCCATCATTATTACATCATACTGCTTGGTGTTAAAATAATCATCGACAATGCCGATCTTTAGTAAATTGCTATGATTAGCAACGAATAATTTTTGCAGTTCTTCTACTTCGAAAAATTCTTTCTCACTTAAAGTTATTTACAACTTTCTTATTTCCAAAATAATTTCGGACTGTCTTCTTAAGACACTCTATCGTTTTTTCTTACATCATAATGATCTTTTTTTTTTTAAAATATATTAATATTATATTAATATTAAAGTAAAATTAAAAAAAAAATTTTTAACCCATATTTTGGCGATGGCGATGCGTTCCTGAGTTGTGTCATTGGCGTTGTCGTTTGCGAGGCGTCGTTGGTGATGCGTCGTTGGCAATGCGTCGTTGGCGATGCGTCGTTGGCAGGTTCCTGGTTTTTTCTTCCCTTTAGTTGACGTCGATGCTAACGATGATTTTGTGTAATAGGCACTTAGGCACTTTTTTTTGTGCACTTTTTAATTTATTAAGTGATAGTGAAATCACTCCAGTGAAATCACGCCTTTATTCTTTGGATCAGTAGGGCTAACAAATGAGCGGCACACAGTTCTAGTTTAGGGATAGTTTTTCTATTTTTTATAGGATTGACTCTACTTTTGCTGGCTATTATAGTTACAGCATCTCCTACTTTAGCATACACTACTGCAGCATATGCTTTTTCTGAGGCATCAGCAAATCCATGTAGCTGTATACTTATGCCATTTCTAGAATTAATCCATCTTTGGATTTGAATATTTTCTAAATATAATAAATTTTCTTTATATGCTTTCCAGTATTTCAAATCTTCTGCTGCTATTTTCTGATACCATTCACTTTTGTGTATCCAAAGTTTTTGAATGATCCTAAGGGATCATATATTTTTAGACAAAAGGATAGTACTATCGATCTATCCTTTTGTTTGTCAATTTGGATGACCCGCAATTTACTTTAAATTTAAATAAATCCTTTTGTGGTTCCCATTGAAGTCCAAGAGTTTTAACACTCTCATTTTCGATAATACTAAGAGCCTTGTTATCCCTACTGTTAATATTATTTCTGAATTATTATATATCCATTTTCTTAAATTTTTGCCGTACTTTTTGTAATTCGTTTGAGATTAGTTGGACAACATTGTTGGCGTCTTCTACAGAATCGCCTCCAGTCATTAGGTCGTCCATGTAAAATTCGTTCCTTATTATTTCACTTATAATTTTATTTTGACATTTATCTGCTATGTCCACCAAAACCCTTTTAGCTAAGTATGGTGCAGATGCCGTACCATAAGTGACTGTTGTTAGTTTATAATTTTTAATTCTTTCTTCTGGAGAATTTCTCCATAAAATATATTGATATTTTTGGTCATTTTCATTTATTTCAATCTGACGGTACATTTTTTCAATGTCCGCAGAAACAACAAATTCCCATTTCCTCCACTTAACAATAATGTCAAAAATATCTTTATGAACTCGTGGACCAACCCACATTATATCGTTCAAACTTTTATTATTTGAACCAAGTTCAGCTTGGTCGTCAGGCTTGAATCTCTGATAACAGCCTCGTGTGGTAAAAAATACTTACCATCATTAATTTTTTTGACCATGTGTCCTAACTCGATATATTCTTTCATAAATTTAGAATAACCAGCCTTAAGTTTTTTATTATTTTTGAATTTCTTCTCCAAATTTATAAAACGAGCCATTGCTTGCTTCTTTGAATCTCCTAAGGTGACATCTTGTTTAAATGGGATAGACACAACGTATCGCCCATCTGCGTATTTTGTTGTTGTTTTAATGAAATTATCTTCGCATAATTCCGATTCGGTGTCATATTTTTTGATTTCCTCAACTTCCCAATAGCGATCTAAATCTTTTAATTCTATAGTTGAAGCTACAACAGTTTCATTTCCTTTGGATTTTTTACATCTAGAAACTATCCACCCGAAATCAGTTTTTTGATCAAGGAGACCGTCTATTTTAATAACTCCATTCTGCAGAATATGAGTATATACGTCTGCTCCAACGATTAGATTAATACGACCAGGTTTATTAAAATCGGGGTCGGCTAATTTAAAACTCTTCCATTTTTTCTGATCAACATTAATTATGCTGACTGGAAGCGCTTTCAGAGTTTTGGAAGAATGAGTGCTTCAATTTCCAAATTTTTTGGAGAATTTTTTATTGAAATTATTGCTTTGTGCTTGGAGATGCACGTTCCTGTGAAAGATACTCCACTTATTTCCGTATGTGAACGAAATTTTTTCAATTTTAGAATTTGTGCAGGCTCTTTTAAAATGATTGTGCTTTGAGAACCGCTATCAATCAAAGCTCTTAATTTTTGAAAACCTCCATTTCCTGACTTTACTTTAATCAAAGCCGTGGCTAACAAGGCTTGCCCTGTTGTTCTACACGTATTCACTTTTTCTGGATTATTACCTGTAAGGTGAAGTAACATGTGGTGAGATTCCCGACAAATCAAACAGAGTTGCTCGCTTGTACATTTTTGATTAAACGGATGCTTTAGACATCTTAGGCAAATCCGATTTTTTCTTACCCAGTCAGACCGTTCTGCTAGATTAATTATTTTAAATTTATGGCATTGAATTAAATAATGCCCCGGTAGTTTACAATATACACAATTGTCACTATAATTTTTGTGAGTGTTCGTGTTAATAATTTTCTTTACAGGGTTATCTTCCTGTGAAAATGAAGATATTGAATTGAGCCTTTACTCTAAAATGTCCATAACATCAGAGAGTGCCTGTATCTCTTTTGTTTTTTTGACATGGCTTTCAAATAAGTTGAGCGACTCTTTATTAAATTTTCGAAGAATTATGTGAGCAAAAATTGCATCCACATCTTCCGATAATTGTGCCTCATTAATTGTGTCAAAAAATGTTTTTTTTTTTTTATTTGACTCCAGATTTAAACTTGGCATATCCATAAGCTTATTCATGTGTTCAGAGAAAATGTGTCTTTTATTCTCATACCGCTTGGTTAAAAATTCCCAGGTTGTTTCATAATTTTCCCCAGAGCCAAGCAATAAATGAGTTACCACATTCCTGGCTTCTCCTTTTAATGCTGATTTGAGGTAATTAAACTTGAGAGAAGGACTGAGATCCTCTCTCGTATGAATGAGTTCTGTGAAGAGCTCATTAAAAAGATCCCGTTCTTTGGAATCACCAAAGAAATTGGGTATTTGAATTTTAGGCAGGGGTGGTAACTCCTCTGTCCTTACAACCGTCGACATTTCAGCTTTCTTAGCTGTTCCACTGAGTCGACTATTTATGGCTGTTAAAATATTTTGCTTGTCAAACTCAAGTTCACTAATTTCATCCTTATATATCGAACTTTCAAAAAAGATATGGTTAAATATTTTATTCCAAAGAAATTCTATTTTGTTTTTTTCTTATTTGAAGGAAATCTAGACTATTATCTATTAGTTTTGGCGTCTCTTCTAGATATATTCTAAATTGCCCAACATTTCTACAGAATGCCTGCTCTACTTTCGACGCGATGTCACTCGACATACCCTGTGTCTCCTGAATACCCATTTCCTCAGGATTTGCTTTAGGGACTGAGTTGTCTACGGAACTGCCTTTATTGTTTTCATATATTATTTTTATCTGTGTCAACGCCATCATTATTACATTATACTGATTGGTGTTAAAATATTCATGATCGACAATGCCGATCTTTAGTAAATTGCTATGATTAGCAACGTATCATTTTTCACTTAAAGTTGGTTTTATTTTCAACTTTCTTATTTCCAAAATAATTTCGGACTGCTTTTTTAAACACTCTATCGTTTTTTCTGACATCATAATCCTCTTTTTTTTTGTATAATATTAAAGTAAAATTAAAAAAAGAATTTTAGCTTATCTTTTGGCGATGACGATGCGTTCCTGAGTTTTGTCGTTGGCGTTGTCGTTTGCGAGGCGTCGTTGGTGATGCGTCGTTGGCGATGCGTCGTTGGCGATGCGTCGTTGGCGATGCGTCGTTGGCGATGCGTCGTTGGCGATGCGTCGTTGGCGATGCGTCGTTGGCGATGCGTCGTTGGCGATGCGTCGTTGGCGATGCGTCGTTGGCAGGTTCCTGGTTTTTTCTTCCTAGTTGACGTCGATGCTAACGATGATTTTGTGTATTAGGCACTTAGACACCTTTTTTTTGTTCACTTTTTAATTTCTTATGCTCCTATGGCATTTATTGAATGCTTTTATTGCATTTTTCACTTGCTGATGTAAGGCCTCAAGCACGCCAAACCATAATTTCTTATGGTTACAAAGCAGCCTTTAGTTATAAGGTGCTTGTTTTATTTTTAAAACATAAAAGATTATGGTGTATCTTTTTGCTTTTTTAATTTTATACTCTGTTCCTTCAGCTGCAAGATTAACTTAGCAACGCTTAAAGGAGCTGGCCTTTCTTTGATTCCCTTACCATAGAGGGGGAAACTGCAAAGTCGAAGTTTATATTTTTTCGAAGGCTCGATTGACCAAAATGTCACTTGCTGATGTAAGGCCTCAAGCACGCCAAGGTAATTTTCTTATTTACTTCATTATAAAATTCTGTAATGGTTAAGCGTTCTTGCCTAAGGATACTTAACTCAGATTCAAGGATATGGATTGGACTTTTATCGTTGTAGATGAAATCCAATCTAGCAAGTATTGCTTGGAAATTTAGAACGGTACCATGGTTGGTAAGAGCATCATTTGCTGCTCCCATGATTTTATTTCTAAGAATTGTTAAAGCGATAAAGTATTGTTCGCTATGGATTTTATATAAGCCCATGGCAGTTTCTGCCGCTTCCCTCCAGCCTACATATTGTGTTATTTCTCCGGTGAATTTTGGTACGGATTTTATCACTTCTAAAGTTGTTTCACATTTTAAGTTTGGATCTATAGTTTGTATTTTATAATCCTCTACCTCGTTTCTGTTAGCTATTAACTGTCCTTCAATTCAATCTATCTTTCTGGTTATCTCGCCTAATTGGACATTTATTAATCTGTTGATTAGCCCGATTGTTAGGTTGTTGGCGCCGGCTGCTCTACACGAAGAATAAGTCGGGGCTGAACCTCCGGTTGCCATTTTTAATGTCAAATTCTCAAAATTTATTTATCAAATTTTTCAAATGGTTTTCACAAATAAATTGCTTGAATTGATTTTCATTATCTTGTACCCTGACCTTATTTTATATTTATTTTCTTATAAAGTATTAATATTAATTAATTTTTTCTGGCTCACAATGCTTTCCTTTCGTATTCTTGTTCCTTTTAGAAGTCTTTATTGTTTTCTCCCGTTCAGTGGTCCTGGTTAAACTTTTTTGCTAGGGTCTTCCTTCATTTTTAATATGTTGATCTATTGATGGGGATTTTCTTCTGCTCGTTTTTCTTTATTGGTGTTGATTATTCTTCAGGTATTTGTTTTTGGTTGTGTTTTTTTATTTGAGTTCTGCTTTTTTTGATAGTGTTCTTGTAATGCGTTTTAAGTTTTTCAGTCCACCTTTTTATATTGAAATCTCAATTGGGTTATTGCATTTATTATTTGCCAATTGATTTCTTTCCACGATCACTTTGTTTTATGTCGATGAATCATGGAGGATATTTTAATTTTTCCTCAAAAAATTTGGGTTGGTTGGCGGCACGAGTTCCGTTTTAGTTTACTTTTTATTGTTAATTATTTTTTAGAACTTTTTATGTCCGCCCCACGTTGGGCGCCAATTAAATTTGTTGATCATAAATTGTTTAATAAAATATAGTTTTTTATTAATATATTTCATATAAGTTGGTGTTACACTTCTTTACTTAATTCACAATTACAAGTCACTTATTAATACTTCTGGATTCTATTGAACCCTTCTCTATCTTTGCCCGAATCAGACTGATCTTACAATTCTTATTCTTAATTGAAATTGTTTCACTGCATTGTGAAATTCAATTATGCTGACCATTGCAGTTTGATTGATACGCAATATGTTTGGTTACCAAGGGGAAGCTGTGTTTACGTTAAGTTCGGTCAAGAGGAAGCTGTGTTTACGTTAAGATTGGTTTACTTACAGGCCGGCGAAGTCCGATTTTGAGAACAAAGGCGAATCGATCGTTGAGATTGGATTGTTTATAAATTTGGTTGGATAACTCTCTCCCTTCTAAAATGGAGCGTCCCTATACATTTCGAGTGTCATATAGGTGGTCTCTTAATTCTGTTAAAAATTCTTCTTGATTAAAAGACTTTTCTGTATGTGGCCGATGTTTTTTGTTTACAAATATAACATGAATATATTTAATAATAATTTAAAAAAAATTAAATATATAATTTTTAAAATTTATAATGTAAAGGAAAGTGATATCTTAGTATTATTAATTTTAATGAAAGGTCTTAATGTTTTAATAGTATCTAAAGAGAGTTCTGAATTATTTGACAAAATGTAACCTGAAATTTCATAATTTGTAAAATGGTTTGCAGCTATATAATCAAGAAGTTTGTTTTCTATATTTGTACATGAAATGTTGTTAATGGTGGTGTTAAATGTAATAAGAAAAGATCCTCTTATATGGGAGTTGTTAACAATATTGTTGCCATTTATAAAAATGGCACCGTCTTGAATGATGTCTATTTTTTTATTTTTTTCATTGAACAATTTGGAGTTGATAATACATTTTTTATTATTATTTTCTATTAAGTCATTGATTTTAATTTGAGTTTTGACGAAGTCTTCATGATCCGGACTTCCAGCTAACCACTTCCACACGGTGCCTAACTCATTAATTCCCCTTTAAAAATTAGTTCGATAACTTCTAAGTCGTATTTGATTTCCCACTGTGATCTTTTATTAGGGTCTGTTTTTATGTTTTGTGATTTCGTTTATTTTTTATAGTCAATAACTAGTCGATGTTTTGGGGACCATCTTCGTTTTGACCCTTTTTGGGTACTACTAGGACTGGAAAATTATAGGGGCTTTTACTTGATCTTATAATTTGCTCTTTTAGCATTCTGTCGATTTCATTATTAACGAAATCTGAGACCAACATAGCATAAGGATACTGTTTGCAATAAATTGCCCCGTCATTGTCAGTATTTATTTAATTCTTCTCTTAAATCGGTTCGAAAAGGAATTTGCATATTTATTTTGGAATTCTCCTTTCCAATTTTATTCATAATTTTATTTTCAAAATCTTTTGTTTGATTTGAAATTATTTTTAAATTACTTTTTCTTTGTCGGTAAATTCAACGACGGCGTGCACAGGATTTGTGGATCCCAAACTATTAGTATTATTGTTGATGGACAATTCAACGTCGGCGTGTTCCGAATTCTTATTTCCTAAACTTTTCAATTTTAATTTGACGGAATTAACATCGGCGGCGTGTTCAGGATTTTTTGATCCCAAACAATTCAATTTCAATTTGACGGAATTAACATCGTTGGCGTGTTCAGGAATTTTTGATCCCAAACAATTCAATTTAAATTTGACGGAATTATCATCGTCGGCGTGTTCAGGATTTTTTGATCCCAAACAATTCAATTTTAATTTGACGGAATTAACATCGTCGGCGTGTTCAGGCTTTTTTGATCCCAAGCAATTCAATTTAAATTTGAAGGAATTAACATCGTCGGCGTGCTCGTGATCATAAGATCTCCAGTTATAATTACTTCTTTCTGCAATAACTGATTCAGTTTTTTCTTCTATCTGTTTATCAAAGTATTTTTTCAATATAAATTTATTTAATACAAGAGTATTACTTTCTCTAATTAAACACAAATCGTATTTCTCCTCATTGTCATAATATTCCAGTTTTTCCTTTTTTCCATTATATTCCATTATAATAAATATATTAATAATATTTTAGCTCCAATTTTCCTTAATAGATTGTACCCAATTAATAAGTCCGATTCTAAACCTTCTATTTTATATAATATATGTTTTGTTTAAAATATTGTTAATATATGGTAATATTTTATAATTGAGTATCCATGAACTGTAGATACTCTCTTGTAAATTGGTAATTCTTTTTTATTTTCATAAATTCCCTTTCTGATATAGCAAGAAGAGGCTCCTGTGTCAACTAATATTTTTAGTTGTTGTTTTGTACTTCTGTCTATTCTTGTTATATGGGGCATTCCCTTGTAAACGATTCCCTCATTCCCGCATTCCCTCTGATCTAAAAAATGATCCACATCAATGTTATTTATTCTCATACCTTTCTGGGCTGGTTTACTTACTGTCCCAGTTGCTTCCCTTTTTAATGGGATTAATTATTATAATTCTGTCTGTTATTATTATACCCCCTGTTATAATTAATTTTCGGACAATGGAAATTGTTGTTCTGGTGGGGGTTGTACCTTAGAATTGCTATTTGCATTCCAATTATTATCTTGTCCAAGGTTCCCGTTTTGCGGCCAATTATTATTCTGCTTATTATTGTGAATTTTATTCCAATTATTATTCATTCTATTTGATGTATTATTATCCTGGAATTTACTGTATTAAATCGTAGGTTGTTTCCCTGATTTTTATTTTCATTTCTAAATCCATAATATCTATTTGCAAGTTGGGCTCAAAGTTGTTAGACTCTAGTTCCTGACATTTTCCAAAAGCATTTGGCAAGTCTGGTGGGTTTAGAGAAAAGAGTGTTTCTGAGATTGAACCGTTTAATCCAGAAATAAAAATTCTAACAGCGTTGCTCCTAATTCTTTTATTAGTTTCCTTGGTTATTTCACTGTCTTTTCCATATGTCATTATAGTAGTCCATATCATAGCTGCAGTTTCTGCCGCTTCTCTCCAGCCTACATATGGGTAGAGATTTCACTACCTCTAAGGTAGTCTCGCATTTAATAGTTGGGTCTATTGTTTGCATTTTATAATCCACCACTTCATTTTTGTTAGCGGTTAATTGCCCTTCTATCCCTTCAATTTTTCTTGTCACTTCACCCAATTGTACATTTATTAATCTGTTAATCAATTCCATCGTCAGATTACTGGCGCTTGATAACCCGCCATAGAAAAGGTTGAAGCTGAACCTCCGGTTGCCATTGTTAAATTTAAATTTTCAAAACTATTTATTAAATTTTCCAGATTGTTTTCTTTAATTCTTTAATTGTTTGTGAAAGTATTTGGAATTTAAATTGAAATAAATTTTAAATAAATAAGATTTTTAATGTTAAGCTTCTGCACTTAAAATTTATTTAAAATGTAAAATTCCTCACAAGACTTCTCGATGCGGTCTTCCTTCTGTATAGTTTGGGGTTGATCTTCCTTCTCGGAGCGTAACTTGTTGGCGAAGTTTCTATTAGGTCTTCCTTCCTTATATAACACTTTGTGTTTGGGTTTTAATTAACTCAAAGTAACTTTTTGTTGGTGGATATTTTATTTTAATTTTTTTTCCACTTAAAAAAATTGTTTAGTTCAGCACGAGTTCTAGATTTATTTGTTATAATTTATATTTTTCTGAACTTTGTATTTGTACTGATTAATTGTTGTCGGTGTGAGTTCGCGATTTTTATTTAACTTGTTATCATTAAATTTTTCACATCTGAACTGTTGTTACATCGATTGGGTGGTTGACAGCGCAAGCTCATGTTATTTATTTAACTTGCTAGCGCCAATTAATTTATTTGGTTGAAATTTAAATACAAAAATTTATTTTTTATTTAATTTTTAAAGTTTTTAGGGAAGACCGGATCACCGATCAGATTTTATTCAGGAATCGACTGATAGCTTAAATTTAAATTTCTCCTCGAAACCTCGGCCAGGATCTTTTTTTGAAACTTATTGAACTTTAAAATTAATGCTGAAATTGTTTCTCTGCATTGTGAAATTCAATTATGCTGACCATTGCAGTTTGATTGATAGGCAATATGTTTGGTCACCAATAGGAAGCCATGTTTACGTTAAGTTCGGTCAAGAGGAAGCTGTGTTTACGTTAAGCTTGGTTTATTTACAGGCCGCTGAAGTGCGATTTTGAGATCATAGGCAAATCAATCGTTGAGATTGGATTTTGAAAAATTGTTTATAAATTGGGTAAGGGCCCCTGAATCATGGGTTGGATAACTTATACATGTATATAGTGACATATTCAATCTTCATATAGTAAGCTAAGGTCGATCTTTTGGAAAGCTTCATAAATACCATTCTCCCAAGACACCAACCGCTTAACGGTAACAAGCTTAATGATCCGATAAGCTTGAAATGTAAAGCTAAGTAAAAATTAAAAGGCTTATGTTAATCCTCTGTAAAAGGTTTTCTGGGCCGAAAGAATATATTTGTCAAAAATAGTTCATAACTAACTGACCTCTGGTGAAACTTATCAAATAAAGATTAATTAAATCAATCACCAAAAAAGTTTATTGGCGCAGTCGGTAGGAGTCTGATTAAAGTTCTAGTAAACTCGTTATCCTTTGACAATCTAGTGAAAAAAGGAAACTTTTACGACCAAGTAACCTTTTCTGATTGTACCCGCGAATTGGCCACAACAAAGTTATTTCGGTTCGTTTGAAGTGACTAAAATCGGTATCCGCACAAGAACCTGTGCGACCGGAGTTAATTTAAAGACCTAATTTTGTGACCTGCTTCGTGAAGTCAGACCGCCACTAAGGTGTAATACAATTAACTGCACAGTGCGGTTCACTAAGGCATAAGTCTCGACATTCTTTAGCAGTCTGTGAACAAAAACAGTAGCCCACTAAAATCAGAAGTGCGACCGCTACTATTGTATAAAACAACAAAAAGTTAGAACAGTGCAGTTCACTTAAGGCATAAGTCTCGACATACTGTAGCAGTCTGTGAACAAGAAAAACTTAACTTATATATAAAACTAAAATGGCGTTAACAGCGGAAAATCTGTCTCAATTATTTCGGCAAATACGCCAAGTACCGCAGTGCTCTGGAGACCCTTGCAGTCTCAGCTCGTTCATCAGACGTATCGAATACCTGTTGAACTTATACCCTTCGAACGACATTCGACAGAAGGCAATCATATTTGGGGCCATCGAACTTCAAATTGTTGGAGATCCGGAAAGGGTCTCCCAGTTTCGAATTCACAACGAATGTACAACTTTAAAAGAACTGATAGGAAGGTTATATCGCAAACCTTTTAAAGGTAACTTACGTATATTCTGTAAACAATTATAAGATAAGTTAATTGTAATTATAAATAAGTTAGCTTTAGAAGTTGACCGAAATAATATAGCGGTTTACACACAAGCAATCGCAACTACTATAAAAAATACAACTCAACGCTCAATCCCCGATAGGTTGTTCATGACCTTAGCGAGGCATGACATTTCAACCGTTCAAAGATTAAGACAAATCGCCCAACAAGAAGGTCTATACGAAGTCCCAATTTCAGAAAAATCCTATAGTCAGCCAAGACTTAACTCAAATTCACTTAACACCCCTAATAACACAAACATTAATCATATAAAAAACACTCACCCTAACCAACGATTCATTCGCCCCTTTATTCCATTAACAAATCCCACGCAGACCTAAAACACTAACGTAAGCAATCAAACCCCTTTTAAAAAACTACCAGACAATAGCAATTTTATCAGAACAGAAATTTATACAACGAATTCAGACCAAAACTTACTTCATAACACTCAAAACGACACCCGAAACTACTATATTCATTCATTTTCACCTTATTATGACGTTCTATTAGGAAAAAATATACTAATTGAAAATAACGGTTTAATAGATTACTTTCGGAAGGAAACAATAATTAACGAAAGAACATTCATTCACAAAGAACTAGGTCCATGTGATGGGAACTCTTCAAAAAATTTTAATGCACTCTTACAAGAAAACAACTTTACATCAGAAATAAACTAAGCCATGGACAACAACATAGACTCAGAACACACATACAGACTAGAACATTTAAATAGTGAGAAAAAAATACAGACTTACAAATTTATTAAAAGAGTTCAGTGACATTCAATATTGCGAAAATTAAAACCTTACATTTACAAGTATAATACATCAAAACAAACCCAGTTTACAAAAGACCATACTCGTATCCGTTTGCCTACGAAGCAGAAGTAAATAAGCAAATTAAGGAAATGTTAATGATAATGATAATGATAATGATAATGATAAATTTCCGATTCCTAATATGGACGAAATACTAGGCAAATTAGGAAAATGCCATTATTTTACTACAATTGACTTAGCAACAGGCTTTCACCAAATCGAAATGGACCCCTAAGTCTATACCAAAAACGGCGTTTTTCGACCAAACATGGTCACTATGAGTACACTCGCATGCCATTTGTCTTAAAAAATGCTCCTGCAACCTTCCTAAAAGACCTCATTAACAAGCAGTGCCTTGTTTATTTAGATGATGTGATCATCTATTCAACATCTCTGAACGAACACCTAGACTCACTGAGAAAGGTTTTTGAGAAACTTAAAGAGGCCAATCTTAAACTTCAATTAAACAAATGCGAATTTTTAAAAAAGCAAACAAATTTCTTACGTCATATTATAAGTCCAGAAGGCATACTACCTAATAAAGAGAAAGTTAAGGCAATCGAAAAATGTTCTCTCTCAAAGACACCAAAAGAAATCAAATATTGCTTAGGCTTATGCGGATATTACCGTAAGTTCATTCCAGATTTTGCAAAGATTGCAAAACCTCTGACAATATTTCACAAAAAGCTAAGATAGACACAAGAAACTAGCAATACAATAAATCATTTGACAAATTGATTTCACAAAAACATTTAAAGTCACTACTGACGCTAGCAATTTCGCCATAGGAGCCGTGTTGTCGCAAGGCAATAAACCAGTAAGCTTTGCAAGCAGAACATTAAATGATCATGAAGAAAATTATAGCACTATTGAAAAAGAACTACTAGAACTACTAGAACTACTAGAACTACTTCGAGGCCAATCTTAAACTTCAATTAAACAAATGCGAATTTTTAAAAAAGCAAACAAATTTCTTACGTCATATTATAAGTCCAGAAGGCATACTACCTAATATAGAGAAAGTTAAGGCAATCGAAAAATGTTCTCTCTCAAAGACACCAAAAGAAATCAAATATTGCTTAGGCTTATGCGGATATTACCGTAAGTTCATTCCAGATTTTGCAAAGATTGCAAAACCTCTGACAATATTTCACAAAAAGCTAAGATAGACACAAGAAACTAGGAATACAATAAATCATTTGACAAATTGATTTCACAAAAACATTTCAAGTCACTACTGACGCTAGCAATTTCGCCATAGGAGCCGTGTTGTCGCAAGGCAATAAACCAGTAAGCTTTGCAAGCAGAACATTAAAAGAACTACTAGCAATCGTTTGGGCAACCAAATATTTTCACCCATATCTATATGGAGTCCCCTTTGAGATTTTGAGCGATCACAAACCCCTTGTTTGGCTAAATAATATTAAAGAACCTAACATGAAACTACAACGTTGGCGAATAAGACTTAGTGAATAGAATTTCAAAATCAAATATTCAGAAGGTAAACTTAAACATGTAGCAGACGCTTTATCTCGCGTAAAAATCGAAGAAAACATGGTTGGCGAAGAAGACAATATTTCAACAGCAGCAACTATACACAGTTCATCAGAAAGCAACGAAACCTACATTCAAATTACCGAAAAACCAATAAACTATTTTGCATGACAAATTTAATTTATTAAAGATACCGTAAAGCAAGTAGAGAAAAGTGAATATTTTTCCAAAACAAAACTGTCTATCTATAAATACACACCATTTTTCAAAAGTGTGGGCTAGACATTTTATGCGGTTTGTTTGCGTGGCAAAAAGGTATTCGGCAAATCTATAGAAATATACAAGTTATAAAATAATTAAAATATATCACATTTTTCAAATGTGTGGCCATGAAAGTTTTGTCCGGATTGTGGGCGTTGTTTAACAAATAAATAAAAATTTACAATATATATAAAAATAATTAATAAATACTACAACATTTTTCAAAAGTGTGGGCTTGCCATTTTGGACGGTTTGTGGGCGTGGCAAAAAGGTTTTCGACAAATCTATAGAAACTTACAAAATAAAAAATAAAGAAAAAAATCACATTTTTCAAGAGTGTAGGCGTGACAGTTTTGGGCGGCTTGTGGGCGTTGCAAAAAGGTTTTTGGCAAATCTATTGAAAGTTACAAAATATATAAAAAAAATGAATAAATACACATCATTTTTCAGAAGTGTGGGCTTAACATTTTGGGCGTGGCAAAAAGTTTTTCGGCAAATCCATAGATATTTACAAGATATAAAATAATACGAAAATATCACATTTTTCAAATTGTTGGAGTGGGCGTGGCAATAGTGGGCGCTATAGTGGGCGTTGCAACAGGGTTTTGAGCAAATATATAGAAAATTACAAAATATATAAAAAAAAGAATAAATACACACAATTTCTCAAAAGTATGGGTTTTAAGGTTAATGCGGTTATGGGCGTGGTTTTCGACAAATCTATAGAAATTTACAAAATAAAAAATAAAGAAAAAATATCACATTTTTCAAGAGTGTGGGTGTGACAGTTTTGGGCGGTTTGTGGGCGTTGCAAAAAGGTTTTTGCCAAATCTATTGGCAGTTACAAAATATATAAAAAAAATGAATAAATGCACACCATTTTTCAAAAGTGTGGGCGTGGCAAAAAGGTTTTCGGCAAATCTATAGAAATTTACAAGATATAAAATATTGAAAAATATCAAATTTTTCAAAAGTGTGAGCGTAACAGTTTTGGGCGGTTTTTTGGCGCGATAGTGGGCGTTGCAAAACTGTTTTTTGCAAATATATTGAGGATTACAAAATATATAAAAAAGTGAGAATACACACCATTTTTCAAAAGTGTGGGCTTGACAGTTTAGGCAGCTTGTGGGCGTGGCGAAAAGGTTTTCGGCAAATCTAAAGATATTTACAAGATATAAAATAATGAAAAAATATCACATTTTTCAAATGTGTGGGAGTGACAGTTTTTGACGGTATCAATCAATAGAAATTTTAAAAATATATAAAAAAAATAAAAATATTTCACAAAATTTTTCAAAAGTGTGGGCGCTACAGTTTTTGACGGTTTGTTGGCGTTGCATAAAGGGTTTTGGCAAATCTATTGAAAGTTGCAAAATATATAAGAAAAAGAATAAATACACACCATTTTTCAAAAGTGTGGGCTTAACATTTTTGGCGGTTTGTGGGCGTGGCAAAAAGGTTTTCCGCAAATAAATAGGAATTTAAAAAATATATAAAAAAAAGTAGAAAATATCATATTTTTCAAAAGTGTGGGCTTGCCAGTTTTGGCGGTTTGTGGGCGTGACAAAAAGGTTTTCGACAAATCTATAGAAATTTACAAGATTTAAAATAATGAAAAAAATTCACATATTTCAAATGTTTGGGCGTGACAGGTATGGCCGGTCTGTGGGCGTTGGAGTGGGCGTGGCATAAGGTTTTTTGGCAAATAAATAGAAAATTAAAAAATATATAAAAAAACTAAAAAATGTCACAACATTTTTAAAAGTGTGGGAGTGACAGTCTTGGGCGGTTTTTGGGCGCTAGAGTGGGCGTGGCAAAAAGGTTTTCGGCAAATCTATAGAAAGTTACAAAATATATAAAAAAAAATAAATAAATACAAACAATTTTTCAAAAGTGTGGGTTTGCCAGTTTAGGCGGTTTGTGGGAGTGACAAAAAGGTTTTTGCCAAATCTATAAAAAGTGACAGACTATATAAAAAAAATGATTAAGTACACACCATTTTTCAAAAGTGTTGGCTTGACATTTTGGGCGGTTTGTGGGCGTGGCAAAAAAATTGTCCGCAAATAAATAGGAATTTAAAAAATATATAAAAAAAAGTAAAAAATATCATATTTTTCAAAAGTATGGGCTTGCCAGTTTAGGCGGTTTGTGGGCGTGACAAAAAGGTTTTCGACAAATCTATAGAAATTTACAAGATATAAAATAATGAAAAAATATCACATATTTCAAATGTTTGGGCGTGACAGTTTTGGCCGGTCTTTGGGCGTTGGAGTGGGCGTGGCAAAAGGGTGTTTGGCAAATCTATAGAAATTTAAAATATGTATATATAAAAAAACTAAAAAATTTCGCAACATTTTTCAAAAGTGTGGGCGTGACAGTTTGAGGCGGTTTGTGGGCGCTAGAGTGGGCGTGCCAGAAAGGATTTTCGCAAATCTATAGAGAGTTACAAAATGTAAAAAAAATGAATAAATACACACCATTTTTCAAAAGTGTGGGCGCTAGAGTGGGCGGTGCAAAAACGTTTTTGGCAAATGTATAGAAAGTTACAAAAAATATAAAAACACACCATTTTTCAAAAGTGTGGGCGTGACAGTTTTGGGCGGTTTGTAGGCGTGGCATAAAGGTTTTCGGCAAATCTATAGAAACTTACAAGATATAAATTAATGAAAAAATATCACATTTTTTAAAAACGTTTTTTGCAAATCTATAGAAAGTTACAAAATTCATTAAAACATAAATACACACCATTTTTCAAGAGTGTGGGCGTGACAGTTTTGGACGGTTTGTGGGCGTTGCAAAAAAGTTTTTGTCAAATCTATAGAAAGTTACAAAATATATATAAAAAAATGAATAAATACACACCATTTTTTAAAAGTGTGGGCTTAACATTTTGGGCGGTTTGTGGCCGTGCCAAAAAGGTTTTCGGCAAATCGATAAAAATTTAAAAAATATATAAAAAAATTAAAAAATATCACAATATTTTTCAAAAGTGTGGGCGTGGCAGTTTAGGCGGTTTGTGGGCGTGGCAAAAAGTTTTTTTATAGAAAGTTACAATATATATAAAATGAGTAAAAACACACCATTTTTCAAAAGTGTGGGCTTGACATTTTATGTTTGTGGGCGCTAGAGTGGGCGCTGCAAAAAGGTTTTTGGCAAATCTATAGAAAAATACAAATTATATAAAAAAAATAAAAAAATACACAATTTTTTTAAAAATGTGGGCGTGAAAGTTATTGAGGGTTACAAAATATATAAAAAATGTGAATAAATACACACCATTTTTCAAAAGTGTGGGCTTGACATTTTAGGCGGTTTGTAGGCATGGCAAAAAGTTTTCGGCAATCTACAGAAATTTACAAGATATAAACAAATGAAAAAATATTACAAAATTTTTCAAAAGTGACAGTTTTTGGCGGCTTATGGTCGCTATAGTGGGCGTTGCAAATAGGTTTTTGGCAAATATATAGGAAGTTACAAAATATATAAAAAGATGAATAAAAACACACAAACTTTTCAAAAGTGTGGGCTTGACGTTTTAGGCGGCTTGTGGGCGTCGCAAAAAGGTTTTTGACATTTCAATAGAAATTCACAAAATATTAAAAAATTAAAAAATATCATATTTTTTAAAACTGTTGGATGACAGTTTTGGCCGGTCTGTGGGCGTTGGAGTGTGCGTGGCAAATAGTTGTTCCTTAAATCAATAGAAATTTACAAAATATATAAAAAACTAAAAAATATCACAACATTTTTCAAAAGTGTGGGCGTGACAGTTTTTGACGGTTTGTGGGCGCTAGAGTGGGCGTTGCAAAGAGGTTTTTGGAAAATCTATAGAATGTTACAAAATATATTAAAAAAATTAATAAGTATACACCATTTTTTAAAAGTGTGGGCGTGACTTTTTGGGCGGTTTCTGGGCGTGGCAAAAAGGTTTTCGACAAATCTATAGAAATTTACAAGATATAAGATAATGAAAAAATAGCACATTTTTCAAAAGTGTGGGCATGACAGTTTTGGGCGGTTTGTGGGCGCTATAGTGGGCTTTGCAAAATGGTTTTTGACAAATCTATAGAAAGTTACAAAATATGTACAAAAATGAATAAACGCACACCGACTTGTGGGCGTAGCAAAAAGGTTTTTGGCAAATATTTAGACAATTACAAAATATATACAAAAAAGTAATAAATACACACCATTTTTCAAAAGTGTGGTCTTGACATTTAGGAATTGACATTTTGGTTTGTGGGCGTGGCAAAAAAGTTTTCGACGAATCTAAAAAAAATTACAGAAAATAAAAAAATGAAAAAATATCACATTTTCCGAAAGTGTGGGCGTGACAGTTTAGGCGGCTTGTGGACGCTATAGTGGGCGTGGCAAAAAGGTTTTTGACAAATCAATAAAAATTTACAAAATATATAAAAACAACTGAAAAATATCACATTTTTCAAAAGTGTGGGCGTGACAGATTTGGGCGGTAGAGTGGGCGTTGCAAAAAGGTTTTTGACAAATATATAATGTATAATGTATATATCATGTAAGTTATGAAACTCATTGTTGCTGGGTGCCGTGACGAGCTCTCGTCACAGTACAGCTCACCTAGTCATTAGCAGAAGCATTCTGTAATCTTTGTGGAATGTCGCCTTGTACTCCCCAGGATTCTCCGAAGTCAAATAACAGCGGTGATTTACAGAACGTTACAATCTTTATTAGTCAAACTTAAGGGATTACAAGAAGAGTTGGGATATCAGCAAGCGTGTCGTACTGATTTCTGGCCTTGGTGCTGGCTATCACTAGCCCTCCGGTTCCCTTGCTGAGTGCAGCGTTCTGCCGCCAGCGTAGGGAGGGGGTCGACCCCGCGAAGTTGCTGGGTAAGTGGCCGAAACGTAAGCCGCGCTATGTCAGCGGCTGTGGGCAAGTGCCCGAAATGTGTATTACGCTACGTCAGCGGTCGCTTGCCCAATATCCGGCGGCTGCGCTGCTCTCAGCAACAAAGTGTTGGTTGCGGACGCAGCACATTGTAGCCAGCGCGGCTGTCGAATGCGTCGTCAAGTTGGTGGGCAAGGCGGGGGGCGAAGTCAGCGTTTTGACGTCCGGCGGTTCATTGGATACACTGTTGTGTTGATGGATGAGGGAGGGGGCGAAGTCAGCGTTCTCACGGAATGCACTTAGGAGTGGTTGACCGTCAAGTGGCGCAGCGGGAGTTGAGTGATCGTCAGGCGAGCGCGTGCGAGGCAGGCTGGTGGGAGGGGGTAAGGCAAAGGGTGCGGGAAGAGGGTTCATAACACCTCCCCCCTCAAGATCTGCGTCCCGCAGATTATTGGGCTTTGGGTGCCCTGTTAGCTTCTTGTGCCTCCAGGTCCAATGTGCCGTCTCTTATGATCGGGATTCCCTTGGTCGATGTTAGCTTCCTCCATACGGTGTATAGGGCCACTCCGATAACCAAGGCGACCAATGCTTCCACCAGGAAGGAGAAGGAGACCTTCTCGGACATACCGGAGAGTCTCTTCAGGTTCTCCATATTAAAGGCGTTGACGTAGTGCAGTGAAGGCGCGTATCCCGTGGCAGTTATAGAAGTGAGTACTGCCGGCATGACTGTAAAGTGCGTCGAGGAGTAGCTCGTGTAAGTTCTTCCGGCCACACTGATCGTCTCATTTGCGAACTGGACTATGTAAGTTCCGGCCAATTGGTGGGTCCTGGATCCGGCTTCCATCGTCCCGTTAAAATTAGACAGGAACATTGTCCCATCTTCGACCAGTTCTATGCGCGCCTCGTTGTTCCTGAGAAGTTCGCATTTAGCCTGACCGCCCTTTAACAGATTGGGGATGCATCCGTCCTCGTCTAGCTTCAGAAGACTTTTCTCCGGGCAAACAGTCGTGTTCCCCATGGAGAGGCAGTCGTCTACTACGGCGTAGGTCTCTTCGGTGGTTACGGCGACTTTGTCATGTTTGACCATGACTTGTTTCCCTCCATGCGTTGCCGGAAGAAGAAGAAGAAGGCGGTAGTCCTTGGGGGCGACCTTGGGCATAGACAAAATGTATAGCAGCGCCGTTCCATTTGTTAGCACAGAGGGCCGGAAAAATTCCAGTGCTTCTACTGTATTCTGGTACGGCAAGTTCCTGACCTCGGCCAAAATTGTTTGTACCTCCCCGTGGTCAAGTAAGCGGGAGTTTACAATTCCTGTCTTAGCCAGTTGGCAAGCTTGGGTCAGCTCGCCGACCTGGCTATCGATGATCAAGGCCTTGTGCAGTAGCGTCGTTGCCGTGTGTACATCTCCATCGATGGCATTGACCCTCGCACCTACTTCGTTCAATTGTCTCAGGGATTCATGTGAGGCGTCGAACAGGCCAGCGTTTATCCTTACTTGCTGGTCGGCCGTTTTGACGACGTTTTCCTGCGCACGAAGTATGGCGTCCCAATCCGATGCGTCCGGAGAACCCGCAATCCACTTCCATGCGGACCCAATCCAGTCCAGTGAACGACGTCCGCGCCGAGTTCCCATTAGTCTTGACAGGCCTTCCCGCGATTCTTCCAGGTAGTGTGTTACCAGCGCTTCAATCCTGGGATCCATTAGTAGCTTAGCCTCGCGTTGAACCTCCTGAACCAGTGCCTCGAGCCTTGCCAAGTCGATTACATGCGCCAGTTTGAATTGACCGTTGACCCGCCAAACTGTGCCTTCCTGCAGCGGCACAACCGGAGCTTCATACTTGAAAATGTCCGCAGCTCCCACCATTTGGGCCACGACGATGCTTGCAATTAAAAAGATGTAGCTTGCAGTATTAAAAAAAAATTTTTTAGGGGTAGGTGTTTGATTCCTTATTGTGTGTCATGTGTTTAGTGTTATGTGTAGTAAAGGAAGGGCACAGGGTGTGTGAGTGTAAAGAAGGTTTGTGAAACACACATGTACTGTCCAGCGCTTTTTTATTTTTATCTCTTTATTTTTTATTATTATTATTATTTTTATATTTTCTTCTTTTTTTTGTTTATTTCCGCAAATCGGACTTATGAAAAATTTTGCCTGTCTTGGTTTTAACTGTTACGTTCCTATCCTCTGCAACCTCTTCGGCCCTGAAACGCGGCTTTTCTTTGGTCTTAATTTGTTTATTTGCGACAAATACCCTGTCTCCTTGATCGTAAGACACGGGTTCAGAACGGGTCTTATTGTGGGCCGCTTCTGCCTATACTCTATTAGGCCTCTAACATCCTCTAGGACGATTGTCCTGAAGTTAGTCAGACCCTGATAGTTGATCCTGGCCATCTGAGGGAAATAAAATTTCTCCAAAATTTGCAGGCGCACCTCCTTAGCACCCCTGTAAGCTCTGCGATGTTCTTTTTCAATAACTTCGCACACCTCCTCGGGATCCGACAAATCTGTCACCAACCTTTGCGTTATTCGTATTTTGAACGAGGCAAAATTCTCTAAGCATTGATGTTGGAATGATGACAGGTAAATTTCCGGGATCTTTTAGCAAGAAGGGGAATCTTTATCCCAGGGGATATAACCAATCAGTTGTTCTTCCTGTCTACTAAGGCCTTTAGATCTTTGAGTGTGTCGTCCCCTATGATACCATCGAAGGTATTCAGTCCGGGGAGGACAAAGAAGGTAAGGGTCAAGTTGTTTCCTAATTTCTTAAAAAACTTCCCGGCTAAGCAGCGCGTTTTTGTAACAGAGTTTTTGTAACCGATTAAACGCGGAAGGGAATAGGAAGGACAGTCGACCCGGCGGCGATTCTGGGGCTGATGAAGTTTTTGTTTGCGCCGGTATCGATCAGAAATTGTAATTTAGCCCCATCTTTCCCTTCGTATTCTAGGTATGGGACGCTGGAGAGGCCTCGGTCATAAAATTTGGGCCTTCAGTTCCCATTTCGGGATCGTCCCTCTCTTCCATAGCCTCCTGGCGAGGCATTCTAGCGTCTTCAGCACCGAGCTGATCGTAGTAGCGGTCAGCTGGAATGACCTCGCCATGCTCAACAGGAATTGTAATAGAAGGGTCGGGTATGGCCTCCATGTGGTATAGTTTTGTTGCCCTTTGGAACGGGATCTGGTATTCGTTCGATGTTCGCTTCATTCCAGAAGCCTCGTTCTGGGGGGACCTATAGTCTGAGCGGTGGGATTGGCCCGACCGGTTCGACTCCATTTTTATGGCTGGCCTCGGGCCCTGGAAGCGGTTGTTGTTTTGGGGCCCACCATATCCCGAGCCTGGTGAAGGTCTATCGTTTCCCTGATAGGGTGAAGAAAAGCGAGGAGCGTTTGGCGGCCGGTAGAACCGGGTATTTGGTACAAAACTCGCCGGCGCGGAGGACTGGGTAAAGTGACCCCCTCTTGGGGCAACAGCCTGTAACTCCTTCCAAAAGAAGTATGCTTCTTGTAAATCTTTTGGTCTGCGCATGACCAGTAGCCTCGACGCATCATTGCCGACTCCCCGGATAAAGACGTCAAGGGCCTTGTCCCTCGAGTGTTCTGAGAGGGCCCTAACTGCCTCCATTGGATAACCCATAGCCTTCAATCCGTTGAGGATAAGGGAAAGGTGCTTATTCACCTCCAAATAATACTCCTCTAGAGCTTTGTTCCCCTGGGTCAGTTGGCCAAGCTGATATTCTAGCGTACGCACATCGCGCTTGTCCGCGTAGTGCAGTGCCAGAACTCTCTTGATTTCCGGCCAGTCGTCGTCTTGAACCCCATAAGAGTCAAGAGCTTCCTCAGCCTCGCCTCTTATTTTTTGCCTAATGTGACAGACTATGGCGCGGAACAGAGGTCTCCCTTTGATAACCTCGTAATCGTTTAGAATTGCCTGCGCACGGTTAACCCAAGAAACGTATCTCTCGGCTTGACCTTCGAATGTTTGAAGTTCCTTAACGCAATCTGGAAGCGTAAAGACTTCCTTCAATTCGTATTCATTGCGCGCACGCGCCAATGGCACTGGAGGCGTGACCACCGGATTACGACTTTCGTTTTCGGTCTCTAGCGTACTGAGCCTACCATTTATCTTTCTCATATCATCCTGTAACCCGGTCAACTGAGCAAGGAGCGCGTTAAGGGATTCTTTAATTTCTTCCATTACTATGAGCGTGGGGGTATCGGAAGCGGATAGGATCGGACAGGCCAAGACCAAGAATTGGGTTTTTTTTTTTTTTTCCTTTTTTTTTTTTTTTTTTTTATTTCTTATCTTAGGAAGTCACTATTTAGATTTAGAAAAGCGTAACTTGGATGTCTATATGGTTTCACTCACCCTTGACAATTGATGTATGCGTGTTGAGCTTCGTGTTCTTGTATGTTATATTCTTCTTAGAATCTGAGGAAAGATAAAGATTTTTTTCTTTTTAGAAAATTCAAATAGTAATTGTGGACAATGGTTTATTATATTTTATATTTGTTTAAGTTTCATGCCTTTTTTCTTTTTTATCTTTTTTCTTTTGTGGGTTCTTTTCTTTGTGGTTTCGGTTTTCGGACAGTGACGAGTGAATTTTAGTGAACTGGGTGCGGTGGTCCGTATTCTTCCTTTTTGGCCTTGGCCTACTAATGGTACGGTTGCCACACAATCTACTGGGCAGCTTTCTCGGGTGCTTCCACACCACTCAGCCTCTCCAGCAGATTACCACATATTTTAGTTAGAGTTTGTGATTATTTTATCTTTTAATTTTATTTATTCCTTTTTTTCTTCGGCACTATGTACATTGCACTCGCGAATAGGTTACAGCGAGTGTAAGCAAATCGCTGCAGTGGATCATTACATAGGCCTTTATTATTATTTTTTTATGAAGACGCTTTTGCGCCCGCGTATATCACTCCTGGATGGAGACAGTATTAACGCGGTGGCGGGTTGTCTTTTCATTTTTTTATGTACGACTTTTTTGCGCCCGTGTAGAATGTTGTTCCCGCTACAGACTGTAGGGGCATTCCCACCGCGGCGGGTGGTCGTTTTTAACGTTTGATTGTTCACTGTCACATCACGTCACTGTCACTCTAATTTTTCTAATTTTTCCACATTTCAACTTATTCTTTTTTTTTGTTTTAGTTTCACTTCATTTAATTTCATTTCATTTCGTTTGTTTGTTTTTTTTTTTTTTTTTTTTTTTTTTTTTTGTTCGGGCGCCAGTTATGCAACTCATTTTTGCTGGGTGCCGTGACGAGCTCTCGTCACAGTACAGCTCACCTAGTCATTAGCAGAAGCATTCTGGAATCTTTGTGGAATGTCGCCTTGTACTCCCCAGGATTCTCCGAAGTCAAATAACAGCGGTGATTTACAGAACGTTACAATCTTTATTAGTCAAACTTAAGGGATTACAAGAAGAGTTGGGATATCAGCAAGCGTATCGATCTGGTGTCCGCCGAAGACTGATTTCTGGCCTTAGTGCTGGATATCACTAGCCCTCCGGTTCCCTTGCTGAGTGCAGCGTTCTGCCGCCAGCGTAGGGAGGGGGTCGACCCCGCGAAGTTGCTGGGTAAGTGGCCGAAACGTAAGCCGCGCTATGTCAGCGGCTGTGGGCAAGTGCCCGAAATGTGTATTACGCTACGTCAGCGGTCGCTTGCCCAATATCCGGCGGCTGCGCTGCTCTCAGCAACAAAGTGTTGGTTGCGGACGCAGCACATTGTAGCCAGCGCGGCTGTCGAATGCGTCGTCAAGTTGGTGGGCAAGGCGGGGGGCGAAGTCAGCGTTCTGACGTCCGGCGGTTCATTGGATACACTGTTGTGTTGATGGATGAGGGAGGGGGCGAAGTCAGCGTTCTCACGGAATGCACTTAGGAGTGGTTGACCGTCAAGTGGCGCAGCGGGAGTTGAGTGATCGTCAGGCGAGCGCGTGCGAGGCAGGCTGGTGGGAGGGGGTAAGGCAAAGGGTGCGGGAAGAGGGTTCATAACTTGTATATATAATGTATATAATGTATATATCAAAATATATACAAAAAATTAATAAATACACACCATTTTTCAAAAGTGTGGTCTTGACATTTTGTGCGGTTTGTGGGCGTGGCAAAAAAGTTTTCGGCAATCTATAGAAAATTACAAGATATATAAAATAAATAAAAACACACAATTTTTCAAGAGCGTGGGCTTGCCATTTTAGGCGGTTTGTGGGCGCTATAGTGGGCTTGGCAAAAAGGTTTTTGACAAATCAATAGAAATTTTCAAAATATATAAAAACAATTGAAAAATATCACATTTTTTAAAAGTGACAGTTTAGGGCGGTCTGTGGGCGTTAGAGTGGGCGTTGCAAAAAGGTTTTTGGCAAATCTATAGAAAGTTGAAAAAAATATTTTAAAAAAATTAATAAATACAACCCATTTTTCAAAAGTGTGGGCTTACAGTATATGCGGTTAGTGGGCGTGGCAAAAAGGTTTTTGGCAAGTCTATAGAAAGTTAAAAGATATAAGTAAATAGCTGTAATTATTTTCGTTTTCTTTATTTCTTTCTTTCTATTCTGTTCTTATCTCTGTACAGTTTGCTTTTCAATTTTTTTGTTTTTGATGGGTTGCAAGCGACCCTTTACTTGAATTGATTATTTGAAACTAAAACTAAGAGACAAAATATTTCCCTCAGTCCCTAGCAATCAAGTGCGGGCGTCAGCAGCGTCGCAGCAGGAGTCGGCAGCGTCGCCGCAGGCGTCGGCAGCGAAACAGTGGGATGCGGGACAACGACTTATAGGGCAATAACTTATATAAAATTAATAAAAAGACACCATTTTTCAAAAGTGTGGGTTTGCCATTTTAGGCGGTTTGTGGGCTTGGCAAAAAGGTTTTCGGCGAATCTATTCAAATGTACAAGATATAAAATAATGAAAAAATATCACATGTTCCGAAAGTGTGGGCGTGACAGTTTATGCGGCTTGTGGGCGTTGCAAAAAGGTTTTTGACAAATCTATAGCAAATTACAAAATATATTAAAAAATGAATAAATACACACAATTTTTCAAAAGTGTGGGCTTGACAGTTTAGGCGGTTTGTGGGCGTGGCAAAAAGTTTTTTGGCAAATTTATAGAAAGTTACAAGATATATAAATGAGTAAAAACACACAATTTTTCAAAAGTGTGGGCTTGACATTTTAGGTGGTTTGTGGGCGCTGCAAAAAGGTTTTTAGCAAATCTATAGAAAGTTACAAATTATATAAAAAAAATAAATAAATACACACAATTTTCAAAAATGTGGGCGTGACAGGGAGGGTTACAAAATATATAAAAAATGTGAGTAAATACACACCAATTTGGAAAAGTGTGGGCTTGACATTTTAGGCGGTTTGTAGGCACGGCAAAAGCTTTTCCGCAATCTACAGAAATTTACAAGATACAAAAAAAATGAAAAAATATTACATTTTTCAAAAGTGACAGTTTTTGGCGGCTTATGGTCGCTATAGTGGGCGTTGACAGTTTAGGCGGTTTGTGGGCGTGGCAAAAAGGTTTCCGACGAATCTAAAAAAATTACAGGAAATAAAAAAATGAAAATGTATCACATTTTTCAAATTTGTGGGCGTGACAGTTTTGGGCGGTTAGTGGACGCTATAGTGGGCGTGGCAAAAAGGTTTTTGAGGTTCTTGCCCACAGCCGCTGACATAGCGCGGCTCACGTTTCGGCCGCTTACCCAGCAACTTCGCGGGGTCGACCCTCGCTCTACGCTGGCTGCAAAACACTGCATTGAGCAAGGGAGCCGGAGGGCTAGTGAGAGCCAGCACCAAGGCTAGAAGTCAGTCACCGGATCGAAACACTTGCTGATATCCCAACTCTTCTTTGTAATCTCATAAGTTCGACTAATAAAGATTATAACGTTCTGTAAATCACCACTGTTATTTGACTACGGAGAATCCTGGGAAGAACGAGGCGACATTCCACAAAAGGTTCCGGAATGCTCCTGCTAATGACTAAGTGAGCTATTCTGTGAAAAGAGCTCGTCACACCCCCAAGCAACAGTGAGTTGCATAACTGGCGCCCAAACCAAAAGAATAAATAAAACAAATAAATGAAATTAAAACAAAAAAAAGGAAAAAATATGGAATGTGGAAAAATTAGAATGACAGTAATGTGATGTGACAGTGAACAATCAAACACTAAAAACGACCACCCGCCGCGGTGAGAATGCCCCTATAATCTGTAGTGGGAGCAACATTCTGCACGGGCGTAAAAAAAGTCGTACATAACTAACTGAAAAGACCACCCTCCTCAGCGTTAATACTGTCTCCATCCAGGAGTAATATACGCGGGCGCAAAAGCGTCTTCATAAAAAATAATAATGAAGGCCTATGTAATGACCCACTGCGGCGATTTGCCTACACTCGCTGTAACCTATTCATACATAGTGCATAGGAATAAATAAAATGAAAAGATGAAATAATTACCAAATAAACTCTAACTAAAATATGTGGTAATCTGCTGGATAGGCTGAGTGGTGTGAAAGCACCCGAGAAAGCTGCCCAGTAGATTGTGTGGCAACCGTACCATTAGTAGGCCAAGGCCAAAAAGAAAAAATACGGAACACCGCACCCAGTTCAACTGTTCACTAAATTCACTCGTCACTGTCCAAAAACCAAAACCACATGAAAGAAAGAAAGAAGAAAACATGAAACATAAACGAATATAAAAAACGATCAACCATTGCCCACAATTACTATTAGAATTTTCTAAAAAAAACATCTTTATCTTTCCTCAGATTTTAAGAAGAACACAACAGACAACAACACACCTCAACACGCATACATTAATTGTCAAGGGTGAGTGAAACCATATCTACATCCAGTTTGCGCTTCTCTAAAATAAAAAATAAAATACGTTCTAAATATTAAGTGAACGAACTTTCTAAAATAAAAAATAAAATACGCCCTAAATATTGACTTTCTAAAATAAAAAATAAAAATACGTTCTAAATATTGTCTTTCTAAAATAAAAAATAAAAATACGTTCTAAATATTGTCTTTCTAAAATAAAAAATAAAAATACGTTCTAAGTATCAAGTAAACGAACTCTTGGTTAACCTTGGTTGGTCTGCCTGTCCGATCCTATCTGCTTCCGATACCCCCACGCTCAATAATGGAAGAAATTAAAGAATCCCTTAACGCGCTCCTTGCTCAGTTGACCGGGTTGCAGGTTGATATGAAAAAGATAAATAGTAGGCTCAGTACGCTAGAAACCGAAAACGAAGGTCGTAATCCGGTGGTCACGCCTCCGGTGCCATTGGCGCGTGCGCGCAATGAATACGAATTGAAGGAAGTCTTTACGCTTCCACATTGCGTCAAGGAGCTCCAACCATTCGAAGGTCAAGCCGAGAGATACGTTCCTTGGGTGAACCGTGCGCAGGCAATTCTGAACGATTACGAGGTCATCAAAGGGAGGCCCCTGTTCCGCGCCATAATCTGTCACATTAGGCAAAAAATAAGAGGTGAGGCTGAGGAAGCTCAGCCAGACGACTGGCCGGAAATTAAGAGAGTTCTGGCACTGCACTACGCGGACAAGCGCGATGTGCGTACGCTGGAATATCAGCTTGGCCAACTGACCCAGGGGAATAAAACTCTAGAGGAATACTATTTGGAGGTGATAAGCACCTTTCCCTTATCCTCAACGGATTGAAGGCTATGGGATATCCAATGAAGGCGTAAGGGCCCTCTCAGAACACTCGAGGGACAAGGCTCTTGACGTCTTTATCCGGGGAGTCGGCAATGATGCCTCTAGGCTACTGGTCATGCGCAGACCAAAAGATTTACAAGAAGCATACTTCTTTTGCAAGGAGTTATAGGCTGTTGCCCCGAGAGGGGGTCACTTTACCCAGTCCTCCGCGCCGGCGAGTTTCGTACCAAATACCCGGTTCTACCGGCCGCCAAACGCTCCTCGCTTTTCTTCCCCCTATCAGGGAAACAGTAGACCTTCATCAGGCTCGGGATATGGTGGGCCACAAAACAATAACCGCTTCCAGGGCCCCAAAAATTTCATCAGCCCCAGAATCGCCGCCGGGTCGACTGTCCTTCCTATTCCCTTCCACGCCCAATCGGCTACGGGCTCTGTTACAATAACGCGCTGCGTAGCCGAGAAGTTTTTTAAGAAATTAGGAAACAACTTGACCCTTACCTTCTTTGTCCTCCCCGGACTGAATACCTTCGATGATCCCGGAAATTTACCTGTCATCATTCCAACATCAATGCTTAGAGAATTTTGCCTCGTTCAAAATACGAATAACGCAAAGGTTGGTGACAGATTTGTCGGATCCCGGGGGGTGCTAAGGAGGTGCGCCTGTAAATTTTGGAGACATTTTATTTCCCTCAGATGGCCAGCACCATCCGCAAGCAACTCTCGTCGTGCGAGTGTTGCAAACTCTACAAGTACGAAAGACACCCCAATAAACCACTCCTTCAATCGACGCCTATCCCAAAATATTCGTGCGAAATCCTTCACATCGATATTTTCACCTTGGAAGAGAATATCTACTTGAGCTGTATAGACAAATTCACCAAATTTGCCAAGCTCTTCCCTTTAGAATCAAAATCTTCGATTCATCTACGGGAAAGACTAGTAGAGGTGCTTCATTATTTCACCGTCCCGAAAGTATTGGTCTCAGACAATGAGAGAGGCCTCCTGTGCTCGACGGTACTGAACTATTTGCGTACGCTGGGGATTGCGCTCTACAATACTTCGACCCAAAAAAGCGAAGTCAATGGCAAAATTTTTCATAAGTCCGATCTGCGGAAATAAAAAAAAAAAGAAAAAAATAATAATAAAAAAAAATAAAAAATAAAAATAAAAAAAGCTCTGGACAGTACATGTGTGTTTCACAAACTTTCTTTACACTCACACACCTTGTGCCCTTCCTTTACTACACATAACACTAAACACATAACACACAATAAGGAATCAAACACCTACCCCTAAAAAATTTTTTTTTAATACTGCAAGCTACATCTTTTTAATTGCAAGCATCGTCGTGGCCCAAATGGTGGGAGCTGCGGACATTTTCAAGTATGAAGCTCCGGTTGTGCCGCTGCAGGAAGGCACAGTTTGGCGGGTCAACGGTCAATTCAAACTGGCGCATGTAATCGACTTGGCAAGGCTCGAGGCACTGGTTCAGGAGGTTCAACGCAAGGCGGCGCTACTAATGGATCCCAGGATTGAAGCGCTGGTAACGCACTACCTGGAAGAATCGCGGGAGGGCCTGTCAAGACTGACGGGCACGCAGCGCGGACGTCGTTCACTGGACTGGATTGGGTCCGCATGGAAGTGGATTGCGGGTTCTCCGGACGCATCGGATTGGGACGCCATACTTCGTGCGCAGGAAAACGTCGTCAAAACGGCTGACCAGCAAGTAAGGATAAACGCTGGCCTGTTCGACGCCTTACATGAGTCCCTGAGACAATTGAACGAAGTAGCTGCGAGGGTCAATGCCATCGATTGATATGTACACACGGTAACGACGCTACTGCACAAGGCCTTGATCATCGATAGTCAGGTCGGCGAGCTGACCCAAGCTTGCCAATTGGCTAAGACAGGAATTGTAAACTCCCGCTTACTTGACCACGGGGAGGTACAAACAATTTTGACCGAGGTCAGGAACTGGCAGTACCAGAATACAGAAGAAGCACTGGAATTTTCCCGCCCGTCTGTGCTAACAAATGGAACGGCGCTGCTATACATTTTGTCTATGCCCAAGGTCGCCCCCAAGGACTACCGACTTCTTCTTCTTCTTCCGGCAACGCATGGAGGGAAACAAGTCATGGTCAAACATAACAAAGTCGCCGTAACCACCGAAGAGACCTACGCCGTAGTAGACGACTGCCTCTCCATGGGGAATACGACTGTTTGCCCGGAGAAAAGTCTTCTGAAGCTAGACGAGAACGGATGCATCCCCAAGCTGTTAAAGGGCGGTCAGGCTAAATGCGAACTTCTCAGGAACAACGAGGCGCGCATAGAACTGGTAGAAGATGGGACAATGTTCTTGTCTAATTTCAACGGGACGATGGAAGTCGGATCCAGGACCCACCACTTGGCCGGAACTTACATAGTCCAGTTCGCAAATGAGACGATCAGTGTGGCCGGAAGAACTTACACGAGCTACTCCTCGACGCACTTTACAGTCATGCCGGCAGTACTCACTTCAATAACTGCCACGGAATACGCGCCTTCACTGAACTACGTCAACGCCTTTAATATGGAGAACCTGAAGAGACTCTCCGGTATGTCCGAAAAGGTCTCTTTCTCCTTCCTGGTGGAAGCATTGGTCGCCTTGGTTGTCGGTGTGGCCCAATACACCGTATGGAGGAAGCTAACATCGACCAAAGGGATCCCGATCATAAGAGACGGCACAGTGGAACTGGATGTACAAGAAGCTAACAGGGCACCCAAAGCCCAATAATCTGCGGGACGCAGATCTTGAGGGGGGAAGAGTTATGAACCCTCTTCCCACACCCTTTGTCTTACCCACTCCCACCAGCCTACCTCACACGCGCTTCCTCCTCTTAAGTCGCTTGACGGTCACTCAACTCCCGCTGCGCCACTTGACGGTCAACCACTCCTAAGTGCATTCCGTAAGAACGCTGACCTCGCCCCCCCGCCTTGCCCACTAACTCGACGACGCATTCGACAGCCGTGCCGGCTACAATGTGCTGCGTCCGCAAACGACACTTTGTTGCTGGGAGCAGCGCAGCCGCCGGATATTGGGTAAGCGACCGCTGACGTAGCGCGGTTCACATTTCGGGCACTTGCCCACAGCCGCTGACATAGCGCGGCTCACGTTTCGGCCGCTTACCCAGCAACTTCGTGGGGTCGACCCTCGCCCTACGCTGGCTGCAAAACACTGCATTCAGCAAGGGAGCCGGAGGGCTAGTGAGAGCCAGCACGAAGGCGATAAGTCAGTCTTCTGCGGACACCGGATCGAAACACTTGCTGATATCCCAACTCTTCTTTGTAATCTCATAAAGATTAATAATAATAAAGATAATAATAAAGATTATAACGTTCTGTAAATCACCGCTGTTATTTGACTACGGAGAATCCTGGGAAGGACGAAGCGACATTCCACAAAAGGTTCCGGAATGCTCCTGCTAATGACTAGGTGATCTATTCTGTGACAAGAGCTCGTCACACCCCCAAGAAACCGTGAGTTGCATAACTTGTATAATATATATATCTCGTATATATAATGTATATAATGTATATATCAAAATATATACAAAAAATTAATAAATACACACCATTTTTCAAAAGTGTGGTCTTGACATTTTGGGCGGTTTGTGGGCGTGGCAAAAAGGTTTTCGACGAATCTACTAAAAATTTACAGGATACAAAAAAATAAAAAAATATATCACATTTTTGAAAAGTGTAGGCGTGACAGTTTTGGGCAGTCTGTGGGCGGTAGAGTGGGCGTTTCCAAGGTTTTTGGCAAATGTATAGAAATTTGAAAAAAATATTTTAAAAAAATGAATAAATACAACCCATTTTTCTAAAGTGTGGGCGTGACAGTTTTGGGCGGTTTATGGTCGCTATAGTGGACGTTGCAAAAAGGTTTTTGGCAAATATATAGAAAGTTACAAAATATATAAAAAAAAAGAATAAATACACACCATTTTTCAAAAGTGTAGGCTTGCCAGTTTTGGCGGTTTGTGGGCGTGACAAAAAGGTTTTCGACAAATCTATAGAAATTTACAATATATAAAATAATGAAAAAATATCTCATATTTCAAATGTTTGGGCGTGACAGTTATGGCCCGTCTTTGGGCGTTGGAGTGGGCGTGGCAAAAGGTTGTTTGGCAAATCTATAGAAATTTAAAATATATATATAGTGACATATCCTCAAGTCCGTTAGACTTAAGCATATGCCTACTGAGCATATACACAGTATAAGCAATACACCCCACACTACCCATTATGTACCCAAGCAATAACAGATAAGAACCGATACAGGATGTTATTCAAACAAATCACCCACTGGTAGACTTAACAATCTTTGTCTATACCCCAAATATTAGTCACTTTCCCACGTTCAGAGTTCGGACTCGCAAACTCGAAAACAATAGTTTTAAATTTCATAAACAAAATCCTAAGAACCTAAGAGCACTTGTATCCAAGAGCGATTGCACTTGAATCCAAGAGAAATGCAGATAACTCTAAAGCTCCCTCCCTTCAAAGTCCATATATTAAAAAGCTCGAGGCCAAGGCTTGAACGTCAATCAATCTAGATCAATAAGTAGTGTTCAGTTTGAGACTTAAAATAAGAAGTTCGGTGTTCTCCAAAAATAAAGTGTTGTAATTATTCAGTTAATAAAAATTATATTTCTTTGACTTTGACTTATGGAAATTACCAACATCTAATTGGCGCAGTCGGTAGGATCATCATTAAATAAGAAGTCCTTTTAGTATGGAACTGGTCATTTACAGGATATGCTATACAACTAGCTACCTGACCAGCGAATTAAGACAGTGATTTCTAAATTAAATGGATCCGCAAAAGATTCTACGTGCGTGTAGAATTTAACAAAAAAAAATCCCGTGTGGTCAGAAACATTCTGCAAACTAATTTAGAAAAATCCCGTGCGGTCGGAAACAAAATTATATACAAATTTTTTTCTGTGGGTTTAAATAAACCAAACAACAAAAAACTCTGTGCACCAAGAAATTAACTAACGAAACAATATGGCAGTCCCACAACTCTCCGAAAACCACCTGAACCAATTACTGGGCCAGATCAAAGAATTACATAGATACAATTACAAAGAATTACAGTAACACCGAAGATCAATACTTTAATAAATTAGACAAGCACAAGCAAAAGAACAAGGGAAATATAAATCAAAACATTAATCAAAGATACTTTAACAGCAGACATAATAGTTATGGCACTTACTACCCTGTAACAAATCAAAATATAAACATGCAACCCCCAAATCAGTTTATGACCAATCAAAATCAATTCATGACTCGTCCTATAGCTCCTAATCAGAGGGGAAGTTATTACACTTGTAGAAGGGATTTAACACAAGGCGGACAAAACAATCCTCTCAATTTTCAACCTTCAACTTCAAATAATGTGAGCAATAATAGGCCGGTAAAAAGACAACGAGAAAGTCAGAGTGGGCAAAGCAGGATGGACGTAAATTTTCATCAAATCGCCTCGGACACTCAGGAAACACGGGAAAACAAACCAGTCCCTATGTTATATTAAGTTATCATAACAACTACTATAAAGGAATGATCGACACAGGTTCCTCGATCAATATCATTTAAGAAAACTTTGCAAACCTAGAAGAAAAAGAAGAAGATTTGATAGTATATACCATAAAAGGGCCAATAAAATTAAAAATAAGCATTATGATGAAACCCACTCCAATATGTCCTTCCGTACAAAAATTCTATGTCCATAATTTTTCCGATAGTTATGACTTCCTGTTAGGTCGAAAATATCTCAAAGAAACGAAGGCAAAAATTGACTACGCAGAAGAAACCGTAACTATAGGTTCAAGAACCTACAGATTTAGGTACTAAGAAGAAAAAGTTGAAACCGCACCCACAAAATGCCTTAAGCCCAAGCCTAAGCCCAAGGTTAAACCCAAACCTTAGCCCAAGCTTAAGCCCAAGCTTAAACAAATGGAGGAGACCGCATCAGCAAAATGCCTCGCTCCAAAAGTAAACATTGACACAATGGACAATGATATAAGGCACTTTGATCCAAAGTCAGTTGACAAAGATATAGTCAACTTCGCGATAAATAATGAATTACGCGAATGTAATGAATACAGACTCGAACATTTAAATGTAGAAGAAGTTGAACGTTTAAAGAAGGTCCTATATGAATATAGAGACATTCAGTACAAAGAAGGAGAAAATTTGACCTTCACAAGTACTATTAAACATATTATCCAAACTCAACACGAAGATCCAGTTTACCGAAAACCTTATAAATACCCCCAAAGCGTTGACCAAGAAGTCAACAAACAAATTAATGAAATGATAGAACAAGGTATAATTCGCAAGTCGAAGTCACCTTATTGTTCTCCCATTTGGGTGGTCCCTAAGAAGGCAGACGCCTCTGGGAAACAGAAATTTAGGTTAGTAGTGGATTATAGGAATCTCAACGAAATAACTGTCAACGACAAATTCCCTATTCCTAGAATGGATGAGATATTGGATAAACTCTTACGATGCCAACGATTGATCTATCCAAAGGATTTCACCAAATTCAAATGGATAAGAATTCCATCGCGAAAACAGCCTTTTCAACCAAACAAGGACATTACGAATATACACGTATGCCATTTGGATTGAAAAATGCCCCTGCAAAATTTCAGAGATGCATGAACAATCTTCTGGAAGATTTGATCTACAAGGACTGCCTAGTATACCTGGATGATATTATAATTTACTCCACTTCATTGGAGGAACACATTCTATCTCTAAGGAAAGTCTTTGTGAAACTCAGGGATGCTAACTTAAAATTACAGCTAGACAAATGCGAGTTCATGAAAAAGGAAACTGAATTCCCGGGACACATTGTAACCACGAATGGCATCAAGCCGAATCCAAATAAAACTAATGCCATCACAAATTTTCCATTACCTAACACACCAAAACAAATAAAATCATTTTTGGGATTATGTGGGTTCTACCGCAAGTTCATTCCCAACTTTGCCAAGGTAGTTAAACCTATGACCCTTAAACTAAAGAAAAGTGCAGTAATCGATACCAAAAATAAAGACTACATTGAATCATTCGAAAGGCCAAAAGTTCTAATAACTTCAGACCCCATACTAATATATCCAGATTTCTCAAAGCCATTCTCTCTGACAACTGATGCAAGTAATTTAACTATTGGTGCTGTGCTATCTCAAAATCATAAACCCATCTGTTATGCCAGTAGAACATTAAATGAGCATGAGATCAATTACGCTACAATTGAGAAAGAACTGTTAGCTATCGTTTGGGCAACGAAATATTTCAGGTCATATTTATTCGGTAGACCATTTGAAATATTAAGTGAAAATTAAATATCTTCCGGGCAAAGAAAACAATGTAGCCGACGCCCTTTCCCGCACAAAAATCGAAGAGGCCATGCTAGGTGAAGAAGCAGATAGCGCAAACGCAACAGTCCATAGCGCGAGTGAAGATAATTTAAATTACATATCAATAACCGAAAGACCACTTAATTATTTCTCTAGACAGCTAGAACTAGAAAAAGGAAACAACGACACGACCAACGTAAGCCATTATTTTCAAAAAATTAAAAATCAAGATAATCTATAAAGAAATGACAATTGAAGTCGCCAAAAACATCATTAAGAAATATTTGTGCACTAAGAACAGCGCTATTTACTTCCATAATAATGAAGATTTTCTGATTTTCCAAAGAAATCATAAGCCCTAACAGTTTTACCAAATTACTAAGATGTACCAAAAAACTAATAGATATCCTAACATTCGCTGAATTTAAAGACCTAATATTAGAAAGGCATAAAAAAGTTCTACACCCGGGAATAGAAAAAACCACTAGCTGGTTTAAAGAAGAATACTATTTCCCAGATAGCCAAAAATTAATACAGAATATCATTAACGAATGCGAAATCTGTAATATAGCGAAAACAGAATACAGAAATACGAAATTGACATTTGAAACAACTCCAGAGATATTCAACGCAAAAGAAAAATACGTAATAGATTTCTATCTCACTGGAAACCAAATATTTCTATCATGCATAGAGAAGTAGAGATTGGTTAGAGGCAAAGAGAGCTATAACGAAAATATTTAATGACATGGGAAAACCACAAGAAATAAAAGCGGACAAAGACTCAGCATTCATGTGCATAGCTCTGCAGAATTGGATAAGATCTGAAAGCGTAAACATATCCGTCACTACAAGTAAAAACGGAGTATCCGATATAGAGAGATTCCATAAAACAGTAAACGGGAAACTAAGAATCATTGGCAGTGAACAAAATATAGAGGACAGATGTACAAAATTTGAAACAATCCTATATGTCTACAATCACAAAACTAAACATAACACTACCAAAAGAACTCCGGCAGACATCTTTGTGTATGCAGGAAGCCCTGACTTTAATGTCCAGCAAAATAAAATCGACAAAATCAATAAACTTAATGAGAAGAGACATGTCTTTGAAATTAACACAAGATATAGACAAATCCCACTTGTAAAAAGCAAGGTAACTAACCCATTCAGGAAAACAGGAAAAATTGAACAATTGGACGAAAAACATTTCAAAGAGACAAATCGCGGTAGGAAAATCGTACACTATAAGTCAAAATTTAAAAAGCAGAAGAAAATTAATAATAGTAAATACGATAATTCCAGACAGCCCGAAGAGAGTTAAGCGATGCCACATACTTCCCATATTACTTATTTGTATGATACCCCTTATCACCAAGGTCCAATCAAGTAATATAGAAGTAAACCCACTCAGTGCCAAAAATGGATACCTTATATTCCAAACAGGAACAATAGAAATTCCGATAAGCTACGAATACCATTACTTAAGCATAAACATAACGAAGACAATGCTAACATTTGAGAACCTAGTAGAAGAGGCAAATAATTTTTCAAACGTGCCCCAAATTCAATATCTAGCCGAGAAACTAAAACGGGAAATCAATGGAATAAGAATCATTAAACGAAGTAAAAGAGGCCTTTTAAATGTAGTAGGAACAGCGTATAAATATTTATTTGGCACCTTAGACCAGAACGATAGAGATGAGTTGGAAGAAAAAATCAAAAACCTTTCAGAAAATTCCGTGAAAACTCACGACTTAAACATGGTTATAGATGTAATCAACAGCGGAATAGACATTATTAACAAGCTCAGAAAGAAAAGAATTAACAGATCGCGATATTAATATTCAATTTACAACAATTCACAGAATATATAGAAGATATCGAATTAGGAATGCAACTAACTAGACTGGGAATCTTTAACCCGAAACTATTAAAACATGATTACCTGAAACAATTAAACTCAGAAAAAATGATAAAGATAAAAACATCAACTTGGCTTAAGACAGAGATCTTAATTATTTCCCATGTTCCAAGCGAAATCACAAATGTTCTAATCTTTTAAGTAGTGCCAGACGAACAAGGTTACATTCTAACTGAGCAAATATTTGATAAGTTTTATATTTTCAATAATCAAGTATACCATAAGGATACAGAGTTAGTAATATATGACAAATGTATAATTGGACTAATCAAACAAGAAGAAACTCAGTGTAAATACACTAAGACTCATAAAAATGTTCAGATCAATTACATAGAACCAAATATACTAATTACATGGAATCTACCAGAAAGAGCTATCAATCAAGATTGTACTAACAACAATATTGTAATATCAGGAAATAATATTGTAAAAACTAAAAATTGTACAATCCAAATTGATGAATTCATAATTTCAAACAATCTAGCAGATTTTACGCAAACAATTTACATTACTAATAATGTTACAAGATTAGAACCAATATCCCATATACTAACAAAGGAATTAATAAACGCTCATGTAAAACATTACAATACATTCCAAATTATATGCGTTACAACTTTCGGTGTTATGATAATAAGCTTAACCCTGTACCTAGCATATAAGTTCAAGAGTATACATAAGAAACTTATTGTAAAATATTCTAAAGAAAACGAAGAAAATTCGACACCAGAACTCAATGTAAAAGAACACAGCCAACCCGAAAACAACATAATGATGTATCCAATTTTAACGACCTGAGGACAGGCCAAAGTCAATGGTTGGGGGAGTGACATATCCTCAAGTCCCTTAGACTTAAGCATATGCCTACTGAGCATATACACAGTATAAGCAAAGACACTAGAATAATAAGATGCGTAACGCCATATGATTTTTTTGCACACGACTTTTTCGGGCTGGCTCTAGATCTGGCTCCAGGCTCTCTCGAATTTTTGTGCAAGAGCCAGAGAGAGAGCGCTCTAGAGCCAGCAGATCTCTTGTACGCATACAGCGACAGCCGACAGCACTGTATGTGTGCAAGTTATCACCTTCAGGCGCTAATACTTCTTACGGTAAATGTAAACAATATTCCATAACCAAATTCAAGACCAGCGCCAAGTATTTTTCTTTGTAAACAACATTTCATATGACACTTATGTCAGTCAGAACTATACCATTAGATGCAAACCACAGTAAACCAATGCTCAATATTTGTCCCCACTTAAAGCTGCAGCTGGTTAACATAAACAATATAATTTCTCTATAATTCAACTTTGGCTTAGCACCAAACCACTTAAAGCTCAGCATCAGAGATCGGCCACGCAGCTGGTCAACATAAACAATATTTTGTTTGTCCCTCGCTCCAAAATCATAACATAGCCCAGTCGCATGACCTTCAATAACATTTTCTCTCTCAGAACTTAGTCCCGATCAAAATAAGCTTTCGGCAAGCTTTGCATTTTCTCTCTCAGAACTTTTGTCCCGATCAAAATAAGCTTTCGGCAAGCTTTGAGCTTTCAAGAAAGAAGCTTTAGCATATCTTAGCTGACTTGCAGCATAAGTCCACAATTGTAGTTAGTTCTAATTTTGGCTTTAAATAAATCGGAAGTTTCTTTCCCTACAAAAATAAATTTTTTTTCCAATACGTGTTCCGCATTGGTTAATTGGCGCCCAAACGTGGGGCTCGCGTGTAATAAAACCACAATAAAGGATATAAGGATAATTCCCTTTAAAAACTCCTTAGTGTAAACGCGAGTGAACGAATCCGATACAAGCTGTGAACTCAAAAATAAAAAACCAAGCGCTGAAACTAATTTTCAAAAAGTATTGAAACAAATGTGTATTGTGCACTTAAAAATTTCAAAAAAATTTGAAAAAAATATTGTGTTTGGCGATTTTAAGGTGCGCGCTCATACCGATTAACTACAAAATATCGGCACGCCGCAACCAAAACAATACTAGTGAATGCGCCGCTCATACCGATTAACTATAAAATATCGGCACACGGCGTATGTCCATAAACCATACTTAGAAGGAAGACCATATAAACCATATTCAGAAGGAAGACCCCCTAAAGTTTAAGCCATATTTAGAAGGAAGACCCCTTACAGAAGACCATCCAAGTGAGCTTCGCGGATTAAATTTTTTTTTTATTTAATTTTATTTTATTAAAACATAGTTTATTTAAGAACAAATATTAAAATTTTTTTATATCTATAAATTTTTTATATTAATTAATAACTAATCATAAATCATAAATCATAAATAAGAAAATCTGGACGACCTCATAAATAGTTTTGAAAATCTAACCATGGCTCAAAATAATAGTTTGACAGCTGATTTAATCGCTGAATTAATTGCCAATAAAACCAAAGCTCTTCAAGAACAAATTGCAGAATTAAAACTTCAATTCAATTCAAATTTGAATGTTGTACAATAATAAACAGCCACACAGATAAACGATCAGGTTAAATGTGACGAATCATTTGACGTGATTAAATCAATTCCAGAGTTCGGAGGTAATTATAACAGTTATGTTAGTTGGCGCGAAGCAGCATGTTGCGCAATGAGAATGTACAAAGAAGGAAGTAGGAAGTATGTAGGTGCTCTAACAATATTAAGAAATAAAGTAACAGGAAGAGCAAATGACACTTTAACTAATCACGGTACAGTCCTAAATTTTGACGCAATATTATCTAGATTGGATTTCGCCTACAGCGACAGGCGACCAATTTACATTATAGAGCAGGAGCTTAGTGTACTGAGACAAGGTAATATGACCGTCTTGGAATATTATAATTTAGTTAATAAAAAATTAACACTTTTAATAAATAAGACAATAATGACATACGGTGACAAAGCTAACGTTATTCAGGAAATTAATAACAAAAATAGAGATAACGCTTTACGAATCTTCATTACAGGCCTCGATGGTTCCTTATCAGAAGTTTTGTTTTCATTAAAACCCGAAAATTTGCCTAATGCTTTGGCAAAAGCCCAAGAGCTTGAAGCAAATTATAAAAGAGCCCATTTTGCATACAATCATTATGCCAATTCCAAACAGAATAGTAATTCTAATAATAAAAATCAGCAAAAAGGATCCGATAACCCACATAAAACAAGCCATAGATATGATAACAATTTACGTTTCAATCGAGTTGCTAATAATCAAGCCCAAAATACAAATACAAATGTTTTTGCTCAGAGCAATAATACTCCGCAACCCCCCCAAGTTCCAATGGACATAGATAGGTCCATTCAGGTATTAAATAGACCCCCATATAATCAGAATCTAAATCAGAATCAGAATCAAAATCAGAATCAAAATGTTTACCAAGGAAAGAAACGGGAACCTGCCCCACCTTCAAGTCAACAACCAAATAAAGTTATGCGCATTAATAATTTAAACGAGGACCATTTTTTAGAGGAAGAGCCGGAGAACTCCCACACATCTTCAGGCGAGACAGAAAATTAAATAAAACTTTAAAAATACTTATTGACACGGGTGCTACCTCGTGCTATATAAAAAAAGGCATTTACAATAATCCCCAAGAATTAGTTATTAAGAAAAGAGTAAAAACTGTAAATGGCTACAGCATTATTACACATTTTTCCGAAATTATGATTTTCGGTAAGAAGCATAGGTTTTACGAAATAAGTAATTTAGAATCAGATTTATTGATAGGTTATAAATTTTCGAAAGAATTAAATGCTATTATAGATCTTTCAAAAGGAACTTTAAATATTCAAGGTAAAATAGAAGTAATAAACTGCATAAACCCAGCTGAAGACACAGTTGGTAATTTGCAAAGTTCAGATGAAGACTCAAAAGTAGCTTCATATCTGCATTCCCAAAATAAGAAAGAGCAAACGTTTTTTCCCTTATTCCAAGTATCTGACACAGAATCATCGTCATTAAGTGACAATGATTACCCACATGCTATCGAAGACAATAACGATAGTAACCCTGAACCAAAGGCCAAAAAGAAGAAGGTAAAAATGAGCAGACGCCGTAGACCGTCGATATCCTCAAATACCAGTAATTCTTCTGTCTTTTGTGAAGTAAATCACACCGTTAACGAAACGGAGGGTTTAAATACCCTAGAACATAAAATTGTTCAAGAAATACAGGCAAAGCATTCACAGATTCAAACATATCTTCCCTTTAGAACAGATATTAAAGGCGAGATAAGAACATTGAATGAAAATGCCATTTATAGTAAACAATATCCTTATCCTCATTAAGTTAACACCTTTGTTAACCAGGAAATAAAAAGGATGTTGAGCGAAAACATTATAAGACCCAGTAAAAGTCCTTATAATTCCCCAGTATGGGTAGTAGGAAAAAAGGGTTATAATGAGGACGGCAGTAAAAAAAATCGATTAGTGATCGATTTTAAAAAATTAAACGATAATACTATACCCGACAGGTATCCAATGCCTGATCCAACCATTATTTTGTCAAATTTAGGTAAAGCTCGGTTTTTCTCAACAATTGATTTGGAATCGGGATTCCATCAAATATTGATGAAAAACGAAGACATAGAAAAAACTGCTTTTTCTATTAACAACGGAAAATATGAATTCCTCAGGTTACCTTTTGGATTGGCAAATGAGCCAAGAATCTTTCAAAGGGCCATGGACAATATTTTACGTGATAAAGTTGGGAAAACTTGTCACATATATATGGATGACATAATAGTTTTTTCCGAAACAGCCGAGCAGCATTACTATGATTTACAAGAAATCATAGACATATTATTTCAAGCCAACATGAAAATATCATTAGAAAAATCAAAATTTTTCAGAAAAGAAACTGAATTTTTAGGTTATATTGTTTCATATAAAATAACAAAAACAGACCCACAAAAGATTAAAACCATTATAGATTATCCACCCCCCAGTAATATAAAAGAATTGCGAGGTTTTCTAGGTTTAACCGGTTATTACAGAAAATTTGTACAAAATTACGCTAATATAGCTAAACCATTAACAAAATTAGTTCAGGGCCATAATGGCATGGTAACGAAACACATGTCCAAAAAAACACAAATAACTTTAGATGAAGAGAGTATTTTAGCATTTGAGAATTTAAAATCCCATTTAACTGCAAACATTGAATTAAATCAACCAGATTATTCAAAAAAATTTATATTATTCACTGATGCATCCGACATAGCCATAGGAGCAGTCGTATCGCAAGATAACAAACCCATCACTTTTGTTTCGAAAACACTGAATAAAACAGAAAGAAATTATGCAACTAACGAAAGAGAATTATATGCCATAGTTTGGGCATTAAAAACCCTTAGAAATTACCTATATGGAGTAACAAATCTAGAGATACACACAGACCATCAACCCCACCTTCTTTTGCAGTTTCTGCACGCAACCGAAATTCAAAAATTAAAAGATGGCATGCTTTTATTGAAGAATTTTCACCTAAAATTTACTATAAGCCCGGCAAAACTAATGTAGTTGCAGACGCCTTATCAAGAATTGAAATAAATAACATTTCCAACATAAATCATTTGTCCGATTCATCTAATGATGAAACTATTCATTCAGCCGAAAGTAGTTATGAAGTTGAAATAGAAGAGACTAATAAGCCATTGAATCAATTTAAACAACAATTACTTATTTCAAAAAATAATTTTACAATCCACGAAAAAATTGACATTTTTAATAAAACCAGGCACATTATAGAGTATGATACAGTTGACAATTTACTAACTATACTTAAAGAGTTCCTTCAAGCAAACCTTACTACAGGAATCCATTGCACACCTGAAGATTTATACGAAATACAAAAAATGCTAGAACATACTTTCACAAATAGGTTTTTATACACAAAAAAGTTTGCCTATGATATTACAAATATAAACGATCAAGAAATAATTATATTGACGAAAACCTTAAACAAATTCTTAAATATTATTATTGGCCAAAATTATACGAAAAATTAAAACAACACATTCGTAATTGCGAAATTTGCAACAAAAATAAATACAACAGACATCCAAAACAGATCCCTATATCCAAAGCACCCATTCCACTTAAAGAAGGTGAACAATTACACATTGATATTTTTTATGCTCAAAAATTAACGTTTTTAACTTGCATTGATGCCTATTCAAAATACTTAGTAGTAAAATCAATAGAAAATAAATCAAACATGGAATCTAAAATTTTAGAACTAATCCAGCCATTTCCATTTGCTAAATCCATCATGATGGATAACGAGCCAGTTTTTTCTTCAGCCCAGTTTAAATCGGCAATGGAACGTGCCGGTTTAATTATTTATTATACAGACCCCAGACACAGTTTAACTAATGGACAAGTAGAAAGAGTTCACTCAACTCTAATTGAAATAGCCCGTTGCATTCAAGAAGAATATAAATTAATGGACTACACTGAAGTTATATACCGATCAGTAAAAGAATATAATAATACAATACAATCAACCACACAACATAAACCATACGACATATTATTTAACAGAACAGATCATACGGATTTACCAAAGAGGTTAGATGCAGTTCAAGAAAAAATGTTAGAGCACCATAATAAAAAAAGAACATCAAAAAATTATCAAGTAGGAGAAGTTATTTATGAGAAAAAACACGGCGAACGAAACAAATTACAACCAAGATATAAAAAACAGACAGTTAAAGAAGATTTGGGCAATAAAGTTAAAATAAATAATAGAGACCGTATAATCCACAAAGATAATATTAAATTCTAACATATTTTTACATTTTTATATTATTTTTTTAGAATGTATATTTTATATATATTATACGTCCTTTTACCATTTTGTGCACCGGATATTATTGATTATTCACACGAGGACTTTATTTTACTTGAAGACACAGATAATTTTTTTTTATACGAAGATTATGGAGAACTTTTTCACATTACTAACTTAAGTTTTTATACGGATATTTTTAAACAAGAATTAATATATGCAAAGGAAATAAATTCACAAGTCGGTTGGGAATTTGATAGGGAATTAAAATTAGTAACCACACTATTTTCACAGCTTACACCCCATAAAATTAATAAACGTGGCATAAATGAACTTGGAACAATTTTTAAATGGATTACAGGCACACCAGACCATAATGACATGTTAGCAATTCAAAATAAAATCAATGACCTCATAGAAAACAACAATAAACAAAATAAAATTAATTCTGCAATTTTCAAAGAAATTATCAAAACTGCAGATTTGTTAAAATCCCTTCATTATGACCAACAATTCCAAATGAGAAAATGAGATTTACAAAATTTACTTGATACAATTACATTTTTAAAAGCCAAAGTTTTATATCCCCAAATTTTAAATAATCATGAAATGGCAGAAATATTTACCCATGAAAAATTTAATGTAACTTTAATAGATTTATTAGATGTTTCCAGTTTTTCAATAGTTTCATACAAAGGTTTAATCATCTTGTTTATTAAATATCCCATTATTAATCATAATTGTAAGTTGCACCACGCCAAAGCTATATCCCAGAAAGATGGAAAATTACTAATTGATGACAAAATTGCTAAATGTAATAACACATATTACCCCATTGCAAACTTTAAAAAGGAAATTTATAATACTTTTGCTCAAATAAAATGTATAGAAAATTGCTTTGTAAACTTATTAAATAGAAAATTTACAAATTGTAAGAAAATAGCTGAAAAAAATAAACCAATAGAATTCATAGCAGATGGCGCTATTTTAGTATCAGGAACAAATGTTATAAACGAAACATGGTATACAGGAACTTATCTAATTACTTTTAAAACCATAAATAACCATAAATAATTTTACATTTGTCAATACCAAACAAAAATTGTTAAATTATATTGAACACAATAGACTTTCAAATTACTTAATTAACGAATATTTACAAAGCAATGACACTGAACTAAAACTTCAAAATACCAAACTGTTATCACCTATTTTGGTTCCAATTGAACAAAATCACACAGAAATCACATGTATATTAATTTTAATTATTTTAATATTCCTCATGTTAAAGCTTCTTAAATATTTATTCCCAAAATTAAATTTAAGCCCCATCAAACTTATAAATTTAAAAGCATTTTTTAAAAGAAAACCAAAACAAAATCATAAATCTGAGATTGAAATTGAAACTTTGAAATCATTAAGTGACAAAATAGATCAATTATCCCATTAAGAATCGGGGACGATTCATTTTAAGAAAGGGAGGAGCTATCACCTTCAGGCGCTAATACTTCTTACGGTAAATGTAAACAATATTCCATAACCAAATTCAAGACCAGCGCCAAGTATTTTTCTTTGTAAACAACATTTCATATGACACTTATGTCAGTCAGCACTATACCATTAGATGCAAACCACAGTAAACCAATGCTCAATATTTGTCCCCACTTAAAGCTGCAGCTGGTTAACATAAACAATATAATTTCTCTATAATTCAACTTTGGCTTAGCACCAAACCACTTAAAGCTCAGCATCAGAGATCGCCCACGCAGCTGGTCAACATAAACAATATTTTGTTTGTCCCTCGCTCCAAAATCAGAACATAGCCCAGTCGCATGACCTTCAATAACATTTTCTCTCTCAGAACTTTTGTCCCGATCAAAATAAGCTTTCGGCAAGCTTTGCATTTTCTCTCTCAGAACTTTTGTCCCGATCAAAATAAGCTTTCGGCAAGCTTTGAGCTTTCAAGAAAGAAGCTTTAGCATATCTTAGCTGACTTGCAGCATAAGTCCACAATTGTAGTTAGTTCTAATTTTGGCTTTAAATAAATCGGAAGTTTCTTTCCCTACAAAAATAAATTTTTTTTCCAATACGTGTTCCGCATTGGTTAATTTGCACACGTATGCTCATATATTGTAAATTTGACAAAATATGCCCTTCACTTCAGAAGTTTATGGACTTCCAATCTATATTATTTGTACTCTGGCAATGGAGTACAAAGTACTCGTAAGTAAAAAGTAAAAACTCTAATTTTGCATTGCCTTAACATGATAATTATTTAATTACATCATAGAAATGGTAATAGGTGAATAAATGTACATAATACCGAATTATTTTAATAAATTACTTTATATGTCGTTAGAGTATTGAGCTTGCGACGTGGAAAATTTATTTGATCTTAGTGATTCTTAAGTGCGCTGGTCCTGCCTCAAGAATTCAATTTTGCAATACACAGATTGCATATGATGTTTTTTAACTATTTAGTATATTTATTAGTACAAGTTACTAGTAAACAAGTAAAAAAATATGCATACTTCTGTAAGTGCTCAATTTTCAGTATTTGAAATGCAAATATTATTTTGTTGAATGTTTTTGTTATATTGTAATTTGTTATTGGTAAAACCGCGCAATTTTGGGTGGGTAAAAAAGCGCGCCAAATGTATTCTTTCTTCTTTTAGTTCCTCTAAATTCGTTTGCTTAAAGCTGACAAATACATAGTACAACAATTTAATAAAATGAATTTAAAAAAACGGGCAAATTATATCGAAAAGCAATAATTAGAAAACTAGCTTAGTTGGGGAACATGGAAATATTTTTATGTTTAACATTTATTATTTCAAGTCGACTCGAAGGTCATATAAATATACGACCCCATTCCGTGGGTACCAAAAATTACATATATTACAGATAATTAATAATAAAAATATTTATATGTAAACGGTAGCTAATTCGAGCGGCGATTTTAACTAAATAATATTAAAACAACTTCTTAAAAAAAATAATAGTCACGGCATCAATTTTTAAATAATATTTTATTAGCTCATATTACAGCGAAATTTACCAAAACATTAATCAAACTCGTTTCTTAGATCAAAATTGATTTCGGACCGAAAATCGTCTTCTAGCACAAGTACGCACACATGCAAATTAACCAATGCGGAACACGTATTGGGAAAAAAATTTATTTTTGTAGGGAAAGAAACTTCCGATTTATTTAAAGCCAAAATTAGAACTAAAATACAATTGTGGACTTATGCTGCAAGTCAGCTAAGATATGCTAAAGCTTCTTTCTTGAAGGCTCAAAGCTTGCCGAAAGCTTATTTTGATCGGTACAAAAGTTCTGAGAGAGAAAATGCAAAGCTTGCCGAAAGCTTATTTTGATCGGGACAAAAGTTCTGAGAGAGAAAATGTTATTGAATGTTATGTTATGTTATCGACTGGGCTATGTTATGATTTTGGAGCGAGGGACAAACAAAATATTGTGTATGTTGACCAGCTGCGTGGGCGATCTCTGATGCTGAGCTTTAAGTGGTTTGGTGCTAAGCCAAAGTTGAATTATAGAGAAATTATATTGTTTATGTTAACCAGCTGCAGCTTTAAGTGGGGACAAATATTGAGCATTGGTTTACTGTGGTTTGCATCTAATGGTATAGTGCTGACTGACATAAGTGTCATATGAAATGTTGTTTACAAAGAAAAATACTTGGCGCTGGTCTTGAATTTGGTTATGGAATATTGTTTACATTTACCGTAAGAAGTATTAGCGCCTGAGGGTGATAACTCCTCCCTTTCTTAAAATGAATCGTCCCCGATTCTTAATGGGATAATTGATCTATTTTGTCATTTAATGATTTCAAAGTTTCAATTTCAATCTCAGATTTATGATTTTGTTTTGGTTTTCTTTTAAAAAAAGGTTTTAAATTTATAGGTTTGATGGGGTTTAAATTTAATTTTGGGAATAAATATTTAAGAAGCTTTAACATGAGGAATATTAAAATAATTAAAATTAATATACATGTGATTTCTGTGTGATTTTGTTCAATTGGAACCAAAATAGGTGATAACAGTTTGGTATTTTGAAGTTTTAGTTCAGTGTCATTGCTTTGTAAATATTCGTTAATTAAGTAATTTGTAAGTCTATTGTGTTCAATATAATTTAACAATTTTTGTTTGGTATTGACAAATGTAAAATTATTTATGGTTACTTGTGTTTTAAAAGTAATTAGATAAGTTCCTGTATACCATGTTTCGTTTATAACATTTGTTCCTGATACTAAAATAGCGCCATCTGCTATGAATTCTATTGGTTTATTTTTTTCAGCTATTTTCTTACAATTTGTAAATTTTCTATTTAATAAGTTTACAAAGCAATTTTCTATACATTTTATTTGAGCAAAAGTATTATAAATTTCCTTTTTAAAGTTTGCAATGGGGTAATATGTGTTATTACATTTAGCAATTTTGTCATCAATTAGTAATTTTCCATCTTTCTGGGATATAGCTTTGGCGTGGTGCAACTTACAATTATGATTAATAATGGGATATTTAATAAACAAGATGATTAAACCTTTGTATGAAACTATTGAAAAACTGGAAACATCTAATAAATCTATTAAAGTTACATTAAATTTTTCATGGGTAAATATTTCTGCCATTTCATGATTATTTAAAATTTGGGGATATAAAATTTTGGCTTTTGAAAATGTAATTGTATCAAGTAAATTTTGTAAATCTATTGACAACAGTTTTAATCGATGTTTTCTCATTTGGAATTGTTGGTCATAATGAAGGGATTTTAACAAATCTGTAGATTTGATAATTTCTTTGAAAATTGTAGAATTAATTTTATTTTGTTTATTGTTGTTTTCTATGAGGTCATTGATTTTATTTTGAATTGCTAACATGTCATTATGGTCTGGTGTGCCTGTAATCCATTTAAAAATTGTTCCAAGTTCATTTATGCCACGTTTATTAATTTTATGGGGTGTAAGCTGTGAAAATAGTGTGGTTACTAATTTTAATTCCCTATCAAATTCCCAACCGACTTGTGAATTTATTTCCTTTGCATATATTAATTCTTGTTTAAAAATATCCGTATAAAAACTTAAGTTAGTAATGTGAAAAAGTTCTCCATAATCTTCGTATAAAAAAAGATTATCTGTGTCTTCAAGTAAAATAAAGTCCTCGTGTGAATAATCAATAATATCCGGTGCACAAAATGGTAAAAGGACGTATAATATATATAAAATATACATTCTAAAAAAAATAATATAAAAATGTAAAAATATGTTAGAATTTAATATTATCTTTGTGGATTATACGGTCTCTATTATTTATTTTAACTTTATTGCCCAAATCTTCTTTAACTGTCTGTTTTTTATATCTTGGTTGTAATTTGTTTCGTTCGCCGTGTTTTTTCTCATAAATAACTTCTCCTACTTGATAATTTTTTGATGTTCTTTTTTTATTATGGTGCTCTAACATTTTTTCTTGAACTGCATCTAACCTCTTTGGTAAATCCGTATGATCTGTTCTGTTAAATAATATGTCGTATGGTTTATGTTGTGTGGTTGATTGTATTGTATTATTATATTCTTTTACTGATCGGTATATAACTTCAGTGTAGTCCATTAATTTATATTCTTCTTGAATGCAACGGGCTATTTCAATTAGAGTTGAGTGAACTCTTTCTACTTGTCCATTAGTTAAACTGTGTCTGGGGTCTGTATAATAAATAATTAAACCGGCACGTTCCATTGCCGATTTAAACTGGGCTGAAGAAAAAACTGGCTCGTTATCCATCATGATGGATTTAGCAAATGGAAATGGCTGGATTAGTTCTAAAATTTTAGATTCCATGTTTGATTTATTTTCTATTGATTTTACTACTAAGTATTTTGAATAGGCATCAATGCAAGTTAAAAACGTTAATTTTTGAGCATAAAAAATATCAATGTGTAATTGTTCACCTTCTTTAAGTGGAATGGGTGCTTTGGATATAGGGATCTGTTTTGGATGTCTGTTGTATTTATTTTTGTTGCAAATTTCGCAATTACGAATGTGTTGTTTTAATTTTTCGTATAATTTTGGCCAATAATAATATTTAAGAATTTGTTTAAGGTATTCGTCAAAACCTCTATGAGCGCGGGCGTGTGTTTCTTCTATAATTATTTCTTGATCGTTTATATTTGTAATATCATAGGCAAACTTTTTTGTGTATAAAAACCTATTTGTGAAAGTATGTTTTAGCATTTTTTGTATTTCGTATAAATCTTCAGGTGTGCAATGGATTCCTGTAGTAAGGTTTGGTTGAAGGCACTCTTTAAGTATAGTTAGTAAATTGTCAACTGTATCATACTCTATAATGTGCCTGGTTTTATTAAAAATGTCAATTTTTTCGTGAATTGTAAAATTATTTTTTGAAATAAGTAATTGTTGTTTAAATTGATTCAAAGGCTTATTAGTCTCTTCTATTTCAACTTCATAACTACTTTCGGCTGAATGAATAGTTTCATCATCAGATGAATCGGACAAATGATTTATGTTGGAAATGTTATTTATTTCAATTCTTGATAAGGCGTCTGCAACTACATTAGTTTTGCCGGGTTTATAGTAAATTTTAGGTGAAAATTCTTCAATAAAAGCATGCCATCTTTTCATTTTTGAATTTGGGTTGCGTGCAGAAACTGCAAAAGAAAGTGGTTGATGGTCGGTGTGTATCTCTAGATTTGTTACTCCATATAGGTAATTTCTAAGGGTTTTTAATGCCCAAACTATGGCATATAATTCTCTTTCGTTAGTTGCATAATTTCTTTCTGTTTTATTCAGTGTTTTCGAAACAAAAGTGATGGGTTTGTTATCTTGCGATAAGACTGCTCCTATGGCTATGTCGGATGCATCAGTGAATAATATAAATTTTTTTGAATAATCTGGTTGATTTAATTCAATGTTTGCAGTTAAATGGGATTTTAAATTCTCAAATGCTAAAATACTCTCTTCATCTAAAGTTATTTGTGTTTTTTTGGACATGTGTTTCGTTACCATGCCATTATGGCCCTGAACTAATTTTGTTAATGGTTTAGCTATATTAGCGTAATTTTGTACAAATTTTCTGTAATAACCGGTTAAACCTAGAAAACCTCGCAATTCTTTTATATTACTGGGGGGTGGATAATCTATAATGGTTTTAACTTTTGTGGGTCTGTTTTTATTATTTTATATGAAACAATATAACCTAAAAATTCAGTTTCTTTTCTGAAAAATTTTGATTTTTCTAATGATATTTTCATGTTGGCTTGAAATAATATGTCTATGATTTCTTGTAAATCATAGTAATGCTGCTCGGCTGTTTCGGAAAAAACTATTATGTCATCCATATATATGTGACAAGTTTTCCCAACTTTATCACGTAAAATATTGTCCATGGCCCTTTGAAAGATTCTTGGCGCATTTGCCAATCCAAAAGGTAACCTGAGGAATTCATATTTTCCGTTGTTAATAGAAAAAGCAGTTTTTTCTATGTCTTCGTTTTTCATCAATATTTTATGGAATCCCGATTCCAAATCAATTGTTGAGAAAAACCGAGCTTTACCTAAATTTGACAAAATAATGGTTGGATCAGGCATTGGATACCTGTCGGGTATAGTATTATCGTTTAATTTTTTAAAATCGATCACTAATCGATTTTTTTTACTGCCGTCCTCATTATAACCCTTTTTTCCTACTACCCATACTGGGGAATTATAAGGACTTTTACTGGGTCTTATAATGTTTTCGCTCAACATCCTTTTTATTTCCTGGTTAACAAAGGTGTTAACTGAATGAGGATAAGGATATTGTTTACTATAAATGGCATTTTCATTCAATGTTCTTATCTCGCCTTTAATATCTGTTCTAAAGGGAAGATATGTTTGAATCTGTGAATGCTTTGCCTGTATTTCTTGAACAATTTTATGTTCTAGGGTATTTAAACCCTCCGTTTCGTTAACGGTGTGATTCACTTCACAAAAGACAGAAGAATTACTGGTATTTGAGGATATCGACGGTCTACGGCGTCTGCCGTACCTTCTTCTTTTTGGCCTTTCGTTCAGGGTTACTATCGTTATTGTCTTCGATAGCATGTGGGTAATCATTGTCACTTAATGACGATGATTCTGTGTCAGATACTTGGAATAAGGGAAAAAACGTTTGCTCTTTCTTATTTTGGGAATGCAGATATGAAGCTACTTTTGAGTCTTCATCTGAACTTTGCAAATTACCAACTGTGTCTTCAGCTGGGTATATGCAGTTTATTACTTCTATTTTACCTTGAATATTTAAAGTTCCTTTTGAAAGATCTATAATAGCATTTAATTCTTTCAATAATTTATAACCTATCAATAAATCTGATTCTAAATTACTTATTTCGTAAAACCTATGCTTCCTACCGAAAATCATAATTTCGGAAAAATGTGTAATAATGCTGTAGCCATTTACAGTTTTTAGTCTTTTCTTAATAACTAATTCTTGGGGATTATTGTAAATGCCTTTTTTTATATAGCACGAGGTAGCACCCGTGTCAATAAGTATTTTTAAAGTTTTATTTAATTTTCTGTCTCGCCTGAAGATGTGTGGGAGTTCTCCGGCTCTTCCTCTAAAAAATGGTCCTCGTTTAAATTATTAATGCGCCTAACTTTATTTGGTTGTTGACTTGAAGGTGGGGCAGGTTCCCGTTTCTTTCCTTGGTAAACATTTTGATTCTGATTCTGATTTAGATTCTGATTATATGGGGGTCTATTTAATACCTGAATGGACCTATCTATGTCCATTGGAACTTGGGGGGGTTGCGGAGTATTATTGCTCTGAGCAAAAACATTTGTATTTGTATTTTGGGCTTGATTATTAGCAACTCGATTGAAACGTAAATTGTTATCATATCTATGGCTTGTTTTATGTGGGTTATCGGATCCTATTTGCTGATTTTTATTATTAGAATTACTATTCTGTTGGGAATTGGCATAATGAATGTATGCAAAATGGGCTCTTTTATAATTTGCTTCAAGCTCTTGGGCTTTTGCCAAAGCATTAGGCAAATTTTCGGGTTTTAATGAAAACAAAACTTCTGATAAGGAACCATTGAGGCCTGTAATGAAGATTCGTAAAGCGTTATCTCTATTTTTGTTATTCATTTCCTGAATAACGTTAGCTTTGTCACCGTATGTCATTATTGTCTTATTTATTAAAAGTGTTAATTTTTTATTAACTAAATTATAATATTCCAAGACGGTCATATTACCTTGTCTCAGTACACTAAGCTCCTGCTCTATAATGTAAATTGGTCGCCTGTCGCTGTAGGCGAAATCCAATCTAGATAATATTGCGTCAAAATTTAGGACTGTACCGTGATTAGTTAAAGTGTCATTTGCTCTTCCTGTTACTTTATTTCTTAATATTGTTAGATCACCTACATACTTCATACTTCCTTCTTTGTACATTCTCATTGCGTAACATGCTGCTTCGCGCCAACTAACATAACTGTTATAATTACCTCCGAACTCTGGAATTGATTTAATCACGTCAAATGATTCGTCACATTTAACCTGATCGTTTATCTGTGTGGCTGTATATTCTTGTACAACATTCAAATTTGAATTGAATTGAAGTTTTAATTCTGCAATTTGTTCTTGAAGAGCTTTGGTTTTATTGGCAATTAATTCAGCGATTAAATCAGCTGTCAAACTATTATTTTGAGCCATGGTTAGATTTTCAAAACTATTTATGAGGTCGTCCAGTTTTTCTTATTTCCTCTTATTTTTACGGAATATATAATATATGATTAATTAATATAAAAAATGTATAGATATAAAGAAATTTTAATATTTGTTCTTAAATAAACTATGTTTTAATTAAAAAAAAAAATTTAATCCGCGAAGCTCACTTGGATGGTCTTCTGTAAGGGGTCTTCCTTCTAAATATGGCTTAAACTTTAGGGGGTCTTCCTTCTGAATATGGTTTATATGGTCTTCCTTCTAAGTATGGTTTATGGACATACGCCGTGTGCCGATATTTTATAGTTAATCGGTATGAGCGGCGCATTCACTAGTATTGTTTTGGTTGCGGCGTGCCGATATTTTGTAGTTAATCGGTATGAGCGCGCACCTTGAAATCGCCAAACACAATATTTTTTTCAAATTTTTTTGAAATTTTTAAGTGCACAATACACATTTGTTTCAATACTTTTTGAAAATTAGTTTCAGCGCTTGGTTTTTTATTTTTGAGTTCCCAGCTTGTATCGGATTCGTTCACTCGCGTTTACACTAAGGAGTTTTTAAAGTGAATTATCCTTATATCCTTTTCTGTGGTTTTATTACACGCGAGCCCCACGTTGGGCGCCAATTAACCAATGCGGAACACGTATTGGGAAAAAAATTTATTTTTGTAGGGAAAGAAACTTCCGATTTATTTAAAGCCAAAATTAGAACTAAAATACAATTGTGGACTTATGCTGCAAGTCAGCTAAGATATGCTAAAGCTTCTTTCTTGAAGGCTCAAAGCTTGCCGAAAGCTTATTTTGATCGGTACAAAAGTTCTGAGAGAGAAAATGCAAAGCTTGCCGAAAGCTTATTTTGATCGGGACAAAAGTTCTGAGAGAGAAAATGTTATTGAATGTTATGTTATGTTATCGACTGGGCTATGTTATGATTTTGGAGCGAGGGACAAACAAAATATTGTTTATGTTGACCAGCTGCGTGGGCGATCTCTGATGCTGAGCTTTAAGTGGTTTGGTGCTAAGCCAAAGTTGAATTATAGAGAAATTATATTGTTTATGTTAACCAGCTGCAGCTTTAAGTGGGGACAAATATTGAGCATTGGTTTACTGTGGTTTGCATCTAATGGTATAGTGCTGACTGACATAAGTGTCATATGAAATGTTGTTTACAAAGAAAAATACTTGGCGCTGGTCTTGAATTTGGTTATGGAATATTGTTTACATTTACCGTAAGAAGTATTAGCGCCTGAGGGTGATAACTAGCATATCTTAGCATATATATTAGCATATCTTAGCTGACTTGCAGCATAAGTCCACAATTGTATTTTAGTTCTAATTTTGGCTTTAAATAAATCGGAAGTTTCTTTCCCTACAAAAATAAATTTTTTTTCCAATACGTGTTCCGCATTGGTTAATTGGCGCCCAAACGTGGGGCTCGCGTGTATAAAACCACAGGAAAGGATATAAGGATAATTCCCTTTAAAAACTCCTTAGTGTAAACGCGAGTGAACGAATCCGATACAAGCTGTGAACTCAAAAATAAAAAACCAAGCGCTGAAACTAATTTTCAAAAAGTATTGAAACAAATGTGTATTGTGCACTTAAAAATTTCAAAAAAATTTGAAAAAAATATTGTGCTTGGCGATTTCAAGGTGCGCGCTCATACCGATTAACTACAAAATATCGGCACGCCGCAACCAAAACAATACTAGTGAATGCGCCGCTCATACCGATTAACTATAAAATATCGGCACACGGCGTATGTCCATAAACCATACTTAGAAGGAAGACCATATAAACCATATTCAGAAGGAAGACCCTCTAAAGTTTAAGCCATATTTAGAAGGAAGACCCCTTACAGAAGACCATCCAAGTGAGCTTCGCGGATTAAATTTTTTTTTTTAATTAAAACATAGTTTATTTAAGAACAAATATTAAAATTTCTTTATATCTATAAATTTTTTATATTAATTAATCATATATTATATATTCCGTAAAAATAAGAGGAAATAAGAAAAACTGGACGACCTCATAAATAGTTTTGAAAATCTAACCATGGCTCAAAATAATAGTTTGACAGCTGATTTAATCGCTGAATTAATTGCCAATAAAACCAAAGCTCTTCAAGAACAAATTGCAGAATTAAAACTTCAATTCAATTCAAATTTGAATGTTGTACAAGAATATACAGCCACACAGATAAACGATCAGGTTAAATGTGACGAATCATTTGACGTGATTAAATCAATTCCAGAGTTCGGAGGTAATTATAACAGTTATGTTAGTTGGCGCGAAGCAGCATGTTACGCAATGAGAATGTACAAAGAAGGAAGTAGGAAGTATGTAGGTGCTCTAACAATATTAAGAAATAAAGTAACAGGAAGAGCAAATGACACTTTAACTAATCACGGTACAGTCCTAAATTTTGACGCAATATTATCTAGATTGGATTTCGCCTACAGCGACAGGCGACCAATTTACATTATAGAGCAGGAGCTTAGTGTACTGAGACAAGGTAATATGACCGTCTTGGAATATTATAATTTAGTTAATAAAAAATTAACACTTTTAATAAATAAGACAATAATGACATACGGTGACAAAGCTAACGTTATTCAGGAAATGAATAACAAAAATAGAGATAACGCTTTACGAATCTTCATTACAGGCCTCAATGGTTCCTTATCAGAAGTTTTGTTTTCATTAAAACCCGAAAATTTGCCTAATGCTTTGGCAGAAGCCCAAGAGCTTGAAGCAAATTATAAAAGAGCCCATTTTGCATGCATTCATTATGCCAATTCCCAACAGAATAGTAATTCTAATAATAAAAATCAGCAAAAAGGATCCGATAACCCACATAAAACAAGCCATAGATATGATAACAATTTACGTTTCAATCGAGTTGCTAATAATCAAGCCCAAAATACAAATACAAATGTTTTTGCTCAGAGCAATAATACTCCGCAACCCCCCCAAGTTCCAATGGACATAGATAGGTCCATTCAGGTATTAAATAGACCCCCATATAATCAGAATCTAAATCAGAATCAGAATCAAAATGTTTACCAAGGAAAGAAACGGGAACCTGCCCCACCTTCAAGTCAACAACCAAATAAAGTTAGGCGCATTAATAATTTAAACGAGGACCATTTTTTAGAGGAAGAGCCGGAGAACTCCCACACATCTTCAGGCGAGACAGAAAATTAAATAAAACTTTAAAAATACTTATTGACACGGGTGCTACCTCGTGCTATATAAAAAAAGGCATTTACAATAATCCCCAAGAATTAGTTATTAAGAAAAGACTAAAAACTGTAAATGGCTACAGCATTATTACACATTTTTCCGAAATTATGATTTTCGGTAGGAAGCATAGGTTTTACGAAATAAGTAATTTAGAATCAGATTTATTGATAGGTTATAAATTATTGAAAGAATTAAATGCTATTATAGATCTTTCAAAAGGAACTTTAAATATTCAAGGTAAAATAGAAGTAATAAACTGCATAAACCCAGCTGAAGACACAGTTGGTAATTTGCAAAGTTCAGATGAAGACTCAAAAGTAGCTTCATATCTGCATTCCCAAAATAAGAAAGAGCAAACGTTTTTTCCCTTATTCCAAGTATCTGACACAGAATCATCGTCATTAAGTGACAATGATTACCCACATGCTATCGAAGACAATAACGATAGTAACCCTGAACCAAAGGCCAAAAAGAAGAAGGTAAAAATGAGCAGACGCCGTAGACCGTCGATATCCTCAAATACCAGTAATTCTTCTGTCTTTTGTGAAGTAAATCACACCGTTAATGAAACGGAGGGTTTAAATACCCTAGAACATAAAATTGTTCAAGAAATACAGGCAAAGCATTCACAGATTCAAGCATATCTTCCCTTTAGAACAGATATTAAAGGCGAGATAAGAACATCGAATGAAAATGCCATTTATAGTAAACAATATCCTTATCCTCATTCAGTTAACACCTTTGTTAACCAGGAAATAAAAAGGATGTTGAGCGAAAACATTATAAGACCCAGTAAAAGTCCTTATAATTCCCCAGTATGGGTAGTAGGAAAAAAGGGTTATAATGAGGACGGCAGTAAAAAAAATCGATTAGTGATCGATTTTAAAAAATTAAACGATAATACTATACCCGACACGTATCCAATGCCTGATCCAACCATTATTTTGTCAAATTTAGGTAAACAACAACAATTGATTTGGAATCGGGATTCCATCAAATATTGATGAAAAACGAAGACATAGAAAAAACTGCTTTTTCTATTAACAACGGAAAATATGAATTCCTCAGGTTACCTTTTGGATTGGCAAATGCGCCGAGAATCTTTCAAAGGGCCATGGACAATATTTTACGTGATAAAGTTGGGAAAACTTGTCACATATATATGGATGACATAATAGTTTTTTCCGAAACAGCCGAGCAGCATTACTATGATTTACAAGAAATCATAGACATATTATTTCAAGCCAACATGAAAATATCATTAGAAAAATCAAAATTTTTCAGAAAAGAAACTGAATTTTTAGGTTATATTGTTTCATATAAAATAATAAAAACAGACCCACAAAAGATTAAAACCATTATAGATTATCCACCCCCCAGTAATATAAAAGAATTGCGAGGTTTTCTAGGTTTAACCGGTTATTACAGAAAATTTGTACAAAATTACGCTAATATAGCTAAACCATTAACAAAATTACTTCAGGGCCATAATGGCATGGTAACGAAACACATGTCCAAAAAAACACAAATAACTTTAGATGAAGAGAGTATTTTAGCATTTGAGAATTTAAAATCCCATTTAACTGCAAACATTGAATTAAATCAACCAGATTATTCAAAAAAATTTATATTATTCACTGATGCATCCGACATAGCCATAGGAGCAGTCTTATCGCAAGATAACAAACCCATCACTTTTGTTTCGAAAACACTGAATAAAACAGAATGAAATTATGCAACTAACGAAAGAGAATTATATGCCATAGTTTGGGCATTAAAAACCCTTAGAAATTACCTATATGGAGTAACAAATCTAGAGATACACACAGACCATCAACCACTTTCTTTTGCAGTTTCTGCACGCAACCCAAATTCAAAAATGAAAAGATGGCATGCTTTTATTGAAGAATTTTCACCTAAAATTTACTATAAACCCGGCAAAACTAATGTAGTTGCAGACGCCTTATCAAGAATTGAAATAAATAACATTTCCAACATAAATCATTTGTCCGATTCATCTGATGATGAAACTATTCATTCAGCCGAAAGTAGTTATGAAGTTGAAATAGAAGAGACTAATAAGCCTTTGAATCAATTTAAACAACAATTACTTATTTCAAAAAATAATTTTACAATTCACGAAAAAATTGACATTTTTAATAAAACCAGGCACATTATAGAGTATGATACAGTTGACAATTTACTAACTATACTTAAAGAGTTCCTTCAACCAAACCTTACTACAGGAATCCATTGCACACCTGAAGATTTATACGAAATACAAAAAATGCTAAAACATACTTTCACAAATAGGTTTTTATACACAAAAAAGTTTGCCTATGATATTACAAATATAAACGATCAAGAAATAATTATAGAAGAAACACACGCCCGCGCTCATAGAGGTTTTGACGAATACCTTAAACAAATTCTTAAATATTATTATTGGCCAAAATTATACGAAAAATTAAAACAACACATTCGTAATTGCGAAATTTGCAGAATACACCCCAATACACCCCACACTACCCATTATGTACCCAAGCAATAACAGATAAGAACCAATACAGGATGTTATTCAAACAAATCACCCACTGGTAGACTAAACAATCTTTGTCTATACCCCAAATAAATGTCACTTTTCCACGTTCAGAGTTCGGACTCGCAAACTCGAAAACAAAAGTTTAAAATTTCATAAACAAAATCCTAAGAACCTAAGAGCACTTGTATCCAAGAGCGATTGCACTTGAATCCAAGAGAAATGCAGATAACTCTATAGCTCCCTCTCTTCAAAGTCCATATATTGAAAAGCTCGACGCCGAGGCTTGAACGTCAATCAATCTAGATCAATAAGTAGAGTTCAGTTTGAGACTTTTAATAAGAAGGTCGGTGTTCTCCAAAAATAAAGTGTTGTAATTATTCAGTTAATAAAAATTATATTTTTTTGACTTATGGAAATTACCATTATATAAAAAAACTAAAAAATTTCACAACATTTTCAAAAGTGTGGGCGTGACAGTTTGAGGCGGTTTGTGGGCGCTAGAGCGGGCGTGGCTAAATCCATTTGCTAAATCCATCATGATGGATAACGAGCCAGTTTTTTCTTCAGCCCAGTTTAAATCGGCAATGGAACGTGCCGGTTTAATTATTTATTATACAGACCCCAGACACAGTTTAACTAATGGACAAGTAGAAAGAGTTCACTCAACTCTAATTGAAATAGCCCGTTGCATTCAAGAAGAATATAAATTAATGGACTACACTGAAGTTATATACCGATCAGTAAAAGAATATAATAATACAATACAATCAACCACACAACATAAACCATACGACATATTATTTAACAGAACAGATCATACGGATTTACCAAAGAGGTTAGATGCAGTTCAAGAAAAAATGTTAGAGCACCATAATAAAAAAAGAACATCAAAAAATTATCAAGTTATTTATGAAAAAAAACACGGCGAACGAAACAAATTACAACCAAGATATAAAAAACAGACAGTTAAAGAAGATTTGGGCAATAAAGTTAAAATAAATAATAGAGACCGTATAATCCACAAAGATAATATTAAATTCTAACATATTTTTACATTTTTATATTATTTTTTTAGAATGTATATTTTATATATATTATACGTCCTTTTACCATTTTGTGCACCGGATATTATTGATTATTCACACGAGGACTTTATTTTACTTGAAGACACAGATAATCTTTTTTTATACGAAGATTATGGAGAACTTTTTCACATTACTAACTTAAGTTTTTATACGGATATTTTTAAACAGAAATTAATATATGCAAAGGAAATAAATTCACAAGTCGGTTGGGAATTTGATAGGGAATTAAAATTAGTAACCACACTATTTTCACAGCTTACACCCCATAAAATTAAGAAACGTGGCATAAATGAACTTGGAACAATTTTTAAATGGATTACAGGCACACCAGACCATAATGACATGTTAGCAATTCAAAATAAAATCAATGACCTCATAGAAAACAACAATAAACAAAATAAAATTAATTCTGCAATTTTCAAAGAAATTATCAAATCTACAGATTTGTTAAAATCCCTTCATTATGACCAACAATTCCAAATGAGAAAACATCGATTAAAACTGTTGTCAATAGATTTATAAAATTTACTTGATACAATTACATTTTCAAAAGCCAAAGTTTTATATCCCCAAATTTTAAATAATCATGAAATGGCAGAAATATTTACCCATGAAAAATTTAATGTAACTTTAATAGATTTATTAGATGTTTCCAGTTTTTCAATAGTTTCATACAAAGGTTTAATCATCTTGTTTATTAAATATCCCATTATTAATCATAATTGTAAGTTGCACCACGCCAAAGCTATATCCCAGAAAGATGGAAAATTACTAATTGATGACAAAATTGCTAAATGTAATAACACATATTACCCCATTGCAAACTTTAAAAAGGAAATTTATAATACTTTTGCTCAAATAAAATGTATAGAAAATTGCTTTGTAAACTTATTAAATAGAAAATTTACAAATTGTAAGAAAATAGCTGAAAAAAATAAACCAATAGAATTCATAGCAGATGGCGCTATTTTAGTATCAGGAACAAATGTTATAAACGAAACATGGTATACAGGAACTTATCTAATTACTTTTAAAACACAAGTAACCATAAATAATTTTACATTTGTCAATACCAAACAAAAATTGTTAAATTATATTGAACACAATAGACTTACAAATTACTTAATTAACGAATATTTACAAAGCAATGACACTGAACTAAAACTTCAAAATACCAAACTGTTATCACCTATTTTGGTTCCAATTGAACAAAATCACACAGAAATCACATGTATATTAATTTTAATTATTTTAATATTCCTCATGTTAAAGCTTCTTAAATATTTATTCCCAAAATTAAATTTAAACCCCATCAAACTTATAAATTTAAAAGCATTTTTTAAAAGAAAACCAAAACAAAATCATAAATCTGAGATTGAAATTGAAACTTTGAAATCATTAAATGACAAAATAGATCAATTATCCCATTAAGAATCGGGGACGATTCATTTTAAGAAAGGGAGGAGTTATCACCCTCAGGCGCTAATACTTCTTACGGTAAATGTAAACAATATTCCATAACCAAATTCAAGACCAGCGCCAAGTATTTTTCTTTGTAAACAACATTTCATATGACACTTATGTCAGTCAGCACTATACCATTAGATGCAAACCACAGTAAACCAATGCTCAATATTTGTCCCCACTTAAAGCTGCAGCTGGTTAACATAAACAATATAATTTCTCTATAATTCAACTTTGGCTTAGCACCAAACCACTTAAAGCTCAGCATCAGAGATCGGCCACGCAGCTGGTCAACATAAACAATATTTTGTTTGTCCCTCGCTCCAAAATCATAAAATAGCCCATTCGATAACATAACATAACATTCAATAACATTTTCTCTCTCAGAACTTTTGTCCCGATCAAAATAAGCTTTCGGCAAGCCTTGCATTTTCTCTCTCAGAACTTTTGTACCGATCAAAATAAGCTTTCGGCAAGCTTTGAGCCTTCAAGAAAGAAGCTTTAGCATATCTTAGCTGACTTGCAGCATAAGTCCACAATTGTATTTTAGTTCTAATTTTGGCTTTAAATAAATCGGAAGTTTCTTTCCCTACAAAAATAAATTTTTTTCCTAATACGTGTTCCGCATTGGTTAATTTGTATGGCCGTTACGCATCTTATTATTCTAGTGTCTTTGGTATAAGCAATACACCCCACACTACCCATTATGTACCCAAGCAATAACAGATAAGAACCAATACAGGATGTTATTCAAACAAATCACCCACTGGTAGACTAAACAATCTTTGTCTATACCCCAAATAAATGTCACTTTTCCACGTTCAGAGTTCGGACTCGCAAACTCGAAAACAAAAGTTTAAAATTTCATAAACAAAATCCTAAGAACCTAAGAGCACTTGTATCCAAGAGCGATTGCACTTGAATCCAAGAGAAATGCAGATAACTCTATAGCTCCCTCTCTTCAAAGTCCATATATTGAAAAGCTCGACGCCGAGGCTTGAACGTCAATCAATCTAGATCAATAAGTAGAGTTCAGTTTGAGACTTTTAATAAGAAGGTCGGTGTTCTCCAAAAATAAAGTGTTGTAATTATTCAGTTAATAAAAATTATATTTTTTTGACTTATGGAAATTACCATTATATAAAAAAACTAAAAAATTTCACAACATTTTCAAAAGTGTGGGCGTGACAGTTTGAGGCGGTTTGTGGGCGCTAGAGCGGGCGTGGCTGAAAGGATTTTGGCAAATCTATAGATAGTTACAAAATGTAAAAAAAATGTATAAATACACAACATTTTTGAAAAGTGTGGGCTTGACACTTTAGGCGGCTTGTGGACGCTAGAGTGGGCGGTGCAAAAACGTTTTTGGCAAATCTATAAAAAGTTACAAAATATATAAAAACACACCATTTTTCAAAAGTGTGGGCGTGACATTTTTGGGCGGTTTGTGGGCGTGGCATAAAGGTTTTCGGCAAATCTATAGAAACTTACAAGATATAAATTAATGAAAAAATATCACATTTTTTAAAAAGGTTTTTGGCAAATCTATAGAAAGTTGCAAAATATATTAAAAAATGAATAAATACACCCTATTTTTCAAAAGTGTGGGCGTGACAGTTTTGGACGGTTTGTGGGCGTAGCAAAAAGGTTTTTGGCAAATCTACAGAAAGTAACAAAATATAATATATATAAAAAAATGAATAAATACACACCATTTTTCAAAGGTGTGGGCTTAACATTATGGGCGGTTTGTTGGCGTGCCAAAAAGGTTTTCGGCAAATCAATAGAAATTTAAAAAATATGTAACAAAATTAAAAAATATCACAATATTTTTCAAAAGTGTGGGCGTGGCAGTTTTGGCCGGTCTGTGGGCGTTGGAGTGGGCGTTGCAAAAAGGTTTTTGGCAAATCTATAGAAAGTTTCAATATATATAAAATGAATAAAAAAAAAACATTTTTAAAAAGTGTGAGATTGACATTTTAGGCGGTTTGTGGGCGTGGCAAAGAGGTTTTCGGCAAATCTATAAAAATTTACAAGATATAAAATAATGAAAAAATATTACATTTTTCAAAAGTATGACCGTAACAGTTTTGGGCGGTTTGTTGGCGCTATAGTGGGCGTTGCAAAACTGTTTTTTGCAAATATATTGAGGGTTAAAAAATAAATAAAAAAATGAAAAAATGCACACCATTTTTCAAAAGTGTGGTCTTGACAGTATATGCGGTTTGTGGGCGTTGCAAAAAGGTTTTTGGCAAGTCTATAGAAAGTTAAAAAATATAAGTAAATAACTGTAATTAATTTCGTTTTCTTTATTTCTTTCTTTCTATTCTGTTCTGTTCTCTGTACAGTTTGCTTTTCAATTTTTTTGTTTTTGATGGGTTGCAAGCGACCCTTTACTTGAATTGATTATTTGAAACTAAAACTAAGAGACAAACAAGTGCGGGCGTCAGCAGCGTCGCAGCAGGCGTCGGCAGCGTCGCCGCAGGCGTCGGCAGCGAAACAGTGGGATGCGGGACAACGACTTATAGGGCAATAACTTATATAAAATGAATAAAAAGACACCATTTTTCAAAAGTGTGGGCTTGCCATTTTAGGCGCGTTGTGGGCTTGGCAAAAAGGTTTTCGGCAAATCTATAGAAATTTACAAGATATAAAATAATGAAAAATATCACATTTTTCAAAAGTGTGGGCGTGACAGTTTATGCGGCTTGTGGGCGTTGCAAAAAGGTTTTTGACAAATCTATAGCAAATTACAAAATATATTAAAAAATGAATAAATACACACAATTTTTCAAAAATGTGGGCGTGACATTTTAGGCGGTTTGTAGGCATGGCAAAAGGTTTTCCGCAATCTACAGAAATTTACAAGATATAAAAAAATGGAAAAATATTACAACATTTTTCAAAAGTGACAGTTTTTGGCGGCTTATGGTCGCTATAGTGGGCGTTGCAAATAGGTTTTTGGCAAATATATAGAAAGTTACAAAATATATAAAAAGATGAATAAAAACACACATATTTTTCTAAAGTGTGGGCTTGACGTTTTAGGCGGCTTGTGGGCGTCGCAAAAAGGTTTTCGGCAAATGTATAGCATTTTACAAGATATAAAATAATACAGAAATATCAAAATTTTCGAAAGTGTGAGAGTAACAGTTGTGGGGGGTTGTGGGCGCTATAGTGGGCGTTGCAAAACGATTTTTGCAAATATATTGAGGGTTACAAAATATATAAAAAAAGTAAAAATACACACCATTTTTCAAAAGTGTCGGCTTGACAGTTTATGCGGCTTGTGGGCGTTGCAAAAAGGTTTTTGACAAATCTATAGCAAATTACAAAATATATTAAAAAATTAATAAATACACACAATTTTTCAAAAATGTGGGCGTGACAGCTATTGAGGGTTACAAAATATATGAAAAAATATTACAACATTTTTCAAAAGTGACAGTTTTTGGCTGCTTATGGTCGCTATAGTGGGCGTTGCAAAAAGGTTTTTGGCAAATCTATAGAAAAATACAAAATATATTAAAAAATTAATAAGTACACACCATTTATCAGAAGCGTGGGCGTGACAGTTTTGGGCGGTTTTGGGCAAAAACTTGTTTGGCAAATCGATAGAAATTTACAAAATACGTAAATATACAAAAAAATAATAAATACACACCATTTTTCAAAAGTGTGGGCGTGACAGTTACAAAGATACAAACTATATAAAAAAAATGAATAAATACACAACATTTTTCAAAAGTGTGGGCGTGGCAAAAAGGTTTTCTGCAAATGTATAAAATAATACAAAAATATTACATTTTTCGAAAGTGTGAGCGTAACAGTTGTGGGGGGTGTGGGCTATAGTGGGCGTTGTAAAACGATTTTTGCAAATATATTGAGGGTTACAAAATATATAAAAAAAGTTAAAATACACACCATTTTTCAAAAGTGTGGGCTTGTCAGCTTAGGCGGTTTGTGGGCGTGGCGAAAAGGTTTTCGGCAAATCTAAAGATATTTACAAGATATAAAATAATGAAAAAAAATCACATTTTTCAAATGTGTGGGAGTGACAGTTTTGGCCGGATTGTGGGCGTTGGAGTGGGCGTAGCAAAAATTTTTTTTGGCTATCAATAGAAATTTTAAAAATATATAAAAAAAATTAAAAAATATCACAACATTTTTCAAAAGTGTGGGCGTTACAGTTTTTGACAGTTTGTGGGCGTTGTGAAAAGGTTTTTGGCAAATCTATTTAAAGTTGCAAAATATATAAAAAAATTATTAAATACACACAATTTTTCAAAAGTTTGGGCTTGACAGTTTAGGCGGTTTGTGGGAGTGGCAAAAAGGTGTTTGGCAAATCTATAGAAAGTTACAAGATACATATATAAAATGAATAAAAACACACCATTTTTCAAAAGTGTGGTCTTGACAGTTTAGGCGCTTTGTGGGCGTGGCAAAAAGGTTTTCGACAAATCTATAAAAAACTACAGGATATAAAAAAATTAAAATATATCACATTTTTCAAATGTGTGGACGTGACTGTTTTGGGCGGTTTGTGGGCGCTATAGTGGGCGTGGCAAACAGGTTTTTGACAAATATATAATGTATAATGTATATATCATGTATATATAATGTATATATCAAAATATATACAAAAAATTAATAAATACACACCATTTTTCAAAAGTGTGGTCTTGACATTTTGGGCGGGTTTTCTTTATTCGTTTTCTTTATTTCTTTCTTTCTATTCTGTTCTGTTCTCTGTACAGTTTGCTTTTCAATTTTTTTGTTTTTGATGGGTTGCAAGCGACCCCTTACTTGAATTGATTATTTGAAACTAAAACTAAGAGACAAAATATTTCCCTCAGTCCCTAGCAATCAAGTGCGGGCGTCAGAAGCGTCGCAGCAGGCGTCGGCAGCGTCGCCGCAGGCGTCGGCAGCGAAACAGTGGGATGCGGGACAACGACTTATAGGGCAATAACTTATATGAAATGAATAAAAAGACACAATTTTTCAAAAGTATGGGCTTGCCATTTTAGGTGGTTTGTGGGCTTGGCAAAAAGGTTTTCGGCAAATCTATAGAAATTTACAAGATATAAAATAATGAAAAATATCACATTTTTCAAAAGTGTGGGCGTGACAGTTATTGCGGTTTGTGGGCGTGGCAAAAAGGTTATTGGCAAATCTATAGAAAGTTACAAGATATAAGATAATGAAAAAATATCACACTTTTCAAAAGTGTGGGCGCGACCGTTTTTGTCGGCTTGTGAGCGATAGAGTGGGCGTGGCAAAAAGTTGCTTAGCAAATCTATAGAAAGTTACAAATTATATAAATAAAATAAATAAATACACACAATTTTTAAAAAGTGTGGGCTTGACAGTTTAGGCGGCTTGTGGGCGTCGCAAAAAGGTTTTTGACAAATGCATAGAAATTCACAAAATATATAAAAATTAAAAAATATCATATTTTTTAAAACTGTTGGATTAAAGTTTTGACCGGTCTGTGGGCGTTGGAGTGTGCGTGGCAATTAGTTGTTCTGCAAATCAATAGAAATTTACAAAATATATAAAAAAACTAAAAAATATCACAACATTTTTCAAAAGTGTGGCCGTGACAGTTTCTGGCGGCTTGTGGGCGCTAGAGTGGGCGTTGCAAAAAGGTTTTTGGAAAATCTATAGAATGTTAAAAAATATATTAAAAAAATTAAAAATTTTAAAATTTTTCAAAAGTGTTGGCGTGACATTTTGGGCGGTTTCTGGGCGTGGCAAAACGGTTTTCGACAAATCTATAGAAATTTACAAGATATAAGATAATAAAAAAATAGCACATTTTTCAAAAGTTTTCAAAAGTTACAAGATATAAGATAATGAAAAAATATCACACTTTTCAAAAGTGTGGGCGCGACCGTTTTTGTCGGCTTGTGAGCGATAGAGTGGGCGTGGCAAAAAGTTGCTTAGCAAATCTATAGAAAGTTACAAATTATATAAATAAAATAAATAAATACACACAATTTTTAAAAAGTGTGGGCTTGACAGTTTAGGCGGCTTGTGGGCGTCGCAAAAAGGTTTTTGACAAATGCATAGAAATTCACAAAATATATAAAAATTAAAAAATATCATATTTTTTAAAACTGTTGGTTTAAAGTTTTGACCGGTCTGTGGGCGTTGGAGTGTGCGTGGCAATTAGTTGTTCTGCAAATCAATAGAAATTTACAAAATATATAAAAAAACTAAAAAATATCACAACATTTTTCAAAAGTGTGGGCGTGACAGTTTCTGGCGGTTTGTGGGCGCTAGAGTGGGCGTTGCAAAAAGGTTTTTGGAAAATCTATAGAATGTTAAAAAATATATTAAAAAAATTAATAAGTATACACCATTTTTCAAAAGTGTTGGCGTGACATTTTGGGCGGTTTCTGGGCGTGGCAAAACGGTTTTTGACAAATCTATAGAAATTTACAAGATATAAGATAATAAAAAAATAGCACATTTTTCAAAAGTGTGGGCATGACAGTTTTGGGCGGTTTGTGGGCGCTATAGTGGGCTTTGCAAAATGGGTTTTGAGAAATCTATAGAAAGTTACAAAATATGTACAAAAATGAATAAAGGCAGACCGATTTGTGGGCGTTGCAAAAAGGTTTTCGGCAAATCTATAGAAAGTTACAAGATATATAAAATGAAAAAATATCACATTTTTCAAAAGTGTGGGCGTGACAGTTATTGAGGGTAACAAAATATATAAAAAAAAGTGAATAAATACAAACCATTTTTCAAAAGTGTGGGCTTGACAGTTTATGCGGCTTGTGGACGTTGCAATAAGGCTTTTGACAAATTTATAGAAAATTACAAAATATATTAGAAAAATGAATAAATACACACCATTTTTCACAAGTGAAAGCTTGCCATTTTAGGCGGTTTTTGGGCTTGGCAAAAAGCTTTTTGGCAAATCTATAGAAAGTTAAAAGATATTTAAAAATAATAAAAACACACCATTTTTCAAAAGTGTGGGTTTGACATTTTGGGCGGCATGTGGGCGTGGCAAAAAGGTTTTCGGCAAATCTATAGAAAGTTACAAGATATATAAAATGAATAAAAACACATCATTTTTCAAAAGTGTGGTCTTGACAGTTTAGGCGCTTTGTGGGCGTGTCAAAAAGGTTTTCGACAAATCTATAAAAACTTACAGGATATAAAAAAGTTAAAATATATCACATTTTTCAAATGTGTGGGCGTGACTGTTTTGGGCGGTTTGTGGGCGTGGCAAAAAGGTTTTTGACAAATCAATAGAAATTTACAAAATATATAAAAACAATTGAAAAATATCACATTTTTCAAAAGTGTGGGCGTGACAGTTTTAAGCGGTCTGTGGGCGGTGGAGTGGGCGTTGCAAAAAGGTTTTTGACAAATCTATAGAAAGTTGAAAAAAATATTTTAAAAAAATGAATAAATACAACCCATTTTTAAAAAGGGGGGGGGGCAAATCTATAGAAAGTTAAAAGATATTTAAAAAGAATAAAAACACACCATTTTTCAAAAGTGTGGGCTTGACAGTTTAGGCGGTTTGTGGGCGTGGCGAAAAGGTTTTCGGCAAATCTATAGAAAGTTACAAGATATATAAAATGAAAAAATATCACATTTTTCAAAAGTGTGGGCGTGACAGTTATTGAGGGTAACAAAATATATAAAAAAAGTGAATAAATACAAACCATTTTTCAAAAGTGTGGGCTTGACAGTTTATGCGGCTTGTGGACGTTGCAATAAGGCTTTTGACAAATTTATAGAAAATTACAAAATATATTAAAAAAATGAATAAATACACACCATTTTTCAAAAGTGAAAGCTTGCCATTTTAGGCGGTTTTTGGGCTTGGCAAAAAGGTTTTCGGCAAATCTATAGAAATTTACAAGATATAAAATAATGAAAAAATATCACATTTTAACAGTAACAGTATCGGGCGGTTTGTGGGCGCTATAGTGGGCGTGGCAAAAAGGTTTTTGACAAATCAATAGAAATTTACAAAATATATACAAACAATTGAAAAATATAACATTTTTTCAAAAGTGTGGGCGTAACAGTTTCGGGCGATCTGTGGGCGCTCTAGTGGGCGTTGCAAAAATATTTTTGACAAATCTATAAAAAATTCCAAAATATATTAAAAAAATGAATAAATACACACCATTTTTCAAAAGTGTGGGCTTGACAGCTTAGGCGGTTTGTGGGCGTGGCAAAAATGTTTTCGACGAATCTACTAAAACTTTACAGGATATAAAAAAATATATCACATTTTTAAAAAGTGTAGGCGTGACAGTTTTGGGCAGTCTGTGGGCGGTAGAGTGGGCGTTGCAAAAACGAGTTGGCAAATCTATAGATATTTGAAAAAAATATTTTAAGAAAATGAATAAATACAACCCATTTTCCAAAAGTGTGGGCGTGACAGTTTTGGGTGGTTTATGGTCGCTATAGTGGGCGTGGCAAAAAGGTTCTTGGCAAATCTATAGAAGGTTACAAAATATATTTAAAAAATTAATAAATACACACCATTTTTCAAAAGTGTGGGCTTGACAGTTTAGGCGGTTTGTGGGCGTGGCAAAAAGGTTTTTGGCAAATCTATAGAAAGTTACAAGATATATAAAATGAATAAAAACACATCATTTTTCAAAAGTGTGGTCTTGACAGTTTAGGCGCTTTGTGGGCGTGTCAAAAAGGTTTTCGACAAATCTATAAAAACTTACAGGATATAAAAAAGTTAAAATATATCACATTTTTCAAATGTGTGGGCGTGACTGTTTTGGGCGGTTTGTGGGCGCTATAGTGGGCGTGGCGAAAAGGTTTTTGACAAATCAATAGAAATTTACAAAATATATACGAACAATTGAAAAATATCACATTTTTCAAAAGTGTGGGCGTGACAGTTTTAAGCGGTCTGTGGGCGGTGGAGTGGGTAAGGCAAAAAGTTGTTTCGCAAATCAATAGAAATTTACAAAATATATAAAACAAATAAATAAAAACACACTATTTTTTAAAAGAATAAGCTCGACATTTTAGGTGGTTTGTTGGAGTGGCAAAAAGGTTTTCGGCAAATCTATAGAAATTTACAAGATTGAAAATAAATTAAAAAGTATCACAACTATTTTCAAAAGAGTGGGCGTGATAGTTTTGGGCGCCAGAGTGGGCGTTGCTAAGAGGTTTTTGGAAAATCTATAGAAAGTTACAAAATATATAAAAAAAAATTAATAAATACTGTGAGGAGTCTTAAAACTCCCCACAAATCGAGGTGCAGGAGAGCTGCCTAGCAACAGCGAAGAAGGCTGGAATGCAGAAGGAGTCAAGGGCAACCAGGTCAAACGGGAAATAATGGACCTTGGACCCGAGCAAAGCGGAGAAACCGTGAACTAACGGTACCGCGCTAGACCTTGGACTCAGGTCGGCCAAGGGCACAGAGGTCGAACGGTAACGTGGCGGACTTTGGTCAAGCACAAAGAGGACGCACCGTGGACCAACGGGACCTGGGTCGGACCTTGTACCGTGTGCAAAAGGGGAAATAACAGGATTTCCCCGGCCTATAAAGGGGACTGCACAAGCGCAGCTCAGGACAGTCAATTTGAATCGCGCGAAGAACCGCAGGTGTCAAGTACAAGCAGGACAGTCAAATCTAACCACGCGAAGAGCCGCAAGTGTCGAGCACAAGCGCGGAGGGTCAAGTTAAGGCACGCGAAGATACGCACACGGATACAGTCAAACGGAGGTTCAGACTAGTGAACAGTCAGGACGAATGCGAGTGACGCAGGAGGACGATCCCTGCAAGTGGAACCTGGCACGGTCAGAAAGGTCAGTGGAGTCAGTGGTCGGTCAAGGTGGGCCTGGGAGGAGCGCTAGCTTGACCCAACGGGCGATACACCTCTCCGCCATAACATCCTAAACCTCGAGCCCGATCAGGGAACCGCTGTCGAGGACACCGCAGGACAACGAAGGTACCAGGCAGCGCACAGGAACCTGGCACGGTCGGAAGGGTCGGTGGAGTCAGTGGTCGGTTAAGGTGGGCCTGGGAGGAGTGTTAGCTTGACCCAACGGGCGATACACCTTTCCCACCATAACATCCTAAGCCCCAGTCGAGCCGGCACGGGTACGCGAACCGCGCAGACGACGGCGAGGACCGAAACAACCCAGCTGTAAAGAATTCCGCTAATAAAGTTACTACATCCTAAAACTCTGTCTTCTATTTGGTCGGCCAATCACACAAACATAAATTTGGTGGGACGAACACACAAACTCTCTGAGCTAGCCGTTGCAATTCGTAGCGAGCAGAAAATAACAGAATCAGTTCGTTACATCTGGCGCCCAACGTGATTGTCAAGGCCAAAAGAACGGAGAAAAGATGGGGAAGTCGTGGTTATACAACCTAAAGAAGGATGACTTTCCAGCCATAGCGAGCGCGCTAGGGATCAAGCTGGAGGGTTTGGTCGAGGAGATGCGGAAGTCGCTGTCCGAGTTCATTGATCGGACGGTGGATGAGCCTGAAACGGTCGCCATACTGGAAGCGCTACAGAAGGAGTATGGAAAGAGACCGGCCGTAGAGGTAAAACTCACCGGCGTTGAAGGCCTGGTGAGGAGCCTCAGCTTCACTAGCATGATGGAAGCCAGTGGAGGCAGATCCGAAAGGCAGGAGGTAGAGCATGGACGGCGGGAAGGCAGCCGTTCAAGGAGAGAGAGTCGGGAGGCCAGCCGTGATCGTCGGGATACAACAAGAGCGACCCCGCAAGATTACGCAAAGGTGGCGAAACAGGTGCGAGAGTGGAGTTTCCGGTACGACGGGCACGAAAAGCCGCTGGAATTCCTGGAGCAGGTGGAGTGGTCAGCAATGACGTATGGGCTGGACATCAACCAGATCCCACGAGCGATGCCAGAGCTGCTAAATGGCAGGGCCTTAAAATCATTGCCAACAACAGGTTCTGGGAGACATGGGCAGAGTTCATTCAGAGCTTCCAGGAATTCTTTCTGCCCAGAGGTTTCATGACGAAGCTGGCGGACCAGGTCAGGCAGAGGAAGCAGCGACATGGCGAAGGATTCAAGGACTACATGGTGGACATGCAGACGCTCATGAGACCCTTGGGGCTGCCGCGGAGAGAGACACTGGAGCGAATAAGGGAGAACAGCACCCCAGCCCTGCGCATGTTTGTTCGCCCGTACGAGTGCCGGGACCTGGACGCCCTGATGGCCCTGGCCGACGAATTCGAAGAGTTGGACACCCAAAGGGAACGGTTCGAGGTGGAGCGGACTCATAGGGCCCGTCACCAGCGTGATTTCCCAAGAGGGGAGCAGAACGCGGTGTGCAGGAGATGCCAAGAGGACACCACGGGCCCGGCGGGACACACCGGTACCAGGCAAGGGCCGGACGCGGTGCGGCGGGGGTTTGTGTTAAGCCCGGCACAAGCATGCCATAGATGCGGAGGCCAGGATCACTGGAGACGGGAGTGCAGGAACCGTCCGATCAGTTTTTGCTAAGTCTGCGGGAGGATTGGCCCGAGGACCGTGGAGTGCTGTTCGAGATCGGGAAACGCCATGCCACCCCAGCCTCAGAGGGGCAACCTGGTTTCGCAAGGTGCCGCCTCTCGAAATTAATGGGCAAACTGAGGGCGGAGGAAAGGCAACTGTCCGCCACAGTGCTCATAGACGGAGTGGAAGTTAAGGCCACGATGGATACCGGTGCCACGGCTAGTTTCATTAGCGAAGAGCTGGCGGGCAGGTTGCGGGCGGCAGGAGAGGTCGTACCCACGAGGAGAGAAGTGCGTATGGCGGATGGACGGTACGAGGAGGTCACATCCATGATCGAGTTGGATATAGGACTCGGAGAGAGGACCGTAAGGATGTAGCTGCTGATCCTCCACAACATAATCGACGCTCTAGTGCTCGGATGGGATTTCCTAACGAGAGTGGGAGCAAGGACGGAGTGCGCGGGACTGAGCGTTACGATACCAGCGGGTCCGGCGGTCCAAAGCAGGCCACACGAAAGATTGTCGGTAGCGATTGTGGAGAGGGCGCCGGAGTTCGCGGAAGTGGATGTTGACGACTTCCTAAGATCGGAATTGGCCGATCTGGCGAAAGTCCAAGGGACGTCAACAGTAGCGGTACACAAGATAACGATGAAGGACGATCAACCGGTCAAGCAGCGCTACTACCCAAAGAACCCAAAGATGCAGGTGGAAATCAACGCCAAGGTTGACGAGTTGCTGCAAAAAGGATGCATCGAGCCGTCGAGGAGCCCATACAGCTCACCAATAGTGATGGTGAAGAAGAAGACGGGTCAATGGAGGCTGTGTGTGGATTTTCGCCAGATAAACGCAAGGTCTGTGAAGGACGCGTATCCGATGCCGATGATTAACTACATTCTGGACCAGTTAAGGGAGGCGAAATACATAAGCAGCCTGGACTTGAAGGACGGATACTGGCAGACTCCGTTGGAAGCGGGATGCCAACAGTATACGGCATTTACGGTGCCGGGAAAGGGTCTGTTTCAGTGGAGGGTAATGCCATTCGGACTGCACTCCGCGTCGGCAACGTTCCAGCGGGCGTTGGACCAGGTGATAGGACCCGAGATGATGCCGCACGCTTTTGCGTATCAGGACGATATCATAGTGATCGGACGGACACTGCAAGAGCATGTGCGCAACTTGAAGGAGGTGTTCCGGAGGCTGCGGGCGGCGAACCTGAAAGTGAATGCGGATAAGTGCAAATTCTTCAGGAAGGAACTGCAATACTTGGGCCACCGCGTGACGGATCAGGGTATCGGAACGGACCCGGAAAAGGTAGCGGCGATAGCGCAGCTCAAGCCGCCAGGAAATGTGAAGGAGCTGAGGCAGTACCTGGGAGTGGCGTCGTGGTACAGGCGTTTTGTACCCGACTTTGCGACGCTAGTGCAGCCGCTGAACGCCCTCCTCAAGAAGCAGGCAAGGTGGGAGTGGACGGACGCTCACCAAGAATCGTTTGAGGCCGTCAAAACCAGGCTGGTCGCCGACCCCATCCTGGCATGCCCGGATTTCTCAAGGACTTTCGTGCTGCAGACAGATGCCAGCGATTATGGGCTTGGCGCAATCCTCACGCAACATTCCGATCAAGGCGAGCGGGTGATATCCTACTCAAGTAGGACGCTGAACGGAGCAGAAAGGAATTATTCCGCAACGGAAAAGGAATGCTTATCTATAGTATGGGCTGTCAGGAAGATAAGACCGTACCTGGAGGGTTACCACTTCAAGGTGATAACGGACCACATGGCCTTGAAATGGCTAAATAGCATCGAGAGCCCGTTCGGAAGAATAGCAAGGTGGGCACTGGAGCTTCAACAATACGACTTCGAAGTTTCGTATAGGAAGGGCCAGCTGAACGTCGTCGCGGATGCCCTATCGAGGCAGCCTCTTCAGGAAACGTGCCGCAGGATGAGAAAGGAGAACGAAGGACACCCAGACGGGCAGCAGGGATGCATGTGGACGGAAGGGATGCGAAGGAAAGTGAAGCAGGAGCCACAAAAATTACCAGACTATCTGGAGGAGGCTGGCCGGCTATACCGCCACATTCCGCATCGAGCAGGGAATGAGGATGTGGCGTCATGGAAGCTGTGTGTGCCCTCCCAGGACAGGCAGCGCGTCATGGCCGAGAACCACGACATGCCAACGGCAGGTCACCTAGGTAGTCGGAAGACGATTGCGATGGTGGCAGCCAAAAAGGTTTTTGGCAAATCTATAGAAAGTTACAAAATATATAAAATGAATAAGAACACAGAATTTTTCAAAAGTGTGGGCTTGTCAGTTTATTGGTTTGTGGGCGTGGCAAAAAAGTTTTCGGAAAATCCATAGAAATTTACAAGGTATAAATTAATGAAAAAGTATAACATTTTTCAAATGTGTGGGCGTGGCAGTTTTAGGCGGTTTGTGCGCGCTAGAGTGGGCGTTGCAAAAAGGCTTTTGGCAAATCTATAGAAAGTTACAAAATATTTAAAAAAAAAATTAATAAATACACACAATTTTTAAACAGTGTGGGCTTAACATTTTAGGGGTTTGTGAGCGTGGCAAAAATGTTTCCGGAAAATCTATAGAAATTTACAAGATATAAAATAATGAAAAACTATCACATTTTTCAAATGTTTGGTCGTGACAATTGTGGCCGGATTGTGGGCGTTAGAGTAGGCGGGGCAAAAAGTTGTTTAGCAAATCAATAGCAATTTACAAAATATATAAAAAAATAAATAAATACACACCATTTCTCAAAAGTGTGGCCTTGACAGTTTTAGGTGGCTTATGGGCGTGGCAAAAAGTTGTTTGGCAAATCAATAAAAATTTACAAAATACATAAAATGAATAAAAACTCAGAATATTTCAAAAGTGTGGGCTTGACAGTTTATTGGCTTGTGGGCGTGGCAAAAAGGTTTTCGGCAAATCTATAGAAATTTACAAGATATAAGATAAGGAAAAAATATTACATTTTTCAAAAGTTTGGCGTAACAGTTTCGGGCGGATTGTAGGCGCTATTGTGGGCGTGGCAAAAAGGTTTTTGACAAGTCAATAGAAATTTACAAAATATATAAAAAAAAATGAATAAATACACACAATTTTTCAACAGTGTCGGCTTGACATTTTAGGGGTTTGTGAGCGTGGCAAAAATGGGTCCGGAAAATCTATAGAAATTTACAAGATATAAAATAATGAAGACCTCTCACATTTTTCATAGGTGTGGGCTTGACAGCCTAGGCGGTTTGTGGGCGTGGCAAAAAGGTTTTCTGCAAATCTATAGAAATTTAAATAAATTTCTATAGAAATTTACAAAATATAAAAAAAAAATTAAAAAATATCACAACATTTTTAAAAAGTGAAAAATATCACATTTTTCAAAAGTGTGTGCGTGACAGCTTATGCGGCTTGTTGGCGTGGCGAAGAGGTTTTCGGCAAATCTATAGAAGTTTACCAGATATAAAATAGTGAAAAAATATCACATTTTTCAAAAGTGTGAGCGTGACAGTTTTAGGCGGATCAATAGAAATTTACAAAATACGTGTATATAAAAGTTTTTAAGAAGTTTGGGCGTGACAGTTTCGGGCGGTTTGTGGGCGCTATAGTGGGCTTGGCAAAAAGATTTTTGACAAATCAATAGAAATTTACAAAATATATCAAAAAATGAATAAAAACACACCATTTTTCAAAACTGAGGGCTTGACAGCTTAGGCGGTTTGTGGGCGTGGCAAAAAATTGTTTGGCAAAAAAATATAAATTTACAAAATATATAACAAAATTTAAGAATTCCACAACATTTTTCAAAAAAGTGGGCGTAACAGTTTTGGCCGGATTGTGGGCGCTAGAGTGGGCGCTGCAAAAGGGTTTTTGGCAAAACTATAGAAAGTTACAAAATATATAAAAAAAATGTGCGTCACATTTCAGGCGGCTTTTGGGCGTGGCAAAAAGGTTTCGGCAAATCTATAGAAGTTTACAAGATAGAAAATAATGAAAAAATATCACATTTTTTAAATGTGTGGGCGTGACAATTGTGGCCGGATTGTGGGCGTTGGAGTAGGCGTAACAAAAAGTTGTTTGGCAAATCAATAGAAATTTACAAAATATATAAAAACAATTGATAAATATCACATTTTTCAAAGTTTTGGGCGTGACAGTCTTGGACGTATTGTGGGCGTTGGAGTGGGCGTGGCAAAAAGTTGTTTCGCAAATCAATAGAAATTTACAAAATATATAAAACAAATAAATAAAAACACACTATTTTTTAAAAGAATAAGCTCGACATTTTAGGTGGTTTGTTGGAGTGGCAAAAATTTATTTTTTTTTTTTTATTTGAAGAGTTGACTTAAGCTTGAAAGTTTAAGTGAACAGTTTTTGGAGCCATGGCTACTGAGGCCTTCGGCTAATGTACATTTGTCTGTTTTTTTTTTTTACATATTTACAGAATGATATGAATATTATTTATATTGTTAATATAAAATTCTACAACTATGATTAACCTTATGAATCTTAATTTATTTTATATTATATGATATATGTTACATTCTTTTAAATATTTTATAATGGTTCCTATGTTGTCAGCTGTTGGGTTTGTTACTAAAGATTTTAATGAAGATTGAGAAAAATATTTTAATCTGATTTGATTAAAGGTGGGACAAAAAGTAAGCAAATGTTCGAGGGTAATCGAGTTGTTCGTGTTACAAAAAGGACATAAGGCAGAGGCATTTTTATTCATATAGTGTGCATGTGTTAAATTCGTGTGTCCCAGTCGGATGGAATCAACTTAATCTCATCTTTGCGAGGTATCATTAATTTATCCTTATAGTTCAGATAGTTCTTTATATTCATTTTATGTAAATTGATTGATTTGTACCAAGTGGATGTATCGGTGAACCTATTTAGTTGGTTTGTAAAATAAAATTTTTTTATGTGATTCTTTAAGTCTGTATTATTGTTGTTTTGTGTGTATGTTAATGGAAAAAGTCTAGAGTCTTTTGCTGATTTATCAGCAAGCTCATTTCCTGTTATATTAATGTGGCTGGGAACCCACAGAAGGGTAAATTTTGGAAAAAATCTTATTAATAAGTTTCTTATTTCGACTACGTAATATGTATTGTTGCTTACATTTTTAATTGCATTAAGGGATGAGAGAGAGTCGGAACAAATCATAAATTTACCTCGTCTGGTTTTAAGTAGTAAAATTGCTTCGTGTATCGCTATTAATTCCGAAGAAAATACGGTAGAGTATGTTGGAAGTAACCCCATTTTAAAAACTTCAGTTTCTGAAGCTATCGCATAGCCTGTAGATTCGTTCATTTGAGATCCATCTGTATATACGAATGATGTTTTATTACTTTGCTCTGACTTAAGTTGAAGGAATTGTTTTCGGTAGACTTCTGGAGGTGTTGTGTTTTTATTGAGTTTACTGAGTGTCGTGTTGATGGTACTCGAGTTAAGGGCCCAAGGTGGGTCTTTGTGTTTGAGTTTTTTTGGAGGTCTTAAAACAATGTTAAAGGATTTATTAAGTTTAAGAACTTTGTCTAAAACAGAATGTTTTTTCTCTGGTTTTGGTTGCTTATAGTTCTTAATTATGTTATGAAGTGGTGAGTCTGAACTGCTAAGTACGAGTTGGAAGAGATTTGTAGTTAGAAACTCTGTTCTGATATCAAGGGGTGTGATGTTTGCTTCAAATAGAATGTTAGACGTTGGTGTAGTTCGAAATGCTCCCAAGGCTATCCTAACTGCTGTATTTAAAATCGACTTAATTTTTTTCAGACTGCTTGGTGCAGCCGATCCATACAATGGCAAAGCATAATCCAATTTTGAAATAATAATGGACTTAACAATTGATACTAATGTAAGTGTACTGCAGCCAAACTTTGTGCTTGCAAGACACTTGATGATATCGAGGCGTTTTGAAAGACATGTTGTGAGATCATCAATATGTGGGTTCCACTTGTGTTTCCTATTGAATGTAACACCCAACAGTTTCAATGAAGAAACATTGGGAATGTGGACTTGGCTGGTAGATACATTGCAAATACAATTTTGTTTGTTACAAATGTGCATATGCTTGCATTTGGCGGGAGATAGGCTGCCGCCAGAGTAGTTGCACCAATCCGAAATATTGCAAAATAAGGAATCTAGGTTTATCGTAGTATTTTTAGTTTTGTCTAACTTAATTAGAAGATTAAAGTCGTCGGCGTATGCACTTATGTATATTTCTTTGTATAAAGCAATGATTTCTGTAAGTTTTTGGTAAGCAATAACAAACAGAACCACAGAGAGTGGTGACCCTTTGGGGATGCCATTATCCAATGGAAGTGATTTTGAGTATGATTTACCCACTTTAACAATTATTTTTCTGTTTGTCATAAAATTCTTGACGTAAATAAGAATGTGTGGGCCAACCCCCCATTTAATAAGTTGATCTATTACGGCGTGAATGCCAATTTTTTCAAACGCCTTGGAGAAGTCAAGTGATACAATTGATATGTGGTTTTTTGTGGCTAAGGATTTGGTTATAATATGGTCTATAAAAAGTAGACAATCCATAACAGATTTTCCTTTCCTAAAACCAACTTGACTATTGTGTAGAAGTTTGTTAGAAGTAATAAACCACCATAGTCTTTTAGCTACAATTTTGTCAAGAAGTTTTGCTAAGCATGAGTTCAGCGAAATAGGTCGATATGATGAGATCATTGTTTTTTCATTATTTGGTTTCAATATGGGTATAATGAGGCTGAGCTTGTATTGTTGTGGTATTACATCACCCAGTATTGCGTTATATAAGTTTATAACTCTGTTTTTAATTTCTCTGGGAAGTGCCTTAATCATGGAATAATTTATTCGATCTAGGCCTGGAGTGTTTCCTTTTAAGGAATTAAGGGCCGAAGAAAATTCGATAAAGTTTATTTCGTTCTCTATTGGCAAAGCAGCCTTTCCTGGAGCATATGACAGATCACCTGCCAAAATTCTACTTTTGTTTGTCGTAAACGAGTTGGTAAAGTTTGAGTTGTTTGATTGTAAAGACCAGTTTTGGCAGAATAGCTCCGCAATGTCCTGAGGCTGAGTGATGTTGTCAGTAGAGTTTATACTTTTAATGCAGTGTAAGCCTTTCAAAGTATTTAAGCCGCAGAGACGGCGTATATTGTTCCAAATTTTTGGTATTGGGGTAAGAGGATTGATTTCTTCTGTGAATTTGGATGTAGATTCTTTTTTGGCCTCTTTGTGCGTACGTCTAAATAGTGCATTTTTTCTCCTATAGTCAATAATATTTTCGGTAGTAATATTTCTTTTAAGTAATTGCCAAGCCTTGTTTTTACTTTTTCGGAGTTTCTCTAGTTCCTTATTCCACCAAGGTACAGTGTGCGAAGTTTTTGGCGTGGACTTTGGGATGCTTTTATGTGCACTTCTTAAAATAATTTTACTAAGATTGGCTGCTTCCTGATTTATATTCGAGCTTATGGGTAAGGAAGAGTTGTGACTAATGCAAAGAAGCGTATATAAGTCCCAATTCGCTGAATTTGTTTTGAAAACTGGCCTGTGTGTTGGTTTTTGGATTTGAGCTCTATTAAATATATTGTTCAGAATGGGCAAGTGGTCGCTACCAAAGAAGTCCGTTTCGATTGTCCAGTTTGTTTCTATTGCAAGTTCGGGAGTACATATGCTAAGGTCTATATGAGTCAATGTGTTATGAGTGCTTAAATGTGTTGGGCTACCGTCGTTGAGGATAATTAGGTTAGACTGGGCAATCCATTTTTCCAGTGTAATTCCTTTCCTGTTATTTACAGGGGAGCCCCATCTTTTATGCCAACAATTAAAATCTCCAGTTATTAAGGTCGGGATATTGTTAGCGATATTAAGCACTGAGTATAGGTTGTTGAGAGTAAAATTAGCTTTTGGTTGTATGTAAGTTGAAATAATTTGGAGTTTTGTCTTAGAACAGATTTCCACGCAGATAGCATTAAAGTCGGATCTAAGGGTTATTTCTCGATATTCGATTGATTTGTGAATGAGGATCGCTACCCCACCATAAGATGGAGAAGAGTTCAGAGTTATCATGGCATAGTTGATTGGGATGGGGTGTAGATTATGTGCTAAGATGTGAGTTTCTTGGAGAGTTAATATATGTGGTTTGTGCTTTGCTATTAAGGTTTGGAGTTCACTGTAGTTGTTGTTGAAACCATTGATATTCCACTGTAAAACTTTCAAAGACATTTTCATAGGCTAGGAGTATTGTGAAAAGTACAGAGATAAAACTAAAATATGATTTGTTGGTGTCTGGCAGCAACAGTGCGCAATCAGACACAAACTACAGTGAAAATTGCTGCAACTGAATTGTACTCCCCCCCGCCCCACCAATCCCTCCACATGTTGTAAAGCGATTGGTAGGCCGCAGGGGAGGACATCTCGGATCGGTTGTAGCATTGGTTAATTAATTTCGTCTTCTAAATTTGAGAGATCCATTTGTTCATCTGAAGATAACAAATCAGGAATTTTTTTTTTATGACTAATTTTAAGATCTATTACATTGTTTGTTTTTTGTTGTTTCTTATCTTTTGTTTTAAGTTGTGACTTAAGTCGATTAGATATATTTTTTGGAAGGATTTTAACTGATGGACTTGGGCTGGTGGGAAGTTTGTTAGTGGAATGTGATAGGATTATATTTGAAGTTTTGGATTCCTCGTTGTTTCCTGCTAATTCCTCGTAGGAAAGTATCTTACGTGTGGTTGTTGAGTGATTGGGCGCCACGTTATTTTGGGGATGGTTGTTATAGTCAGTGGAGTTTGTTTTGGCCACGCTGGAGTACAATGATCCATCGTGTGGGTGTCTCGAGTTATAGATGGAGATAGCCTTTTTAATGTCCACCTTTTCGAGCGTCTTAATGGCTTGTATTTCCTGATGTTTCACGAAGATGGGGCATCTTCTAAAGACTGATGAGTGGTTGGTGTCGGGTAGGTTCAGATCCTTGCAGTTTACACAACATTTATTGAAGTTGCAAAGTTCTTTGGTGTTAGGGTCCATGTGGTATTCCTTGGCACAATTTATACATGACTTTTTGTTGCGACAGAGCGTGGTGATGTGTCCAAATCGGAAGCAATTATTGCAGCGGAGTGGGGCAGGTATAAAAGTGCGTACTTTGACCACTTCATATCCAATTTTGATATTTTCAGGTGTTATGTGTAAGCCAAACGTTAATATGATCAATCCAGTTTCTTCCAATTCGTTGTTAACCTTCTTTAAAATTTTTTTGACTTCAATGACGTTTTGGGTTGCCAGTTCATCTTTAATTACGTTTTCGGGTAGGCAGCGTAGATCATTGGAATATATGACTCCTTTTGAAGCATTGAGGGTAGAATGTTCACGAACCTCCACTGTGAATGATCCCAAAAGTTGGAGTTTCTTCAATTTTAAGGCTTGTAGCAAATTTTTAGTTTTGATCAACAAATTTCCGTCTCGTGTTTTTTTGGCCATCAAAACTTCGCCGTTGCAAGTGAAATCAATCGTTTTCTTTATTAAAAACGGAGAGATGTTTGCCATTGAACTGTCATCAGTTCGTTTCATAATCAAAAACTTGGGTTCAGACATTGATTTTGTCTTATCAGGGGGATCAACGGTCCCCATCGTAACGGTGATTAGTTTTATTTTTGTTATGTTATGCTTTAAGCTTTGCTTTGTTTTGTTTTGAAGAATGGTTTGCGATAAGAAGCAAGCGATTGGTTTTAGATAAGAAGCAAGCAAGAAACTTTCCGTACACACGTCTTGTCTGTCCGAAAGTCAAATTGGAACTGAGTGGCAAAAAGGTTTTCGGCAAATCTATAGAAATTTACAAGATTGAAAATAAATTAAAAAAATATCACAACTATTTTCAAAAGAGTGGGCGTGATAGTTTTGGGCGCCAGAGTGGGCGTTGCTAAAAGGTTTTTGGAAAATCTATAGAAAGTTACAAAATATATAAAAAAAAATTAATAAATACTGTGAGGAGTCTTAAAACTCCCCACAAATCGAGGTGCAGGAGAGCTGCCTAGCAACAGCGAAGAAGGCTGGAATGCAGAAGGAGTCAAGGGCAACCAGGTCAAACGGGAAATAATGGACCTTGGACCCGAGCAAAGCGGAGAAACCGTGAACTAACGGTACCGCGCTGGACCTTGGACTCAGTGCCAAGGGCACAGAGGTCGAACGGTAACGGGGCGGACTTTGGTCAAGCACAAAGAGGACGCACCGTGGACCAACGGGACCTGGGTCGGACCTTGTACCGTGTGCAAAAGGGGAAATAACAGGATTTCCCCGGCCTATAAAGGGGACTGCACAAGCGCAGCTCAGGACAGTCAATTCGAATCGCGCGAAGAACCGCAGGTGTCAAGTACAAGCAGGACAGTCAAATCTAACCACGCGAAGAGCCGCAAGTGTCGAGCACAAGCGCGGAGGGTCAAGTTAAGGCACGCGAAGATACGCACACGGATACAGTTAAACGGAGGTTCAGACTAGTGAACAGTCAGGACGAATGCGAGTGACGCAGAAGGACGATCCCTGCAAGTGGAACCTGGCACGGTCAGAAAGGTCAGTGGAGTCAGTGGTCGGTCAAGGTGGGCCTGGGAGGAGCGCTAGCTTGACCCAACGGGCGATACACCTCTCCGCCATAACATCCTAAACCTCGAGCCCGATCAGGGAACCGCTGTCGAGGACACCGCAGGACAACGAAGGCACCAGGCAGCGCACAGGAACCTGGCACGGTCGGAAGGGTCGGTGGAGTCAGTGGTCGGTTAAGGTGGGCCTGGGAGGAGTGTTAGCTTGACCTAACGGGCGATACACCTTTCCCACCATAACATCCTAAGCCCCAGTCGAGCCGGCACGGGTACGCGAACCGCGCAGACGACGGCGAGGACCGAAACAACCCAGCTGTAAAGAATTCCGCTAATAAAGTTACTACATCCTAAAACTCTGTCTTCTATTTGGTCGGCCAATCACACAAACATAAATTTGGTGGGACGAACACACAAACTCTCTGAGCTAGCCGTTGCAATTCGTAGCGAGCAGAAAATAACAGAATCAGTTCGTTACATCTGGCGCCCAACGTGATTGTCAAGGCCAAAAGAACGGAGAAAAGATGGGGAAGTCGTGGTTATACAACCTAAAGAAGGATGACTTCCAGCCATAGCGAGCGCGCTAGGGATCAAGCTGGAGGGTTTGGTCGAGGAGATGCGGAAGTCGCTGTCCGAGTTCATTGATCGGATGGTGGATGAGCCTGAAACGGTCGCCATACTGGAAGCGCTACAGAAGGAGTATGGAAAGAGACCGGCCGTAGAGGTAAAACTCATCGGCGTTGAAGGCCTGGTGAGGAGCCTCAGCTTCACTAGCATGATGGAAGCCAGTGGAGGCAGATCCGAAAGGCAGGAGGTAGAGCATGGACGGCGGGAAGGCAGCCGTTCAAGGAGAGAGAGTCGGGAGGCCAGCCGTGATCGTCGGGATACAACAAGAGCGACCCCGCAAGATTACGCAAAGGTGGCGAAACAGGTGCGAGAGTGGAGTTTCCGGTACGACGGGCACGAAAAGCCGCTGGAATTCCTGGAGCAGGTGGAGTGGTCAGCAATGACGTATGGGCTGGACATCAACCAGATCCCACGAGCGATGCCAGAGCTGCTAAATGGCAGGGCCTTAAAATGGTTCATTGCCAACAACAGGTTCTGGGAGACATGGGCAGAGTTCATTCAGAGCTTCCAGGAATTCTTTCTGCCCAGAGGTTTCATGACGAAGCTGGCGGACCAGGTCAGGCAGAGGAAGCAGCGACATGGCGAAGGATTCAAGGACTACATGGTGGACATGCAGACGCTCATGAGACCCTTGGGGCTGCCGCGGAGAGAGACACTGGAGCGAATAAGGGAGAACAGCACCCCAGCCCTGCGCATGTTTGTTCGCCCGTACGAGTGCCGGGACCTGGACGCCCTGATGGCCCTGGCCGACGAATTCGAAGAGTTGGACACCCAAAGGGAACGGTTCGAGGTGGAGCGGACTCATAGGGCCCGTCACCAGCGTGATTTCCCAAGAGGGGAGCAGAACGCGGTGTGCAGGAGATGCCAAGAGGACACCACGGGCCCGGCGGGACACACCGGTACCAGGCAAGGGCCGGACGCGGTGCGGCGGGGGTTTGTGTTAAACCCGGCACAAGCATGCCATAGATGCGGAGGCCAGGATCACTGGAGACGGGAGTGCAGGAACCGTCCGATCAGTTTTTGCTAAGTCTGCGGGAGGATTGGCCCGAGGACCGTGGAGTGCTGTTCGAGATCGGGAAACGCCATGCCACCCCAGCCTCAGAGGGGCAACCTGGTTTCGCAAGGTGCCGCCTCTCGAAATTAATGGGCAAACTGAGGGCGGAGGAAAGGCAACTGTCCGCCACAGTGCTCATAGACGGAGTGGAAGTTAAGGCCACGATGGATACCGGTGCCACGGCTAGTTTCATTAGCGAAGAGCTGGCGGGCAGGTTGCGGGCGGCAGGAGAGGTCGTACCCACGAGGAGAGAAGTGCGTATGGCGGATGGACGGTACGAGGAGGTCACATCCATGATCGAGTTGGATATAGGACTCGGAGAGAGGACCGTAAGGATGTAGCTGCTGATCCTCCACAACATAATCGACGCTCTAGTGCTCGGATGGGATTTCCTAACGAGAGTGGGAGCAAGGACGGAGTGCGCGGGACTGAGCGTTACGATACCAGCGGGTCCGGCGGTCCAAAGCAGGCCACACGAAAGATTGTCGGTAGCGATTGTGGAGAGGGCGCCGGAGTTCGCGGAAGTGGATGTTGACGACTTCCTAAGATCGGAATTGGCCGATCTGGCGAAAGTCCAAGGGACGTCAACAGTAGCGGTACACAAGATAACGATGAAGGACGATCAACCGGTCAAGCAGCGCTACTACCCAAAGAACCCAAAGATGCAGGTGGAAATCAACGCCAAGGTTGACGAGTTGCTGCAAAAAGGATGCATCGAGCCGTCGAGGAGCCCATACAGCTCACCAATAGTGATGGTGAAGAAGAAGACGGGTCAATGGAGGCTGTGTGTGGATTTTCGCCAGATAAACGCAAGGTCTGTGAAGGACGCGTATCCGATGCCGATGATTAACTACATTCTGGACCAGTTAAGGGAGGCGAAATACATAAGCAGCCTGGACTTGAAGGACGGATACTGGCAGACTCCGTTGGAAGCGGGATGCCAACAGTATACGGCATTTACGGTGCCGGGAAAGGGTCTGTTTCAGTGGAGGGTAATGCCATTCGGACTGCACTCCGCGTCGGCAACGTTCCAGCGGGCGTTGGACCAGGTGATAGGACCCGAGATGATGCCGCACGCTTTTGCGTATCAGGACGATATCATAGTGATCGGACGGACACTGCAAGAGCATGTGCGCAACTTGAAGGAGGTGTTCCGGAGGCTGCGGGCGGCGAACCTGAAAGTGAATGCGGATAAGTGCAAATTCTTCAGGAAGGAACTGCAATACTTGGGCCACCGCGTGACGGATCAGGGTATCGGAACGGACCCGGAAAAGGTAGCGGCGATAGCGCAGCTCAAGCCGCCAGGAAATGTGAAGGAGCTGAGGCAGTACCTGGGAGTGGCGTCGTGGTACAGGCGTTTTGTACCCGACTTTGCGACGCTAGTGCAGCCGCTGAACGCCCTCCTCAAGAAGCAGGCAAGGTGGGAGTGGACGGACGCTCACCAAGAATCGTTTGAGGCCGTCAAAACCAGGCTGGTCGCCGACCCCATCCTGGCATGCCCGGATTTCTCAAGGACTTTCGTGCTGCAGACAGATGCCAGCGATTATGGGCTTGGCGCAATCCTCACGCAACATTCCGATCAAGGCGAGCGGGTGATATCCTACTCAAGTAGGACGCTGAACGGAGCAGAAAGGAATTATTCCGCAACGGAAAAGGAATGCTTATCTATAGTATGGGCTGTCAGGAAGATAAGACCGTACCTGGAGGGTTACCACTTCAAGGTGATAACGGACCACATGGCCTTGAAATGGCTAAATAGCATCGAGAGCCCGTTCGGAAGAATAGCAAGGTGGGCACTGGAGCTTCAACAATACGACTTCGAAGTTTCGTATAGGAAGGGCCAGCTGAACGTCGTCGCGGATGCCCTATCGAGGCAGCCTCTTCAGGAAACGTGCCGCAGGATGAGAAAGGAGAACGAAGGACACCCAGACGGGCAGCAGGGATGCATGTGGACGGAAGGGATGCGAAGGAAAGTGAAGCAGGAGCCACAAAAATTACCAGACTATCTGGAGGAGGCTGGCCGGCTATACCGCCACATTCCGCATCGAGCAGGGAATGAGGATGTGGCGTCATGGAAGCTGTGTGTGCCCTCCCAGGACAGGCAGCGCGTCATGGCCGAGAACCACGACATGCCAACGGCAGGTCACCTAGGTAGTCGGAAGACGATTGCGATGGTGGCAGCCCGTTACCACTGGCCAGGAATGCACCGGGACATTAGGAAATACGTGCGGAGCTGCGAGAGCTGCATGAAGTACAAGTCCAACCAACTGCAGGCAGCCGGGAAAATGCTGACCCAGGTGCCAGAGGAGCCATGGGCAACCGTGTGCGCGGATTTCGTAGGACCTTTGCCGCGGTCGAAGCACGGGAATTCAATGCTGTTGGTCCTGGTGGACAAGTTTTCTAAATGGACCGAGATCATCCCGATGCGGAGGGCAACAACAGAGACGCTACAAAAGGCTGTTCGCGAGCGAATCGTGGCCAGATTCGGGGTGCCCAAGGTCATGGTAACGGACAATGGAGTCCAGTTCACCAGTAGGGCATTCAAGAAATTCCTGGAGGAGCTGGGGGTGCGACACCAGTTCACGGCTCCATATACTCCACAAGAAAATCCCACGGAAAGGACCAACAGGACGGTCAAAACAATGATCGTGCAGTTCACGGGGGGCGATCAGAGGAGGTGGGACGAGAACTGGCCGGAGCTGCAGCTGGCAGTGAACACGAGCGTGGCGGAGTCCACGGGATACTCGCCAGCATTCATCACGCAAGGAAGGGAGCCAAGGCTGCCGAACGCGTTGTTTGACGAAACAACATCTGGGACGGGCAGGTGAACGCGGAAAAGCTGAAGGAGATCTTCGAGTTGGTACGGAGGAACATGGAAAAGGCGGCGCAGGATCAGGCGCGGCACTATAATCTCCGGAGACGGCCATGGAAACCCAAGGTGGGGGACACAGTATGGGCCAAGGAACACCACCTTTCGAAGGCCGGCGAAGGCTTTGCAGCGAAGCTAGCATTAAAGTTCGACGGACCGTTTAGAATAAAGAAGTTCACGTCACCGGTCATCTGCGTCCTGGAGCACGCGGCAACCAAGAAGGTTAAAACGGCTCACATTAGCGACTTGAAGCCGGGAAGCGCTGGCGCCGGCGGGCCAGGGGACAGCGAGTGCGAATACCCGTAACGGAACCCCTTTGGTGATGAAGGGGGGAAGACGATACGGGGTATCGAAAAAGCTCGAAAGGCACAAAAAGTCTACACTAGCACAGGCCCGTTGGAGCGCGAGAGCGGGACAGGGAGGGTAGGCAGCTGCAAGCACCGTTACCGGGTGAGATGCACAGCTGCAGAATTCCGTGGGAGGCGGGGACACGGAGAAGTCCCGTTACGGCTGCACGGAGAAGTCCCGTTACCGGTACACGGAGAAGTCCCGTTACCGGTACACGGAGAAGTCCCGTTACCGGTATAGGCCCCACGGCGGCTCGATTCCGTCATTCGAGATTAGGAGTGAGACATGGCACCACAAAGAGGTACGAGCGTCCGGGAGATGAGGGAAACCGGCATCGGGGAACAGCCCGGAGCGATGTGGAGGAGGGATTCTGATGCCTACCTCCAGCTCCTGGCGTCACCCCTGGTGTCGCGATCCCCATCCCCGGCGGAGGATCCGGAGGAGATTCCGGATGTCCGTCTGTCGGATGATGAGTCGAAGGAGGTGGAGAAGCGGACGGAGATGGAGACCATCACCCTCTCCTCGGAGAGTGAGGAGGACGACGGAGGTGAGACGGTTACCCCGGTGGTCTCATCGGACGAGGAGGAGGCCGCACGCGCGGCTCGGGCCAGGATGGCGTACCGCAGCGTGCGGCGGGCAACGCAGAGACACGGGCGGATATGCCTCGGGATCGTGCCGCCGACAGCGGACCCGGAGGAGACACGGAGGTTTATGGTGGCGAGGGTCAACACTCTGCGGCGGCTTCAGCAGCTGGTGGAGGAGCGGAAGGTAGCCGCTGCCCGGGCCGCGTGGCAGGAACGGTTGGATCGGCTGCAGGAGGAAGAGGAGGCGTTATGGGCTCCACCGCCGCCGGCACCGACACCCCCGCCGCCGGCACCGACACCACCGCCGCCGGCACCAACACCACCGCCGCCGCCCCCGACACCACCGCCGTTGCCGCCGACACCACCGCCGCCGCCACCGACACCACCGACGCAGCCGCCAGCACCACCGACATCGCCGCCCACACGCACGCCCACACCGCCACCCCGGTCGCCACCGCCCCAGGCTGAAGACGGGCCAAGGTGCGAGCGGCAGCAGTACTGGGAGATGGAGGAGGCGCACGTGGGACAGGCGGTGCGAACCATCGAGATGGGCGGCCGCCGGTGGCACCAGCAGACGGTCACCTGGACGTGGCCCGCACCGGCGGAGGAGACACCGGAGTCCCGGGTGTGGGAGGAGACGAGCGCGATCGGAGGGAGGCCGGTGCCCCAGGAGACGCGGGATCCACGTGTGCGCGCACGGAGGGTCGTCCATAGCAAGGAGCAGGAGAGCCCGGAGAAGGGTCCCTGGGTGTGGCCGGTACCGCAGGAAGCCCCGCCGCCGCCGAAGATGCGACGACAGGAGTCGTGCCCCGAGGCGCGTCCACCACCGATGCGACCATGCCCCCGCAGACAGGAGTCGCTGGCAGACCAGGCGTGGAGGGAGCTGCCGAGGGAGGAGTGGCCACCCCAAGGTGGCAGACAGACAAGCAGGCCGAGGAAGGCGAGACCGCTGGGCCAAGTTGTTTGTCCATGACGGCCAGCGATACCGCCTCAAGGTGCGGCGAGGAGGGGGGGCACGGGTCTTGAGGGCGAGTAGGGGAGAAAAATAAAGGAAGAAAAAATCATTACTGGATTTATATGGGGGGGGGGGGGGGGGGGTAAGGGGAGGGTGGCACGGCACTACACTGAACAAAAAAGGTGCGATATTCAAAAGGAGGCGAAGCTGGAATGACATAGCCGGTGAAGAGAAGCAGACGGCAGCAGATGGAGGAAGCTGGAGAAGGGCGCGAGGATCAAGATGCCGAGTCGAGACGCTGAACGACAAGGTCTACTAGGCTGACACTGCCGGGCTGAGATCAAGGACGCACAGGTCGACGAGAGGAGCCAGTAGCAAGGGTGTGGAGGATCAAGATGCCACGTCAAGACGCTAAACGACAGGGTCTACTAGGCTGAGACGCCAAGGTTGAGATCAGGAAGGTGCTGCTCAATGGAAGGAGGCGGGAGAAGGGCGCGAGGATGTTCGAGATGCCAAGTCAAGACGCTAAACGACGGGGTCTACTAGGCTGAGACTGCCAGGCTGAGAACGAAAGGCGCAGGGTCGACGAGAGGAGGATCGAGAAAGCTGCCTATGCGAGGAGACACCGGCTCCATCTTTTCAAAGAAAAACTTCCGAAGGAAGGGGGAGATGTGAGGAGTCTTAAAACTCCCCACAAATCGAGGTGCAGGAGAGCTGCCTAGCAACAGCGAAGAAGGCTGGAATGCAGAAGGAGTCAAGGGCAACCAGGTCAAACGGGAAATAATGGACCCTGGACCCGAGCAAAGCGGAGAAACCGTGAACTAACGGTACCGCACTGGACCTTGGACTCAGGTCGGCCAAGGGCACAGAGGTCGAACAGTAACGGTGCGGACTTTGGTCAAGCACAAAGAGGACGCACCGTGGACCAACGGGACCTGGGTCGGACCTTGTACCGTGTGCAAAAGGGGAAATAACAGGATTTCCCCGACCTATAAAGGGGACTGCACAAGTGCAGCTCAGGACAGTCAATTCGAATCGCGCGAAGAACCGCAGGTGTCAAGTACAAGCAGGACAGTCAAATCTAACCACGCGAAGAGCCGCAAGTGTCGAGCACAAGCGCGGAGGGTCAAGTTAAGGCACGCGAAGAGCCGTACGCACACGGATACAGTCAAACGGAGGTTCAGACTAGTGAACCGTCAGGACGAACGCGAGTGACGCAGGAGGACGATCCCTGCAAGTGGAACCTGGCACGGTCAGAAAGGTCAGTGGAGTCAGTGGTCGGTCAAGGTGGGCCTGGGAGGAGCGCTAGCTTGACCCAACGGGCAATACACCTCTCCGCCATAACATCCTAAACCTCGAGCCCGATCAGGGAACCGCTGTCGAGGACACCGCAGGGCAACGAAGGCACCAGGCAGCGCACAGGAACCTGGCACGGTCGGAAGGGTCGGTGGAGTCAGTGGTCGGTTAAGGTGGGCCTGGGAGGAGCGTTAGCTTGACCCAACGGGCGATACACCTTTCCCACCATAACATCCTAAGCCCCAGTCGAGCCGGCACGGGTACGCGAACCGCGCAGACGACGGCGAGGACCGAAACAACCCAGCTGTAAAGAATTCCGCTAATAAAGTTACTACATCCTAAAACTCTGTCTTCTATTTGGTCGGGCAATCACACAAACATAAATTTGGTGGGACGAACACACAAACTCTCTGAGCTAGCCGTTGCAATTCGTAGCGAGCAGAAAATAACAGAATCAGTTCGTTACAATACAAACCATTTTTAAAAGGCAGATAGGCTTTTGGCAAATCTATAGAGAGCTACAAGATAAAATGAATAAAAACACACCATTTTTCAAAAGTGAAGGCTTTACATTTTAGGCGGCTTGTGGGAGTGGCAAAAAGGTTTTCTGCAAATCTATAGAAATTTACAAGATATAAAATAAAGAAAAATATCACATTTTTCAAAAGTGTGCGTGTGACAGTTTTGGGCTGTTTGTGGGCTTTCTAGTGTGCGTTGCAAAACGGTTTTTGACAAATCTATAAAAAGTTACAAAATATATAGAAATTTACAATATATAAAATAATGAAAAAATATCACGTTCTTCAAATGTGTGGGCTCGACTGTTTTCGCCGGGTTGTGGGCGTTGGAGTGGGCGTGGAAAAAGTTGTTTGGCAAATCAATAGAAATTTACAAAATATATACAAATTTTTAAAAAGTTTGGGCGTGACAGTTTTAGACGGTTTGTGGGCGTTGCAAAAAGGTTTTTGGCAAATCTATAGAAAGTTACAAAACATATAAAAAAATGAATAAATAAAACCCACTTTTCAAAAGTGAAAGCTTGCCATTTTAGGCGGTTTGTGGGCTTGGCAAAAAGGTTTTCGGCAAATCTATAGAAATTTACAAGATATAAAATAATGAAAAAATATCACATTTTAACAGTAACAGTTTCGGGCGGTTTGTGGGCGCTATAATGGGCGTGGCACAAAGGTTTTTTGGAAATCAATAGAAATTTACAAAATATATAAAAACAATTGAAAAATATCACATTTTTCAAAAGTGTGGGCATGACAGTTTTGGCCGGATTGTGGGCGTTGGAGTAGGCGTGGAAAAAAGTTGTTTGGCAAATCTATAGAAATTTACAAAATATATAAAAAAAATTACAAAATGTCACAACATTATTCAAAAGTGTGGGCGTGACAGTTTTGGCCGGATTGTGGGCGCTAGAGTGGGCGTTGCAAAAAGGTTTTTGACAAATCTATAGAAAGTTACAAAATATATAAAAAAAATGAATAAATACACACCTGTTCACACATGAACACGGATATACATATAATATTATATGTATTCATATTGTACGTAAAACGATTGGACCGCTGCAGCACATGTATTGTCAAACATAGATCTGCCGATATTTAAAAATAAACAGCGCTTGAGCGTTACAGATAAAAATACCACGAGCTCCTGCGTGGGTTCATCGCTTAAAGAACGATGCAAGCGGTCGTATCAGTGGAAAATTCCCGCACTTACAATCCGTTCCCATGTTTGGGGAACAAATGGCCACTGCGTTGGTCTAGTTAGAGATAAGATTAGAACATGTAAATTTCATATTAGCTACCTTAGCAGGACTAAGAGAAATAAAATTCAGTTTAAAATATCAACTCAACAAATGTAGACGTTTGCTTATGTTGCAGCGTCTTTACATTTTGGTCCTTCGAGCCTTCGAAATAAAAACTTTGACTTTGCAGTTTCCCCCTCTATGGTAAGGGACTCAGAGAAAGGCCAGCTCCTTTTGGCGTTGCCAAGTTAATCTTGCAACTGAAGGTAGCAAAAATAATTAACTCTTGTTTCCGCCTACCAAAAGTAAGGAACAGAGTATAAAAATAAAAAAGCAAAAAGATGCACAAGAATCTTTTTTGTTTTAAAAATAAAACAAGCACCTTATAGTCTAAATAGCTAAAGGTGCTTTGTAACCATAATGAATTATGGTTTGGCGTGCTTGAGGCCATACATCAGCAAGTGAAAAATGCAATAAAAGCATTTAATAAATGCCATTAGAGCATAATAAATGCGACAAGAGCATAATAAATTAAAAAGTGCACAAAAAAGAACGCCTAAGTGCCTAATACACAAAATCATTTTTAGCATCGACATCAACTAGAGAGAAGAAAGAAAAAACGAGGAACCTGCCAACGACGCATCGCCAACGACGCCTCGCAAACGACAAGTCCAACGACACAACTCAAGAACGCATCCCCATCGCCAAACGATTTTAAGATACGTGTGTGCGCCTAGCCTTGCTGGCCCTTTGGCAGAATGTTCACACATGAACACGGATATACATATAATATTATATGTAAGTTAACTAAGTTAACCGGACCGATCGTCCGTTCAGAAGCAACGGTCAAATTGCTGACCAAGCATTTGGCCGGAAGCTCGCACATAGCCGGCAAAGCTCTGCACCCTTGCAGGGCCGCTATGAAGCTTTTCCTTTGTTAGCTTTTAAGCAGTTCGCTTCTACATTTAAATGCATAAAGAGCACCAGCTCATTGAACGAAATTCCGGCGATCCCCCGTAATAACTTATTATTTCAAGCTATCTGAGTCTCTAGGCCAGAAGCCATCGTAATTGATGAATTAGGATTTCACATTGCACTTTCCGTGCGACGACAGCTGCGTGGGAAACTCCCGTATAATCGACAGGCCTGCCGCCCGTGAAGTGCTGCGTGGGATCATCCAGTGACCACCCAATTTCATTGACCTACCCATAGGATTATCCCAAACATTTAATTGGCATCCAACTACAGGAAACCGAACCCACAAAACTACACGCAAATTATGTAAGTGAGCTTCTGTTCCCACACTAACTTCAAACTGCATTTAGTGCTTTGAAATATTTGTATAATATTTGTCTTTGTATAGTTGCTTGCCTTAGTGGAAACCCGCTCCCCGCAGGCCCTTCACCATATTGTTACTTAGCTAGGCAGCGGCTCTGCTCACCGAGTCTTCGTCCAAGGCCTTCAAAGCGGCGACTCAGTCCCCGCGACTCCCTCGCCGTACTGTTTGGCCCCATGGGCACAACGGCTTGAGTATTCTCATACACAGCTCCTCATGAGCGATTCATTTGAATAATATAGGAATTCTAGGCCATACACTAGCGACTCAGAGCCCGAAAGCGACGATTCTGCAAAAAACTCTGCACTAAAAAGTGCCGGTACTAATTCATTTACTACATGTAAAATGTCTTTAGACGCAGAACATATTAAGAATGTACTAAAGGTACTACAGAAGCAATCCTTGGAATTGCGTAATTGCGGCGAAAGCCGCTTACCATATGTTCAGAAACTATGAGAAAAGTTCGCGACACTATCAGGCTGTAGGTATCATCAGGAGCAAAGTTAAAGGCCCTGCTGATGCAGTTCTGTCATCCTTCGGAACTGTGCTAACTGGAACTGGCGCAGGAGGTGGAGTCCAATCACGAGCGGTACACCTTCGCAGCTTCGTTTGCAAGAAGCCAAGAAGACAGGGACCGTAAACAATATCCCAAAGTGCAGGAGCGCCAGCAGGCGCCTCTACAAGCCAACTCGCAGGGAAGTGCCGGGAAGAACCCGCACTTTACAAAGCAGCACAGAGCAGAAGTGCACTCTGCTCCACGTAGCGACCGGATAAATCGAGGGAACACACCGGAACCTATGGACGTTGACCCGTCATTGTCCAAAATGCAACCATCTCACGGCCCGGCTTACCCGAAATCGAAGCCGGTTTCGTCTGGCCGCTCGGTTCCGCCTAAAAGGCAAAGGGTCAACCATGTTGCCCAGGCTTTGATAATTCGGACACGGCTTATGCCACCGCAGCCTCCAGTGCAGCGGATAAAGTCGACGATGATTCCATACTAGAGCATGACTCTGATGCCATTAATTTTTTAGGGGAAAATCCCTGCTACCCGTCATCAGACGAAGAGTAGCGGGGATCGACATGAAACTGCTGGATGACACGGGCGCGTCAAAAAATTTCATCTGACCATTTAAGGGGTTGAATGGCGTCCGCCCGGTGGAGTCCCAATTTGCAATCCATTCGATTCATGGTGTGACTACAATCACTAAAAAATGTTTTTTGTCCATTTTTAATCTTAAAGCTACATTTTTTGTACTACCAGATTTGACCTCCTTTGACGCGATCGTTGGCCTTGACCTGTTAAAACAGGCCGGCTTGTCGCTTTGCCTAGCTTCCGGTCAGCTCAAATGGGGCTCCAAACATTGATTTTCACACTTGCCCCGATGTCAATTTTACCAACGTAGATTGGTCGGACGCACCGCCCTTAATTAAGGGTGCTTTTTTAAAAATGCTCGGGAGTAGGAAAAAAGCTTTCGCTGATCCTAACGAGGCCCTTCCTTACAATACGTCGGTGGTAGCCACCATCCGGACGATTGACGAGGAGCCCATTTATGCCAAACTGTACCCATATCCCATGGGAGCAGCTGATTTCGTCAACGGCGAAATTCAGGAGCTGCTTAAAAATGGCATTATCCAAAAGTCGAAGTCCCCCTACAACAACCCAATATGGGTCGTAGACAAAAAGGGGAATCTTGGAAGAGCCAAACACTCAATCTGAAGTCTGGCTATCACCAAATCACGACCGCTGAACGCGAGCGTGAGAAGACGTCATTCTCAGTAATCGGGGGGAAGTATGAGTTCCTAAGACTCCCATTCGGACTCAGGAATGCTGCAAGCATCTTTCAAAGAACTATTGACGATATTCTGCGAGAGCAGATCGGCATCTTTTCGGAAGATGAAAATGCGCAACAACGCGCCTTTCAGAAACTACGTAATATCCTGGCATCTGAGGACGTCATCCTCAGATACCCTGACTACACAAAACCATTTGATCTAACGACAGATGCTTCGGCCTACGGCATTGCCGCAGTGCTGTCCCAAGAGGGACGTCCGATTACAATGATCTCTAGGGCATTGAGCGACAGAGAGGTTAACTATGCTACCAACGTAAGGGAGCTGTTAGCCATAGTCTGGGCTGTAGCCAAGTTGCGGCACTACCAGGTTTTCAGTTATTTTTTATAATTTATAGCCTATACTACCTATACGCGGTCAAAGAAATAAACATTTTTACCGACCACCAACCGTTGACGTTTGCGTTATCGGAATCCAATCCGAACGCCAAGATAAAGAGGTGGAAAGCACGCATCGATGAGTCCGGCGCACGCATTTTTTACAAGCCCGGAAAAAATAACCTCGTCGTGACAACGGCCCATATCACTGATTATTTCCAAGCAAATTATATTCCCGTCATCGACGGTCAAGTCTTAGTCTGGGAGGAATATGCCTACGTTAGACACTCAGCTAATCTCTCTGAGTATAGGCGAGTGGTTGATGAAACCGAAAACATGCTCGATATGTTCCCCCAGGACCACATGAGGAAGCTTCTGAGCATTGATATCGCTCATCTCCGTGATATGCTTAATTCGTTGAGCGTCCATCACAGAGTTGCCAGGAGCCTAGACTTCTTGAGAACTGCGTTAAAGGTTGTCGCTGGGACTCCTGACGCCGAAGATTTTAAGAATATAAAATTCACTGAAGCACGACTAGTTGATGCACACTATAGTCAGATTGAAATTAATTCTAGAACACAAGTTCGCATTAAAGAACTCACAACCACCGTCAATCAAATCATAAAATTCTCTAAAAGTGCACAAGTTGATTCAGGCCATATATACGATATGGTATTAGCTCGTAATAGAATCATTGTTATGGGCCTACAGAATTTGATGTTAACAATCACACACGAAAAAATTAACGTAGTTAGTCCAAGCATCTTGGACCATGCAGATTTGGAGCAAGTTTGGGTCGAGGAGCCCACCGACACCCCCATAAGGGAAATTTTGTCCGTGGCGTCCGTGAAAGTGTTACAATCCCTTAACATTTTGCATTTCATAATAAAATTCCCCAATATCATTATGGCCTGTAACAAGATCACCATTCTTCACCATGATACGGTGTTAGGGTTAGAGGATAATGTGGTGGCGGAGTGTAACGGAGAAATCCGCGCCGTCAAGAACTGCTCCATATCATCCGGGGCAACGTTCTGTCAGTAATCTTCGGTGAGCTCGTGCGCCCAAGAACTCAACGCTGGAGTCGTGGCGCATTGCAATACACAGCAGAGCGATCTTCATCCGATAACCTATGTCGACGAACGAATCATTGTCATCAATGATAAACCAGCACTTGTGCGCGTGGATAATGGAACGAACATCCACGCACCTGATAACATTTACTGAGAGTGCTATGATCAATGAGACCGTCTTTATAAATCACGACATGGTCCACCAGAGGCACCCGGAGACCCGCAGCCCAGTTGAAGGAAGTTATTGCCCAAATAGGGTCGGCCGAGGGCGGCCGGACCGATCGTCCGTTCAGAAGCAACGGTCAAATTGCTGACCAAGCATTTGGCCGGAAGCTCGCACATAGCCGCCAAAGCTCTGCACTTCAGCAGGGGCCGCTATGAAGCGTTTCCTTTGTTAGCTTTTAAGCAGTTCGCTTCTACATTCGAATGAATAAAGAGCACCAGCTCATTAAACGAAACTCCGGCGATCCGGCGTAATAACTTATTATTTCAAGCTATCTGAGTCTCTAGACCAGAAGCCATCGTAATATTCCTACTTCATCAATTAGGATTACACATTGCACTTTCCGTGCGACGAGAGTTGCGTGGAAAACTCCCGTATAATCGACAGGACTGCCGCCCGTGGACTGCTGCGTGGGATCATCCAGTAACCACCCAATTTCATTTACCTACCCATAGGATTATCCCAAAATCCATTTTATTGAACGTAAAACGATTGGACCGCTTTTTTTTTAAAATAAACAACGATTCAAGCGGTCGTATCAGTGGAAAATTCACGCACTTACAATCCGTTCCCATGCTTGGGGAACAAATGGCCACTGCGTTGGTCTAGTTAGAGGTAATATTAAAACATGTAAATTTCATATTAGCTACCTTAGCAGGACTAAGAGAAATAAAATTCAGTTTAAAATATCAACTCAACAAATGTAGACGTTTGCTTATGTTGAAGCCTCTTTACATTTTGGTCCTTTGAGCCTTCGAAATAAAAACTTCGACTTTCGGCTAGCTCCTTTGAGCGTTGCTAAGTTAATCTTGCAGCTGAAGGTAGCAAAAATAATTAACTCTTGTTTCCGCCTACCAAAAGTAAGGAACAGAGTATAAAAATAAAAAAGCAAAAATATGCACAAGAATCTTTTTTGTTTTAAAAATAAAACAAGCACCTTATAGTCTAAATAGCTAAAGGTGCTTTGTAACCATAATGAATTATGGTTTGGCGTGCTTGAGGCCATACATCAGCAAGTGAAAAATGCAATAAAAGCATTTAATAAATGCCATTAGAGCATAATAAATGCGACAAGAGCATAATAAATTAAAAAGTGCACAAAAAAGAACGCCTAAGTGCCTAATACACAAAATCATTTTTAGCATCGACGTCAACTAGAGAGAAGAAAGAAAAAACGAGGAACCTGCCAACGACGCATCGCCAACGACGCCTCGCAAACGACAAGTCCAACGACACAACTCAAGAACGCATCCCCATCGCCAAACGATTTTAAGATACGTGTGTGCGCCTAGCCTTGCTGGCCCTTTGGCAGAATGTTCACACATGAACACGGATATACATATAATATTATATGTAAGTTAACTAAGTTAACCGGACCGATCGTCCGTTCAGAAGCAACGGTCAAATTGCTGACCAAGCATTTGGCCGGAAGCTCGCACATAGCCGGCAAAGCTCTGCACCCTTGCAGGGCCGCTATGAAGCTTTTCCTTTGTTAGCTTTTAAGCAGTTCGCTTCTACATTTAAATGCATAAAGAGCACCAGCTCATTGAACGAAATTCCGGCGATCCCCCGTAATAACTTATTATTTCAAGCTATCTGAGTCTCTAGGCCAGAAGCCATCGTAATTGATGAATTAGGATTTCACATTGCACTTTCCGTGCGACGACAGCTGCGTGGGAAACTCCCGTATAATCGACAGGCCTGCCGCCCGTGAAGTGCTGCGTGGGATCATCCAGTGACCACCCAATTTCATTGACCTACCCATAGGATTATCCCAAACATTTAATTGGCATCCAACTACAGGAAACCGAACCCACAAAACTACACGCAAATTATGTAAGTGAGCTTCTGTTCCCACACTAACTTCAAACTGCATTTAGTGCTTTGAAATATTTGTATAATATTTGTCTTTGTATAGTTGCTTGCCTTAGTGGAAACCCGCTCCCCGCAGGCCCTTCACCATATTGTTACTTAGCTAGGCAGCGGCTCTGCTCACCGAGTCTTCGTCCAAGGCCTTCAAAGCGGCGACTCAGTCCCCGCGACTCCCTCGCCGTACTGCTTGGCCCCATGGGCACAACGGCTTGAGTATTCTCATACACAGCTCCTCATGAGCGATTCATTTGAATAATATAGGAATTCTAGGCCATACACTAGCGACTCAGAGCCCGAAAGCGACGATTCTGCAAAAAACTCTGCACTAAAAAGTGCCGGTACTAATTCATTTACTACATGTAAAATGTCTTTAGACGCAGAACATATTAAGAATGTACTAAAGGTACTACAGAAGCAATCCTTGGAATTGCGTAATTGCGGCGAAAGCCGCTTACCATATGTTCAGAAACTATGAGAAAAGTTCGCGACACTATCAGGCTGTAGGTATCATCAGGAGCAAAGTTAAAGGCCCTGCTGATGCAGTTCTGTCATCCTTCGGAACTGTGCTAACTGGAACTGGCGCAGGAGGTGGAGTCCAATCACGAGCGGTACACCTTCGCAGCTTCGTTTGCAAGAAGCCAAGAAGACAGGGACCGTAAACAATATCCCAAAGTGCAGGAGCGCCAGCAGGCGCCTCTACAAGCCAACTCGCAGGGAAGTGCCGGGAAGAACCCGCACTTTACAAAGCAGCACAGAGCAGAAGTGCACTCTGCTCCACGTAGCGACCGGATAAATCGAGGGAACACACCGGAACCTATGGACGTTGACCCGTCATTGTCCAAAATGCAACCATCTCACGGCCCGGCTTACCCGAAATCGAAGCCGGTCTCGTCTGGCCGCTCGGTTCCGCTTAAAAGGCAAAGGGTCAACCATGTTGCCCAGGCTTTGATAATTCGGACACGGCTTATGCCACCGCAGCCTCCAGTGCAGCGGATAAAGTCGACGATGATTCCATACTAGCGCATGACTCTGATGCCATTAATTTTTTAGGGGAAAATCCCTGCTACCCGTCATCAGACGAAGAGTAGCGAGGATCGACATGAAACTGCTGGATGACACGGGCGCGTCAAAAAATTTCATCTGACCATTTAAGGGGTTGAATGGCGTCCGCCCGGTGGAGTCCCAATTTGCAATCCATTCGATTCATGGTGTGACTACAGTCACTAAAAAATGTTTTGTGTCCATTTTTAATCTTAAAGCTACATTTTTTGTACTACCAGATTTGACCTCCTTTGACGCGATCGTTGGCCTAGACCTGTTAAAACAGGCCGGCTTGTCGCTTTGCCTAGCTTCCGGTCAGCTCAAATGGGGCTCCAAACTAGAGCACATTGATTTTCACACTTGCCCCGATGTCAATTTTACCAACGTAGATTGGTCGGACGCACCGCCCTTAATTAAGGGTGCTTTTTTAAAAATGCTCGGGAGTAGGAAAAAAGCTTTCGCTGATCCTAACGAGGCCCTTCCTTACAATACGTCGGTGGTAGCCACCATCCGGACGATTGACGAGGAGCCCATTTATGCCAAACTGTACCCATATCCCATGGGAGCAGCTGATTTCGTCAACGGCGAAATTCAGGAGCTGCTTAAAAATGGCATTATCCAAAAGTCGAAGTCCCCCTACAACAACCCAATATGGGTCGTAGACAAAAAGGGGAATCTTGGAAGAGCCAAACACTCAATCTGAAGTCTGGCTATCACCAAATCACGACCGCTGAACGCGAGCGTGAGAAGACGTCATTCTCAGTAATCGGGGGGAAGTATGAGTTCCTAAGACTCCCATTCGGACTCAGGAATGCTGCAAGCATCTTTCAAAGAACTATTGACGATATTCTGCGAGAGCAGATCGGCATCTTTTCGGAAGATGAAAATGCGCAACAACGCGCCTTTCAGAAACTACGTAATATCCTGGCATCTGAGGACGTCATCCTCAGATACCCTGACTACACAAAACCATTTGATCTAACGACAGATGCTTCGGCCTACGGCATTGCCGCAGTGCTGTCCCAAGAGGGACGTCCGATTACAATGATCTCTAGGGCATTGAGCGACAGAGAGGTTAACTATGCTACCAACGTATGGGAGCTGTTAGCCATAGTCTGGGCAGTAGCCAAGTTGCGGCACTACCAGGTTTTCAGTTATTTTTTATAATTTATAGCCTATACTACCTATACGCGGTCAAAGAAATAAACATTTTTACCGACCACCAACCGTTGACGTTTGCGGTATCGGAATCCAATCCGAACGCCAAGATAAAGAGGTGGAAAGCACGCATCGATGAGTCCGGCGCACGTATTTTTTACAAGCCCGGAAAAAATAACCTCGTCGTGACAACGGCCCATATCACTGCTTATTTCCAAGCAAATTATATTCCCGTCATCGACGGTCAAGTCTTAGTCTGAGAGGAATATGCCTACGTTAGACACTCAGCTAATCTCTCTGAGTATAGGCGAGTGGTTGATGAAACCGAAAACATGCTCGATATGTTCCCCCAGGACCACATGAGGAAGCTTCTGAGCATTGATATCGCTCATCTCCGTGATATGCTTAAGTCGTTGAGCGTCCATCACAGAGTTGCCAGGAGCCTAGACTTCTTGGGAACTGCGTTAAAGATTGTCGCTGGGACTCCTGACGCCGAAGATTTTGAGAATATAAAATTCACTGAAGCACGACTAGTTGATGCACACTATAGTCAGATTGAAGTTAATACTAGAACACAAGTTCGCATTAACGAACTCACAACCACCGTCAATCAAATCATAAAATTCTCTAAAAGTGCACAAGTTGATTCAGGCCATATATACGATATGGTATTAGCTCGTAATAGAATCATTGTTATGGGCCTACAGAATTTGATGTTAACAATCACACGCGAAAAAATTAACGTAGTTAGTCCAAGCATCTTGGACCATGCAGATTTGGAGCAAGTTTGGGTCGAGGAGCCCACCGACACCCATATAAGGGAAATTTTGTCCGTTGCGTCCGTGAAAGTGTTACAATCCCTTAACATTTTGCATTTCATAATAAAATTCCCCAATATCATTATGGCCTGTAACAAGATCACCATTCTTCACCATGATACGGTGTTAGGGTTAGAGGATAATGTGGTGGCGGAGTGTAACGGAGAAATCCGCGCCGTCAAGAACTGCTCCATATCATCCGGGGCAACGTTCTGTCAGTAATCTTCGGTGAGCTCGTGCGCCCAAGAACTCAACGCTGGAGTCGTGGCGCATTGCAATACACAGCAGAACGATCTTCATCCGATAACCTATGTCGACGAACGAATCATTGTCATCAATGATAAACCAGCACTTGTGCGCGTGGATAATGGAACGAACATCCACGCACCTGATGACATTTACTGAAAGTGCTATGGTCAATGAGACCGTCTTTATAAATCACGACATGGTCCACAAAAGGGCACCCGGAGACCCGCAGCCCAGTTGAAGGAAGTTATTGCCCAAATAGGGTCGGCCGAGGGCGGCCGGACCGATCGTCCGTTCAGAAGCAACGGTCAAATTGCTGACCAAGCATTTGGCCGGAAGCTCGCACATAGCCGCCAAAGCTCTGCACTTCAGCAGGGGCCGCTATGAAGCGTTTCCTTTGTTAGCTTTTAAGCAGTTCGCTTCTACATTCGATTGAATAAAGAGCACCAGCTCATTAAACGAAACTCCGGCGATCCGGCGTAATAACTTATTATTTCAAGCTATCTGAGTCTCTAGACCAGAAGCCATCGTAATATTCCTATTTCATCAATTAGGATTACACATTGCACTTTCCGTGCGACGAGAGTTGCGTGGAAAACTCCCGTATAATCGACAGGACTGCCGCCCGTGGACTGCTGCGTGGGATCATCCAGTAACCACCCAATTTCATTTACCTACCCATAGGATTATCCCAAAATCCATTTTATTGAACGTAAAACGATTGGACCGCTTTTTTTTTAAAATAAACAACGATTCAAGCGGTCGTATCAGTGGAAAATTCACGCACTTACAATCCGTTCCCATGCTTGGGGAACAAATGGCCACTGCGTTGGTCTAGTTAGAGGTAATATTAAAACATGTAAATTTCATATTAGCTACCTTAGCAGGACTAAGAGAAATAAAATTCAGTTTAAAATATCAACTCAACAAATGTAGACGTTTGCTTATGTTGAAGCCTCTTTACATTTTGGTCCTTTGAGCCTTCGAAATAAAAACTTCGACTTTCGGCTAGCTCCTTTGAGCGTTGCTAAGTTAATCTTGCAGCTGAAGGTAGCAAAAATAATTAACTCTTGTTTTCCCCCTACCAAAGGTAAGGAACAGAGTATAAAATTAAAAAAGCAAAAAGAAACACAAGAATCTTTTATGTTTTAAAAATAAAACAAGCACCTTATAATCCAAATAGCTAAAGGCTGCTTTGTAACTATAATAAATTATGGTTTGGCGTGCTTGAGGCCATACATCAGCATGTAAAAAAAATGCTTATACGAACGGTATCAAAAGTTCGTAAATGCAATAAAAGCATTTAATAAATGCCATAAGATCATAATAAATTAAAAAGTGCACAAAAAAGAGTGCCTAAGTGCCTAATAAGCGCATATACAGTGTGCGAATAACTAACTGGACACAAACTCGCAGGGAAGTGCCGGGAAGAACCCGCACTTTACAAAGCAGCACAGAGCAGAAGTGCACTCTGCTCCACGTAGCGACCGGATAAATCGAGGGAACACACCGGAACCTATGGACGTTGACCCGTCATTGTCCAAAATGCAACCATCTCACGGCCCGGCTTACCCGAAATCGAAGCCGGTCTCGTCTGGCCGCTCGGTTCCGCTTAAAAGGCAAAGGGTCAACCATGTTGCCCAGGCTTTGATAATTCGGACACGGCTTATGCCACCGCAGCCTCCAGTGCAGCGGATAAAGTCGACGATGATTCCATACTAGCGCATGACTCTGATGCCATTAATTTTTTAGGGGAAAATCCCTGCTACCCGTCATCAGACGAAGAGTAGCGAGGATCGACATGAAACTGCTGGATGACACGGGCGCGTCAAAAAATTTCATCTGACCATTTAAGGGGTTGAATGGCGTCCGCCCGGTGGAGTCCCAATTTGCAATCCATTCGATTCATGGTGTGACTACAGTCACTAAAAAATGTTTTGTGTCCATTTTTAATCTTAAAGCTACATTTTTTGTACTACCAGATTTGACCTCCTTTGACGCGATCGTTGGCCTAGACCTGTTAAAACAGGCCGGCTTGTCGCTTTGCCTAGCTTCCGGTCAGCTCAAATGGGGTTCCAAACTAGAGCACATTGATTTTCACACTTGCCCCGATGTCAATTTTACCAACGTAGATTGGTCGGACGCACCGCCCTTAATTAAGGGTGCTTTTTTAAAAATGCTCGGGAGTAGGAAAAAAGCTTTCGCTGATCCTAACGAGGCCCTTCCTTACAATACGTGGTAGCCACCATCCGGACGATTGACGAGGAGCCCATTTATGCCAAACTGTACCCATATCCCATGGGAGCAGCTGATTTCGTCAACGGCGAAATTCAGGAGCTGCTTAAAAATGGCATTATCCAAAAGTCGAAGTCCCCCTACAACAACCCAATATGGGTCGTAGACAAAAAGGGGAATCTTGGAAGAGCCAAACACTCAATCTGAAGTCTGGCTATCACCAAATCACGACCGCTGAACGCGAGCGTGAGAAGACGTCATTCTCAGTAATCGGGGGGAAGTATGAGTTCCTAAGACTCCCATTCGGACTCAGGAATGCTGCAAGCATCTTTCAAAGAACTATTGACGATATTCTGCGAGAGCAGATCGGCATCTTTTCGGAAGATGAAAATGCGCAACAACGCGCCTTTCAGAAACTACGTAATATCCTGGCATCTGAGGACGTCATCCTCAGATACCCTGACTACACAAAACCATTTGATCTAACGACAGATGCTTCGGCCTACGGCATTGCCGCAGTGCTGTCCCAAGAGGGACGTCCGATTACAATGATCTCTAGGGCATTGAGCGACAGAGAGGTTAACTATGCTACCAACGTATGGGAGCTGTTAGCCATAGTCTGGGCAGTAGCCAAGTTGCGGCACTACCAGGTTTTCAGTTATTTTTTATAATTTATAGCCTATACTACCTATACGCGGTCAAAGAAATAAACATTTTTACCGACCACCAACCGTTGACGTTTGCGGTATCGGAATCCAATCCGAACGCCAAGATAAAGAGGTGGAAAGCACGCATCGATGAGTCCGGCGCACGTATTTTTTACAAGCCCGGAAAAAATAACCTCGTCGTGACAACGGCCCATATCACTGCTTATTTCCAAGCAAATTATATTCCCGTCATCGACGGTCAAGTCTTAGTCTGAGAGGAATATGCCTACGTTAGACACTCAGCTAATCTCTCTGAGTATAGGCGAGTGGTTGATGAAACCGAAAACATGCTCGATATGTTCCCCCAGGACCACATGAGGAAGCTTCTGAGCATTGATATCGCTCATCTCCGTGATATGCTTAATTCGTTGAGCGTCCATCACAGAGTTGCCAGGAGCCTAGACTTCTTGGGAACTGCGTTAAAGATTGTCGCTGGGACTCCTGACGCCGAAGATTTTGAGAATATAAAATTCACTGAAGCACGACTAGTTGATGCACACTATAGTCAGATTGAAGTTAATACTAGAACACAAGTTCGCATTAACGAACTCACAACCACCGTCAATCAAATCATAAAATTCTCTAAAAGTGCACAAGTTGATTCAGGCCATATATACGATATGGTATTAGCTCGTAATAGAATCATTGTTATGGGCCTACAGAATTTGATGTTAACAATCACACGCGAAAAAATTAACGTAGTTAGTCCAAGCATCTTGGACCATGCAGATTTGGAGCAAGTTTGGGTCGAGGAGCCCACCGACACCCATATAAGGGAAATTTTGTCCGTTGCGTCCGTGAAAGTGTTACAATCCCTTAACATTTTGCATTTCATAATAAAATTCCCAAATATCATTATGGCCTGTAACAAGATCACCATTCTTCACCATGATACGGTGTTAGGGTTAGAGGATAATGTGGTGGCGGAGTGTAACGGAGAAATCCGCGCCGTCAAGAACTGCTCCATATCATCCGGGGCAACGTTCTGTCAGTAATCTTCGGTGAGCTCGTGCGCCCAAGAACTCAACGCTGGAGTCGTGGCGCATTGCAATACACAGCAGAACGATCTTCATCCGATAACCTATGTCGACGAACGAATCATTGTCATCAATGATAAACCAGCACTTGTGCGCGTGGATAATGGAACGAACATCCACGCACCTGATGACATTTACTGAAAGTGCTATGGTCAATGAGACCGTCTTTATAAATCACGACATGGTCCACAAAAGGGCACCCGGAGACCCGCAGCCCAGTTGAAGGAAGTTATTGCCCAAATAGGGTCGGCCGAAGGCGGTCGGACCGATCGTCCGTTCAGAAGCAACGGTCAAATTGCTGACCAAGCATTTGGCCGGAAGCTCGCACACAGCCGCCAAAGCTCTGCACTTCAGCAGGGGCCGCTATGAAGCGTTTCCTTTGTTAGCTTTTAAGCAGTTCGCTTCTACATTCGATTGAATAAAGAGCACCAGCTCATTAAACGAAACTCCGGCGATCCGGCGTAATAACTTATTATTTCAAGCTATCTGAGTCTCTAGACCAGAAGCCATCGTAATATTCCTATTTCATCAATTAGGATTACACATTGCACTTTCCGTGCGACGAGAGTTGCGTGGAAAACTCCCGTATAATCGACAGGACTGCCGCCCGTGGACTGCTGCGTGGGATCATCCAGTAACCACCCAATTTCATTTACCTACCCATAGGATTATCCCAAAATCCATTTTATTGAACGTAAAACGATTGGACCGCTTTTTTCTTAAAATAAACAACGATTCAAGCGGTCGTATCAGTGGAAAATTCACGCACTTACAATCCGTTCCCATGCTTGGGGAACAAATGGCCACTGCGTTGGTCTAGTTTGAGGTAATATTAAAACATGTAAATTTCATATTAGCTACCTTAGCAGGACTAAGAGAAATAAAATTCAGTTTAAAATATCAACTCAACAAATGTAGACGTTTGCTTATGTTGAAGCCTCTTTACATTTTGGTCCTTTGAGCCTTCGAAATAAAAACTTCGACTTTCGGCTAGCTCCTTTGAGCGTTGCTAAGTTAATCTTGCAGCTGAAGGTAGCAAAAATAATTAACTCTTGTTTTCCCCCTACCAAACGTAAGGAACAGAGTATAAAATTAAAAAAGCAAAAAGAAACACAAGAATCTTTTATGTTTTAAAAATAAAACAAGCACCTTATAATCCAAATAGCTAAAGGCTGCTTTGTAACTATAATAAATTATGGTTTGGCGTGCTTGAGGCCATACATCAGCATGTAAAAAAAATGCTTATACGAACGGTATCAAAAGTTCGTAAATGCAATAAAAGCATTTAATAAATGCCATAAGATCATAATAAATTAAAAAGTGCACAAAAAAGAGTGCCTAAGTGCCTAATAACCGCATATACAGTGTGCGAATAACTAACTGGACACAAAAAAAAAAGTGCTATCAACTCAAAAAAAAAAGAAAATACAAAATCTTCTTTAGCATCGACGTCAACTAGAGAGAAGGAAGAAAAAACCAGGAACCTGCCAACGACGCATCGCCAACGACGCCTCGCAAACGACAAGGACATAACTCAGGAACGCATCGCCATCGCCAAAAGATAATCTAAATTTTTTTTTTTAATTTTACCTTAATATTATAAAATAAAAAAAGATTATTTTGATGTCAGAAAAAAGCGATAGTGTCTAAAAAAGCAGTCCGAAATTATTTTGGAAATAAGAAAGTTGGAAATAAAAACAATTTTAAGTGAGAAAGAATTTTTTATATTAGAAGCACTGCGAACATTATTCGTTGCTAGTCATAGCAATTTATTAACGATCGGCATTGTCGATCATGAATATTTTAACACCAAGCAGTATGATGTAATAATGATGGCGTTGACACAGATAAAAATAAAATATGAAAAGAATAAAGGTAGTTTCGTAGACAAACCAGTCCCAAAAGCAAATCCTGAGACAATGGGTATTCAGGAGCCACAGGGTATGTCGCAGGCTATGTCGAGTGACAACGCGTCGAAAGTAGAGAAGGCATTCTGTAGAAATGTTGGGCAATTTCGAATATATCTAGAAGAGACGTCAAAACTAATAGATATTAGTCTAGATTTCCTTTAAATAAGAAACAAATAATAATAAGAATTAACAAGAATAATAATAATAAGAACAAATTCAAATAAGAACAAAATAGAATTTTAATATTTAATTATATTTATTTTGAAAGTTCGATATTTGAGGATGAAATTAGTGAACTTGAGTTTGACAAGCAAAATATTTTGAACAGCCATAAATAGTCGACTCAGTGGAACAGCTAAGAAAGCTGAAATGTCGACGGTGGTTAGGGCAGAGGAGTTACCACCCCTGCCTAAAATTCAAATACCCAATTTCTTTGGTGATTCCAAAGAATGGGAATCCTTCTCTCAAGTTTAATTACCTCAAATCAGCATTAAAAGGAGAAGCCAGGAATGTGGTAACTCATTTATTGCTTGGCTCTGGGGAAAATTATGAAGCCACCTGGGAATTTTTATCCAAGCGGTATGAGAATAAAAGACAAATTTTCTCTGAAGATATGAATATGCCAAGTTTAAATTTGGAATCCAATAAACAAAAAAAAACATTTATTGACACAATTAATGAGGGTATATATATCATAAAATTAAAGGCACATTATCGGAAGATGTGGATGCAATTTTTGCTCACATAATTCTTCGAAAATTTGATAAAGAGTCGCTCAACTTATTTGAAAGCCATATCAAAAAAACAAAAGAGATACAGGCACTCTCTGATGTTATGGACTTTTTAGAGCAAAGGCTTAATTTAATATCTTAATTTTTACAGGACGTTAGCCCTGTAAAGAAAATTATTAACACGAACAAAAATTATAGTGACAATTGTGTATATTGTGAACTACCGGGTCATTATTTAATTCAATGCCATAAATTTAAAATAATGAATCAGCAGAACGGTCTGACTGGGTAAAAAAAAATATGATTTGCCTAAGATGTCTGAAGCATCCGTTTAATAAAAAAGGTACAAGCGAGCAGCTCTGTTCGATTTGTCGGAAACCTCACCACACGTTACTTCACCTTACAGGTAATAATCCAGAAAAAGTGAATACGTGTAGAACAACAGGGCAAGCCTTGTTAGCCACGACTTTGATTTAAGTGAAGTAAGGATTTGGAGGTTTTCAAGTGTAGTATCTTCCACAGGAACGGGCATCTCCAAGCACAAAGCGATAATTTCAATAAAAAATTATCCAAAAAATTTGGAAATTGAAGCACTCATTCTTCCAAAACTCATGAAAGCGCTTCCAGTCAGCACAATTAATGTTGATCAGAAAAAATGGAAGAGTTTTAAAGTAGCCGACCCCGATTTTAATAAACCTGGTCGTATCGATCTAATCGTTGGAGCAGACGTATATACTCACATTCTGCAGAATGGAGTTATAAAAACGGACGGTCTCTTGGTCAAAAAACTGGTTTCGGGATAGTTTCTGGATGTACAAAATCCAAAGGAAAGGAAACTATTGTAGCTACAACGATAGAATTAAAAGATTTAGATCGCTATTAAGAAATTGAGGAAAACGAAAAGAATGACATCGAATCGGAATTATGCGAAGATAATTTCATTAAAACCACAACAAAAGACGCAGGTGGGCGATACGTTGTGTCTATCCCATTTAAACAAGATGTCATCTTAGGAGATTCAAAGAAGCAAGCAATGGCTCGTTTTATAAATTTGGAGAAGAAATTAAAAAATAATAAAAAACTTAAGGCTGATTATTCTAAATTTATGAAAGAATATATCGAGTTAGGACACATGGTCAAAGTACCTAAAGATGGTAAGTATTTTTTACCACACCAAGCTGTTATCAGAGATTCAAGCCTGACGACGAAGCTGAGAGTAAACTACTCTCACTTGATGCTTCAGCAAAAACTTCAAATAATAAAAGTTTGACGATATAATGTGGGTTGGTCCACGAGTTCAAAAAGATATTTTTGACATTATTGTTAAGTGGAGGAAATGGGAATTTGTTGTTTCTGCGGACATTGAAAAAATTTACCGCCAGATTAAAATAAATGAAAATTACCAAAAATATGAATATATTTTATGGAGAAATTCTTTAGAAGGAAAAATTAAAAATTATAAGCTAACAACAGTCACTTATGGTACGCCATCTGCACCATACTTAGCTACTAGGGTTCTGGTGGACATAGCAGTTAAATGTCAAAAGAAAATATAAGTGAAATAATAAGGAACCATTTTTAAATGGACGACCTAATGACTGGAGCCGATTCTGTAGAAGACGCCAAAAGTGTTGTCCAACTAATCTCAAACGAATTACAAAAAGTAGGACAAAATTTGAGAAAATGGATATCTAATAATTCAGAAATAATATCAACAGTAGAGGATATTATGGATAACAAGGTTCTTAGTATTATTAAAAATGAGAGTGTTAAAACACATGGACTTCAATGGGAACCACAAAAGGATTTATTTAAGTTTAAAGTAAGTTGCGGGTCATCCAAATTGACAAACAAAATATATGATCCCTTAGGATGGTTGGCTCCCGTGACTATTTTAGGAAAGCTTTTCAAAAACTTTGGATAAGCAAAAGTGAATGGGATCAGGAATTAGCAGCAGAAGATTTGAAATACTGGGAAGTATATAAAGAAAATTTATTATATTTAGAAAATATTCGAATCCAAAGATGGATTTATTCTAGAAATGGGATAAGTATTTAGCTACATGGATTTGCTGATGCCTCAGAAAAAGCATATGCTGCAGTAGTGTATGCTAAAGTTGGAGATGATGTAACTATAATAGCTAGCAAAAGTAGAAAAGTAAAAAATAGGAAAACTATCCGTAATCTAGAACTGTGTGCCGCTCATTTGTTAACCCTACTGATCCAAAGAATAAAAGAGTCATTAACCAGTAAGGTAGAAATTTATGCTTAGAGTGATTCCACTATCACTTAAGCATGGATCAAGAGTGGCAGAAGTAAGGTTAAATTTATCAGACGAAGAACAGATGACATTCGAAAACTAGCCAACACTGAATGGAATCATGTAAGGTCTGAAGAAAATCCAGCTGATTTAGCATCTAAAGGAATTGATTCAAACCAATTGTTTTGGAATTTGGTGATCTATTATAAAATGGATCCATATTTTAAAATGATTACAAAAGGAAAGGCGCTTATAAGGGATATGAGAAAGGGGTATGCGAAAGACTACATAGCTTTGAAGAGCAATGTAGTTTGGTTTTTGATAATATGCAAGGTCTATTAGTGGAACTTGAAGAAAACAATAAATTGTTTATAATGCAGTCTAGATCCAGAAGCAAACGTGCTCCGTTAGAATTTATGGGTTCATTGTACCATATTTTATTTGGATGAAGATGACAGAGAGCTTCACTCCTTAATCGTAGAAGGCGAAAAAATTCAAGCAGGAATTATAAGCTTTTTTTTATTGATATTAATCACTGTAGGTTAAATACAAATATTCTTAGGCCAAATCAGCTTAAAAATGAAATTGTAAAAATTCAGCAAAGTCTTTCGGAGAATTCAGTTATTCCAGGAAAACGACCAGGAACGGAACTCAAGGAGGTGTATACACTGTTAAAAGCCAGAGGTTTATTTATCAACGACAAATTAATCATTAGTGCAAAGGTGCCTCTGTTTAGTAGACATCCATCTAAATTGTTCAGACTGATTCCATTGCCAATTCGAAATGTAGATCAGATGATAAGGGTGCATACAATTCCGAATATATAATTTACAATTTCGAAATAGATTCTTATCACATAATGACTAAATAAGAGAATATGCATGGGAAGTCGGCCGTGGAATTCTGCAAATGATAATGCATGTGAGATTCATCCTCTAAAGCCAGATAAAGCGGCGAATTGTATCTATAAAACAGTCGTCGACTCTAAAAGTTTCAGGGTTGAGTTGGAAAAGAAAAGCAGCTGGTTATTTAATTATAAATTGAAAGACTTAGATTTCCATCATACTTCCGGACATGCTGGTTTAATTATTTCCTTAATAATCATGGTAATCTTAATAATATATTTCCTACGGGAATTTACTGTTAGACAACGAGTGCAAGCAATTATCATTGCAGGTCCATCGCCAGCACTATAAAAGTTAATAAGTTAAAGGCGAAAAGAACAAAAAAAAATTATCATAAATTAAGTCTAATTTCAACTGTAAATTATAAGAAATGCGCCTAGCCTTGATGGTTTTTTGGCAGAATGACACATGAGCACGGATATACATATAATATTGTATAAGTTAACACTGTTAAAGCCGCGATCAGCTTTATGTAAAATAGAATAAGTTTCAGTTTGATCTCAATTATAATAAAGAGCACTTGCTCAAGAAACCTACTCCAGCGAAGGCTGCATATTTTATATTGGTTGGCTAGCCTTAAGGACAGACAACAACGGAGAAAGTTCTCCCAACATATACCAAACTTATCCCAAGCTGCGCAACGAAACGTTGCGCACCACGAGCAGAGAAGATCTCCGCTCCCCTCATTGATCGAGAGGCCGGCCAAGTCGGTCTGACGTCATCACCCCTTCCCGACGGACTGCGGTGTGGGACAATCCAGGGAAATACATAAAACATAATTTATATATATTGAACGTAAAACGATTGGACCGCTGCAGGACATGTATTGTCAAACATGGGTCTGCCTATATTTAAAAAAAAAAAACAACGCTTGAGCGTTAGAAATAAAAATACCACGAACTCCTGCGTGGGTTCATCGCATAAATAACGATGCAAGCGATCGTATCAGTGGAAAATTCCCGCACTTACAATCCGTTCCCATGTTTGGGGATGAAATGGCCACTGCGTTGGTCTAGTTAGAGATAAGATTAGAACATGTAAATTTAGGGGATTTAGAGAAATAAAATTCAGTTTGCGTTGCAGCCTCTTTACACAACATTTTTCAAATGTATGGGCGTTACAGTTTTAGGCGGCTTGAGGGCGCTGAAGTGTGCGTTGCAAAAAGGTCTTTGGCAAATCTATAGAATTTTACAAGATATAAAATAATGAAAAAATATTGTGTGTGACAGTTTTAGGCGGGTGTGACAGTTTTAGGCTGTTTGAGGGCGCTAGGGTGTGCGTTGCAAAAAGGTTTTAGGCAAATCTATAGAAATTTTCAAAATATATAAAAAAAAGTTGTTTGGCAAATCAATAGAAATTTACAAAATTTATTAAGAAATGAATAAAAACAAGCCATTTTTCAAAAGTGTGGTCGTGACAGTTTTGGCCGGGTTGTGGGCGCTAGAGTGGACGTTGCAAAAAGGTTTTAGGCAAGTCTATAGAAAGTTTCAAAATATATAAAAAAAATGAATGAATTCACACCAGTTTTCAAAAGTGTGGGCGTGATCTTTCAGGCGGTTTGTTGGCGTGGCAAAATGGTTTTGGGCAAATGTATAGAAATTTACAATATATAAAATAATGAAAAAATATCACTGTTTTCAAATGTGTGGGAGTGACAGTTTTAGGCGGATGGTAGGCGTTGGAGTGGGCGTGGAAAAAAGTTGTTTGGCAAATCATTAGAAATTTACAAAATATTTAAAAAATGAATAAAAACAAACCATTTCCCACAAGTGTGGTCGTGACAGTTTTGGCCGGGTTGTTGGCGCTAGAGTGGGCGTGGGAAAAAGCTTTTCGGCAAATCTATAGAATTTTACAAGATATAAAATAATGAAAAAATATCACATTTTTCAAAAATGTGGGCGTGACAGTTTTGGGCGGATTGTGGACGTTGGAGTGGGCGTGGCAAAAAGTTGCTTAGCAAATCTATAGAAAGTTACAAAGTATATAAAAAAATTAATAAATACACAGCATTTTTGAAAAGTATGGTCTTGACATTTTAGGCGCTTTGTGGGCGTGGCAAAAAGGTTTTCGGCAATTCCTAAGATATTTAGAAGGTATAAAATAATGTAAAACTGTCACATTTTCAAATGTGTGGGCGTGAGAGTTTGGGCCGGATTGTGGGCGTTGGTGTGGGCGTGAAAAAAAGTTGTTTGGCAAATCAATAGAAATTTACAAAATATATAAAATATTGAAAAAATATCACATTTGTCAAATGTGTGGGCGTGGCAGTTTGGCGGATAGTGGGCGTTAAAGTGGGCATAGCAAAAAGTTGTTTGGCAAATCAATAGAAATTTACAAAATATATAAAGAAATGAATAAAAGTAAACCATTTTTCAAAAGTGTAGACGTGACAGTTTTAGGCGGATTGTGGGCGTTGGAGTGGGCGTGGAAAAAAGTTGTTTGGCAAATCAATAGAAATTTACAAAATATTTAAAAAATGAATAAAAACAAACCATTTCCCACAAGTGTGGGCGTGACAGTTTTAGGCGGATTGTGGGCGTTGGAGTTTGGCGTGGCAAACAGTTGTTTGGCAAATCTATAGAAAGTTACAAAATAAATAAAAAAATTAATAAATACGCACCATTTTTCAAAAGTATTGATATTTTGATATTGATATTAATGATATTTGATATTAATTTGATATTTTAGGCGGTTTGTGGGCGTGGCAAAAATTTTTTTGGCAAATCTATAGAAATTTACAAGATTTAAAATAATGAAAAAAATTCACATTTTTCAAATGTGTGGGCGTGACAGTTTTGGCGGATAGTGGGCGTTGGACTAGGCATAGTAAAAATTTGTTTGCAAATCAATAGAAATTTACAAAATATATAAAGAAATGAATAAAAACAAACCATTTTTCAAAAGTGTGGGCGTGACAGTTTTAGGCGGATTGTGGGCGTTGGAGTGGGCGTGGAAAAAAGTTGTTTGGCAACTCTATAGAAATTTACAAAATTTATAAAAAAATAAAAAAAAATATGACATTTTTTAAAAGTGTGGGCGTGACTTTCCAGGCGATTCGTGGGCGTGGCAAAAAGGTTTTGGGCAAATCTATAGAAATTTACAAGATAAGAAATAATGAAAAATATCACATTTTTCAAATGTGTGGGCGTGACAATTGTGGCTGGATTGTGGGCGTTGGAGTAGGCGTGGCAAAAATTTGTTTGGCAAATCAATAGAAATTTACAAAATATATAAAAAAATGAATAAAAACATATCATTTCTCAAAGGTGTGGGCGTGACAGTTTTAGGTTGATTGTTGGCGTTGGAGTGGGCGTGGCAAAAAGTTGTTTGGCAAATCTATAGGAATTTACAAAATATATAAAAAAAATATGACAACATTTTTCAAAAGTGTGGGAGTGACAGTTTTGGCCGGATTGTGGGCGCTAGAGTGGGCGCTGCAAAAAGGTAGAAAGTTACGAAATATAAAAAAAATTAATAAATACACACAATTTTTCAAAAGTATGGGCTTGATATATTAGGCGGTTTGTGGGCGTGGCAAAAAGGTTTTCGGCAAATCTATAGAAATTTACAAGATATAAAATAATGAAAAATATCACATTTTTCAAAAATATGGGCTTGACAGTTTTGGCCAGATTGTGGACGTTAGAGTGGGCGTGGCAAAAAGTTGCTTAGCAAATCTATAGAAAGTTACAAAATATATAAAAAAAATTAATAAATACACAGCATTTTTCAAAAGTATGGTCTTGACATTTTAGGCGGTTTGTGGTCGTGGCAAAAAGGTTTTCGGCAAATCTTAAGAAATTTACAAGATATAAAATAATGTAAAACTGTCACATTTTCAAATGTGTGGGCGTTAGAGTTTGGGCCGGATTGTGGGCGTTGGTGTGGGCGTGAAAAAAAGTTGTTTGGCAAATAAATAGAAATTTACAAAATATATAAAGTAATGAAAAAATATCACATTTTTCAAATGTGTGGGCGACAGTTTTGGCGGATAGTGGGCGTTGGAGTGGGCGTGGCAAAAAGTTGTTTGGCAAATCAATAGAAATTTACAAAATATATAAGGAAATGAATATAAGTAAACCATTTTTCAAAAGTGTGGGCGTGACAGTTTTAGGCGGATTGTGGGCGTTGGAGTTGGCGTGGCAAACAGTTGTTTGGCAAATCTATAGAAAGTTACATAATAAATACAAAAAATTAATAAATACACACCATTTTTCAAAAGTATGGGCTTGATATTTTAGGCGGTTTGTGGGCGTGGCAAAAAGGTTTTCGGCAAATCTATAGAAATTTACAAGATATAAAATAATGAAAAATATCACATTTTTCAAAAATATGGGCTTGACAGTTTTGGCCAGATTGTGGACGTTAGAGTGGGCGTGGCAAAAAGTTGCTTAGCAAATCTATAGAAAGTTACAAAATATATAAAAAAAATTAATAAATACACAGCATTTTTCAAAAGTATGGTCTTGACATTTTAGCCGCTTTGTGGGCGTGGCAAAAAGGTTTTCGGCAAATCTGTAGAAATTTACAAGATATAAAATAATGTAAAACTTTCACATTTTCAAATGTGTGGGCGTTAGAGTTTGGGCCGGATTGTGGGCGTTGGTGTGGGCGTGAAAAAAAGTTGTTTGGCAAATAAATAGAAATTTACAAAATATATAAAGTAATGAAAAGATATCACATTTTTGCTCAAGAAACCTACTCCAGCGAAGGCTGCATATTTTATATTGGTTGGCTAGCCTTAAGGACAGACAACAACGGAGAAAGTTCTCCCAAAATATACCAAACTTATCCCAAGCTGCGCAACGAAACGTTGCGCACCACGAGCAGAGAAGATCTCCGCTCCCCTCATTGATCGAGAGGCCGGCCAAGTCGGTCTGACGTCATCACCCCTTCCCGACGGACTGCGGTGTGGGACAATCCAGGGAAATACATAAAACATAATTTATATATATTGAACGTAAAACGATTGGACCGCTGCAGGACATGTATTGTCAAACATGGGTCTGCCTATATTTAAAAAAAAACACCGCTTGAGCGTTAGAAATAAAAATACCACGAACTCCTGCGTGGGTTCATCGCATAAATAACGATGCAAGCGATCGTATCAGTGGAAAATTCCCGCACTTACAATCCGTTCCCATGTTTGGGGATGAAATGGCCACTGCGTTGGTCTAGTTAGAGATAAGATTAGAACATGTAAATTTAGGGGATTTAGAGAAATAAAATTCAGTTTGCGTTGCAGCCTCTTTACACAACATTTTTCAAATGTATGGGCGTTACAGTTTTAGGCGGCTTGAGGGCGCTGAAGTGTGCGTTGCAAAAAGGTCTTTGGCAAATCTATAGAATTTTACAAGATATAAAATAATGAAAAAATATTGTGTGTGACAGTTTTAGGCGGGTGTGACAGTTTTAGGCTGTTTGAGGGCGCTAGGGTGTGCGTTGCAAAAAGGTTTTAGGCAAATCTATAGAAATTTTCAAAATATATAAAAAAAAGTTGTTTGGCAAATCAATAGAAATTTACAAAATTTATTAAGAAATGAATAAAAACAAGCCATTTTTCAAAAGTGTGGTCGTGACAGTTTTGGCCGGGTTGTGGGCGCTAGAGTGGACGTTGCAAAAAGGTTTTAGGCAAGTCTATAGAAAGTTTCAAAATATATAAAAAAAATGAATGAATTCACACCAGTTTTCAAAAGTGTGGGCGTGATCTTTCAGGCGGTTTGTTGGCGTGGCAAAATGGTTTTGGGCAAATGTATAGAAATTTACAATATATAAAATAATGAAAAAATATCACTGTTTTCAAATGTGTGGGCGTGACAGTTTTAGGCGGATGGTAGGCGTTGGAGTGGGCGTGGAAAAAAGTTGTTTGGCAAATCAATAGAAATTTACAAAATATTTAAAAAATGAATAAAAACAAACCATTTCCCACAAGTGTGGTCGTGACAGTTTTGGCCGGGTTGTGGGCGCTAGAGTGGGCGTGGGAAAATTTTTTTTGGCAAATCTATAGAAATTTACAAGATTTAAAATAATGAAAAAAATTCACATTTTTCAAATGTGTGGGCGTGACAGTTTTGGCGGATAGTGGGCGTTGGACTAGGCATAGCAAAAATTTGTTTGCAAATCAATAGAAATTTACAAAATATATAAAGAAATGAATAAAAACAAACCATTTTTCAAAAGTGTGGGCGTGACAGTTTTAGGCGGATTGTGGGCGTTGGAGTGGGCGTGGAAAAAAGTTGTTTGGCAACTCTATAGAAATTTACAAAATTTATAAAAAAATAAAAAAAAATATGACATTTTTTAAAAGTGTGGGCGTGACTTTCCAGGCGATTCGTGGGCGTGGCAAAAAGGTTTTGGGCAAATCTATAGAAATTTACAAGATAAGAAATAATGAAAAATATCACATTTTTCAAATGTGTGGGCGTGACAATTGTGGCTGGATTGTGGGCGTTGGAGTAGGCGTGGCAAAAATTTGTTTGGCAAATCAATAGAAATTTACAAAATATATAAAAAAATGAATAAAAACATATCATTTCTCAAAGGTGTGGGCGTGACAGTTTTAGGTTGATTGTTGGCGTTGGAGTGGGCGTGGCAAAAAGTTGTTTGGCAAATCTATAGGAATTTACAAAATATATAAAAAAAATATGACAACATTTTTCAAAAGTGTGGGAGTGACAGTTTTGGCCGGATTGTGGGCGCTAGAGTGGGCGCTGCAAAAAGGTAGAAAGTTACGAAATATAAAAAAAATTAATAAATACACAAAATTTTTCAAAAGTATGGGCTTGATATATTAGGCGGTTTGTGGGCGTGGCAAAAAGGTTTTCGGCAAATCTATAGAAATTTACAAGATATAAAATAATGAAAAATATCACATTTTTCAAAAATATGGGCTTGACAGTTTTGGCCAGATTGTGGACGTTAGAGTGGGCGTGGCAAAAAGTTGCTTAGCAAATCTATAGAAAGTTACAAAATATATAAAAAAAATTAATAAATACACAGCATTTTTCAAAAGTATGGTCTTGACATTTCAGGCGGTTTGTGGTCGTGGCAAAAAGGTTTTCGGCAAATCTTAAGAAATTTACAAGATATAAAATAATGTAAAACTGTCACATTTTCAAATGTGTGGGCGTTAGAGTTTGGGCCGGATTGTGGGCGTTGGTGTGGGCGTGAAAAAAGTTGTTTGGCAAATAAATAGAAATTTACAAAATATATAAAGTAATGAAAAAATATCACATTTTTCAAATGTGTGGGCGACAGTTTTGGCGGATAGTGGGCGTTGGAGTGGGCGTGGCAAAAAGTTGTTTGGCAAATCAATAGAAATTTACAAAATATATAAGGAAATGAATATAAGTAAACCATTTTTCAAAAGTGTGGGCGTGACAGTTTTATGCGGATTGTGGGCGTTGGAGTTGGCGTGGCAAACAGTTGTTTGGCAAATCTATAGAAAGTTACATAATAAATACAAAAAATTAATAAATACACACCATTTTTCAAAAGTATGGGCTTGATATTTTAGGCGGTTTGTGGGCGTGGCAAAAAGGTTTTCGGCAAATCTATAGAAATTTACAAGATATAAAATAATGAAAAATATCACATTTTTCAAAAATATGGGCTTGACAGTTTTGGCCAGATTGTGGACGTTAGAGTGGGCGTGGCAAAAAGTTGCTTAGCAAATCTATAGAAAGTTACAAAATATATAAAAAAAATTAATAAATACACAGCATTTTTCAAAAGTATGGTCTTGACATTTTAGCCGCTTTGTGGGCGTGGCAAAAAGGTTTTCGGCAAATCTGTAGAAATTTACAAGATATAAAATAATGTAAAACTTTCACATTTTCAAATGTGTGGGCGTTAGAGTTTGGGCCGGATTGTGGGCGTTGGTGTGGGCGTGAAAAAAAGTTGTTTGGCAAATAAATAGAAATTTACAAAATATATAAAGTAATGAAAAGATATCACATTTTTGCTCAAGAAACCTACTCCAGCGAAGGCTGCATATTTTATATTGGTTGGCTAGCCTTAAGGACAGACAACAACGGAGAAAGTTCTCCCAAAATATACCAAACTTATCCCAAGCTGCGCAACGAAACGTTGCGCACCACGAGCAGAGAAGATCTCCGCTCCCCTCATTGATCGAGAGGCCGGCCAAGTCGGTCTGACGTCATCACCCCTTCCCGACGGACTGCGGTGTGGGACAATCCAGGGAAATACATAAAACATAATTTATATATATTGAACGTAAAACGATTGGACCGCTGCAGGACATGTATTGTCAAACATGGGTCTGCCTATATTTAAAAAAAAACACCGCTTGAGCGTTAGAAATAAAAATACCACGAACTCCTGCGTGGGTTCATCGCATAAATAACGATGCAAGCGATCGTATCAGTGGAAAATTCCCGCACTTACAATCCGTTCCCATGTTTGGGGATGAAATGGCCACTGCGTTGGTCTAGTTAGAGATAAGATTAGAACATGTAAATTTAGGGGATTTAGAGAAATAAAATTCAGTTTGCGTTGCAGCCTCTTTACACAACATTTTTCAAATGTATGGGCGTTACAGTTTTAGGCGGCTTGAGGGCGCTGAAGTGTGCGTTGCAAAAAGGTCTTTGGCAAATCTATAGAATTTTACAAGATATAAAATAATGAAAAAATATTGTGTGTGACAGTTTTAGGCGGGTGTGACAGTTTTAGGCTGTTTGAGGGCGCTAGGGTGTGCGTTGCAAAAAGGTTTTAGGCAAATCTATAGAAATTTTCAAAATATATAAAAAAAAGTTGTTTGGCAAATCAATAGAAATTTACAAAATTTATTAAGAAATGAATAAAAACAAGCCATTTTTCAAAAGTGTGGTCGTGACAGTTTTGGCCGGGTTGTGGGCGCTAGAGTGGACGTTGCAAAAAGGTTTTAGGCAAGTCTATAGAAAGTTTCAAAATATATAAAAAAAATGAATGAATTCACACCAGTTTTCAAAAGTGTGGGCGTGATCTTTCAGGCGGTTTGTTGGCGTGGCAAAATGGTTTTGGGCAAATGTATAGAAATTTACAATATATAAAATAATGAAAAAATATCACTGTTTTCAAATGTGTGGGCGTGACAGTTTTAGGCGGATGGTAGGCGTTGGAGTGGGCGTGGAAAAAAGTTGTTTGGCAAATCAATAGAAATTTACAAAATATTTAAAAAATGAATAAAAACAAACCATTTCCCACAAGTGTGGTCGTGACAGTTTTGGCCGGGTTGTGGGCGCTAGAGTGGGCGTGGGAAAATTTTTTTTGGCAAATCTATAGAAATTTACAAGATTTAAAATAATGAAAAAAATTCACATTTTTCAAATGTGTGGGCGTGACAGTTTTGGCGGATAGTGGGCGTTGGACTAGGCATAGCAAAAATTTGTTTGCAAATCAATAGAAATTTACAAAATATATAAAGAAATGAATAAAAACAAACCATTTTTCAAAAGTGTGGGCGTGACAGTTTTAGGCGGATTGTGGGCGTTGGAGTGGGCGTGGAAAAAAGTTGTTTGGCAACTCTATAGAAATTTACAAAATTTATAAAAAAATAAAAAAAAATATGACATTTTTTAAAAGTGTGGGCGTGACTTTCCAGGCGATTCGTGGGCGTGGCAAAAAGGTTTTGGGCAAATCTATAGAAATTTACAAGATAAGAAATAATGAAAAATATCACATTTTTCAAATGTGTGGGCGTGACAATTGTGGCTGGATTGTGGGCGTTGGAGTAGGCGTGGCAAAAATTTGTTTGGCAAATCAATAGAAATTTACAAAATATATAAAAAAATGAATAAAAACATATCATTTCTCAAAGGTGTGGGCGTGACAGTTTTAGGTTGATTGTTGGCGTTGGAGTGGGCGTGGCAAAAAGTTGTTTGGCAAATCTATAGGAATTTACAAAATATATAAAAAAAATATGACAACATTTTTCAAAAGTGTGGGAGTGACAGTTTTGGCCGGATTGTGGGCGCTAGAGTGGGCGCTGCAAAAAGGTAGAAAGTTACGAAATATAAAAAAAATTAATAAATACACAAAATTTTTCAAAAGTATGGGCTTGATATATTAGGCGGTTTGTGGGCGTGGCAAAAAGGTTTTCGGCAAATCTATAGAAATTTACAAGATATAAAATAATGAAAAATATCACATTTTTCAAAAATATGGGCTTGACAGTTTTGGCCAGATTGTGGACGTTAGAGTGGGCGTGGCAAAAAGTTGCTTAGCAAATCTATAGAAAGTTACAAAATATATAAAAAAAATTAATAAATACACAGCATTTTTCAAAAGTATGGTCTTGACATTTCAGGCGGTTTGTGGTCGTGGCAAAAAGGTTTTCGGCAAATCTTAAGAAATTTACAAGATATAAAATAATGTAAAACTGTCACATTTTCAAATGTGTGGGCGTTAGAGTTTGGGCCGGATTGTGGGCGTTGGTGTGGGCGTGAAAAAAAGTTGTTTGGCAAATAAATAGAAATTTACAAAATATATAAAGTAATGAAAAAATATCACATTTTTCAAATGTGTGGGCGACAGTTTTGGCGGATAGTGGGCGTTGGAGTGGGCGTGGCAAAAAGTTGTTTGGCAAATCAATAGAAATTTACAAAATATATAAGGAAATGAATATAAGTAAACCATTTTTCAAAAGTGTGGGCGTGACAGTTTTATGCGGATTGTGGGCGTTGGAGTTGGCGTGGCAAACAGTTGTTTGGCAAATCTATAGAAAGTTACATAATAAATACAAAAAATTAATAAATACACACCATTTTTCAAAAGTATGGGCTTGATATTTTAGGCGGTTTGTGGGCGTGGCAAAAAGGTTTTCGGCAAATCTATAGAAATTTACAAGATATAAAATAATGAAAAATATCACATTTTTCAAAAATATGGGCTTGACAGTTTTGGCCAGATTGTGGACGTTAGAGTGGGCGTGGCAAAAAGTTGCTTAGCAAATCTATAGAAAGTTACAAAATATATAAAAAAAATTAATAAATACACAGCATTTTTCAAAAGTATGGTCTTGACATTTTAGCCGCTTTGTGGGCGTGGCAAAAAGGTTTTCGGCAAATCTGTAGAAATTTACAAGATATAAAATAATGTAAAACTTTCACATTTTCAAATGTGTGGGCGTTAGAGTTTGGGCCGGATTGTGGGCGTTGGTGTGGGCGTGAAAAAAAGTTGTTTGGCAAATAAATAGAAATTTACAAAATATATAAAGTAATGAAAAGATATCACATTTTTGCTCAAGAAACCTACTCCAGCGAAGGCTGCATATTTTATATTGGTTGGCTAGCCTTAAGGACAGACAACAACGGAGAAAGTTCTCCCAACATATACCAAACTTATCCCAAGCTGCGCAACGAAACGTTGCGCACCACGAGCAGAGAAGATCTCCGCTCCCCTCATTGATCGAGAGGCCGGCCAAGTCGGTCTGACGTCATCACCCCTTCCCGACGGACTGCGGTGTGGGACAATCCAGGGAAATACATAAAACATAATTTATATATATTGAACGTAAAACGATTGGACCGCTGCAGGACATGTATTGTCAAACATGGGTCTGCCTATATTTAAAAAAAAAACACCGCTTGAGCGTTAGAAATAAAAATACCACGAACTCCTGCGTGGGTTCATCGCATAAATAACGATGCAAGCGATCGTATCAGTGGAAAATTCCCGCACTTACAATCCGTTCCCATGTTTGGGGATGAAATGGCCACTGCGTTGGTCTAGTTAGAGATAAGATTAGAACATGTAAATTTAGGGGATTTAGAGAAATAAAATTCAGTTTGCGTTGCAGCCTCTTTACACAACATTTTTCAAATGTATGGGCGTTACAGTTTTAGGCGGCTTGAGGGCGCTGAAGTGTGCGTTGCAAAAAGGTCTTTGGCAAATCTATAGAATTTTACAAGATATAAAATAATGAAAAAATATTGTGTGTGACAGTTTTAGGCGGGTGTTACAGTTTTAGGCTGTTTGAGGGCGCTAGGGTGTGCGTTGCAAAAAGGTTTTAGGCAAATCTATAGAAATTTTCAAAATATATAAAAAAAAGTTGTTTGGCAAATCAATAGAAATTTACAAAATTTATTAAGAAATGAATAAAAACAAGCCATTTTTCAAAAGTGTGGTCGTGACAGTTTTGGCCGGGTTGTGGGCGCTAGAGTGGACGTTGCAAAAAGGTTTTAGGCAAGTCTATAGAAAGTTTCAAAATATATAAAAAAAATGAATGAATTCACACCAGTTTTCAAAAGTGTGGGCGTGATCTTTCAGGCGGTTTGTTGGCGTGGCAAAATGGTTTTGGGCAAATGTATAGAAATTTACAATATATAAAATAATGAAAAAATATCACTGTTTTCAAATGTGTGGGAGTGACAGTTTTAGGCGGATGGTAGGCGTTGGAGTGGGCGTGGAAAAAAGTTGTTTGGCAAATCATTAGAAATTTACAAAATATTTAAAAAATGAATAAAAACAAACCATTTCCCACAAGTGTGGTCGTGACAGTTTTGGCCGGGTTGTTGGCGCTAGAGTGGGCGTGGGAAAAAGCTTTTCGGCAAATCTATAGAATTTTACAAGATATAAAATAATGAAAAAATATCACATTTTTCAAAAATGTGGGCGTGACAGTTTTGGGCGGATTGTGGACGTTGGAGTGGGCGTGGCAAAAAGTTGCTTAGCAAATCTATAGAAAGTTACAAAGTATATAAAAAAATTAATAAATACACAGCATTTTTCAAAAGTATGGTCTTGACATTTTAGGCGCTTTGTGGGCGTGGCAAAAAGGTTTTCGGCAATTCCTAAGATATTTACAAGGTATAAAATAATGTAAAACTGTCACATTTTCAAATGTGTGGGCGTGAGAGTTTGGGCCGGATTGTGGGCGTTGGTGTGGGCGTGAAAAAAAGTTGTTTGGCAAATCAATAGAAATTTACAAAATATATAAAATAATGAAAAAATATCACATTTGTCAAATGTGTGGGCGTGGCAGTTTGGCGGATAGTGGGCGTTAAAGTGGGCATAGCAAAAAGTTGTTTGGCAAATCAATAGAAATTTACAAAATATATAAAGAAATGAATAAAAGTAAACCATTTTTCAAAAGTGTAGACGTGACAGTTTTAGGCGGATTGTGGGCGTTGGAGTGGGCGTGGAAAAAAGTTGTTTGGCAAATCAATAGAAATTTACAAAATATTTAAAAAATGAATAAAAACAAACCATTTCCCACAAGTGTGGGCGTGACAGTTTTAGGCGGATTGTGGGCGTTGGAGTTTGGCGTGGCAAACAGTTGTTTGGCAAATCTATAGAAAGTTACAAAATAAATAAAAAAATTAATAAATACACACCATTTTTCAAAAGTATTGATATTTTGATATTGATATTAATGATATTTGATATTAATTTGATATTTTAGGCGGTTTGTGGGCGTGGCAAAATTTTTTTTGGCAAATCTATAGAAATTTACAAGATTTAAAATAATGAAAAAAATTCACATTTTTCAAATGTGTGGGCGTGACAGTTTTGGCGGATAGTGGGCGTTGGACTAGGCATAGCAAAAATTTGTTTGCAAATCAATAGAAATTTACAACATATATAAAGAAATGAATAAAAACAAACCATTTTTCAAAAGTGTGGGCGTGACAGTTTTAGGCGGATTGTGGGCGTTGGAGTGGGCGTGGAAAAAAGTTGTTTGGCAACTCTATAGAAATTTACAAAATTTATAAGAAAATAAAAAAAAATATGACATTTTTTAAAAGTGTGGGCGTGACTTTCCAGGCGATTCGTGGGCGTGGCAAAAAAGGTTTTGGGCAAATCTATAGAAATTTACAAGATAAGAAATAATGAAAAATATCACATTTTTCAAATGTGTGGGCGTGACAATTGTGGCTGGATTGTGGGCGTTGGAGTAGGCGTGGCAAAAATTTGTTTGGCAAATCAATAGAAATTTACAAAATATATAAAAAAATGAATAAAAACATACCATTTCTCAAAGGCGTGGGCGTGACAGTTTTAGGTTGATTGTTGGCGTTGGAGTGGGCGTGGCAAAAAGTTGTTTGGCAAATCTATAGGAATTTACAAAATATATAAAAAAAATATGACAACATTTTTCAAAAGTGTGGGAGTGACAGTTTTGGCCGGATTGTGGGCGCTAGAGTGGGCGCTGCAAAAAGGTTTTTGGCAAATCTGTAGAAAGATACGAAATATATAAAAAAATTAATAAATACACACAATTTTTCAAAAGTATGGGCTTGATATATTAGGCGGTTTGTGGGCGTGGCAAAAAGGTTTTCGGCAAATCTATAGAAATTTACAAGATATAAAATAATGAAAAATATCACATTTTTCAAAAATATGGGCTTGACAGTTTTGGCCAGATTGTGGACGTTAGAGTGGGCGTGGCAAAAAGTTGCTTAGCAAATCTATAGAAAGTTACAAAATATATAAAAAAAATTAATAACTACACAGCATTTTTCAAAAGTATGGTCTTGACATTTTAGGCGGTTTGTGGTCGTGGCAAAAAGGTTTTCGGCAAATCTTAAGAAATTTACAAGATATAAAATAATGTAAAACTGTCACATTTTCAAATGTGTGGGCGTTAGAGTATGGGCCGGATTGTGGGCGTTGGTGTGGGCGTGAAAAAAAGTTGTTTGGCAAATAAATAGAAATTTACAAAATATATAAAGTAATGAAAAAATATCACATTTTTCAAATGTGTGGGCGACAGTTTTGGCGGATAGTGGGCGTTGGAGTGGGCGTGGCAAAAAGTTGTTTGGCAAATCAATAGAAATTTACAAAATATATAAGGAAATGAATATAAGTAAACCATTTTTCAAAAGTGTGGGCGTGACAGTTTTAGGCGGATTGTGGGCGTTGGAGTTGGCGTGGCAAACAGTTGTTTGGCAAATCTATAGAAAGTTACAAAATATATAAAAAAAATTAATAAATACACAGCATTTTTCAAAAGTATGGTCTTGACATTTTAGGCGGTTTGTGGTCGTGGCAAAAAGGTTTTCGGCAAATCTTAAGAAATTTACAAGATATAAAATAATGTAAAACTGTCACATTTTCAAATGTGTGGGCGTTAGAGTTTGGGCCGGATTGTGGGCGTTGGTGTGGGCGTGAAAAAAAGTTGTTTGGCAAATAAATAGAAATTTACAAAATATATAAAGTAATGAAAAAATATCACATTTTTCAAATGTGTGGGCGTGACAGTTTTGGCGGATAGTGGGCGTTGGAGTGGGCGTGGCAAAAAGTTGTTTGGCAAATCAATAGAAATTTACAAAATATATAAGGAAATGAATATAAGTAAACCATTTTTCAAAAGTGTGGGCTTGACAGTTTTAGGCGGATTGTGGGCGTTGGAGTTGGCGTGGCAAACAGTTGTTTGGCAAATCTATAGAAAGTTACATAATAAATACAAAAAATTAATAAATACACACCATTTTTCAAAAGTATGGGCTTGATATTTTGGCGGTTTGTGGGCGTGGCAAAAATGTTTTCGGCAAATCTATAGAAATTTACAAGATATAAAATAATGAAAAATATCACATTTTTAAAAAATATGGGCTTGACAGTTTTGGCCAGATTGTGGACGTTAGAGTGGGCGTGGCAAAAAGTTGCTTAGCAAATCTATAGAAAGTTACAAAATATATAAAAAAAATTAATAAATACACAGCATTTTTCAAAAGTATGGTCTTGACATTTTAGCCGCTTTGTGGGCGTGGCAAAAAGGTTTTCGGCAAATCTTTAGAAATTTACAAGATATAAAATAATGTACAACTTTCACATTTTCAAATGTGTGGGCGTTAGAGTTTGGGCCGGATTGTGGGCGTTGGTGTGGGCGTGAAAAAAAGTTGTTTGGCAAATAAATAGAAATTTACGAAATATATAAAGTAATGAAAAGATATCACATTTTTCAAATGTGTGGGCGTGACAGTTTTGGCGGATAGTGGGCGTTGGAGTGGGCGTGGCAAAAAGTTGTTTGGCAAATCAATAGAAATTTACAAAATATATAAGGAAATGAATAAAAGTAAACCATTTTTCAAAAGTGTGGGCGTGACAGTTTTAGGCGGATTGTGGTCGTTGGAGTGGGCGTGGAAAAAAGTTGTTTGGCAAATCAATAGAAATTTACAAAATTTATAAAGAAATGAATAAAAACAAGCCATTTTTCAAAAGTGTGGTCATGACAGTTTTGGCCGGATTGTGGGCGCTAAAGTGGGCGTTGCAAAAAGGTTTTAGGCAAATCTATAGAAAGTTTCAAAATATATAAAAAAAAGTTGTTGGCAAATCAATAGAAATTTACAAAATATTTAAAAAATGAATAAAAACAAACCATTTCCCACAAGTGTGGTCGTGACAGTTTTAGGCGGATTGTGGGCGTTGGATTTGGCGTGGCAAAAAGTTGTTTGGCAAATCTATAGAAAGTTACAAAATATATAAAAAAAATTAATAAATACACACCATTTTTCAAAAGTATGTTCTTGATATTTTAGGCGGTTTGTGGTCGTGGCAAAAAGGTTTTCGGCAAATCTTAAGAAATTTACAAGATATAAAATAATGTAAAACTGTCACATTTTCAAATGTGTGGGCGTTAGAGTATGGGCCGGATTGTGGGCGTTGGTGTGGGCGTGAAAAAAAGTTGTTTGGCAAATAAATAGAAATTTACAAAATATATAAAGTAATGAAAAAATATCACATTTTTCAAATGTGTGGGCGACAGTTTTGGCGGATAGTGGGCGTTGGAGTGGGCGTGGCAAAAAGTTGTTTGGCAAATCAATAGAAATTTACAAAATATATAAGGAAATGAATATAAGTAAACCATTTTTCAAAAGTGTGGGCGTGACAGTTTTAGGCGGATTGTGGGCGTTGGAGTTGGCGTGGCAAACAGTTGTTTGGCAAATCTATAGAAAGTTACAAAATATATAAAAAAAATTAATAAATACACAGCATTTTTCAAAAGTATGGTCTTGACATTTTAGGCGGTTTGTGGTCGTGGCAAAAAGGTTTTCGGCAAATCTTAAGAAATTTACAAGATATAAAATAATGTAAAACTGTCACATTTTCAAATGTGTGGGCGTTAGAGTTTGGGCCGGATTGTGGGCGTTGGTGTGGGCGTGAAAAAAAGTTGTTTGGCAAATAAATAGAAATTTACAAAATATATAAAGTAATGAAAAAATATCACATTTTTCAAATGTGTGGGCGTGACAGTTTTGGCGGATAGTGGGCGTTGGAGTGGGCGTGGCAAAAAGTTGTTTGGCAAATCAATAAAAATTTACAAAATATATAAGGAAATGAATATAAGTAAACCATTTTTCAAAAGTGTGGGCTTGACAGTTTTAGGCGGATTGTGGGCGTTGGAGTTGGCGTGGCAAACAGTTGTTTGGCAAATCTATAGAAAGTTACATAATAAATACAAAAAATTAATAAATACACACCATTTTTCAAAAGTATGGGCTTGATATTTTGGCGGTTTGTGGGCGTGGCAAAAATGTTTTCGGCAAATCTATAGAAATTTACAAGATATAAAATAATGAAAAATATCACATTTTTAAAAAATATGGGCTTGACAGTTTTGGCCAGATTGTGGACGTTAGAGTGGGCGTGGCAAAAAGTTGCTTAGCAAATCTATAGAAAGTTACAAAATATATAAAAAAATTAATAAATACACAGCATTTTTCAAAAGTATGGTCTTGACATTTTAGCCGCTTTGTGGGCGTGGCAAAAAGGTTTTCGGCAAATCTTTAGAAATTTACAAGATATAAAATAATGTAAAACTTTCACATTTTCAAATGTGTGGGCGTTAGAGTTTGGGCCGGATTGTGGGCGTTGGTGTGGGCGTGAAAAAAAGTTGTTTGGCAAATAAATAGAAATTTACGAAATATATAAAGTAATGAAAAGATATCACATTTTTCAAATGTGTGGGCGTGACAGTTTTGGCGGATAGTGGGCGTTGGAGTGGGCGTGGCAAAAAGTTGTTTGGCAAATCAATAGAAATTTACAAAATATATAAGGAAATGAATAAAAGTAAACCATTTTTCAAAAGTGTGGGCGTGACAGTTTTAGGCGGATTCTGGTCGTTGGAGTGGGCGTGGAAAAAAGTTGTTTGGCAAATCAATAGAAATTTACAAAATTTATAAAGAAATGAATAAAAACAAGCCATTTTTCAAAAGTGTGGTCATGACAGTTTTGGCCGGATTGTGGGCGCTAAAGTAGGCGTTGCAAAAAGGTTTTAGGCAAATCTATAGAAAGTTTCAAAATATATAAAAAAAAGTTGTTGGCAAATCAATAGAAATTTACAAAATATTTAAAAAATGAATAAAAACAAACCATTTCCCACAAGTGTGGTCGTGACAGTTTTAGGCGGATTGTGGGCGTTGGATTTGGCGTGGCAAAAAGTTGTTTGGCAAATCTATAGAAAGTTACAAAATATATAAAAAAAATTAATAAATACACACCATTTTTCAAAAGTATGTTCTTGATATTTTAGGCGGTTTGTGGGCGTGGCAAAAAGTTTTTCCGCAAATCTAAAGAAATTTACAAGATTTAAAATAATGAAAAAAATTCACATTTTTAAAATGTGTGGGCGTGACAGTTTTGACAGATTGTGGGCGCTAGAGTGGGCGTTGCAAAAAGGCTTTTGACAAATCTATAGAAAAATACAAAATATATACAAAAAAAGGAATAAATACACACCATTTTTCAAAAGTTTGGCCTTGACAGTTTTGGCCGGATTGTGGGCGCTAAAGTGGGCGTTGCAAAAAAAGTTGTTTGGCAAATAAATAGAAATTTACAAAATATATAAAGTAATGAAAAAATATCACATTTTTCAAATGTGTAGGCGTGACAGTTTTGGCGGATAGTGGGCGTTGGAGTTGGCGTGGCAAAAAGTTGTTTGGCAAATCAATAGAAATTTACAAAATATATAAGGAAATGAATAAAAGTAAACCATTTTTCAAAAGTGTGGGCTTGACAGTTTTGGCCGGATTGTGGGCGCTAAAGTGGGCGTTGCAAAAAAAGTTGTTTGGCAAATAAATAGAAATTTACAAAATATATAAGGAAATGAATAGAAGTAAACCATTTTTCAAAAGTGTGGGCGTGACAGTTTTAGGCGGATTGTGGTCGTTGGAGTGGGCGTGGAAAAAAAATTGTTTGGTAAATCAATAGAAATTTACAAGATATATAAGGAAATGAATATAAGTAAACCATTTTTCAAAAGTGTGGGCGTGACAGTTTTAGACGGATTGTGGTCGTTGGAGTTGGCGTGGCAAACAGTTGTTTGGCAAATCTATAGAAAGTTACAAAATGTATAAAGAAATGAATAAAAACAAGCCATTTTTCAAAAGTGTGGTCATGACAGTTTTGGCCGGATTGTGGGCGCTAAAGTGGGCGTTGCAAAAAGGTTTTAGGCAAATCTATAGAAAGTTTCAAAATATATAAAAAAAAGTTGTTGACAAATCAATAGAAATTTACAAAATATTTAAAAAATGAATAAAAACAAACCATTTCCCACAAGTGTGGGCGTGACAGTGTTAGGCGGATTGTGGGCGTTGGATTTGGCGTGGCAAAGAGTTGTTTGGCAAATCTATAGAAATTTACAAAATATATAAAAAATATTAATAAATACACACCATTTTTCAAAAGTATGGGCTTGATATTTTAGGCGGTTTGTGGGCGTGGCAAAAAGTTTTTCCGCAAATCTAAAGAAATTTACAAGATTTAAAATAATGAAAAAAATTCACATTTTTAAAATGTGTGGGCGTGACAGTTTTGACGGATTGTGGGCGCTAGAGTGGGCGTTGCAAAAAGGCTTTTGACAAATCTATAGAAAATACAAAATATATACAAAAAAAGGAATAAATACACACCATTTTTCAAAAGTGTGGGCTTGACAGTTTTGTTCGGATTGTGGGCGTTGGTGTGGGCTTGAAAAAAAGTTGTTTGGCAAATAAATAGAAATTTACAAAATATATAAAATAATGAAAAAATATCACATTTTTCAAATGTGTGGGCGTGACAGTTTTGGCGGATAGTGGGCGTTGGAGTGGGCGTGGCAAAAAGTTGTTTGGCAAATCAATAGAAATTTACAAAATATTTAAAAAATGAATAAAAACAAACCATTTCCCACAAGTGTGGGCGTGACAGTTTTAGGCGGATTGTGGGCGTTGGAGTTGGCGTGGCAAAAAGTTGTTTGGCAAATCAATAGAAATTTACAAAATATATAAAAAAATGAATAAATACACACCATTTTTTAAAAGTATGGGTTTTCGGCAAATCTATAAAATTTACAAGATATCAAATATTAAAAATATATAACATTTTTGAATAGTGTGGGCGTGACAATTCTTTGCGGTTTGTGGGCGTTGTAGTGTGCGTGGAAAAAAGTTGTTTGGCAATCAATAGAAATTTACAAAATACGTTTATAACAAATTTTTAAAAAGTTTGGGCGTGACAGTTTTAGGAGGTTAGTGGGCGGTAGAGTGGGCGTTGCAAAAAGGTATTTGGCAAATATATAGAAAGTTACAAAATATAATATATAACAAAAATTAATAAATACACACAATTTTTTAAAGTATGGGCTTGATATTTTGGGCGGTTTGTGGGCGTGGCATAAAGGTTTTCGGCAAATCTATAGAAATTTACAAGATATAAAATAATAAAAAAATATATCATTTTTCAAAAATGTGGGCGTGACAGTTTGGCCGGATTGTGGACGTTGGAGTGGGCGTGGCAAAAAGTTGATTGGCAAATCTATAGAAAGTTACAAAATGTATAAAAAAAATTAATAAATACACAGCATTTTTCAAAAGTATGGTCTTGTGGGCGTGGCAAAAAGGTTTTCGGCAAATCTTTAGAAATTTACAAGATATAAAATTATGTAAAACTGTCACATTTTCAAATGTGTGGGCGTGAAAAAAAGTTGTTTGGCAAATCAATAGAAATTTACAAAATATATAAAATAATGAAAAAATATCACATTTTTCAAATGTGTGGGCGTGACAGTTTTGGCGGATAGTGGGCGTTGGAGTGGGCATAGCAAAAGGTTGTTTGCAAATCAATATAAATTTACAAAATATATAAAGAAATGAATAAAAACAAACCATTTTTCGAAAGTGTGGGCGTGAAAAAAAGATGTTTGGCAAATAAATAGAAATTTACAAAATATATAAAATAATGAAAAAATATCACATTTTTCAAATGTGTGTGGGCGTGACAGTTTTGGCAGATAGTGGGCGTTGGAGTGGGCGTGGCAAAAAGTTGTTTGGCAAATCAATAGAAATTTACAAAATATATAAGGAAATGAATAAAAGTAAACCATTTTTCAAAAGTGTGGGCGTGACAGTTTTAGGCGGATTGTGGTCGTTGGAGTGGGCGTGGAAAAAAAATTGTTTGGTAAATCAACAGAAATTTACAAAATATATAAGGAAATGAATATAAGTAAACCATTTTTCAAAAGTGTGGGCGTGACAGTTTTAGGCGGATTGTGGGCGTTGGAGTTGGCGTGGCAAACAGTTGTTTGGCAAATCTATAGAAAGTTACAAAATAAATACAACAAATTAATAAATACACACCATTTTTCAAAAGTATGGGCTTGATATTTTAGGCGGTTTGTGGGCGTGGCAAAAAGGTTTTCGGCAAATCTATAGAAATTTACAAGATATAAAATAATGAAAAATATCACATTTTTCAAAAATATGGGCTTGACAGTTTTGGCCAGATTGTGGACGTTAGAGTGGGCGTGGCAAAAAGTTGTTTGGCAAATCAATAGAAATTTACAAAATATATAAAAAAATGAATAAATACACACCATTTTTCAAAAGTATGGGCTTGATATTTTAGGCGGTTTGTGGGCGTGGCAAAAAGGTTTTCGGCAAATCTATAGAAATTTACAAGATATAAAATAATGTAAAACTGTCACATTTTCAAATGTGTGGGCGTTAGAGTTTGGGCCGGATTGTGGGCGTTGGTGTGGACGTGAAAAAAAGTTGTTTGGCAAATAAATAGAAATTTACAAAATATATAAAGTAATGAAAAAATATCACATTTTTCAAATGTGTGGGCGTGACAGTTTTAGGCGGATTGTGGTCGTTGGAGTGGGCGTGGAAAAAAGTTGTTTGGCAAATCAATAGAAATTTACAAAATTTATAAAGAAATGAATAAAAACAAGCCATTTTTCAAAAGTGTGGTCATGACAGTTTTGGCCGGATTGTGGGCGCTAAAGTGGGCGTTGCAAAAAGGTTTTAGGCAAATCTATAGAAAGTTTCAAAATATATAAAAAAAAGTTGTTGGCAAATCAATAGAAATTTACAAAATATTTAAAAAATGAATAAAAACAAACCATTTCCCACAAGTGTGGGCGTGACAGTTTTTGGCGGATTGTGGGCGTTGGAATTGGCGCGGCAAAAAGTTGTTTGGCAAATCTATAGAAAGTTACAAAATATATAAAAAATATTAATAAATACACACCATTTTTCAAAAGTATGGGCTTGATATTTTAGGCGGTTTGTGGGCGTGGCAAAAAGTTGTTTGGCAAATCAATAGAAATTTACAAAATATTTAAAAAATGAATAAAAACAAACCATTTCCCACAAGTGTGGGCGTGACAGTTTTAGGCGGATTGTGGGCGTTGGAGTTGGCGTGGCAAAAAGTTGTTTGGCAAATCAATAGAAATTTACAAAATATATAAAAAAATGAATAAATACACACCATTTTTCAAAAGTATGGGTTTTCGGCAAATCTATAAAATTCACAAGATATCAAATAATAAAAATATATAAAATTTTTGAAGAGTGTGGGCGTGACAATTCTTTGCGGTTTGTGGGCGTTGTAGTGTGCGTGGAAAAAAGTTGTTTGGCAATCAATAGAAATTTACAAAATACGTGTATAACAAACTTTAAAAAAGTTTGGGCGTGACAGTTTTAGGAGGTTAGTGGGCGGTAGAGTGGGCGTTGCAAAAAGGTCTTTGGCAAATATATAGAAAGTTACAAAATATAATATATAACAAAAATTAATAAATACACACAATTTTTTAAAGTATGGGCTTGATATTTTGGGCGGTTTGTGGGCGTGGCATAAAGGTTTTCGGCAAATCTATAGAAATTTACAAGATATAAAATAATAAAAAAATATATCATTTTTCAAAAATGTGGGCGTGACAGTTTGGCCGGATTGTGGACGTTGGAGTGGGCGTGGCAAAAAGTTGATTGGCAAATCTATAGAAAGTTACAAAATGTATAAAAAAAATTAATAAATACACAGCATTTTTCAAAAGTGTGGTCTTGTGGGCGTGGCAAAAAGGTTTTCGGCAAATCTTTAGAAATTTACAAGATATAAAATTATGTAAAACTGTCACATTTTCAAATGTGTGGGCGTTGGTGTGGGCGTGAAAAAAGTTGTTTGGCAAATCAATAGAAATTTACAAAATATATAAAATAATGAAAAAATATCACATTTTTCAAATGTGTGGGCGTGACAGTTTTGGCGGATAGTGGGCGTTGGAGTGGGCATAGCAAAAGGTTGTTTGCAAATCAATATAAATTTACAAAATATATAAAGAAATGAATTAAAACAAACCATGAATTAAAACACGCCATGTGGGCGTGACAGTTTTGGCGGATAGTGGGCGTTGGAGTGGGCATAGCAAAAGGTTGTTTGCAAATCAATATAAATTTACAAAATATATAAAGAAATGAATTAAAACAAACCATTTTTCGAAAGTGTGGGCGTGAAAAAAAGATGTTTGGCAAATAAATAGAAATTTACAAAATATATAAAATAATGAAAAAATATCACATTTTTAAAATGTGTGGGCGTGACAGTTTTGGCAGATAGTGGGCGTTAGAGTGGGCGTGGCAAAAAGTTGTTTGGCAAATCAATAGAAATTTACAAAATATATAAGGAAATGAATAAAAGTAAACCATTTTTCAAAAGTGTGGGCGTGATAGTTTTAGGCGGATTGTGGTCGTTGGAGTGGGCGTGGAAAAAAGTTGTTTGGCAAATCAATAGAAATTTACAAAATTTATAAAGAAATTAATAAAAACAAGCCATTTTTCAAAAGTGTGGTCGTGACAGTTTTGGCCGGATTGTGGGCGCTAAAGTGGGCGTTGCAAAAAGGTTTTAGGCAAATCTATAGAAAGTTTCAAAATATATAAAAAAAAGTTATTTGGCAAATCAATAGAAATTTACAAAATATTTAAAAAATGAATAAAAACAAACCATTTCCCACGAGTGTGGGCGTGACAGTTTTAGGCGGATTGTGGGCGTTGGAGTTGGCGTGGCAAAAAGTTGTTTGGCAAATCAATAGAAATTTACAAAATATATAAAAAATTAATAAATACACACCATTTTTCAAAAATATGGGCTTGATATTTTAGGCGGTTTGTGGGCGTAGCAAAAAGGTTTTCGGCACATCTATAAAATTCACAAGATATCAAATAATAAAAATATATAAAATTTTTGAAGAGTGTGGCCTTGACAGTTTTTTGCGGCTTCTGGGCGTTGTAGTGTGCGTGGAAAAAAAATGTTTGGCAAATCAATAGAAATTTACAAAATACGTGTATAACAAACTTTAAAAAAGTTTGGGCGTGACAGTTTTAGGAGGTTAGTGGGCGGTAGAGTGGGCGTTGCAAAAAGGTCTTTGGCAAATCTATAGAAAGTTACAAAATATAATATATAACAAAAATTAATAAATACACACAATTTTTTAAAGTATGGGCTTGATATTTTAGGCGGTTTGTGGGCGTGGCAAAAAGGTTTTCGGAAAATCTATAGAAATTTACAAGATATAAAATAATGAAAAAATATCACATTTTTCAAAAATGTGGGCGTGACAGTTTTGGCCGGATTGTGGACGTTGGAGTGGGCGTGGCAAAAAGTTGATTGGCAAATCTATAGAAAGGTACAAAATATAGAAAAAAATTAATAAATACATAGCATTTTTCAAAAGTATGGTCTTGTGGGCGTGGCAAAAAGGTTTTCGGCAAATCTTTATAAATTTACAAGATATAAAATTATGTAAAACTGTCACATATTCAAATGTGTGGGCGTTGGTGTGGGCGTGAAAAAAAGTTGTTTGGCAAATCAATAGAAATTTACAAAATATATAAAATAATAAAAAAATATCACATTTTTCAAATGTGTGGGCGTGACAGTTTTGGCGGATAGTGGGCGTTGGAGTGGGCATAGCAAAAAGTTGTTTGCAAATCAATATAAATTGAATGAACCCTCTTCCCGCACCCTTTGTCTTACCCCCTCCCACCGCCTGCCTCACACGCGCTTCCTCCTCTTACGTCGCTTGACGATCACTCAACTCCCGCTGCGCCACTTGACGGTCAACCACTCCTAAGTGCATTCCGTAAGAACGCTGACTTCGCCCCCTCCCTCATCCATCAACGCAACAGTGTAGCCAATGAACCGCCGGACGTCAGAACGCTGACTTCGCCCCCCGCCTTGCCCACCAACTTGACGACGCATTCGACAGCCGCGCCGGCTACAATGTGCTGCGTCCGCAATCGACACTTTGTTGCTGGGAGCAGCGCAGCCGCCGGATATTGGGCAAGCGACCGCTGACGTAGCGTGGTACACATTTCGGGCACTTGCCCACAGCCGCTGACATAGCGCGGCTCACGTTCCGGCCACTTACCCAGCAACTTCGCGGGGTCGACCCCCTCCCTACGCTGGCGACAAAACGCTGCATTCAGCAAGGGAGCCGGAGGGCTAGTGAGAGCCAGCACCAAGGCCAGAAATCAGTCTTCTGCGGACACCGGATCGATACACTTGCTGATATCCCAACTCTTCTTGTAATCTCATAAGTTCGACTAATAAAGATTGTAACGTTCTGTAAATCACCGCTGTTATTTGACTACGGAGAATCTTGGGGAGGACGAGGCGACATTCCACAAAGGTTCCAAAATGCTTCTGCTAATGACTAGGTGAGCTATACTGTGACAAGAGCTTGTCACACCACCAAGCAACAATGAGTTGCATAACTTATATAAAAAAATGAATAAAAACAAACCATTTTTCAAAAGTGTGGGCGTGAAAAAAAGTTGTTTGGCAAATAAATAGAAATTTACAAAATATATAAAATAATGAAAAAATATCACATTTTTCAAATGTGTGGGCGTGACAGTTTTGGCGGATAGTGGGCGTTGGAGTGGGCGTGGCAAAAAGTTGTTTGGCAAATCAAAAGAAATTTACAAAATATTTAAAAAATGAATAAAAACAAACCATTTCCCACAAGTGTGGGCGTGACAGTTTTAGGCGGATTGTGGGCGTTGGAGTTGGCGTGGCAAAAAGTTGTTTGGCAAATCAAAAGAAATTTACAAAATATATAAAAAAATTAATAAATACACACCATTTTTTAAAAGTATGGGCTTGATATTTTAGGCGGTTTGTGGGCGTAGCAAAAAGGTTTTCGGCAAATCTATAAAATTCACAAGATATCAAATAATAAAAATATATAAAATTTTTGAAGAGTGTGGCCTTGACAGTTTTTTGCGGCTTCCGGGCGTTGTAGTGTGCGTGGAAAAAAAATGTTTGGCAAATCAATAGAAATTTACAAAATACGTTTATAACAAATTTTTAAAAAGTTTGGGCGTGACAGTTTTAGGAGGTTAGTGGGCGGTAGAGTGGGCGTTGCAAAAAGGTCTTTGGCAAATATATAGAAAGTTACAAAATATAATATATAACAAAAATTAATAAATACACACAATTTTTTAAAGTATGGGCTTGATATTTTAGGCGGTTTGTGGGCGTGGCAAAACGCCCACACATTTGAAAAATGTGATATTTTTTCATTACGCCCACGCCCACAAGGCCATACTTTTGAAAAATGCTGTGTATTTATTAATTTTTTTTATACATTTTGTAACTTTCATAGATTTGCCAATCAACTTTTTGCCACGCCCACTCCAACGTCCGCAATTCGGCCAAACTGTCACGCCCACATTTTTGAATGTAAAAAAAATTAATAAATACACACCATTTTTTAAAAGTATGGGCTTGATATTTTAGGCGGTTTGTGGGCGTAGCAAAAAGGTTTTCGGCAAATCTATAAAATTCACAAGATATCAAATAATAAAAATATATAAAATTTTTGAAGAGTGTGGGCGTGACAATTCTTTGCGGTTTGTGGGCGTTGTAGTGTGCGTGGAAAAAAGTTGTTTGGCAATCAATAGAAATTTACAAAATACGTTTATAACAAATTTTTAAAAAGTTTGGGCGTGACAGTTTTAGGAGGTTAGTGGGCGGTAGAGTGGGCGTTGCAAAAAGGTCTTTGGCAAATATATAGAAAGTTACAAAATATAATATATAACAAAAATTAATAAATACACACAATTTTTTAAAGTATGGGCTTGATATTTTGGGCGGTTTGTGGGCGTGGCATAAAGGTTTTCGGCAAATCTATAGAAATTTACAAGATATAAAATAATAAAAAAATATATCATTTTTCAAAAATGTGGGCGTGACAGTTTGGCCGGATTGTGGACGTTGGAGTGGGCGTGGCAAAAAGTTGATTGGCAAATCTATAGAAAGTTACAAAATGTATAAAAAAAATTAATAAATACACAGCATTTTTCAAAAGTGTGGTCTTGTGGGCGTTGCAAAAAGGTTTTCGGCAAATCTTTAGAAATTTACAAGATATAAAATTATGTAAAACTGTCACATTTTCAAATGTGTGGGCGTTGGTGTGGGCGTGAAAAAAAGTTGTTTGGCAAATCAATAGAAATTTACAAAATATATAAAATAATGAAAAAATATCACATTTTTCAAATGTGTGGGCGTGACAGTTTTGGCGGATAGTGGGCGTTGGAGTGGGCGTAGCAACAGGTTGTTTGCAAGTCAATATAAATTTACAAAATATATAAAGAAATGAATTAAAACAAACCATTTTTCGAAAGTGTGGGCGTGAAAAAAAGATGTTTGGCAAATAAATAGAAATTTACAAAATATATAAAATAATGAAAAAATATCACATTTTTAAAATGAGTGGGCGTGACAGTTTTGGCAGATAGTGGGCGTTAGAGTGGGCGTGGCAAAAAGTTGTTTGGCAAATCAATAGAAATTTACAAAATATATAAGGAAATGAATAAAAGTAAACCATTTTTCAAAAGTGTGGGCGTGACAGTTTTAGGCGGATTGTGGTCGTTGGAGTGGGCGTGGAAAAAAGTTGTTTGGCAAATCAATAGAAATTTACAAAATTTATAAAGAAATTAATAAAAACAAGCCATTTTTCAAAAGTGTGGTTGTGACAGTTTTGGCCGGATTGTGGGCGCTAAAGTGGGCGTTGCAAAAAGGTTTTAGGCAAATCTATAGAAAGTTTCAAAATATATAAAAAAAAGTTATTTGGCAAATCAATAGAAATTTACAAAATATTTAAGAAATGAATAAAAACAAACCATTTCCCACGAGTGTGGGCGTGACAGTTTTAGGCGGATTGTGGGCGTTGGAGTTGGCGTGGCAAAAAGTTGTTTGGCAAATCAACAGAAATTTACAAAATATATAAAAAATTAATAAATACACACCATTTTTCAAAAATATGGCCTTGATATTTTAGGCGGTTTGTGGGCGTAGCAAAAAGGTTTTCGGCACATCTATAAAATTCACAAGATATCAAATAATAAAAATATATAAAATTTTTGAAGAGTGTGGCCTTGACAGTTTTTTGCGGCTTCTGGGCGTTGTAGTGTGCGTGGAAAAAAGTTGTTTGGCAAATCAATAGAAATTTACAAAATACGTGTATAAGAAACTTTAAAAAAGTTTGGGCGTGACAGTTTTAGGAGGTTAGTGGGCGGTAGAGTGGGCGTTGCAAAAAGGTCTTTGGCAAATCTATAGAAAGTTACAAAATATAATATATAACAAAAATTAATAAATACTCACAATTTTTTAAAGTATGGGCTTGATATTTTAGGCGGTTTGTGGGCGTGGCAAAAAGGTTTTCGGAAAATCTATAGAAATTTACAAGATATAAAATAATGAAAAAATATCATATTTTTCAAAAATGTGGGCGTGACAGTTTTGGCCGGATTGTGGACGTTGGAGTGGGCATAGCAAAAAGTTGTTTGCAAATCAATATAAATTGAATGAACCCTCTTCCCGCACCCTTTGTCTTACCCCCTCCCACCAGCCTGCCTCACACGCGCTTCCTCCTCTTACGTCGCTTGACGATCACTCAACTCCCGCTGCGCCACTTGACGGTCAACCACTCCTAAGTGCATTCCGTAAGAACGCTGACTTCGCCCCCTCCCTCATCCATCAACGCAACAGTGTAGCCAATGAACCGCCGGACGTCAGAACGCTGACTTCGCCCCCCGCCTTGCCCACCAACTTGACGACGCATTCGACAGCCGCGCCGACTACAATGTGCTGCGTCCGCAATCGACACTTTGTTGCTGGGAGCAGCGCAGCCGCCGGATATTGGGCAAGCGACCGCTGACGTAGCGTGGTACACATTTCGGGCACTTGCCCACAGCCGCTGACATAGCGCGGCTCACGTTCCGGCCACTTACCCAGCAACTTCGCGGGGTCGACCCCCTTCCTACGCTGGCGACAAAACGCTGCATTCAGCAAGGGAGCCGGAGGGCTAGTGAGAGCCAGCACCAAGGCCAGAAATCAGTCTTCTGCGGACACCGGATCGATACACTTGCTGATATCCCAACTCTTCTTGTAATCTCATAAGTTCGACTAATAAAGATTGTAACGTTCTGTAAATCACCGCTGTTATTTGACTACGGAGAATCTTGGGGAGGACGAGGCGACATTCCACAAAGGTTCCAGAATGCTTCTGCTAATGACTAGGTGAGCTATACTGTGACAAGAGCTTGTCACACCACCAAGCAACAATGAGTTGCATAACTTATATAAAGAAATGAATAAAAACAAACCATTTTTCAAAAGTGTGGGCGTGAAAAAAAGTTGTTTGGCAAATAAATAGAAATTTACAAAATATATAAAATAATGAAAAAATATCACATTTTTCAAATGTGTGGGCGTGACAGTTTTGGCGGTTAGTGGGCGGTAGAGTGGGCGTGGCAAAAAACTGATTAGCAAATCTATAGAAAGTTACAAAATGTATAAAAAAAATTAATAAATACACAGCATTTTTCAAAAGTATGCTCTTGTGGGCGTGGCAAAAAGGTTTCCGGCAAATCTTTAGAAATTTACAAGATATAAAATTATGTAAAACTGTCACATTTTCAAATGTGTGGGCGTTGGTGTGGGCGTGAAAAAAAGTTGTTTGGCAAATCAATAGAAATTTACAAAATATATAAAATAATGAAAAAATATCACATTTTTCAAATGTATGGGCGTGACAGTTTTGGCGGATAGTGGGCGTTGGAGTGGGCATAGCAAAAAGTTGTTTGGCAAATCAATATAAATTTACAAAATTTATAAAGAAATGAATAAAAACAAACCATTTCTCAAAGGTGTGGGCGAGACAGTTTTAGGCGGATTGTGGGCGCTGGAGTGGGCGTTGCAAAAAGGTCTTTGGCAAATCTATAGAAAGTTACAAAATATATAAAAAAATTAATAAAGACACACCAGTTTTCAAAAGTGTGGGCGTGACATTTCAGGCGCTTTGTAAGCGTGGCAAAATGGTCTTCGGCAAATCTACAAGATTTAAAATAATGAAAAAATATCACATTTTTCAAAAGTGTGGGCTTGACACCTTTGGCCGGATTGCGGGCGTTGGAGTAGGTATGGCAAGAAGTTGTTTGGCAAATCTATAGAAAGTTACAAAATATATAAAAAAATGAAAAAAAACAAACCATTTCTCAAAAGTGTGGGCGTAACAGTTTTAGGCGGCTTGTTGGCGTTGGAGTGGGCGTGGCAAAAAGTTGTTTGGCAAATTTATAGAAAGTTACAAAATATATAAAAAAAATTAATAAATACACACTATTTTTAAAAAGTTTGAGCGTGACAGTTTTAGGCGCTTTGTTGGCGTGGCGAAAAGGTTTTCGGCAAATCTATAGAAATTTAAAAGATTTTAAATAATGAAAAACTATCACATTTTTCAAAAGTGTGGGCGTGACAGTTTTGTGTGGTTTGTGAGAGCTATAGTGGGCGTTGCAAAAAGGTTTTTGACAAATCTATAGAAAGTTACAAAATATATAAAAAAAATGAATAAAAACAAACCATTTTTCAAAAGTGTGGGCGTGTCAGTTCTGGCCGGATTGTGGGCGGTAGATTGGGCGTTGCAAAAAGGGTTTTGGCAAATCTATAGAAAGTTACAAAATATATAAAAAATTTAATAAATACACAGCATTTTTCAAAAGTATGGGCATGACATTTTAGGCGCTTTGTAGGCGTGGCAAAAAGGTTTTCGGCAAGTCTATAGAAATTTACAAGATTTAGAATAATGAAAATATATTACATTTTTCAACAGTGTGGGCGTGACAGTTTTGTGTGGTTTGTGAGAGCTATAGTGGGCGTTGCAGAAAGGTTTTTGACAAATCTATAGAAAGTTACAAAATATAAAAAAAAAAAAATAAACCCACACTATTTTTAAAAGTGTGGGCGTGACACATCAGGCGGTTTGTGGGCGTGGCAAAAAGGTCTCCGGCAAATATATAGAAATTTACAAGATATAAAATAATGAAAAAATATCACATTTTTAAAATGTCTAGGCGTGACAGTTTTGGCCGGATTGCGGGCGTTGGAGTAAGTATGGCAAGAAGTTATTTGGCAAATCTATAGAAAGTTACAAAATATATAAAAAATGAATAAAAACAAAGCATTTCTCAAAAGTGTGGGCGTAACAGTTTTAGGCGGCTTGTTGGCGTTGGAGTGGGCGCGGCAAAAAGTTGTTTGGCAAATCTATAGAAATTTACAAAATATATAAAAAAATTAAAAAATAGCACACCATTTTTCAAAAGTGTGGACTTGTCAGTTTTGGCCGGATTGTGGGCGCTAGAGTGGGCGTTGCAAAAAGGGTTTTGGCAAATCTATAGAAAGTTACAAAATATATAAAAAATTTAATAAATACACACCATTTTTTAAAAGTATTGGCTTGACATTTTAGGCGCTTTGTTGGCGTGGCAAAAAGGTTTTCGGCAAATCTATAGAAATTTACAAGATTTAAAATAATGAAAAAATATCACATTTTTCAAAAGTGTGGGCGTGACAGTTTTGGCCGGATTGTGGGCGTTGGAATAGGCGTGGCAAAAAGTTGTTTGGCAATTTCATAGAAAGTTACAAAATATATAAAAAAAATTAATAAATACACACCATTTTTAAAAAGCTTGGGTGTGACAGTTTTAGGCGCTTTGAAATTTACAAGATTGAAAATAATCAAAAAATATCACAATTTTCAAATGTGTGGGCGTTAGAGTTTGGCCCGGATTGTGGGCGTTGGTATGGGCGTGAAAAAAAGTTGTTTGGCAAATCAATAGAAATTTACAAAATATATAAAATAATGAAAAAATATCACATTTTTCAAAAGTGTGTGCCTGATAGCTCAGGCGGTTTGTGGGCGTGGCAAAAAGGCTTTCGGCATATCTAAAAAATTTCACAAGATATAAAATAATGAAAAACTATAACATTTTTTAAATGTGTGGGTGTGACAGTTTTGGCAGGATTGTGGGCGTTGGAGTGGGCAGTTGGAAGTTGTTTGCCAAATCAATAGAAATTTAAAAAATACGTGTATATACAAATATTTAAAAAGTTTGGGCGTGACAGTTTTAGGCGGTTTGTGGGCGCTAAAGTGGGCGTTGCAAAAAGGTCTTTGGCAAATCTATAGAAAGTTACAAAATATATAAAAAATGAACGAAACCAGACTATTTTTCAAAAGTGTGTGCCTGACAGCTCAGGCGATTTGTGTGCGTGGCAAAAAGGCTTTCGCAAATCAATAGAAATTTACAGATATAAAATAATGAAATAATATCACATTTTTCAAAAGTGTGTGCCTGACAGCACAGGCGGTTTGTGGGCGTGCAAAAAGGCTTTCGGCATATCTATAAAAATTCACAAGGTATAAAATAATAAAAAAATATAACATTTTTTAAATGTGTGGGCGTGACAGTTTTGGCCGGATGGTGGGCGTTGGAGTGGGCATTGCAAAAAAGTTGTTTGGCAAATCAATAGAAATTTACAAAATACGTGTATATACAAATTTTTAAAAAAATTGCGCGTGACAGTTTAAGGCGGTTTGTGGGCGCTAGAGTGGGCGTTGCAAAAAGGTCTTTGGCAAATCTATAGAAAGTTACAAAATATATAAAAAAATGAATAAACCCACAACAGTTTTCAAAAGTGTGGGCCTGACATTTAACGCGGTTTGTAAGCATGGCAAAAAGGTCTTCGGTCTACAAGATATAAAATAATGAAAAAATATCACATTTTTCAAAAGTGTGGGCGTGACAGCTTTGACCGGATTGCGGGCGTTGGTGTGGGCGTGGAAAAAAGTTGTTTGTCAAATCTATAGAAAGTTACAAAATATATAAAAAAAATTAATAAATACACACCATTTTTAAAAAGTATGGGCTTGACATTTTAGGCGTTTTGTAGGCGTGGCAAAAAGGTCTTCGGCAAATCTATAGAAATTTACAAGATTTAAAATAATGAAAAAATATCACATTTTTCAAAAGTTTGGGCGTGACAGCTTTGTGCGGTTTGTGCTCGCTAGAGTGGGCGTTGCAAAAAGGTTTTTGACAAATTTATAGAAAGTAACAAAATAAATAAAAAAATAAATAAAAACACACTACTTTTCAAAAGTATGGGCGTGGCAAAAAGGTCTTCGGCAAATATATATAGAAATTTACAAGATATAAAATAATGAAAAAATAATACCATTTTTAAATGTGTGGGCGTGACAGTTTGGGCCGGATTGTGGGCGTTGGTGTGGGCGTTGCAAAAAGGTCTTTGTCAAATCTATAGAAAGTTACAAAATATATAAATAAATGAATAAAAACAAACCATTTTTCAAAAGTGTGGGCGTGTCAGTTCTGGCCGGATTGTGGGCGTTGCAAAAAGGGATTTAGCAAATCTATAGAAAGTTACAAAATATATAAAAAAATTAATAAAAACAAACCATTTTTCAAAAGTGTGGGCGTGTCAGTTCTGGCCGGATTGTGGGCGATAGGGTGGGCGTTGAAAAAGGGTTTTGGCAATTTTATAGAAATTTAATAAATACATACCATTTTTCAAAAGTATGGGCTTGACACTTTAGGCGCTTTGTAGGCGTGGCAAAAAGGTTTTCGGCAAGTCTATATAAATTTACAAGATTTAAAATAATGAAAAAATATTACATTTTTCAAAAGTGTGGGCGTGACAGTTTTCTGCGGGTTGTGGTCACTATAGTAGGCGTTGCAAAAAGGTTTTTGACAAATCTATAGAAAGTTACAAAATATAAAAAAAAATAAATAAAAACACACTATTTTTAAAATGTGTGGGCGTGATATATCAGGCGGTTTGTGGGCGTGGCAAAACGGTCTCCGGCAAATATATAGAAATTTATAAGATATAAAATAATGAAAAAATATATCACATTTTTCAAAAATGTGGGCTTGACAGTTTTGGCCGGATTGTGGGCGTTGGAGTGGGCGTGGCAAAAAGTTGTTTGGCAAATCTATAGAAAGTTACAAAATATATAAAAAAAATGAATAAAACCAAACCATTTTTCAAAAGTGTGGGCGTGTCAGTTCTGGCCGGATTGTGGGCGCTAGAGTGGGCGTTGCAAAAAAGGTTTTGGCAAATCTATAGAAAGTTACAAAATATATAAAAAATTTAATAAATACACACCATTTTTCAGAAGTATGGGCTTGACATTTTAGGCGCTTTGTAAGCGTGGCAAAAAGGTCTTTGGCAAATCTATAGAAAGTTACAAAATATATAAAAAAAATGAATTAAGACACACCAGTTTTCAAAAGTGTGGGCGTGACATTTCAGGAGGTTTGTAAGCGTCGCAAAAAGGTGTTCGTCTACAAGATATAAAATAATGAAAAAATATCACATTTTTCAAAAGTGTGGGCATGACAGCTTTGGCCGGATTGTGGGCGTTGGAGTAGGCGTGGCAAAAAGTTGTTTGGCAAATCTATAGAAAGTTACAAAATATAAAAAAAAATTAATAAATACACACCATTTTTAAAAAGTTTGGGCGTGACAGTTTTAGGCGGTTTATGCGCGCTAGAGTGGGCGCTGCAAAATGGTCTTTGGCAAATCAATAGAAATTTACAAAATATATAAAAAAATTAATAAATACACACCATTTTTCAGAAGTATGGGCTTGACATTTTAGGCGCTTTGTAAGCGTGGCAAAAAGGTTTTCGGCAAATCTATAGAAACTTACAAGATTTAAAATAATGAAAAAATATCACATTTTTCAAAAGTGTGGGCGTGACAGTTTTGTGCGGGTTGTGGGCGCTATAGTAGGCGGTGCAAAAAGGTTTTTGACAAATCTATAGAAAGTTACAAAATATATAAGAAATGAATTAAAACAGTCTATTTTTGAAAAGTGTGTGCCTGACAGCTCAGGCGGTTTGTGGGCGTGGCAAAAAGGCTTTCGGCATATCTATAAAAATTCACATGATATAAAGTAATGAAAAAATATAAAATTTTTTTAATGTGCGGGCGTGACAGTTTTGGCAGGATTGTGGGCGTTGGAGTGGGCATTGCAAAAAAGTTGTTTACCAAATCAATAGAAATTTACAAAATACGTGTATATACAAATTTTTAAAAAGTTTGGGCGTGACAGTTTTAGGCGATTTGTGGGCGCTAGAGTGGGCGTTGCAAAAAGGTCTTTGGCAAATCTATAGAAAGTTACAAAATATATAAAAAAAATGAATAATCCCACAACAGTTTTCAAAAGTGTGTGCCTGACCTTTAACGCGGTTTGTAAGCTGGCAAAAAGGTCTTTGGTCTACAAGATATAAAATACTGAAAAAATATCACATTTTTCAAAAGTGTGGGCGTGACAGCTTTGGCCGGATTGTGGACCTTTGAGTGGGCGTGGCAAAAAGTTGTATGGCAAATCTATAGAAAGTTACAAAATATATAAAAAAAAATGAATAAAACCAAACCATTTTTCAAAAGTGTGGGCGTGTCAGTTCTAGCCGGATTGTGGGCGCTAGATTGGGCGTTGCAAAAAGGGCTTTGGCAAATCTATAGAAAGTTACAAAATATATAAAAAATTTAATAAATACACACCATTTTTCAAAAGTATGGGCTTGACATTTTAGGCGCTTTGTAGGCGTGGCAAAAAGGTTTTCGGCAAATCTATAGAAATTTACAAGATTTAAAATAATGAAAAATATTACATTTTTCAAAAGTGTGGGCGTGACAGTTTTGTGCGGGTTGTAGGCGCTATAGTAGGCGGTGCAAAAAGGTTTTTGACAAATCTATAGAAAGTTACAAAATATATAAAAATGAATTAAAACAGACTATTTTTCAAAAGTGTGTGCCTGACAGCTCAGGCGGTTTGTGGCCGGGCAGAAAGGCTTTCGGCATATCTATAATAATTCACAAGATATAAAATAATGAAAATATTTAACATTATTCAAATGTGTGGGCGTGACAGTTTTGGCCGGATTGTGGGCGTTGGAGTGGGCGTTGCAAAAAAGTTGTTTGGCAAATCAATAGAAATTTACAAAATACGTGTATATACAAATTTTTAAAAAGTTTGGGCGTGACAGTTTTAGGTGGTTTATGGGCGCTACAGTGGGCGCTGCAAAATGGTCTTTGGCAAATCAATAGAAATTTACAAAATAAATAACAATTTTTAAAAAGTTTGGGCGTGACAGTTTTAGGCGGTTTATAGACGCTAGAGTAGGCGTGGCAAAAAATTTTGAGGCAAATCTATAGAAAATTGCAAAATATATAAAAAAATTAATAAATACACACCATTTTTCAGAAGTATGGGCTTGACAAATTAGGCGCTTTGTAAGCGTGACAAAAAGGTTTTCGGCAAATCTATAGAAATTTGCAAGATATAAAATAATGAAAAAATATATCACATTTTTTAAAAATGTGGGCTTGACAGTTTTGGCCGGATTGTGGACCTTTGAGTGGGCGTGGCAAAAAGTTGTTTGGCAAATCTATAGAAAGTTACAAAATATATAAAAAAAAATGAATAAAACCAAACCATTTTTCAAAAGTGTGGGCGTGTCAGTTCTAGCCGGATTGTGGGCGCTAGAGTGGGCGTTGCAAAAAGGGTTTTGGCAAATCTATAGAAAGTTTCAAAATATATAAAAAATTTAATAAATACACACCATTTTTCAAAAGTATGGGCCTGATATTTTAGGCGCTTTGTAGGCGTGGCAAAAAGGTTTTCGGCAAATCTATAGAAATTTACAAGATTTAAAATAATGAAAAAATATTACATTTTTCAAAAGTGTGGGCGTGACAGTTTTGTGCGGGTTGTAGGCGCTATAGTAGGCGGTGCAAAAAGGTTTTTGACAAATCTATAGAAAGTTACAAAATATATAAAAAATGAATTAAAACAGACTATTTTTCAAAAGTGTGTGCCTGACAGCTTAGGCGGTTTGTGGGCGTGGCAAAAAGGCTTTCGGCATATTTATAAGAATTCACAAGATATAAAATAATGAAAATATTTAACATTATTCAAATGTGTGGGCGTGACAGTTTTGGCCGGATTGTGGGCGTTGGAGTGGGCGTTGCAAAAAAGTTGTTTGGCAAATCAATAGAAATTTACAAAAAAAGTGTATATACAAATTTTTAAAAAGTTTGGGCGTGACAGTTTTAGGCGGCTTATGGGCGCTAGAGTGGGCGCTGCAAAATGGTTTTTGGCAAATCAATAGAAATTTACAAAATAAATAACAATTTTTAAAAAGTTTGGGCGTGACAGTTTTAGGCGGTTTATAGACGCTAGAGTAGGCGTGGCAAAAACTTTTTTGGCAAATCTATAGAAAATTACAAAATATATAAAAAAAATAATAAGTACACACCATTTTTCAGAAGTATGGGCTTGACATTTTAGGCGCTGGGTAAGCGTGGCAAAAAGGTTTTCGGCAAATCTATAGAAATTTGCTAGATATAAAATAATGAATAAATATATCACATTTTTTAAAAATGTGGGCTTGACAGTTTTGGCCGTATTGTGGACCTTTGAGTGGGCGTGGCAAAAAGTTGTTTGGCAAATCTATAGAAAGTTACAAAATATATAAAAAAAAATGAATAAAGACAAACCAGTTTTCAAAAGTGTGGGCGTGACATTTCAGGCGGTTTGTAAGCGTGGAAAAAAGGTCTTCGTCTGCAAGATTTAAAATAATGAAAAAATATCACATTTTTCAAAAGTGTGGGCGTGACAGTTTTGGCCGGATTGTGGGCGTTGGAGTAGGCGTGGCAAATAGTTGTTTGGCGTGGAAAAATGGTTTGCGGCAAATCTATAGAAATTCATAAGATATAAAATAATGAAAAAATATCACATTTTTCAAGTGTGTGGGTGTGACAGTTTGCCAAAAGTTGTTTGGCAAATCAATAGAAATTTACAAAATACGTGTATATACAAATTTTTAAAAAGTTTGGGCGTGACAGTTTTAGGTGGTTTATGAGCGCTAAGGTGGGCGCTGCAAAAAGGTCTTTCGCAAATCAATAGAAATTTACAAAATAAATAACAATTTTTAAAAAGTTTGGGCGTGGCAGTTTTAGGCGGTTAGTGGGCGCTAGAGTAGGCGTTGCAAAAATGTCTTTGGCAAATCTATAGACAGTTTCAAAATATATAAAAAAATTAATAAAATCACACCAGTTTTCACCACGCTTTCGGCATATCTATAAAAACTCACAAGATATAAAATAATGAAAAAATATAACACTTTTAAAAAGTGTGGGCGTGTCTGTGTTGGTCGGAGAGTGGCGCTAGAGTAGGCGTGGTATAATGTTCGGGAACGAATCCAAAGAAGGGTCGGATAGTTTTCGGAGTCAGAGCGTCTGCTCTGTTAGAGTCACTTTATTAGAATGTTTCTGGTGCGCTCGTCTTGGGCTGAGCTGACCCGTACATATAATTCTTATTCTATATACATATTCATAAGCATGCTGAAGGCATGCATATACATATACATATGTGTGCAGAAAGCATACATATGTTATGTATGGCCTGACCACTTGAGCTGCAAAGTGCACGCTCAGCATTCCCACGCTCCGCGATCGGCTTATGTAAAGCGTTAGATCGTATTACTTGAGCGCTGGAATACTTGTGTAATTGTTGGTGGTCTTTTTGGGTACTTGAATGTTATGTTTATTATGACAAAGAGTCATAGTGTTTTGAAGCTAAGTTGTACCCATTAATTTAGTATATTTATAGGGTAGATATGCTACACCTCCCTTTTTAAAAAAAATGACGTAATACATGTAGTCATTAGTTCTGAATATTAATATTGTGTTCGAAAGAACAAATTTTTTTTTTTGTTAATATTTTTATTAATTATTAGCAATGTTTTGGCTCAAAGCATTTTTGTGTAATGGCAGAATAATAAAAAATTTATGTAAAATTACGTTTTTTTTTTTTGTGTTTTATGTTTAAGTTTCTTAGAAGGAAAAAGAAAAAAAAATTTTTTGGTTGTGTTTTTTTTTTTTTGTTTGGTTTTTGTTTTTTTTTTTTTTGTTTTGGTTGATCAGACGTTTCTTAAGTGAATGAAACGTTTCATTGATTATATATTTTTAGTCTATCCTTATGTACTTTTTGTTTCTTTTGCTTCGTATCTCTAATTACTATGTTATCCCTGTCTGATATGGTTTCTACAGTATAAGGACCTAAATATACTGGATCTAACTTATGACCTGATTCGTTTCTTAGTATAACTTTATCTCCTATTTTTAATTGAAAATCTGAAGTTTTTTTATCATATAGTTGTTTTCTATAAGACTTAGCTTTTTCTAACATAAGTCTAGCCCTTTTATATGCTATTTCTAATCTAAATTTTATTTCCTTCGAGTAGTCCTCTACATTATACAGTGGTTCTATTCTATCTGTTTTATAAAATTTGCGAACTGCCTTGGTAATCTTCCAAAGACTAGTTCATATGGACAGTAATCATGCATGACTGATGGTGTTGTGTTGAAAAAATATGTAATATTGTGGTCCGTTTTATCTGAAATGTTGAACGAATGTATTCAAATGTATGACCCTATTGCCCTAGTTGTGATGTATCTAGATTGTTTTCTCTTTGTATGCACATATCTAAATTACTTTATTTTTATAGTACCGTCCGAAAGCGTTTCAGACCGTATAGTAAAATTTTCGAAATAGCTTTTGAATATTTGCGCTTTTTTTAAGGTTATGGTTCTAGATATTCGTAAATCAAAAGGGACATGTTTTTGCCATATCTGATTCGGTAGTGGCAAGTTCCTATCAATACAAATGTTTTGTTGGGTTTCGTGTGATCATGGAGTCTTTTTGTGTCGTTGTTTTTGACATTGGCAATACTCTGTATGTATTTTAATATGAAGTCATTTTTCCAAAAATGTCATTTTTCTGGATGCAACTTTGATTATCTCATATATTAGACAGTAAGTTTTTAATCATGTGTTTTTTTCGGAACATCCTATCACCATTAAGTCATCCATATAAAGGAATGCCTGAGATGCCTGAGAGGGTTCTAAACCCGAGAATGATATAGTCATCATCCTCTGAAATGAATTTGGTGCTATTTTAAGACCAAATGGTAATCGCGTGAAGCGATATGAGCCATTGCTCGTTGAAAAAGATGGTATATTCCTTGAGTTTTCCTCAAGTTCTATTTGGTGGAAACCTGACATCAAGTCAAGGCATGAAAAATATTTAGCTCGACCTAGTTGATCTAGAATGTCATCAATTCTAGGGAGTGGAAATTTGTCAGAAAGTAGCTTTGACGATAGTCAATTACTAATCGCCATTTCTTCTCTTGTGAATTTGGTAATGATTTTTTCGGAACTAACAAGAGTGGGCTGTTATACTCAGATACAGACGGTTCGACGATTTTGTCGTTAATTAATTTTTCTACTTGTTTTTGGATTTCTTCAATATGACTATGCGGGCTTCTGTAGTTTTTTATATAAATGGGTTCATCATCTTTAAGTCTAATGTTTGTTTATAAAAATTGTTTGTTGACATTGGTTCGGTTTCCAGTCCGAACACATCACTATACTGTGTGCATAATTCAGTTAATTGATTTTTAAATTGGTCTGGAAAATTTTTCTTTAGTTTTGAAAGTACTTGTTCGCTTATATTTTCAGTGTTGGTATTATGAATGTCATAATCTTTTAAATTTTCATACTGGATTTTGTTTACTTTGACCAATTGGTCGAAATTAGTTGTACTTAGAAGTCGAATGTATACATGTTTGGATGCTGCTATTGTATTTGCAACATAAATCCCATTGTGTATTTCCTGATTAGGAACAAATATGTAATCATTTACAGCATTAATGTCTATTTTCCGAATAACTTGTGATCTGGCTGGCAGAAGAACTGTATTGTTGCCATCGCTATATGTTATCGGGACATATATTGGATAATTTAAATTTCGGGGTCTAATGATAAACCAGTCTTCACTTGGTTTGAAATCTAGTGACAATTGAATTTCTTTATAAAATCAATGCCTATTATTCCATCACATGGTATAGCAAAATTTGGGTCTACCAAATGAAATTCATGTGGAATAAGATATTTTGTTAATTGGAGTTCTATTGAGGTTGTTCCTCGAGACTTTATCACACCTTGGCCTATGCCTTCATGTTTATTATTTTTCATTTCGAATTTTGAAGTTATCAGAATTTACTTTCAAAAGTGAGATATCTGCACCAGTATCTAATAGAAATGTTAGTTTATTTCCAGTTGAATGGTCATGGAAAGTTACGAATATATTAAGACTATAATTGATGGAATGAACTTTTACATTTATTGGGTGTTTCCTAAAGGGTTCTGTGAGTTTTCCGACGTACTTTGCGCGATTCTCACATTGCTATTATTATTATTACCCTGGTTGTAGTTTCCGCGGCCTCTCCTTGGTTTTGGCCTCGTCTACCTCCACGGTTATTATAGTTATTCTTATTGTTGTTATTGCTGCTTCGGTTGTAATTGTTGTGGTAGTTATTTCTTCCACGATTATAACCTCGGCCTCCTCTATTATTATTATTTGCACCTCGTCGATAATAGAGTACAGTGTTACTTTGATATCTTTGTTGTTACTTTGTTACTTTGTTATCTCTGTGCAACTGTTTACAAATTTGGAGATGGCATCATTCATGTTTGTGAATGTGCCTGCTTGCATGATAAGTTTTACCTTATCAATGGAGCAATTCTGTGTCATTGCTTTTACAGCTGTTGTAGTGCTGCATTTATTTGCTAAGGACTGGCTGAGACCTTCACTGATATAGGCACCTTCGAGGGCCTTGTCAGTTTCTCCACCTCTTGGGTGTATGGTTAGCCGTTTTATTTCTCTGCTGTGTAGATTCAGAAGTTTGGCAGATATCACTTCTACCGATTCTCCTTTTACTGCACTAGACAGTTGGGTAATGATTGCAGCAATTGTCTGCTCATTACTTATAAGGATTCTTACATGTCCTTTAAGTTTAGTCTTTATAAGGTTTATCGCTGTCGTTTCATGTGTGCTCTTTAAACTGTCTAGTAGATCTAGAGCATCCAAAAAACTCTGTAGATTTTCTGGTTTACCATCAAACTCTGGTATCAGAGATGTGGCTAGCCTGATAAATTCTGTCACTGTCTGTGCCATTTCAGAAATGTTTTTTGTTTCAGATTTAGACTCAATTTGGTCGCTTTCTTCTAGTGCTTCAATGTCACTATCGGATTCAGCGCCGCTTGATTGAACAGATTCTTCTAGTTCCTTGAGCTGGTCTGGGTTGAATTCAACCAGTTGTTTAAGACTTTCTGGTACATCTATCAGAATATGCCTTCTTTTTCTGATATTATTTAATCTTGTGTTTAAACATTTGTTATTATGTTCAGATGTGAGTATTTGCATATTATTCACTAATGTAACTATATTATTATATTCTCCTACTACTATCTCTATATGATTTTCAAGGTTTCAGCTTTTATTACTGCATCTTTATTGATACATTTATAAGATTTATCAAACCTGTAGCGAAATTCGTCTATTTGTATCGCTATTTTACTCCATTCCATCTTGTCGTTAAAAAAAAGTTTGTATGAAGCTTTCTTCTAATCTATTTTTTTTTTAAATCTGGTCTGAGCGATTTGCCCTATTCATATAACGTCTTTTGATGATTTTGTTATGCTTAACATAAATTGTAAGCATAAATTGTAGAATTAGCACTATTGTAATGATCAGCAATAAGATCCACAACGCATTTATATCGTCTGTGTGATCTATAATTTTTACGTTATTAACTACGTTGGCAGTATTGTCTTTTGCCTCACTAGAATCGCTAAACCATCCCATTTTTAGTTTATATTCAATGAAACGTTTTTGAAAGAAAAAGTGAGATTTTCTATTTATGAGTTTTTCTTATTATTATTATATTTATTTCTTCTTCCAGAAAATCAAAAATAAAAATTTTTACGTTTACTGAAGATAAGAATTGTTATACTGTCATTTTAAAAAAAAATTTTGAGACGTGGAAATATTAGATGTTAATAAATGTTGGCTCACATGTTTGTTTACAATAATAAAAAAAATTGTCCAACCGCATTGTTAGTAAAAAGCCTAACAGATATTCGTGTTTTTCAAGCAGCGGTTTCCCGCCTCGGCTTGGATTTAGAAATTAAAATTAAGGCAAATTGGGTCATTGGCATTTATTTATGCAGCCCGTTTGCGTTGTTTCGCACTTTGCGAAAGCTTGTTTTCGATGTCTTCCAGACGCTCTTTGTAGCGTTGCCGGGACGTCTCGTCTCTGGCCAACTGGGTCATTTCCTTGACCAGTCGGCGTTGTTGTAGTAGCTTTACCCTTTTTCCGGAGCGTTTGTGCTTCTTTAGTTCCTTCCTTTCCTGCCTTTCCCGGTACTCAGCTATTGTGAGTTGGCGTGGTCCATCTGCAGGGTTTTGCTGCAGAGCTTCCTCCAACGTTGGGAAGTCCCTTTGTATCGTAGGCTGCGCGTTTGAGAATTGTGCCTCTTCTGCCATTCAAGTACATTTGGGCAACCTTTGTATCGGCTATTTGGTTGGCAAGGTGGCAAGGCATTTATTATCAGGCGGAGGCGAGACTCAGTCTCAAATCCTGATGTCCTTAAGTCCTCGAGTCCTGATGTCCTCGAGTCCTGTCACGGTCGCCATATAATGTTCGGGAACGAATCCAAAGAAGGGTCGGATAGTTTTCGGAGTCAGAGCGTCTGCTCTGTTAGAGTCACTTTATTAGAATGTTTCTGGTGCGCTCGTCTTGGACTGAGCTGACCCGTACATATAATTCTTATTCTATATACATATTCATAAGCATGCTGAAGGCATGCATATACATATACATATGTGTGCAGAAAGCATACATATGTTATGTATGGCCTGACCACTTGAGCTGCAAAGTGCACGCTCAGCATTCCCACGCTCCGCGATCGGCTTATGTATAAGCGTTAGATCGTATTACTTGAGCGCTGGAATACTTGTGTAATTGTTGGTGGTCTTTTTGGGTACTTGAATGTTATGTTTATTATGACAAAGAGTCATAGTGTTTTGAAGCTAAGTTGTACCCATTAATTTAGTATATTTATAGGGTAGATATGCTACAGTGGCAAAAAGTTGTTTGGCAAATCTATAGAAATTCACAAGACATAAAATAATGAAAAAATTTCAAATTTTTTAAATGTGTGGGCGTGACAGTTTGCCAAAAGTTTTTTGGCAAATCAATAGAAATTTACAAAATACGTGTATATACAAATTTTTAAAAAGTTTGGGCGTGACAGTTTTAGGCGGTTTGTGGGCGCTAGAGTGGGCGTTGCAAAAATGTCTTTGGCAAATCTATAGACAGTTTCAAAATATATAAAAAAATTAATAAAATCACACCAGTTTTCACCACGCTTTCGGCAAATCTATAAAAACTCACAAGATATAAAATAATGAAAAAATATAACACTTTTAAAAAGTGTGGGCGTGTCTGTTTTGGTCGGAGAGTGGCGATAGAGTAGGCGTGGCAAAAAGTTGTTTGGCAAATCTATAGAAATTCACAAGACATAAAATAATGAAAAAATTTCAAATTTTTTAAATGTGTGGGCGAGACAGTTTGCCAAAAGTTGTTTGGCAAATCAATAGAAATTTACAAAATACGTGTATATACAAATTTTTAAAAAGTTTGGGCGTGACAGTTTTAGGCGGCTTGTGGGCGCTAGAGTAGGCGTTGAAAAAATGTCTTTGGCAAATCTGTAGAAAGTTACAAAATATATAAAATATAAATATATATATATATATATATATATATATATATATGGGCGTGACATTTCAGGCGGTTTGTAAGCGTGGCAAAAAGGTCTTCGGTCTACAAGATATAAAATAATGAAAAAATATCACATTTTTCAAAAGTGTGGGAGTGACAGTTTTGGCCGGATTGTGGGCGTTGGAGTAGGCGTGGCAAAAAGTTGTTTGGCAAATCTATAGAAAGTTATAAAATATATAACAAAAATTAATAAATACACACAATTTTTCAAAAGTATCAAGTCTTGCAATTTTATCGTTTGTGGGGGCGCTAGAGGGGCGCTCAAAGGTCTTTGGCTGATCGATAGAATTTTCAAAATAAAGAACGGATTTTTCGGAAAGGTTGCGTGACACTTTTTAGGTTTCTGGGCGCTCGTGGCGTGGAAAAAATTATTTGGGAAATCTATATAAAATTGCAAAACATAAAAAAATTAATGCAGTACACACCATTTCTCAAAAGTAGATGGGCGCTGAATACTTGTGTAATTGTTGGTTCTTTTTGGGTATGAATGTTTGTTTATTATGCAAAGAGTCATAGTGTTTTGAAGCTAAGTTGTACCCATTAATTTAGTATATTTATAGGGTAGATATGCTACAGTGGCAAAAAGTTGTTTGGCAAATCTATAGAAATTCACAAGACATAAAAATAATGAAAAAATTTCAAATTTTTTAAATGTGTGGGCGTGACAGTTTGCCAAAAGTTTTTTGGCAAATCAATAGAATTTACAAAATACGTGTATATACAAATTTTTAAAAAGTTTGGGCGTGACAGTTTTAGGCGGTTTGTGGGCGCTAGAGTGGGCGTTGCAAAAATGTCTTTGGCAAATCTATAGACAGTTTCAAAATATATAAAAAAATTAATAAAATCACACCAGTTTTCACCACGCTTTCGGCAAATCTCTAAAAAACTCACAAGATATAAAATAATGAAAAAATATAACACTTTTAAAAAGTGGTGGCGTGTCTGTTTTGGTCGGAGAGTGGCGATAGAGTAGGCGTGGCAAAAAGTTGTTTGGCAAATCTATAGAAATTCACAAGACATAAAATAATGAAAAAATTTCAAATTTTTTTAAATGTGTGGGCGAGACAGTTTGCCAAAAGTTGTTTGGCAAATCAATAGAAATTTACAAAATACGTGTATATACAAATTTTTAAAAAGTTTGGGCGTGACAGTTTTAGGCGGCTTGTGGGCGCTAGAGTAGGCGTTGAAAAAATGTCTTTGGCAAATCTGTAGAAAGTTACAAAATATATAAAATATAAATATATATATATATATATATATATATATATATGGGCGTGACATTTCAGGCGGTTTGTTAAGCGTGGCAAAAAGGTCTTCGGTCTACAAGATATAAAATAATGAAAAAATATCACATTTTCAAAAGTGTGGGAGTGACAGTTTTGGCCGGATTGTGTGGGCGTTGGAGTAGGCGTGGCAAAAAGTTGTTTGGCAAATCTATAGAAAGTTATAAAATATATAACAAAAATTAATAAATACACACAATTTTTCAAAAGTATGGTCTTGAAATTTTAGGTGGTTTGTGGGCGCTAGAGTGGGCGCTGCAAAAAGGTCTTTGGCAAATCAATAGAATTTTACAAAATAAATAACAATTTTTAAAAGGTTTGGGCGTGACAGTTTTAGGCGGTTTATGGGCGCTAAAGTAGGCGTGGAAAAAAGTTGTTTGGGAAATCTATAGAAAATTACAAAACATATAAAAAAATTAATAAGTACACACCATTTCTCAAAAGTGTGGGCGTGACAGTTTTACGCGGATTGTTGGCGTTAGAGTGGTCGTGGCAAAAAGTTGTTTGGCAAATCAATATAAATTTACAAAATAAATAACAATTTTTAAAAAGTTTTGGGCGTGACAGTTTTAGGTGGTTTATGGGCGCTAGAGTGGGCGCTGCAAAAAGTTCTTTGGCAAATCAATAGAAATTTACAAAATAAATAACAATTTTTAAAAAGTTTGGGCGTGGCAGTTTTAGGCGGTTAGTGGGCGCTAGAGTGGGCGTTGCAAAAATGTCTTTGGCAAATCTATAGACAGTTTCAAAATATATAAAAAAATTAATAAATTCACACCAGTTTTCAAAAGTGTGGGCGTGACATTTCAGGCGGCTTGTGGGCGTGGCAAAAAGGGTTTCCGCAAATCTATAGAAATTTACAAGATATAAAATAATGAAAAAGTATCACATTTTTCAAAAATGTGGGCGTGACAGCTTGAGGCGGATTGTTGGCGTTGGAGTGGGCGTGGCAAAAAGTTTTTGACAAATCTAATGAAATTTACAAGATTGAAAATAATAAAAAAATATCACATTTTTCAAAAATGTGGGCTTGACAGTTTTGGCCGGATTGTGGGCCTTGGAGTGGGCGTGTCAAAAAGATGTTTGGCAAATCAATAGAAATTTACGAAATAAATAACAATTTTTAAAAAGTTTGGGCGTGACAGTTTTAGGTGGTTTATGGGCGCTAGAGTGGGCGCTGCAAAAAGGTCTTTGGCAAATCAATAGAAACTTACAAAATAAATAACAATTTTTAAAAAGTTTGGGCGTGACAGTTTTAGGCGGTTAGTGGGCTTTGCGAAAAGGTTTTTGGCAAATCTATAGACAGTTTCAAAATATATAAAAAAATTAATAAATTCACACCAGTTTTCAAAAGTGTGGGCGTGACATTTCACGCGGTTTGTGGGCGTGGCAAAAAGGTTTTCGGCAAATCTATAGAAATTTACAAGATTGAAAATAATAAAAAATATCACATTTTTCAAAAATGTGGGCGTGGCAGTTTTAGACGGATTGTTGGCGTTGGAGTAGGCGTGGCAAAAAGTTGTTTGACAAATCTATTGAAATTTATAAAATATATAAAAAAATTAAAAAATAGCCCACCATTTTTCAAAAGTGTGGGCGTGTCAGTTCTTGTCGGAGAGTGGCGCTAGAGTGGGCGTTGCAAAAAGGGTTTTGGTAAATCTATAGAAAGTTACAAAATATATAAAAAATTTAATAAATACACACCATTTTTCAAAAGTATGGGCTTGACATTTTAGGCGCATTTGAGGCGTGGCAAAAAGGCTTTCGGCATATCTATAAAAATTCACAAGATATAAAATAATGAAAAAATATAACATTTTTCAAATGTGTGGGCGTGACAGTTTTGGCCGGATTGTGGGCGTTGCAAAAAAGTTGTTTGGCAAATCAATAGAAATCTACAAAATACATGTATATACAAATTTTTAAAAAGTTTGAACGTGACAGTTTTAGGCGGTTTGTGGGCGCTAGAGTGGGCGTTGCAAAAAGGTCTTTGGCAAATCTATAGAAAGTTACAAAACATATAAAAAAATGAAGAAAGACACACCAGTTTTCAAAAGTGTGGGCGTGACATTTCACGCGGTTTGTAAGCGTGGCAAAAAGGTCTTCGGTCTACAAGATGTAAAATAATGAACAAAAAATCACATTTTTCAAAAGTGTGGGTGTGACAGTTTTGTCCGGATTGTGGGCGTTGGAGTAGGCGTTGCAAAAAGGTTTTCGGCAAATCAATAGAAATTTACAAGATATAAAATAATGAAAAAATATCACATTTTTCAAAAGTGTGGGCGTGACAGTTGTGGCCGGATTGTGGGCGTTGGAGTGGGCGTGGAAAAAAGTTGTTTGTCAAATCAATAGAAATTTACAAAACATATAAAAAATTGAATAAAGACACACCAGTTTTCAAAAGTGTGGGCGTGACATTTCACGCGGTTTGTAAGCGTGGCAAAAAGGTCTTCGGTCTACAAGATATAAAATAATGAACAAAAAATCACATTTTTCAAAAGTGTGGGCGTGACAGTTTTGGCCGGATTGTGGGCGTTGGAGTAGGCGTGGCAAAAAGTTGTTTGGCAAATCTATAGAAAGTTACAAAATATATTTAAAAAAATGTGTAAAGACACACCAGTTTTCAAAAGTGTGGGCGTGGCATTTCAGGAGGTTTGTGGGCGTGGCAAAAAGGTCTTTGGCAAATCTATAGAAGTTACAAAATATATAAAAAAAAAGGAGTAAAGACACACCAGTTTTCAAAAGTGTGTGCGTGGCATTTAAGGCAGTTTGTGGGCGTGGAAAAAAGGTCTTCGGCAAATATGTATATAGAAAGTTACAAAACATATAAAAAAAATGAATGAAGACACACCAGTTTTCAAAAGTGTGGGCGTGACATTTCAGGCGGTTTGTGGGCGTGGCAAAAAGGTCTTCGGCAAATATATAGAAATTTACAAGATATAAAATAATGAAAATATATCACATTTTTCATTTTTCATTTTGACAGTTTGGCCGGATTGTGGGCCTTGGAGTGGGCGTGGCAAACAGGGAAATCTATAGAAAGTTACAAAATATATAATAAAAATGAATAAAAACAAATTATTTCTCAAAAGTGTGGGCGTGACAGTTTTAGGCGGATTGTTGGCGTTGGAGTGGGCGTTGCAAAAAGGGGTTTGGCAAATCTATAGAAAGTTTCAAAATATATAAAAAATTTAATAAATACACACAATTTTTCAAAAGTGTGGGCGTGACATTTCAGGCGGTTTGTGGGCGTGGCAAAAAGGTCTTCGGCAAATATATAGAAATTTACAAGATATAAAATAATGAAAAAATATCACATTTTTCAAAAATGTGGGCTTGACAGTTTTGTCCGGATTGTGGGCCTTTGAGTGGGCGTGGCAAAAAGTTGTTTGGCAAATCTACAGAAAGTTACAAAATATATAAAAAAAATTAATAAATACACACCATTTTTCAAAAGTATGGTTTTGACATTTTAGGCGCTTTGTGGGCGTGGCAAAAAGTTTTTTCGGCAAATCTATAGAAATTTGCAAGATATAAAATAATGAAAAAATATCACATTTTTCAAAAATGTGGGCTTGACAGTTTTATCCGGATTGTGGGCCTTTGAGTGGGCGTGGCAAAAAGTTGTTTGGCAAATCTACAGAAAGTTACAAAATATATAAAAAAAATTAATAAATACACACCATTTTTCAAAAGTATGGTTTTGACATTTTAGGCGCTTTGTGGGCGTGGCAAAAAGTTTTTCGGCAAATGTATGGAAATTGACAAGATATAGAATAATAAAAAAATGTCACATTTTTCAAATGTGTGGGCGTGACAGTTTGGGACGGATTGTGGGCGTTGGTGTGGGCGTGCAAAAAAGTATTTTGTAAAATCTATAGAAAGTTACAAAATATATAAAAAAATTAATAAATACACAACATTTTTCAAAAGTATGGTTTTGACATTTTAGGCGCTTTGTGGACGTGGCAAAAAGGTTTTCGGCAAATCTATAGAAATTTACAAGATATAAAATAATGAAAAAATATAAAATTTTTTTAAATGTGTGGGCGTGACAGTTTTGGCTGGATAGTGGGCGTGGCAAATAGTTGTTTGGCAAATCAACAGAAATTTACAAAATATATAAAAAAATGAATAAATACAAACCACTTCTCAAAAGTGTGGGCGTGGCAGTTTTTGGAGGATTGTGGGCGGGGCAAGAAGTTTTTCGGCAAATGTATATAAATTCACAAGATATAAAATTATGAAAAAATATCAGATTTTTCAAATGTGTGGGCTTGACAGTTTGGGCCGGATTGTGGGCGGTGGAGTGGGTGTGGCAAATAGTTGTTTGACAAATCAACAGAAATTTACAAAATATATAAAAAAATGAATGAACACACATCAGTTTTCAAAAGTGTGGGCGTGACACCGCCAGAAGGTGAAAAATGAAAAAAATATCACATTTTTCAAATGTGTGGGCGTTACAGTTTTGGCCGGATAGTGAGCGTTGGAGTGGGCGTGGCAAATAGTTGTTTGGCAAATCAACAGAAATTTACAAAATATGTAAAAAAATGAATAAAAACAAACCACTTCTCAAAAGTGTGGGCGTGTCAGTTTTAGGAGTATTGTGGGCGTGGCAAAAAGTTTTTCGGCAAATCTATATTAATTTACAAGATATAAAATAATGCTCAAATATCACATTTTTCAAATGTATGGGCGTGACAGTTTTGGTCGGATTGTGGACGTTGTAGTGGGCGTGGAAAAAAATTGTTTGGCAAATCAATAGAAATTTACAAAATATATAAAAGTATTTAAAAAGTTTTGGCGTGACAGTTTTTGGCCGTTTGTGGGCGCTAGAGTGGGCATTGCAAAAAGGATTTTGGCAAATCTATAGACAGTTTCAAAATATATAAAAAAATGGATAAATTCACACCAGTTTTCAAAAGTGTGGGCGTGACATTTCAGGCGGTTTGTGGGCGTTGGAAAAAGGGTTTTTGGCATATCAATAGAAATTTGCAAGATATAAAATAATGAAAAAATATAACATTTTTTAAATGTGTGGGCGTGATAGTTTTGACCGGATTGTGGGCGCTATAGTGGGCGTTGCAAAAAAGTTGTCGACAAATCTATAGAAAGTTACAAAATATATAATAAAATGAATAAAAACACACTGTTTCTCAAAAGTGTGGGCGTGACAGTTGTGGCTGGATTGTGGGCGTTGGTGTGCTCGTGGAAAAAAGTTGTTTGTCAAATCAATAGCAATTTACAAAATATATAAAAAAAATGAATAAAATCACACCATTTCTCAAAAGTGTGGGCGTAACAGTTTTAAGCGGATTGTGGGCGAAGCAAAAAGGTTTTCGGCAAATCTATAGAAATTTACAAGATATAAAATAATGATAAAATATCACATTTTTCTAAAGTGTGGGCGTGACATTTGTGGCCGGATTGTGGGTGTTGGAGTGGGAGTGGAAAAAAGTATTTTGTCAAATCAATAGAAATTTACAAAATATATAAAAAAATGAATAAATTCACACCAGTTTTCAAAAGTGTGGACGTGACATTTCAGGCGGTTTGTGGGCGTTGCATAATAGTTGTTTGGCAAATCAATAGAAATTTACAAAATATATAAAACATTTGGGCGGACAGTTTTAAGCGGTTTGTGGGCGCTAGAGTGGGAGTGGCAAAAAAAATGTTTGTCAAATCTATAGAAAGTTACAATATATATAAAAAAAATGTAAAAATACACACCATTTTTGAAAAGTATGGGCTTGACATTTTAGGCGGTTTGTGGGCGTTGCAAAAAAGTTTTTTGGCAAATGAATAGAAATTTACAAAATATATAAAAATTTTTAAAAAGTTTGGGCGAGACCGTTTTAGACGGCTTGTGGGCGCTAGAGCGGGCGTGGCAAAAAGGTTTTTTGAAAACACAAAATATATAAAATAAATGAATAAATACACACCAGTTTTTAAAAGTGTGGGCGTGACATTTCAGGCGGTTTGTAAGCGTGGCAAAAAGGTCTTCGGTCTACAAGATATAAAATAATGAAAAAATATCACATTTTTCAAAGTGTGAGCGTGACAGTTTGGGCTGGATAGTGGGCGTTGGAGTGCGCGTGGCAAAAAGTCGTTGGTCAAATCAATAGAAATTTATAAAATATATAAAAAATTTTAAAAAGCTTGGGCGTGACAGTCTTAGGCGGTTTGTGGGCGCTAGAGTGGGCGTTGCAAAAAGGTTTTTGGCAAATCTATAGAAAGTTTCAAAATATATAAAAAATTGAATAAATTCACATTAGTTTTCAAAGGTGTGGACGTGACATTTTAGGCGGTTTGTGGGCGTGGCAAAAAGGTTTTCGCAAATCTATAGAAATTTACAAGATTTAAAATAATGAAAAAATATCACATTTTTCAAAAGTGTGGGCGTGACAGTTGTGCCCGGATAGTGGGCGTTGGAGTGGGCGTGGCAAAAAGTTGTTTGGCAAATCAATAGAAATTTACAAAATATATAAAAAAATTAATAAAAACACACCACTTCTCAAAAGTGTGGGCGTGACAGTTTGGGCCGGATTGTGGGCGTTGGAGTGGGCGTAAAAAAAAATTTTTTGTCAAATCAATAGAAATTTTTAAAATATATAAAAAATTTTAAAAAGCTTGGGCGTGACAGTTTTTGCGGTTTTTGGGAGCTATAGTAGGCGTTGCAAAAAGGTTTTTGACAAATCTATAGAAAGTTACAAAATATATAAAAAAATTAATAAAAACACAATATTTCTCAAAAGTATGGGTTTGACAGCTTATGCGGTTTGTGGGCGTGTCAATAAGGTTTACGGCAAATCTATAGAAATTCACAAGATATAGAATAATGAAAAAATATCACATTTTTCAAATGTGTGGGCGTTACAGTTTTGGCCGGATTGTGGGCGTTGCAAAAAGGGTTTTTGGAAAATCTATAGAAAGTTACAATATATATAAAAAAAATTTAAAAATACACATCATTTTTGAAAAGTATGGGCTTGACATTTCAGGTGGTTTGTGGGCGTGGCAAAAAGTTTTTGGCATATCAATAGAAATTTGCAAGATATAAAATAATGAAAAAATATAACATTTTTTAAATGTGTGGGCGTGACAGTTTTGGCCGGATTGTAGGCGCTAGACTGGTCGTTGCAAAAAGGTTTTCAGCAGATCTATAGAAAGTTACAATATATATAAAAAAAAGTTAAAAATACACATAATTTTTGAAAAGTATGCGCTTGACATTTTAGGCGGTTTGTGGGCGTTGCAAAAAAGTTTTTTGGCAAATGAATAGAAATTTACAAAATATATAAAAATTTTTAAAAAATTTGGCAAGACAGTAGTTATGATAAGTAGGTTCTTCTTGGGTTGCAGGGAGTTGCAGAGTGTCTTAAGTTGGGTATTTAATTTGGGGATTTTAAGTAGAAACAATACGTCCGTTCGGTTTGCCTTCGATTTTCAGAATGAATCTATATTTTTATTCATTGGTTATTCTCAGCTTTGCTTGTTACATTGTTTACTTAAAGTGCTGATCTGGTCGAGAAGTGGAATTGGAGCGGATGTAGTTCTGTGGTGAGGGGTATCGGGTGAACCCCGATATTTATAGCGGCTCAGCATTTCAAGTGTCTTCCGATACCAAATACTTGTGGACGTCATCTGAATCTTTGATTGTCGAAGGGGGGTCTCGGCGGGGACCGCCGAGGGTAATTGCTGAGGCGACACTTAAGCCTCTGGCTGTCGAGGGGGTTTCGGCGGGGGACCGCCGAGGGCGTATGCTGAGGCGGTAACTCCTCCCTTCTCAGACTGAACTACCGACCATAGCGGGGACATAGTTGCTGCAAACGTAGCAACTGGAGCGGTGGTTGGTGTGAAGGTGGCAAGTGGTGTGTCCGCCGATGAGAAGATGGTTGTCCTCTTTGAGAAGCATGCCACCGCAGATACCATTATCAGTAAGATGCCAATCATCGTGTATGTAGTTGTCGCGTGGACCGTGGTTCCCCATTGTATTTTGCTGATCTGTATTTTGGTTTCGAGATCTTCCATTCTTAACTCGTGTATCCCCAACTCCTGGGTTGTCCTGTTTTTCTTGATCGTCTCTATCCGTGGTATATCCAGCTTTAATTCAGCTGCGCCAAGCTTCTCCACTGCCTCGTATTGGACGTTGTTCACCATTGTCTTGCAATGGCTAAATTTTATTAAGGCCGATCCATTCAATGTCCTCTCCGGTCCGCAATCTGTTTGTAGTTTCACGTTTTCTCCATTAAATATCGCGATGTACCCATCCTCTGGTTCGAATATCGCGGTGATGAATCCTGCATCCTTCGTCTCACATTCCGCCTCTCTTCCACCTATCAGCCTTCTTATACATTTTTCATTAGCTTGGTTTACAATCTTGTCGTTCTTACATATATATATATTCCTTATAAACTGACATTTTTCCTTATAATAATACATTTCGTCTTCATGAATCGCTAAATAATTTGGTGTTATTACAAATTCTGTGTTATTCATTGGGAGAACGATTATTCTTCGCAGCGAAAATATTTCTTTCTTAAAAATGGGTAATCTAATTGAAAATATGATATCCGTTCTGTTCATTATGGCTCTTAGGTCTAAGAATTCATACATGTGTTCCTCTGAAATTAAATGTACATCCTGCTCTTCTAGCTCTTGCATACATTTGCTTGCTTCTTGCCTGTCGAATATGAATCTTGAAATTACACCTATCTTAGCCAATAATAAGCTCTCGGCAACATCATTTAAGTTTAGCCCTAGCATATCAATCGTTAATGAAATTCTATCAATGTATTCTAATCTATAAATCCTCTTGTCTTCTTCAATAAATGTCTTGCTTATTCCGTTTCTATAATTATTTATGAATGTATTTACCCTAATTTGCTCCTCATTTATATATCTTGTCAAGTTCCTGAACATAATGCTAACCTTGCTACTTGTCTTTTCCTGCGAACTCATGCTTTCTCTTAATCTCTCTTCTTCTTCTTCTTTAATTTTCCTTATTTCTTCCTCTAACCTTATTGCGTCTTCCGCATCTAAGTTTCCTGTTACTGATTTTATAACTGACCCTAATCCATTGATTAATGCTCTTGCTTTCCTACGTTTGGGACATATGCTTTCTAATCTTGCTTTTATCATCTGCAGTTTGTTCTGCAGTGATTTAACTAAGTCTCTGGTTTCGGCTTCTTCTACGATCTCCCTAAGTGTATGTATATGTATGCCAGTTATGTGATTATTTAATTAGTGAGTCCTCAAGTGTCCGTGTGTGAAATGGAGCTTCTGTAATTAATTATCATGAATAACTCTTCAACATTGAATATTATTTCAACAAAATGGGGTTTCAAAATAAATGTCGCTTGCTTTATTTGTCCTTTTATTGGGTGGTATTTAATATGTACTATTTTGCTATTATTATATTTTATTATTATTATTATTATTTTTTTTTTTTTTTTTTTTTTTTTTATCTTTATTCTTTAAATACCCTGCATGCTGAAGCTAGCTGTTCAGCTGTGCCATACAGCTTCACAGCCAATTGCGGACAGTCATTGCTAAGGCACCCTCGTCTTGTCTATTCCACCGTGCATGCTGAAGCTAGCTCGTCGGCTGTGCGATACAGCCTCGGAACCAAATGCGGACAGTCATTGCACTTCGGTGTTTCCCCTTTTCTCTCACGTACTGTGTAATTTTTCCAACCCCCAGCCATACCTACGCTAGGCAGCCGCCCTGTGCGTTACAGTGCGCCGCCCAATACATGTGCATGGCTGGGTTGCTTAATTTCTTTTATTATTTGTATGTGCAGTAATTTTTATTACTATTTTTTCGATATTTTTCCAAATTTATTTATTCCGTTGTATTTTTCTTTATTTCGCACCTTTAATTTTTCCTCAATATACGAATATCCATTCCTACGCTAAGCGGCCGCCCTGTGCGTTACAGTGCGCCGCCTAATACATGTGAATGGCTATCCTATTCTTTAATTATCTTGTTTTGGTCTCGTCCTCACGCTAAGCAGCCACATTGTTTGCACAGCGTCCTGCCTAATACATGCGAACGAGCCCCTAATTTATTTAATTTTTTCTACTTCAGGGCCCGCGGTGTTTTTCGATCCGCCCCTGTACTTGTATGCAACGTTCGATTCCATCGAACCGTTACATACGACCGTTCTCCTACCGCATCATACCATCGAACTTTTGTTGCACCGACCTTCTAACTCCGACCGCCCGAACCGTCTAGCCTGACGTCGACCGACGACCGTTCGCTCGGCGAACTTCTCGTTGCATTGAACCGCCGACAACCATTGTCGCTTGCCGACGGTCGTTCGTCTGCTTGAGCCGTTCGACGCGAACCGCCTGCCAACATCCGACACTGACCATTCGTCCGATCGAACCGAACTTTTCCCCGTGCATTTTATCGTCGACCGTAACTTTAAATTGATTTATTTCTTCCACAATTTTTTTCTTTGTATTTTTATTTTTCATAATGAATTTCGTTTTCTCAATTTCTTCTTGATTTTAAATTTCCGAATTACTTCTCTTCTACTCCCTTTCACCTTGTTATTTTAACTTATTATTTCCATTTGATTATTATTTTTTTTCATTTGCTTTTTGCTTTTATTCTTTTTCACATTTGTATTATTTTTCTTTAATTGTGATTTTACAATTTTTATTTCTTCTTGCATTTGTTTGTTTTATTCATTTCGTTTGCCATATTTGTTTTACTTGCGATTTATTATATTTTCTAAAAAACCTCCATTTCACTCACAACACTCTACTCACTGTTTTTATTTCTACCTTACAATGCTATTGTTAAAATAATTTTCCACATCCTTGGTCGTCACGAATCCCTCGTTCCTGTTGAATCCGTCCTTAGGCCAAGGGCTACCGACTGCGCCAGTTATGATAAGTAGGTTCTTCTTGGGTTGCAGGGAGTTGCAGAGTGTCTTAAGTTGGGTATTTAATTTGGGGATTTTAAGTAGAAACAATACGTCCGTTCGGTTTGCCTTCGATTTTCAGAATGAATCTATATTTTTATTCATTGGTTATTCTCAGCTTTGCTTGTTACATTGTTTACTTAAAGTGCTGATCTGGTCGAGAAGTGGAATTGGAGCGGATGTAGTTCTGTGGTGAGGGGTATCGGGTGAACCCCGATATTTATAGCGGCTCAGCATTTCAAGTGTCTTCCGATACCAAATACTTGTGGACGTCATCTGAATCTTTGATTGTCGAAGGGGGGTCTCGGCGGGGACCGCCGAGGGTAATTGCTGAGGCGACACTTAAGCCTCTGGCTGTCGAGGGGGTTTCGGCGGGGGACCGCCGAGGGCGTATGCTGAGGCGGTAACTCAGTTTTAGGCGGGTTGTGGGCGCTAGAAAAAATACGGCAAATCTATAGAAATTCACAAGAAATAAAATAATGAAAAAATATCACATTTTTCAAATGTGTGGGCGTGACAGTTTTGGCCGAATTGTGGGCGTTGGAGTGGGCGTGGCAAAAAGTTGTTTGGCAAATCAATAGAAATTTACAAAATATATAAAAAATGAATAAAAACACACCACTTCTCAAAAGTGTGGGCGTAACACTTTTAGGAGGATTGTTGGCGTTGGAGTGGGCGTGACAAAAGTGGCTTAACAAATCAATAGAAACTAACAAAATTTATAAAAAAAATTAAAAAATATCACAAAATTTTTCAAAAGTATGGGCGTGACAGTTTTGTCCGGATTGTGGGCGCTAGAGTAGGCGTTGCAAAAAGTTTTTTGGCAAATCTATAGAAAGTTTTAAAATATATACAAAAAATTATTAAATACACACCATTATTTAAAAGTGTGGGCTTGATATTCTAGGCAGTTTGTGGGCGTGCAAAAAGGTTTTCGGCAAATCTATAGAAATTTACAAGATATAAAATAATGATAAAATATCACATTTTTCAAAAGTGTGGTCGTGATAGTTTTGACCGGATTGTGGGCGCTATAGTGGGCATTGCAAAAAAGTTGTCGACAAATCTATAGAAATTTACAAAATATATAAAAAATGAATAAAATCACACCATTTCTCAAAAGAGTGGGCGTAACAGTTTTAAGCGCATTGTGAGCGTGGCAAAAAGGTTTTCGTCAAATCAGTAGAAATTTACAAGATATAAAATAATGAAAAAATATCACATTTTTCAAAAGTGTGGGCATGACAGTTGTGGCCGGATTGTGGGTGTTGGAGTGGGCGTGGAAAAAAGTTGTTTGTCAAATCAATAGAAATTTACAAGATATATAAAAAAATGAATAAATTCACACCACTTCTTAAAAGTGTGGGCGTGACAGTTTTAGGAGGATTGTGGGCGTGGCAAAAAGGTTTACGACAAATCTATAGAAATTCACAAGATTTAAAATAATGAAATAATATCACATTTTTCAAATGTGTGGGCGTTTTAGTTTTGGCCGGATTGTGGGCGTTGCAAAAAGGGTTTTTGGCAAATCTATAGAAAGTTACAATATATATAAAAAAAATTTAAAAATACACATCATTTTTGAAAAGTATGGGCTTGACATTTCAGGTGGTTTGTGGGCGTGGCAAAAAGTTTTTGGCATATCAATAGAAATTTGCAAGATATAAAATAATGAAAAAATATAACATTTTTTAAATGTGTGGGCGTGACAGTTTTGGCCGGATTGTAGGCGCTAGACTGGTCGTTGCAAAAAGGTTTTCAGCAAATCTATAGAAAAATACAATATATATAAAAAAAATTTAAAAATACACATCATTTTTGAAAAGTATGGGCTTGACATTTTAGACGGTTTGTGGGCGTTGCAAAAAAGTTTTTTGGCAAATGAATAGAAATTTACAAAATATATAAAAATTTTTAAAAAGTTTGGGCAAGACAGTTTTAGGCGGTTTGTGGGCGCTAGAGTGGGCGTGGCAAAAAGGTTTTTTGAAAATACAAAATATATAAAATCATTACACACCAGTTTTTAAAAGTGTGGACGTGACATTTCAGGCGGTTGGTAAGCGTGGCAAAAAGGTCTTCGGTCTACAAGATATAAAATAATGAAAAAATACGGCAAATCTATAGAAATTCACAAGATATAAAATAATGAAAAAATATCACATTTTTCAAATGTGTGGGCGTTACAGTTGTGGCCGAATTGTGGGCGTTGGAGTGGGCGTGGCAAAAAGTTGTTTGGCAAATCAATAGAAATTTACAAAATATATAAAAAATGAATAAAAACACACCACTTCTCAAAAGTGTGGGCGTGACAGTTTTAGGCGGATTGTTGGCGTTGGAGTGGGCGTGACAAAAGTGGCTTAACAAATCAATAGAAACTAACAAAATATATAAAAAAAATTAAAAAATATCACAAAATTTTTCAAAAGTATGGGCGTGACAGTTTTGTCCGGATTGTGGGCGCTAGAGTAGGCGTTGCAAAAAGTTTTTTGGCAAATCTATAGAAAGTTTAAAAATATATACAAAAAATTATTAAATACACACCATTATTTAAAAGTGTGGGCTTGACATTCTAGGCAGTTTGTGGGCGTGCAAAAAGGTTTTCGGAAAATCTATAGAAATTTACAAGATATAAAATAATGATAAAATATCACATTTTTCAAAAGTGTGGTCGTGATAGTTTTGACCGGATTGTGGGCGCTATAGTGGGCGTTGCAAAAAAGTTGTCGACAAATCTATAGAAAGTTACAAAATATATAAAAAAAGGAATAAAAACACACCGTTTCTCAAAAGTGTGGGCGTGACAGTTTTAGGCGGTTTGTGGGCGCTAGAGTGGGCGTTGCAAAAAGGTTTTTGGCAAATCTATAGAAAGTTACAAAATATATAAAAAAATTACTAAATACACACCATTATTTAAAAGTGTGGGCTTGATATTCTAGGCAGTTTGTGGGCGTGCAAAAAGGTTTTCGGCAAATCTATAGAAATTTACAAGATATAAAAAATGATAAAATATCACATTTTTCAAAAGTGTGGTCGTGATAGTTTTGACCGGATTGTGGGCGCTATAGTGGGCGTTGCAAAAAAGTTGTCGACAAATCTATAGAAAGTTACAAAATATATAATAAAATGAATAAAAACACACTGTTTCTCAAAAGTGTGGGCGTGACAGTTGTGGCTGGATTGTGGGCGTTGGTGTGCTCGTGGAAAAAAGTTGTTTGTCAAATCAATAGCAATTTACAAAATATATAAAAAAAATGAATAAAATCACACCATTTCTCAAAAGTGTGGGCGTAACAGTTTTAAGCGGATTGTGGGCGAAGCAAAAAGGTTTTCGGCAAATCTATAGAAATTTACAAGATATAAAATAATGATAAAATATCACATTTTTCTAAAGTGTGGGCGTGACATTTGTGGCCGGATTGTGGGTGTTGGAGTGGGAGTGGAAAAAAGTATTTTGTCAAATCAATAGAAATTTACAAAATATATAAAAAAATGAATAAATTCACACAAGTTTTCAAAAGTGTGGACGTGACATTTCAGGCGGTTTGTGGGCGTGGCAAAAAGGTTTTCGGCAAATCTATAGAAATTTACAAGATTTAAAATAATGAAAAAATATCACATTTTTCAAATGTGTGGGCGTGACAGTTGTGGCCGGATTGTGGGCCATTTCTCAAAAGTGTGGGCGTGACAGTTTTAGGCGGATTGTTGGCGTTGGAGTGGGCGTGACAAAAGTTGCTTAACAAATCAATAGAAACTTACAAAATATATAAAAAAATTTAAAAAAATATCACAAAATTTTTCAAAAGTAAGGGCGTGACCGTTTTGTCCGGATTGTGGGCGCTAGAGTAGGCGTTGCAAAAAGTTTTTTGGCAAATCTAGAGAAAGTTTCAAAATATATAAAAACAATTACTAAATACACACTATTATTCAAAAGTGTGGGCTTGACATTCTAGGCAGTTTGTGGGCGTGCAAAAAGTTTTTCGGCAAATCTATAGAAATTTACAAGATATAAAAAAATGATAAAATATCACATTTTTAAGATGTGTGGGCGTGACAGTTTTAGGCGGTTTGCGGGCGCTATAGTGACCGTTGCAGAAAGGTTTTTGGCAAATCTATAGAAAATTACAAAATATATATAAAAAAATGAATAAATACACACCAGTTTTTAAAAGTGTGGCACCAGTTTTCGGCAAAACTATAAAAATTCACAAGATATCAAATAATGAAAAAATATCACATTTTTTAAATGGGCGTGACAGTTTTGGCCGGATTGTGGGCGTTGGAGTGGGCGTAGAAAAAAGTTGTTTGGCAAATCAATAGAAATTTACCAAATACGTGTATAAAAAAACCTTTCAAAAGTGTGGGCGTAACAGTTTCGGCCGGATTGTGTGCTCTGCAAAAAGGGTTTTGGCAAAACTATAGAAAATTACAAAATATATATAAAAAAATGAATAAATACACACCAGTTTTTAAAAGTGTGGCACCAGTTTTCGGCAAAACTATAAAAATTCACAAGATATCAAATAATGAAAAAATATCACATTTTTCAAATGTGTGGGCGTGACAGTTGTGGCCGAATTGTGGGCGTTGGAGTGGGCGTGGCAAAAAGTTGTTTGGCAAATCAATAGAAATTTACAAAATATATAAAAAATGAATAAAAACACACCACTTCTCAAAAGTGTGGGCGTGACAGTTTTAGGCGGATTGTTGGCGTTGGAGTGGGCGTGACAAAAGTGGCTTAACAAATCAATAGAAACTAACAAAATATATAAAAAAAATTAAAAAATATCACAAAATTTTTCAAAAGTATGGGCGTGACAGTTTTGTCCGGATTGTGGGCGCTAGAGTAGGCGTTGCAAAAAGTTTTTTGGCAAATCTATAGAAAGTTTAAAAATATATACAAAAAATTATTAAATACACACCATTATTTAAAAGTGTGGGCTTGACATTCTAGGCAGTTTGTGGGCGTGCAAAAAGGTTTTCGGAAAATCTATAGAAATTTACAAGATATAAAATAATGATAAAATATCACATTTTTCAAAAGTGTGGTCGTGATAGTTTTGACCGGATTGTGGGCGCTATAGTGGGCGTTGAAAAAAGTTGTCGACAAATCTATAGAAAGTTACAAAATATATAAAAAAAGGAATAAAAACACACCGTTTCTCAAAAGTGTGGGCGTGACAGTTTTAGGCGGTTTGTGGGCGCTAGAGTGGGCGTTGCAAAAAGGTTTTTGGCAAATCTATAGAAAGTTACAAAATATATAAAAAAATTACTAAATACACACCATTATTTAAAAGTGTGGGCTTGATATTCTAGGCAGTTTGTGGGCGTGCAAAAAGGTTTTCGGCAAATCTATAGAAATTTACAAGATATAAAATAATGATAAAATATCACATTTTTCAAAAGTGTGGTCGTGATAGTTTTGACCGGATTGTGGGCGCTATAGTGGGCGTTGCAAAAAAGTTGTCGACAAATCTATAGAAAGTTACAAAATATATAATAAAATGAATAAAAACACACTGTTTCTCAAAAGTGTGGGCGTGACAGTTGTGGCTGGATTGTGGGCGTTGGTGTGCTCGTGGAAAAAAGTTGTTTGTCAAATCAATAGCAATTTACAAAATATATAAAAAAAATGAATAAAATCACACCATTTCTCAAAAGTGTGGGCGTAACAGTTTTAAGCGGATTGTGGGCGAAGCAAAAAGGTTTTCGGCAAATCTATAGAAATTTACAAGATATAAAATAATGATAAAATATCACATTTTTCTAAAGTGTGGGCGTGACATTTGTGGCCGGATTGTGGGTGTTGGAGTGGGAGTGGAAAAAAGTATTTTGTCAAATCAATAGAAATTTACAAAATATATAAAAAAATGAATAAATTCACACCAGTTTTCAAAAGTGTGGACGTGACATTTCAGGCGGTTTGTGGGCGTGGCAAAAAGGTTTTCGGCAAATCTATAGAAATTTACAAGATTTAAAATAATGAAAAAATATCACATTTTTCAAATGTGTGGGCGTGACAGTTGTGGCCGGATTGTGGGCCATTTCTCAAAAGTGTGGGCGTGACAGTTTTAGGCGGATTGTTGGCGTTGGAGTGGGCGTGACAAAAGTTGCTTAACAAATCAATAGAAACTTACAAAATATATAAAAAAATTTAAAAAAATATCACAAAATTTTTCAAAAGTAAGGGCGTGACCGTTTTGTCCGGATTGTGGGCGCTAGAGTAGGCGTTGCAAAAAGTTTTTTGGCAAATCTAGAGAAAGTTTCAAAATATATAAAAACAATTACTAAATACACACTATTATTCAAAAGTGTGGGCTTGACATTCTAGGCAGTTTGTGGGCGTGCAAAAAGTTTTTCGGCAAATCTATAGAAATTTACAAGATATAAAATAATGATAAAATATCACATTTTTAAGATGTGTGGGCGTGACAGTTTTAGGCGGTTTGCGGGCGCTATAGTGACCGTTGCAAAAAGGTTTTTGGCAAATCTATAGAAAATTACAAAATATATATAAAAAAATGAATAAATACACACCAGTTTTTAAAAGTGTGGCACCAGTTTTCGGCAAAACTATAAAAATTCACAAGATATCAAATAATGAAAAAATATCACATTTTTTAAATGGGCGTGACAGTTTTGTCCGGATTGTGGGCGTTGGAGTGGGCGTAGAAAAAAGTTGTTTGGCAAATCAATAGAAATTTACCAAATACGTGTATAAAAAAACCTTTCAAAAGTGTGGGCGTAACAGTTTCGGCCGGATTGTGTGCTCTGCAAAAAGGGTTTTGGCAAAACTATAGAAAATTACAAAATATATATAAAAAAATGAATAAATACACACCAGTTTTTAAAAGTGTGGCACCAGTTTTCGGCAAAACTATAAAAATTCACAAGATATCAAATAATGAAAAAATATCACATTTTTCAAATGTGTGGGCGTGACAGTTGTGGCCGAATTGTGGGCGTTGGAGTGGGCGTGGCAAAAAGTTGTTTGGCAAATCAATAGAAATTTACAAAATATATAAAAAATGAATAAAAACACACCACTTCTCAAAAGTGTTGGCGTGACAGTTTTAGGCGGATTGTTGGCGTTGGAGTGGGCGTGACAAAAGTTGCTTAAAAATCAATAGAAACTTACAAAATATATAAAAAAATTAAAAAAAATATCACAAAATTTTTCAAAAGTAAGGGCGTGACCGTTTTGTCCGGATTGTGGGCGCTAGAGTAGGCGTTGCAAAAAGTTTTTTGGCAAATCTAGAGAAAGTTTCAAAATATATAAAAACAATTACTAAATACACACCATTATTCAAAAGTGTGGGCTTGACATTCTAGGCAGTTTGTGGGCGTGCAAAAAGTTTTTCGGCAAATCTATAGAAATTTACAAGATATAAAATAATGATAAAATATCACATTTTTAAGATGTGTGGGCGTGACAGTTTTAGGCGGTTTGCGGGCGCTATAGTGACCGTTGCAGAAAGGTTTTTGGCAAATCTATAGAAAATTACAAAATATATATAAAAAAATGAATAAATACACACCAGTTTTTAAAAGTGTGGCACCAGTTTTCGGCAAAACTATAAAAATTCACAAGATATCAAATAATGAAAAAATATCACATTTTTTAAATGGGCGTGACAGTTTTGGCCGGATTGTGGGCGTTGGAGTGGGCGTAGAAAAAAGTTGTTTGGCAAATCAATAGAAATTTACCAAATACGTGTATAAAAAAACCTTTCAAAAGTGTGGGCGTAACAGTTTCGGCCGGATTGTGTGCTCTGCAAAAAGGGTTTTGGCAAAACTATAGAAAGTTACAAAATATATAAAAAAAATGAATATATACACACCACTTTTCAAAAGTGTGGGACTGACATTTCAGGTGGTTTGTGCGCGTGGCAAAAAGGTTTTCTTCAAAACTACAGAATTTTATAAGATATAAAATAATGAAAATATATCACATTTTTTAAATGTGTGGTCGTGAAAGTTTTTGCCGGATAGTGGGCGTTGCAGTGTACGTGGCAAAAGTTGTTTGGCAAATCAATAGAAATTTACAAAATATTTAAAAAAATTAATAAAAACACACTATTTCTCAAAAGTATGGGCTTGACAGCTTAGGCGGTTTGTGGGCGTGGCAAAAAGGTTTACGGCAAATCTATAGAAATGCACAAGATAGAAAATGATGAAAAAAATCACATTTTTCAAATGTGTGGGCGTGACAGTCTTAGGCGGATTGTTGGCGTTGGAGTGGGCGTGACAAAAGTTGCTTAACAAATCAATAGAAACTTACAAAATATATATAAAAAATTAAAAAATATCACAAAATTTTTCAAAAGTAAGGGCGTGGCAGTTTTTTCCGGATTGTGGGCGTTGGAGTGGGCGTGAAAAAAAGTTGTTGGTAAATCTATAGAAAGTTTTAAAATATATACAAAAAATTATTAAATACACACCACTATTTAAAAGTGTGGGTTTGACATTCTAGGCAGTTTGTGGGCGTGCAAAAAGGTTTTCGGAAAATCTATAGAAATTTACAAGATATAAAATAATGATAAAATATTACATTTTTCAAAAGTGTGGTCGTGATAGTTTTGACCGGATTGTGGGCGCTATAGTGGGCGTTGCAAAAAAGTTGTCGACAAATCTATAGAATTTACAAGATATAAAATAAATGAAATAATATCACAATTTTACAATGTGTGTGCGTGACAGTTTTGTACGGATTGTGGGCGTTGCAAAAAGGTTTTTGCCAAATCTATAGAAAGTTTCAAAATATATACAAAAAATTATTAAATACACACCATTATTCAAAAGTGTGGGCTTGACATTATAGGCAGTTTGTGGGCGTGGCAAAAAGGTTTTAGACAACTCTATAAAAATTCACAAGATATAAAATAATAAAAAAATATCACATTTTTAAAATGTGTGGGCGTGACAGTTTTAGGCGGTTTGCGGGCGCTAGAGTGTGCGTTGCAGAAAGGTCTTTGGCAAATCTATAGAAAGTTAAAAAATATATAAAAAAAAATGAATAAATAAACATCAGTTTTTAAAAGTGTGGCTTGACATTTCAGGTGGTTTGTGGGCGTGGCAAAAAGTTTTTGGCATATCAATAGAAATTTGCAAGATATAAAATAATGAAAAAATATAACATTTTTTAAATGTGTGGGCGTGACAGTTTTGGCCGGATTGTAGGCGCTAGACTGGTCGTTGCAAAAAGGTTTTCAGCAAATCTATAGAAAGTTAAATAATATTAGTTTGGCAAATATCTCCCTTCCGCTTTTTTACTCTTTATTCAATGCTTTATAAAAAGTGTTACAGTGATCGGATTTAGTTCAAATATGCGCCGTTTTGTTCGATAATCAGTTTCCATATAGACGGCAACTTCATAATACCTCCCTCGTAGAAGCCCCCCTCCTTATTTGCGAAGAACTCGGACAGCCACTTTTCACAAGCCTCTTTTGAGTTCAACTTTACACCACCAAGGGCATTCGCCATGGGCAGGAACAGGTGGTAATCACTTGGCGCTATGTCCGGGCTATATGGTGGATGCGATAAAACCTCCCATCCGAGCTCCCGTAGCTTCTGACGAGTCATCAACGAAGTGTGTGGTCTGGCGTTGTCCTGGTCGATCGCCTGCTTCAAGCGGTCCAGTTGCTCGCAGTAGATGGTAGAATTAAGCGTCTGGCCATATGGGAGCAGCTCATAGTGGATGATTCCCTTCCAATCCCACCAAACACACAGCAAAACCTTCCTGGCCGTCAATCTCGGCTTGGCCACTGTTTGGGACGATTCACCGGCCTTCGACCACGACCGTTTTCGCTTGATATTGTCGTAAGTGATCCATTTTTCGTCGCCAGTCACCATCCGCTTCAAGAATGGGTCGAGTTGGTTCCGTTTCAGCAGCATATCGCAGGCGTTGATTCTGTCCAGAAGGTTTTTTTGCGTCAAATCATGCGGCACCCAAACATCAAGCTTTTTTTTGTATCCAGCCTTCTGCAGATGGTTTAAAATGGTTTGGTGACTAACTCCCATCTCCTGGGCGATGTCACGACATGCCACATGCCGGTCTAACTCGATGTATTCCATGATTTGATCGGTATTTGTCGTCACAGATCTTCCGCCGGCTGGCTTATCCATGGTGTCGTTTTCACCGGCTCTGAATCGTCGAAACCATTCCTCCGCGGTTCGAAGTCATAGAGTACCATCCCCCAAAACACCATTAATCTCACGGAACGTTTCTCTAGCGGATTTGCCTTTAACGTGAGATTAATGGTGTTTTGGGGGATGGTACTCTATCACTACGAACCGCGGAGGAATGGTTTCGACGATTCAGAGCCGGTGAAAACGACACCATGGATAAGCCAGCCGGCGGAAGACCAGTGACGACAGATCTCTGAACGGAGATTTTCACCCAAAAAAATATTCCGTCAAATGCCACCCAGATAATTCCGTTTCGATCCTGGCTTCAGACTCAGTTACGTACAGAGCCGTAACGAAATCGCTTACTTTAAAAAAGGTACCTTTCCATACCTGGCAGCTTAAAGAGGAGAGGTGATGTTATCCGAGGTGTACCTCACTCTGTCCCAGATGAGGAGATTAAGGAAAGCCTTACCTCACTGGGCTATAAAGTGAGTTTGATCAATAGACCCAGAAGCCGTTTCGACAAAACAAAGCTCTTTAACCTTGTTTTTGTTGAACTAGAACCCGCTGCCAGCAACAAGGAAATACATGAGCTTAAGACGTTCTGTCGCCAACGGATACGCGTCGAACTTCCTCACAAAAAGGACGACGTCGTGCAATGCCATCGGTGCCAATCCTTTAGCCATACAAAAAATAACTGCCATAAGAATTTTATTTGTGTAAGATGTGGCCAGAACCATGCCATTGAGGCATGCCAGCGAGAAGTCCATCCAGTTAAATGCGTCAACTGTGGCGGTAATCATACAGCTAGCTACAAGAACTGTCTCGTCTACCAGCAGAGGTGCTACTTCCCATCGTAGCCCCTCTCAACAACCAGCTATTGCACCAGTTGCATATAGAGGCATTGTACCTATCTATCTATTCAAACGCAGCAGGCTAGTCCGCAGCAATGAACTAGTCACATGGAGCAGCAACAATTTCCTCCACTAGGAAGTAGGAACTGGAAGCAGAACCAACAAAGCCAACAAAGAGACCGCAACCGGCAGACGCTGCAACCGGTGCTGGACTCAAACCCAAGACCAGAGCAACATCAAGGTCCACAACCTCAGCTACCGTCCCTCCAACCAAACTCATCCCATCAAATGCAAAAACATCATTCTGAACAGCAATGGCAGCGACAAGAACAAATGTTTATGAGATTTGATGGGAAAATGTCCATCCTCGTAGCCCAGATTAACAAGATGTTCCAGATGATGTCAATGATGACTGGCCTTATTTCGCAACACGCGCCAGGATCGGCCCAAGCTGCCTCTGGTGTTCTCCCTGTTCGTCAAACCCAACCATGATTCAAATTGGACTTAAAATTGGCGTGTGGAACGCCGATGGGCTAGCCAACAAGGCTCTGGAGCTGGAGCTTTTTGTGCAAAATCATAACATTGATATTATGTTGGTCAGCGAAACACACTTCTGCACCCGGTCATACTACAAGCTTAATGGACTTGAAGTCACCAATCCAACCATCCTGCCGATCGTCACCTTGGAGGCTCTGCAGTTCTCATAAAGTCCTGTCTTAAATACTACCAATTTTTAACTATCGAATATCAAAGTGTTCAATGTGTTGCAGTCAATTGCCCTCCAAACTTTCCACGCACCAGCGATGACTTCAGCATATTATTCGAGGAACTAGGACCCAAATTCCTAATTGCCGGAGACTGGAATGCACACCATCGACTTTGGGCTCTCGAAATTCTACAGCCAGTGGAAGAGTTTTGGCTGAGTTTATCTTCGGTTCAAATACCCAGGTCCTTGCAACCGGAGGGTCCACCCACTACCCGTACAGCCAGCGTACGCCATCAGCAATCGATTTTGCAGTATACGGAGCAATTCGCTCTGAGCTTTTATCCATCACAGACAGCTTGGAACTTAGCTCTGATCACATCCCCTTGGTAATCGAACTAAGTACTGCTTCTCACAAGCTCTCTCGGAAGACGCATGTTCTTCCTCAAAACGCGAATATTCCTTAGTTCCAGGCAGCAGTTAAACAACTTGTTAACCTTAACATGATTCTAAGCTCCCCTGAAGACATTGACGACGCCACCGAGCTCTTCGTCCGAAACATCCACATCGCTGCTGAATCCTCAACCTGCGGACAAGGTACTATAAACTCACCAGACCCACCTCATGGTCTTTTAAAACCTGAGGTCCTGGATCTGAGGTCGAAAAGAGCCTTGCGTCGCAGGTTCATGCTTCCAGAGATCCGTCTGATAAAAGAGCTTATCGTCGTGCTAAGGACGAGCTGAAGAAGTTGTTGTATAAAACAAAAAATGATAATTTCGCTAATTTGCTACGAAATGCTGATCCAACAAAAGCACACGGATTAACCTCTGGAAAGCAGCAAGATCGGTAAAAAATCCTCGCAGAATCCCCATAAAGCGTGCCGACAACACTTGGTGCAGATCTGATGCTGAAATTTCCTTGACTTTTTATGACGAATTGGAAGGACGATTTCAGCCATTTGACCTTGCGAAGCCCGAAGACTTCGAAGCAACACTGGCATTCATTAATACTGCATGCCCAGCTGCAGAGCCCATTCGTCATGTGAGTCCGGATGAAGTTTGTCTACAGATACAAAAATTGCACCCCAGTAAGGCTCCAGGATTCGACGGTATCGATAGCAGAGTTGCCAAAGCTCTGCCAAAAAAGGGTATACTCTTTCTTGTGCTCCTATTTAACTCCATGTTACGTATCCACCACTTTCCTACACAAAGTGCGCGGTGATATCGAAGATACCAAAGCCAGGCAAACCGGAGAACCTTGTTGCGTCATACAGACCAATAAGCGTGCTGCCCACATTCTCTAAAATATTCGAGAGAATATTTCTTAGCAGAATAATGGCAGTTGTGTTCAGGATGCCATTCCAGATCACTAGTTCGGCTTTCGGAACCACCATGGAACCCCAGTCAAGTACATCGTGTAACGCAGCATATCCGAGATGCCTTTGAAAACGGGCATTACAGCTCTGCAGTCTTCCTAGACGAAGCATTCCTTCGAAGCATTTGATCGAGGGTGGCATGATGGCTTGCTTTTTAAGCTAAAATCCATTCTGCCAACTGCCCAATATCCTAAAATCGTATCTGCTGGAGCGAAAATTCATGGTCGAAGTAAGAGGTGAAAGATCTACCATCAGATGTGTTCGATCTGTCGTTCAGCAGGGTAGTGTTCTGGGTCCTGTTTTATACACCCACTACACTTCCGACCTGCCATATCCCAGAGATCCGAGTACCCTTCTGGCAACGTATGCTGATGACACAGCCTTCATGGCAAACTCGCCGTGTCGATTGGAGGTATCCAGGAAAACCCAACAATTTTTGGACCTATATAGAGAGTGGACAAACAGGTGGAATATATCCATCAATGGAAACAAGTCCGAGCATTGCAATCTTTCCCTGAGGCATAAAGTCCTTCCTAGGGTCCAATTGCAGGACACTCTCATCCCCCAATCACCCCAAGCGCTGTACCTGGGATTGATCCTAGACAAGCGGCTCACGTGGAGGCAGCACACCAATAAAATTGCAGCAACTTACCGCGGGAAGCTTAGGAAACTGAACTGGTTGTTGAAGCCAGCGAGCTAGCTAAGCGTAAGAAACAAAGTGCTGCTCTACAGAGCCATAGTGGTCCTTTCGATGACCTACTGCGTCCAGATATGGGGTACGGCCTCCGACTCTAACATCATGCGAGTGCAAAGGGAGCAAAACCGAGCGATGCGCACGATCACAAATGCGCCCTGGTATGCAAGAAATGTGGACATTGCAAACGACCTCAACATCCTCACTGTTAGGCAGCAGACAAATCACCACTCAAGTCGCTACAACGATCGGCTTCAGGCCCACACGAACCACCTAGCGGCTTCTTTGGCTAACCCGACGTCCAGGCAAAGACTAAAGAGGCGACATCCAGGAGACCTTTGGACAACAAGGAGACAACGAACGAGGGTGCTCCTCCAGTAGTCATAAACAAAATTTAAAATCCATTGAAATAAAAGTTTAGAAAAATAAATAAACTAAATAAAGTTTAGTTTATCCTTCCTGTTATGTTTCCATGTTATGTTTGTTAGGATTTTGTTAGTTCCTACCTTTTAAAACCATTAAATTGGTTGCTTAACGTTTAATGAAAATGTATTATTATCTCAAAAAAAATAAAATATATATATAAGTTATGCAACTCATAGTTGCTGGGTGCCGTGACGAGCTCTCGTCACAGTATAGCTCACCTAGTCATTAGCAGAAGCATTCTGGAATCTTTGTGGAATGTCGCCTTGTACTCCCCAGGATTCTCCGAAGTCAAATAACAGCGGTGACGAAGTCAGCGTTCTGTCGTCCGGCGGTTCATTGGATACACTGTTGTGTCGATGGATGAGGGGGGGCGAAGTCAGTGGAGTGTTGAAGTCAGAAGGAGTGGTTGACCGTCAAGTGGCGCAGCGGGAGTTGAGTGATCGTCAGGCGAGCGCGTGTGCGGCAGGCTGGTGGGAGGGGGTAAGACAAAGGGTGCGGGAAGAGGGTTCATAACTCCTCCCCCCTCAAGATCTGCGTCCCGCAGATTATTGGGCTTTGGGTGCCCTGTTAGCTTCTTGTGCCTCCAGGTCCAATGTGCCGTCTTTTATGATCGGGATTCCCTTGGTCGGTGTTAGCTTCCTCCATACGGTGTATAGGGCCACACCGACAACCAAGGCGACCAATGCTTCCACCAGGAAGGAGAAAGATACTTTCTCGGACATACCGGAGAGTCTCTTCAGGTTCTCCATATTAAAGGCGTTGACGTAGTGCAGCGAAGGCGCGTATCTCGTGGCAGTTATTGAAGTGAGCACTGCCGGCATGACTGTAAAGTGCGTCGAGGAGTAGCTCGTGTAAGTTCTTCCGGCCACACTGATCGTCTCATTTGCGAACTGGACTATGTAAGTTCCGGCCAATTGGTGGGTCCTGGATCCGACTTCCATCGTCCCGTTAAAATTAGACAGGAACATTGTCCCATCTTCGACCAGTTCTATGCGCGCCTCGTTGTTCCTGAGAAGTTCGCATTTAGCCTGACCGCCCTTTAACAGCTTGGGGATGCATCCGTCCTCGTCTAGCTTCAGAAGACTTTTCTCCGGGCAAACAGTCGTGTTCCCCATGGAGAGGCAGTCGTCTACTACGGCGTAGGTCTCTTCGGTGGTTACGGCGACTTTGTCATGGTTGACCATGACTTGTTCCCTCCATGCGTTGCCGGAAGAAGAATAAGAAGGCGGTAGTCCTTGGGGGCGACCTTGGGCATAGACAAAATGTATAGCAGCGCCGTTCCATTTGTTAGCACAGACGGGCGGGAAAATTCCAGTGCTTCTACTGTATTCTGGTACGGCAAGTTCCTGACCTCGGTCAAAATTGTTTGTACCTCCCCGTGGTCAAGTAAGCGGGAGTTTACAATTCCTGTCTTAGCAAGTTGGCAAGCTTGGGTCAGCTCGCCGACCTGGCTATCGATGATCAAGGCATTGTGCAGTAGCGTCGTTGCCGTGTGTACATCTCCATCGATGGCATTGACCCTCGCAGCTACTTCGTTCAATTGTCTCAGGGATTCATGTGAGGCGTCAAACAGGCCAGCGTTTATCCTTACTTACTGGTCGGCCGTTTTGACGACGTTTTCCTGCGCACGAAGTATGGCGTCCCAATCCGATGCGTCCGGAGAACCCGCAATCCACTTTCATGCGGACCCAATCCAGTCCAGTGAACGACGTCCGCGCCGCGTGCCCATCAGTCTTGACAGGCCCTCCCGCGATTCTTCCAGGTAGTGCGTTACCAGCGCTTCAATCCTGGGATCCATTAGTAGCGCCGCCTCGCGTTGAACCTCCTGAGTCAGCGCCTCGAGCCTTGCCAAGTCAATTACATGTGCCAGTTTGAATTGACCGTTGACCCGCCAGACTGTGCCCTCCTGCAGTGGCACAACCGGAGCTTCATACTTGAAAATGTCCGCAGCTCCCACCATTTGGGCCACGACGATGCTTGCAATTAAAAAGATGTAGCTTGCAGTATTAAAAAAAAAAGTTAGTCAGACCCTGATAGTTGATCCTGGCCATCTGAGGGAAATAAAACTTCTCCAAAATTTGCAGGCGCACCTCCTTAGCACCCCTGTGAGCTCTGCGATGTTCTTTTTCAATAACTTCGCAGACCTCCTCGGTATCCGACAAATCTGTCACCAACCTTTGCGTTATTCGTATTTTGAACGAGCAAAATTCTCTAAGCATTGATGTTGGAATGATGACAGGTAAATTTCCGGGATCTTTTAGCAAGAAGGGGAATCTTTATCCCAGGGGATATAACCAATCAGTTGTTCTTCCTGTCTACTAAGGCCTTTAGATCTTTGAGTGTGTCGTCCCCTATGATACCATCGAAGGTATTCAGTCCGGGGAGGACAAAGAAGGTAAGGGTCAAGTTGTTTCCTAATTTCTTAAAAAACTTCCCGGCTAAGCAGCGCGTTTTTGTAACAGAGCCCGTAACCGATTAAACGCGGAAGGGAATAGGAAGGACAGTCGACCCGGCGGCGATTCTGGGGCTGATGAAATTTTTGTTTGCGCCGGTATCGATCAGAAATTGTCCCATCTTTCCCTTCGTATTCTAAATATGGGACGCTGGAGAGGCCTCGGTCATAAAATTTGGGCCCTCAGTTCCCATTTCGGGATCGTCCCTCTCTTCCATAGCCTCCTGGCAAGGCATCCTAGAGGCATCCAAACCTTTCGGTTTCTAGCGTACTGAGCCTACCATTTATCTTTTTCATATCGTCCTGCAACCCGGTCAACTGAGCAAGGAGCGCGTTAAGGGATTCTTTAATTTCTTCCATTACTACCAGCGTGGGGGTATCGGAAGCGGATAGGATCGGACAGGCCAAGACCAAGAGTTTTTTTTTTTTTTTTTTTTTGTTTATTTCTTATCTCAATATTTTTTTTTTACTTTAGAAAAGCGCAACCTGGATGTAGATATGGTTTCACTCACCCTTGACAATTGATGTATGCGTGTTGAGCTTTATGTTCTTGTATGTTGTATTCTTCTTAAAATCTAAGGAAAGATAAAGATTTTTTCTTTTTAGAAAATTCAAATAGTAATTGTGGACAATCGTTTATTATATTTTATATTTGTTTAAGTTTCTTATATTTGTAAGTTTCATGCCTTTTTTTTTTTTTTTTTTGTGGTTTCGGTTTTCGGACAGTGACGAGTGAATTTTAGTGAACTGGGTGCGGTGGTCCGTATTCTTCCTTTTTGGCCTTGGCCTACTAATGGTACGGTTGCCACACAATCTACTGGGCAGCTTTCTCGGGTGCTTCCACACCACTCAGCCTCTCCAGCAGATTACCACGTATTTTAGTTAGAGTTTGTGATTATTTTATCTTTTAATTTTATTTATTCCTTTTTTCTTCGGCACTATGCACATTGCACTCGCGAATAGGTTACAGCGAGTGTAAGCAAATCGCCGCAGTGGGTCATTACATAGGCCTTTATTATTATTTTTTTATGAAGATGCTTTTGCGCCCGCGTATATCACTCCTGGATGGAGACAGTATTAACGCTGTGGCGGGTGGTCTTTTCATTTTCTTATGTACGACTTTTTTACGCCCGTGTAGAATGTTGTTTCCGCTACAGACTGTAGGGGCATTCTCACCGCGGCGGGTGGTCGTTTTTAACGTTTGATTGTTGACTGTCACATCACATCACTGTCACTCTAATTTTTCTAATTTTTCCACATTCCAACTTATTCTTTTTTTTGTTTTAATTTCACTTCATTTAATTTCATTTCATTTCGTTTGTTTTATTTTTTGTTTTTTATTTTTTTGTTTTTTTCATTCATTTGTTCTTTTTGTTCGGGCGCCAGTTATGCAACTCATAGTTGCTGGGTGCCGTGACGAGCTCTCGTCACAGTATAGCTCACCTAGTCATTAGCAGAAGCATTCTGGAATCTTTGTGGAATGTCGCCTTGTACTCCCCAGGATTCTCCGAAGTCAAATAACAGCGGTGATTAACAGAACGTTACAATCTTTATTAGTCAAACTTAAGGGATTACAAGAAGAGTTGGGATATCAGCAAGCGTATCGATCTGGTGTCCGCAGAAGACTGATTTCTGGCCTTGGTGCTGGCTCTCACTAGCCCTCCGGCTCCCTTGCTGAGTGCAGCGTTTTGCTGTGGGCAAGTGCCCGAAATGTGTACTACGCTACGTCAGCGGTCGCTTGCCCAATATCCGGCGGCTGCGCTGCTCCCAGCAACAAAGTGTTGGTTGCGGACGCAGCACATTGTAGCCGGCGCGGCTGTCGAATGCGTCGTCAAGTTGGTGGGCAAGGCGGGGGGCGAAGTCAGCGTTCTGACGTCCGGCGGTTCATTGGATACACTGTTGTGTTGATGGATGAGGGAGGGGGCGAAGTCAGCGTTCTTACGGAATGCACTTAGGAGTGGTTGACCGTCAAGTGGCGCAGCGGGAGTTGAGTGATCGTCAGGCGAGCGCGTGTGCGGCAGGCTGGTCGGAGGGGGTAAAACAAAGGGTGCGGGAAGAGGGTTCAAAACTTATATATAAATTTTTTAAAAGTTTGGGCGTAGTATAGTAGTATAGAAAGTTACAAAATATAAAAAAAAAAATGAATAAATACACACCATTTTTCAAAAGTGTGGGCTTGATATTTTAGGCGGTTTGTGGGCGTGGCAAAAAGGTTTTCGGCAAATATATAGAAATTTACCAGATATAAAATAATGAAAAAATATCACATTTTTTAAAAGTGTGGGAGTGGGCGTGGAAAAAAGTTTTTTGGCAATTCAATAGAAATTTACAAAATACTCGTATATAAAAGTTTTTAAAAATTTTGGCGGTTTGTGGGCGCTAGAGTGTGCGTTTCAAAAAGGTCTTTGGCAAATCTAAAGAAAGTTATAAAATATAAAAAAAAAATTAATAAATACACATCATTTTTCAAAAGTATGGGCTTGACATTTTAGGCGGTTTTTGGGGGTGGAAAAAGGTTTTCGGCCAATCTATAGAAATTTACAAGGTTTAAAATAATGAAAAAATTTCACATTCTTCAAAAGTGTGGATGTGACAGTTTTGGCCGGATTGTGGGCGCTATAGTGGGGGTTGCAAAAAAGGTTTTTGACAAATCTTTAGAAAGTTACAAAATATATAAAAATATGAATAAAATTACACTATTTTTCAAGTGTGTGCTTGACATCTTAGGCGGTTTGTGGGCGTCGCAAAAAGGTTTTCGGCAAATCTACAGAAATTTACAAGATATAAAATAATGAAAAACTGTCACATTTTTCAAATGTGTGGGCGTGATAGTTTTGTTCGGATTGTGGGCGTTGGAGTGGGCGTGGAAAAAAGGTTTTTGACAAATCTATAGAAAGTTACAAGCTATATAAAAAAATAAATAAAAACACACCATTTTTCAAAAGTGTGGGCGTGAGAGTTTTGGTCGGATTGTTGGCGTTGGAGTGGTGTGGCAAAAAGTTGTTTGGCAAATCTATAGAAATTTACAAAATATATAAAAAAAGTAAAAAATATCACAACATTTTTCAAAAGTGTGGGCGTGACAGTTTTGGACGGATTATGGACGTTGCAAAAAAAAATATATATATATAAATTTTTAAAAAGTTTGGGCGTGACAGTTTTAGACGGTTTGTGGGCGCTATCGTGGGCGTTGCAAAAAAGGTCTTTGGCAAATAGAAAGTTACAAAATATAAAAAAAAAATGAATAAATACACACCATTTTTCAAAAGTGTGGGCTTGACATTTTAGGCAGTTTGTGGGCGTGGCAAAAAGGTTTTCGGCAAATATATAGAAATTTACCAGATATAAAATAATGAAAAAATATCACATTTTTTAAAAGTGTGGGAGTGGGCGTGGAAAAAAGTTTTTTGGCAATTCAATAGAAATTTACAAAATACTCGTATATAAAAGTTTTTAAAAATTTTGGCGGTTTGTGGGCGCTAGAGTGTGCGTTTCAAAAAGGTAAATCTAAAGAAAGTTATAAAATATAAAAAAAAAATTAATAAATACACACCATTTTTCAAAAGTATGGGCTTGAGATTTTAGGTGGTTTTTGGGGGTGGAAAAAGGTTTTCGGCAAATCTACAGAAATTTACAAGATATAAAATAATGAAAAACTGTCACATTTTTCAAATGTGTGGGCGTGATAGTTTTGTTCGGATTGTGGGCGTTGGAGTGGGCGTGGAAAAAAGGTTTTTGACAAATCTATAGCAAGTTACAAGCTATATAAAAAAATAAATAAAAACACACCATTTTTCAAAAGTGTGGGCGTGAGAGTTTTGGTCGGATTGTTTGCGTTGGAGTGGTGTGGCAAAGAGTTGTTTGGCAAATCTATAGAAATTTACAAAATATATAAAAAAAGTAAAAAATATCACAACATTTTTCAAAAGTGTGGGCGTGACAGTTTTGGGCGGATTATGGACGTTGCAAAAAAAATATATATATATAAATTTTTAAAAAGTTTGGGCGTGACAGTTTTAGGCGGTTTGTGGGCGCTATCGTGGGCGTTGCAAAAAAGGTCTTTGGCAAATCTATAGAAAGTTACAAAATATAAAAAAAAAAATGAATAAATACACACCATTTTTCAAAAGTGTGGGCTTGACATTTTAGGCAGTTTGTGGGCGTGGCAAAAAGGTTTTCGGCAAATCTATAGAAATTTACCAGATATAAAATAATGAAAAAATATCACATTTTTTAAAAGTGTGGGAGTGGGCGTGGAAAAAAGTTTTTTGGCAATTCATTAGAAATTTACAAAATACTCGTATATAAAAGTTTTTAAAAATTGGGGCGGTTTGTGGGCGCTAGAGTGTGCGTTTCAAAAAGATCTTTGGCAAATCTAAAGAAAGTTTAAAATATAAAAAAAACATTAATAAATACACACCATTTTTCAAAAGTATGGGCTTGAGATTTTAGGTGGTTTTTCGGGGTGGAAAAAGGTTTTCGGCAAATCTATAGAAATTTACAAGGCTTAAAATAATGAAAAAATGTCACATTCTTCAAAAGTGTGGACGTGACAGTTTTGGACGAATTGCGGGCGCTATAGTGAGGGTTGCAAAAAAGGTTTTTGACAAATCTTTAGAAAGTTAAAATATATATAAAAATATGAATTAAATTACACTATTTTTCAAGTGTGTGCTTGACATCTTAGGCGGTTTGTGGGTGTCGCAAAAAGGTTTTCGGCAAATCTACAGAAATTTACAAGATATAAAATAATGAAAAACTGTCACATTTTTCAAATGTGTGGGCGTGATAGTTTTGTTCGGATTGTGGGCGTTGGAGTGGGCGTGGAAAAAAGGTTTTTGACAAATCTATAGAAAGTTACAAGCTATATAAAAAAATAAATAAAAACACACCATTTTTCAAAAGTGTGGGCGTGAGAGTTTTGGTCGGACTGTTGGCGTTGGAGTGGTGTGGCAAAAAGTTGTTTGGCAAATCTATAGAAATTTACAAAATATATAAAAAAAGTAAAAAATATCACAACATTTTTCAAAAGTGTGGGCGTGACAGTTTTGGACGGATTATGGACGTTGCAAAAAGTTTTTTGCAAATCTATAGAAAGTTACAAAATATATAAGAAAAATTAATAAATACACACCATTTTTCAAAAGTTTGGGCTTGACATTTTAGGCGGTTTGTGGGCGTGGCAAAAAGGTTTTCGGCAAATCTATAGAAATTTACAAGATATATAATAATGAAGAAATATCACATTTTTCAAAAGTGTGGGCGTGACAGTTGTGGCCGGATTGTGGGCGTTGGAGTGGGTGTGGAAAAAATTTGTTTGGAAAATTAATAGAAATTTACAAAATATATAAAAATTTTTCAAAAGTTTGGGCGTGAAAGTTTTAGGCGGTGTGTGGGCGCTAGTGGGCGTTGCAAAAAGGTTTTTGGCAAATCTATGGAAAGTTACAAAATATATAACACATATTAATAAATGCACACTATTTTTCAAAAGTATGGGCTTGACATTTTGAGCGGTTTGTGGGCGTTGCAAAAAATTTGTTTGGTAAGTCAATAGATTAACAAAATAATTAAAAAATTTTAAAAAGTTTGGGTGTAACAGTTTTAGGAGGTTTGCGGGCGCTAGAGTTGGCGTTGCAAAAAGGTTTTTGACAAATCTATAGAAATTTACAAGATATAAAATAATGAAAAAATATCACACTTTTTAAATGTGTGGGCGTGACAGTTGTGGCCAGATTGTGGGCGTTGGAGGGGGCGTTGCAAAAACGATTTTGGCAAATCGTTAGAAATTTACAAAATATATAAAAAATTTTAAAAAGTTTGGGCGTAACAGTTTTAGGCGGTTTGTGGGCGCCAGAGTGAGCGTTGCAAAAGGTTTTTTGAAAATCTATAGAAAAATACAAAATATATTAAAAAAAATAATAAATACACACCATTATTCAAAAGTGTGGGCTTGACATTCTAGGCAGTTTGTGGGCATGCAAAAAGGTTTTCGGCAAATCTATAGAAATTTACAAGACATAAAATAATGAAAAAATATCACATTTTTCTAAAGTGTGGGCGTGACAGTTGTGGCCGGATTGTGGGCGTTGGAGTGGGTGTGGAAAAAATTTGTTTGGCAAATTAATAGAAGTTTACAATATATATAAAAATTTTTTTAAAGCTTGGGCGTGACAGTTTTAGGCGGTTTGTGGGCGCTAGAGTGGGCTTTGCAAAAAGGGTTTTGACAAATCTATTCAAAGTTACAAAATATATAAAAAAATTAATAAAGACACACCAGCTTTCAAAAAAGTGGGCGTGACATTTAAGCCGGTTTGTGGGCGTGGCAAAAAGGTTTTCGGCAAATCTATAGAAATTTACAAGATATAAAATAATGAAAAACTGTCACATTTTTCAAATGTGTGGGCGTGACAGTTTAGGCCGGATTGTGGGCGTTGGAGTCGGTGTAGAAAAAGTTGATTGGTAAATCAATATAAATTTACAGAATAAATAAAAAATTGAATAAAAACAACCATTTCTCAAAAGTGTGGGCGCGACAGTTTTAGGCGAATTGTTGGCGTTGGAGTGGTGTGGCAAAAAGTTGTTTGGCAAATCTATAAAAATTTACAAAATATATAAAAAAAGTAAAAAATATCACAACATTTTTCAAAAGTGTGGGCGTGACAGTTTTGGACGGATTGTGGGCGTTGCAAAACGTTTTTAGGCAAATCTATAGAAAGTTACAAAATATATAAAAAAATTAATAAAGACACTCCAGCTTTCAAAAGTGTGGGCGTGACATTTAAGGCGGTTTGTGGGCGTGGCAAAAAGGTTTTCGGCAAATCTATAGAAATTTTCAAGATATAAAATAATGAAAAACTGTCACACTTTTCAATTGTGTGGGCGTGACAGTTTTGGCCGGATTGTGGGCTTTGGAGTGTGCGTGGCAAAAAGTTGTGTGGCAAATCAATATAAATTTACAGAATATATAAAAAATTGAATAAAAACAACCATTTCTCAAAGTGTGGGCGTGACAGTTTTAGGCGAATTGTTGGCGTTGGAGTGGTGTGGCAAAAAGTTGTGTGGCAAATCTATAGAAATTTACAAAATATATAAAAAAAATTAATAAATACACACCATTTTTCAAAAGTATGGGCTTGACATTTTAGGCGGTTTGTGGGCGTTGCAACAAAGTTGTTTGGCAAACCAATAGAAGTTTACAAAATATATAAAAGTTTCTAAAAAGTTTGGGCGTGACAGTTTTAGGCGGTTTGTGGGCGCAAAGAGTGGGCGTTGCAAAAAGATTTTTGGCAAATCTGTAGAAAGTTACAAAATATTTTTAAAAAATTAATAAATACACACCAATTTTTAAAAGTATAGGCGTGACAGTTCTAGCCGTATTGTGGGCGTTGGAGTGGGCGTGAAAAAAAGTTGTTTGGCAAATCAATAGAAATTTACAAAATGTATAACAATTTCTAAAAAGTTTGGGCGTGACAGTTTTAGGCGGTTTGTGGGCGCAAAGAGTGGGCGTTGCAAAAAGATTTTTGGCAAATCTGTAGAAAGTTACAAAATATTTTTAAAACATTAATAAATACACACCATTTTTCAAAAGTATGGGCGTGACGGTTCTGGCCGTATTGTGGGCGCTGGAGTGAGCGTGGAATAAAGTTGTTTGGCAAATCAATAGAAATTTACAAAATATATAACAGCTTTTAAAAAGTTTGGGCGTGACAGTTTTAGGCGGTTTGTGGGCGCTAACGTGGGCGTTGCAAAAAGGTCTTTGGCAAGTCTATAGAAAACTACAAAATATATATAAAAAATGAATAAATACACACCAGTTTTCAAAAGTGTGGGCTTGACATTTTAGGCGGCTTGTGGGCGTTGCAAAAAAGTTGTTTGGCAAATGAATAGAAAGTTACAAAATTAAAAACTATCACAACATTTCTTAAAAGTGTGGGTGTGACAGTTTTAGGGGTTTTCGGGGCAATAGAGTGTGCGTTTCAAAAAGGTTTTTGGCAAATCTATAGAAAATATATAAAAAATTTATAAAAAAAATAAATAAAAACACACTATTTTTCAAGAGTGTGGGCGTGACATTTCAGGCGGTTTGTGGGCGTCGCAAAAAGGTTTTCGGCAAATCTATAGAAATTTACAAGATTTAAAATAATGAAAAAATGTCACATTTTTCAAAAAAGTGGACGTGACAGTTTTGTGCGGTTTGTGGGCGCTATATTGGGCGTTGCAAAATTTTTTTTGACAAATCTATAAAAAGTTACAAAATATATAAAAAAATAAATAAAAACACACCATTTTTCAAAAGTGTGGGCGTGACAGTTTTGGCCGGATTATGGGCGTTGGAGTGGGCGTGGCAAAATGTTGTTTGGAAAATCAATAGAAATTTACAAAATATATAAAAAAAATTAATAAATACACACCATTTTTCAAAAGTAGCTTGACATTTTAGGCGCTGTGTGGGCGTTGCAAAAAAGTTGTTTGGTAAATCAATAGAAATTTAATTGTAGAGTAGGCGTTGCAAAAAGGTTGTTTGAAAATCTATAGAAAAATATAAAATTTATAAAAAAATGAATAAAGACACACCAGTTTTCAAAAGTGTGGGCGTGACATTTCAGGCGTTTTCTGGGCGTGGCAAAAAGGTTCTCGGCAAATTTATAGAAATTTACAAGATATAAAATAATGAAAAATTATCACATTTTTCAAATGTGTGGGCGTGACAGTTTTCGCCGGATTGTGGGTGTGGCAAAAAGTTGTTTGGAAAATCAATAGAAATTTAAAATATATTAAGAAAAAAAGAATAAGTACACACAATTTTTCAAAAGTTTGGCCGTGACAGTTTAAGCAGTTTGTGCGCGTAGCAAAAAGGTTTTTGGCAAAGCTATTGAATATTACAAAATATATTAAATAATAAATATAAACAAACAATTTTTCAAACGTGTGGGCTTTACATTTTAGGCAGTTTGTGGGCGTGGCAAAAAGGTCTTCGGCAAATCTATAGAAATTTACCAGATATAAAATAATGAAAAAATATCACATTTTTCAAAAGTGTGGTAGTGGGCGTGGAAAAAAGTTGTTTGGCAAATCAATAGAAATTTACAAAATACTCGTATATAAAAGTTTTTAAAAAGTTTGAGCGGTTTGTGGGCGCTAGAGTGTGCATTGCAAAAAGGTCTTTTCCAAATCTATAGAAAGTTACAAATTATAAAAAAATTAAAAAATATACACCATTTTTCAAGTGTGGGCGTGAGAGTTTTGGTCGGATTGTGGGCGTTGAAGTGGGAGTGGAAAAAAGTTGTTTGTCAATTCAATAGAAATTTACAAAATATTTAAAAAAATTAAAAAATATCACAACATTTTTCGAAAGTGTGGGCGTGACAGTTTTGGTCGGATTGTGGGCGTTGCAAAAAGGTTTTTGGCAACTCTATAGAAAGTTACAAAATATATTAAAAAATTAATAAAAACACACTATTTTTCAAAAGTATGGGCGTGACCGTTTTGGCCGGATTGTGGGCGTTGCAAAAAGGTTATTGACAAATCTATAGAAAGTTACAAAATATATAAAAAAATTAATAAAATTACACTACTTTTCAAAAGTGCGTGCTTGACATCTTAGGCGGTTTGTGGGCGTCGCAAAAAGGATTTCGGCAAATCTACAGAAATTTACAATATATAAAATAATTTGTGGGCGTGACAGTTTTGGCCGGATTGTGGGCGTTGGAGTGGGAGTGGAAAAAATTTGTTTTGCAAATTAATAGAAATTTACAAAATACATACAAATTTTTAAAAAGTTTGGGCGTGACAGTTTTAGGCGGTTTGTGGGCGTGGCAAAAAGGTTTTCGGAAAATCTATAGAAATTTAACAGATATAAAAAAATATAAAAATATCACATTTTTCACATTGTGGGCGTGACAGTTTTGGGCGGTTTGTGGGCATGGCAAAAAGGTCATCGGCAAATCTATAGAAATTTACAAGATATAAAATAATGAAAAATATCACATTTTTCAAAAGTGTGGGCGTGACAGTTGTGGCCGGATTGTGGGCGTTGGAGTGGGTGTGGAAAAAATGTGTTAGGCAAATTAATAGAAATTTACATAATTTATATTTATATTTACATAATATATATATATAGTGTGCGCTGCAAAAAGGTTTTTTTCAAATCTATAAAAAGTTACAAAATATATAAAAAAAATTAATAAGTACACACCATTTTTTTTAAAAGTATGGGCTTGACACTTTAGCCGGTTTGTGGGCGTGGCAAAACGGTTTTCGGAATACACACCATTTTTCAAAAGTGTGGGCGTGGCAAGAAGGTTTTCGGCAAATCTATAGAAATTTACAAGATATAAAATAATGAAAAAATATCACATTTTTCAAAAGTGTGGGAGGGGGCTCGGAAAAAAGTTGTTTGGCAATTCAATAGAAATTTACAAAATACTCGTATATAAAAGTTTTTAAAAAGTTTGGGCGGTTTGTGGGCGCTAGAGTGTGCGTTGCAAAAAGGTCTTTGGCAAATCTATAGAAAGTTACAAAATATATACAAAAAATTAATAAATACACACAATTTTTCAAAAGTATGGGCTTGACATTATAGGCGGTTTTTGGGGGTGGAAACAGGTTTTCGGCAAATCTATAGAAATTAAAAAGATTTAAAATAATGAAAAAATGTCAGATTTTTCAAAAGTGTGCGCGTGACAGTTTTGGTTGGGTTGTGGGCGTTGGAGTGGGCGTGGCAAAAAGTTGTTTGGCAAATCAATTTACAAAATATTTAAAAAAATTAAAGAATATCACAACATTTTTCGAAAGTGTGGGCGTGACAGTTTTGACCGGATTGTGGGCGTTGCAAAAAGGTTTTTGGTAAATCTATAGAAAGTTACAAAATATATAAACAAAATTAATTAATACACACCAACTTTTGAAAAAAAGTATGTGCTTGACATCATAGGCGGTTTGTGGGCGTCGCAAAAAGGTTTGCGGCAAATCAATAGAAACTTACAAGATATAAAATAATGAAAAAATATCACATTTTTCAAATGTGTGGGCGTGACAGTTTAGGCCTGATTGTGGGCGTTGGAGTGGGAGTGGAATAAATTTGTTTGGCAAATTAATAGAAATTTACAAAATATATAACAATTTTTAAAAAGTTTGGACGTGACAGTTTTAGGCGGTTTGTTGGCGTTCCAAAAATTTTTTTGGCAAATCTATAGAAAGTTATAAAAGATATAAGCATTTTTAAAAAATTTGTGCGGAACAGTTTTAGGTGTTTTGTTTGCGCTAGAGTGGGCGTTTTAAAATGGCTGTTTGCAAATCTATAGTAAAATAAAAAATATATAAAAAAAATGAATAAATACACACCATTTTTCAACAGTGTGGGCTTGACATCATAGGCGGTTTGTGGGCGTCGCAAAAAGGTTTGCGGCAAATCAATAGAAACTTACAAGATATAAAATAATGAAAAAATATCACATTTTTCAAATGTGTGGGCGTGACAGTTTAGGCCTGATTGTGGGCGTTGGAGTGGGAGTGGAATAAATTTGTTTGGCAAATTAATAGAAATTTACAAAATATATAACAATTTTTAAAAAGTTTGGACGTGACAGTTTTAGGCGGTTTGTTGGCGTTCCAAAAATTTTTTTGGCAAATCTATAGAAAGTTATAAAAGATATAAGCATTTTTAAAAAATTTGTGCGGAACAGTTTTAGGTGTTTTGTTTGCGCTAGAGTGGGCGTTTTAAAATGGCTGTTTGCAAATCTATAGTAAAATAAAAAATATATAAAAAAAATGAATAAATACACACCATTTTTCAACAGTGTGGGCTTGACATTATAGGCGGTTTTTGGGCGTGGCAAAAAGGTTCTAGGCAAATCTATAGAATTTTACAAGATTTAAAATAATGAAAAAATGTCGCATTTTTCAAAAAAGTGGACGGAACAGTCTTGTGCGGTTTGTGGGCGCTAAGGTGGGCGTTGCAAAAAAATCTACATAAAGTTAAAAAATATTTTAAACAATGAATAAAAACACACAATTCTTCAAAAGAGTGTGCGTGACAGTTTTAGGCGGATTGTTGGCGTTGGAGTGGGCGTGGAAAAAAGTTGCTTGACAAATCATTAGAAATTTATAAAATATATAAAAATATTAAAAAATTAAACAGCATTTTTCAAAAGTATGGGCGTGACAGTTTTGGTCGGATTGTGGGCGTTGCAAAAAGGTTTTTGACAAATCTATAGAAAGTTACAAGATATAAAATAATGAAAAAATATCACATTTTTCAAATGTGTGGGCGTGACAGTTTTGGCCGGATTGTGGGCGTTGGAGTGGGAGTGGAAAAATTTGTTTGGCAAATTAATAGAAATTTACAAATTATATAACAATTTTTAAAAAGTTTGGGCGTGACAGTTTTAGGCGGTTTGTGGGCGTTCCAAAAAGTTTTTTGGCAAATCTATAGAAAGTTACAAAAGATATAAGCATTTTTAAAAAATTTGGGCGTAACAGTTTTAGGTGTTTTGTTTGCGCTAGAGTGGGCGTTTTAAAATGGTGGTTTGCAAATCTATAGAAAAATAAAAATTATGTAAAAAAAATGAATAAATGCACACCATTTTGCAACAGTGTGGGTTTGACAGTTTAGGCGGTTTGTGGGCGTGCCAAAAAGGTTTTCGGAAAATCTATAGAAATTTATAAGATATAAAAAAATATAAAAATATCACATTTTTCACATTGTGGGCGTGACAGTTTTGGGCGGTTTGTGTTCGCAATAGTGGGCGTTGCAAAAAGGTTTTTGGCAAATCTATTGAATGTTACAAAATATATAACAAAAATTTATAAAGACACAACACTTTTCAAAAGTGTGGGCGTGACATTTCAGGCGGTTTATGGGCGTTGCAAAAAAGTTGTTTGGCAAAACAATAGAAATTTACAAAAAAATATAAACATTTTTTGAAATTCTTCAGCGTAACAGTTTAGGTGGTTTGTTTTCGCTAGAGTGGGCGTTGCAAAAAGGTTGTTTGAAAATCTATAGAAAAATGCAAAGTATATAAAAAAAATTAATAAATACACACCATTTTTCAACAGTGTGGGCTTGACAGTTTAGGCGGTTTGTGGGCGTGCCAAAAAGGTTTTCGGAAAACCTATAGAAATTTACAAGATATAAAAAATATAAGAATATCACATTTTTCAAAAGTGTGGGCGTGAAAGTTTTAGGCGGTTTGTGTTCGCTATAGTGGGCGTGGCAAATCGGTTTTTTACAATTCTATAGAAAGTTCAAGATATATAAAATGAATTAAAGCACGCCAGTTTTCAAAAGTGTGGGCGTTACATTTCAGGAGGCTTGTGGACGTGGCAAAAAGGTCTTCAAGATATAAAAGATATAAAATAATAAAAAAATATCACATTTTTCAAAAGTGTGGGCATGACAGTTGTGGCCAGATTGACGGCGTTGGAGGGGGTGTGGAAAAAATTTGTTTGGCAAATTAATAGAAACTTACAAAATATATAAAAAAATGAATAAAAACAAACCATTTCTCAAAAGTGTGGGCGTGATTAGGCGGATTGTTGGCGTTGGAGTGGTGTGGCAAAAAGTTGTTTGGCAAATCTATAGAAACTTACAAAACATATAAAAAAATTAAAAAATATCACAACAGTTTTCAAAGTGCCAGATTTGCACGGATTTTGGGCGCTACAAAAAGGTTTTTGACAAGTCTATAGAAACTTACAAAATATATATAAAAAATTAATAAATACACACCATTTTTCAAAGCTAAGGGCTTGACATTTTAGGCGGTTTGTGGGCGTTGCTACAAAGTTGTTTGGCAAATCAATAAAAATTAAAAAAATATAAAACAAATTTAAAAAATATTGGTCGTGACAGCTTTAGCAGGTTTGTGTGCGCTAGATGGGGCGTTGCAAAAAGGTTTTTGGCAAGTCTATAGAAAGCAACAAAATATATATAAAATATTAATAAATACACACCATTTTTCAAAAGTATGGGCTTGACATTTTAGGCGGTTTGTGGGCGTTGCAAAAAAGTTGTTTCGTAAATCAATAGATATTTAATTGTAGAGTAGGCGTTGCAAAAAGGTTGTTTAAAAATCTATAGAAAAATATAAAATATATAAAAAAATGAATAAAGACACACCAGTTTTCAAAAGTGTGGGCGTGACATTTCAGGCGTTTTCTGGGCGTGGCAAAAAGGATCTCGGCAAATCTATAGAAATTAACAACATATAAAATAATGAAAAATTATCACATTTTTCAAATGTGTGGGCGTGATAGTTTTGGCCGGATTTTGGGCGTTGGAGTGGGCGTTTCAAAAAGGTTTTTGGCAAATCTATAGAAAGTTACAAAATATATAAAAAAAATGAATAAAAACACACCATTTCTAAAAAGTGCGGGCGTGACAGTTTTAGGCGGATTGTGGGCGTCGCAAAAGGTTTTCGGCAAATCTATAGAAATTTACAAGATATAAAATAATGAAAAAATTTCACATTTTTCAAAAGTGTGATCGTGAAAGTATTGTGCGATTTGTGGGCGCTATAGTGGGCTATGCAAAATGGTTTTTGACAAATCTATAGAAACTTACAAAATATATACAAAAATGAATAAAAACAGACTATTTTTCAAAAGTGTGGGCGTGACAGTTTTGGCCGGATTGTGGGTGTTGGAGTGGGCGTTGCAAAAAGGTTTTTGGCAAATCTACGAAAGTTACAAAATATATACAAAAAATTAATAAATACACACCAGTTTTAAAAAGTGTGGGCGTGACATTTCAGGCGGCCTGTGGGCTTGAAAATAATGAAAAAATGTCACATTTTTCAAAAGTGTGGGCGTGAACGTGTTGTGTGGTTTGTGGGCGCTATAGTGGGCTTTGCAAAATGGTTTTTGACAAATCTATAGAAAGTTACAAGATATATAAAAAAATGAATAAAAGCACTTTTTTTTCAAAAGTGTGGCCTTGATAGCTTAGGCGGTTTGTGGGCGTCGTAAAAAGGTTTTCGGCAAATCTATAGAAATTTACAATATAAAAAAATAATGAAAAAATATAACATTTTTCAAATGTTTGGGCGTGACAGTTTTGGCCGGATTGTGGGCGTTGGAGTGGGCGTTTCAAAAAGGTTTTTGGCAAATCTATAGAAAGTTACAAAATATATAAAAAATTGAATAAAAACACACCATTTTTGAAAAGTGTGGGCGTGACAGTTTTATGCGGATTGTGGGCGTTGGAGTGGGCGTGGCAAAAAGTTGTTTGTCAAATCTAAATAAAGTTACCAAACATATAAAAAAATTAAAAAATATCATAAAAATTTTCAAAAGTAAGGCCGTGACAGTTTTGGCCGGATTGTGGGCGTTGGAGTGGGCGTTTCAAAAAGGTTTTTGGCAAATCTATAGAAAGTTACAAAATATATACAAAAAATGAATATAAACACACCATTTTTCAAAAGTGCGAGCGTGACAGTTTTGGGCGGCTTGTCCGCGCTAGAGTGGGCGTTACAAAAAGGTTTTTGGTAATTCTATAGAAAGTTAGAAAATATATACAAAAAATGAATAAAGATGAATAGAAACACACCATACGTAAATAGTGTGGGCGTGACAGTTTTGGGCGGTTTGTGCGCGCTAGAGTGGGCGTTGCAAAAAGGTTTTTGGCAAATCTATAGAAAACTACAAAATATATAAAAAAAATGAATAAAGACACACCAGTTTTCAAAAAAGTGGGCGTGACATTTCAGGCGGTTTGTGGACGTGGTAAAAAAGTTTTCGGCAAACCTATAGAAATTTACAAGATATAAAATAATGAAAAAATATCACATTTGCAAATGTTTGGGCGTGACAGTTTTGGAGTTTTGTGAGTGTTGGAGTGGGCGTGAAAAAAACTTATTTGGCAAATCAATAGAAATTTACAAAATATATACAATTTTTTTAAAAGTTTTCAAAAAGTTTGGGAGTGACAATTTTAGGCGGCTTGTGGGCGATAGAGTTATATATATAGTTAAATATAGGTTTGGGCAGTTTGCGTTTGCTATAGTGGTCGTTGCAAAAAGGTTTTTGACAAATCTTAAGAAAGTTACAAAGTATATAAAAATAATGAATAAAAACGCACCATTTTTTAAAAGTATGGGCTTTACACTTTAGGCGATTATTGGGCGTGACAAAAAGGTTTTCGGCAAATATATAGAAATTTACAAGATACATATTTAAGAAAAATGAATAAATACACATCATTCTTCACAAGTGTGTGCTTGACATTTTAGGCGGTTTGTGGTCGTGGAAAATAGGTTTTCGGCAAATCTATAGAAATTTTCTAGTTATAAAATAATGAAAAAATATCACAGTTTTCAAATGTGTGGGCGTGACAGTTTTGGGCGGTTTGTACGCGCTAGGGTGGGCGTTGCAAAAAGGTTTTTGGCAAATCTATAGAAAATTACAAAATATATAAAAAAAAATGAATAAAAACACACCATTTTTCTCAGTATGGGCTTGACAGCTTAGGCGGTTTGTAGGCGTGGCAAAAAGGTTTTCGGCAAATCAATAGAAATTTACAAGATATAAAATAATACAAAAATATCAGATTTTTCAAATAGGTGGGCGTGACAGTTTTGGCCGGATTGTGTTTGCAATATTGTTCGTTGCAAGAAGGTTTTTGGCAAATCTTTAGAAAGTAACAAAATATATAAAAGTTTTTTAAAAATTTTTAAAAAGTTTGGGCGTGACAGTTTTAAGCGGTTTGTGGGCGCTAGAGTGGGCGTTGCAAAAAGGTTTTTGGCAAATCAATAGAAATTTACGAAATATATAAATATTTTTTAAAAGCTTGGGCTTGACATTTTAGGCGGTTTTTGGGGGTAGAAAAAGGTCTCGGCAAATCTATAGAAATTTACAAGATTTAAAATAATGAAAAAAGGTCACATTTTTCAAAAAAGTGGGCGTGACAGTTTTGTGCGGCTTGTGGGCGCTATAGTGGGTTTTTGACAAATCTATAGAAAGTTACAAAATATATAAAAAAATTAATACAACACACCATTTTTCAAAAGTGTGGGCTTGACAGTTTTGGTCGGATTGTGGGCGTTGCAAAAAGGTTTTTGACAAATCTATAGAAAGTAACAAGATATAAAATAATGAAAAAATATCACATTTTTCAAATGTGTGGGCGTGACAGTTTTGGCCGGATTGTGGGCGTTCCAAAAAGTTTTTTGGCAAATCTATAGAAAGTTACAAAAGATATAAGCATTTTTAAAAAATTTGGGCGTAACAGTTTTAGGTATTTTGTTTGCGCTAGAGTGGGCGTTTTAAAATGGTTGTTTGCAAATCTATAGAAAAATAAAAATTATGTAAAAAAAATGAATAAATGCACACCATTTTTCAACAGTGTGGGCTTGACAGTTTAGGCGGTTTGTGGGCGTGCCAAAAAGGTTTTCGGAAAATCTATAGAAATTTATAAGATATAAAAAAATATAAAAATATAACATTTTTCACATTGTGGGCGTGACAGTTTTGGGCGGTTTGTGTTCGCAATAGTGGGCGTTGCAAAAAGGTTTTTTACAACTCTATAGAAAGTTCAAGATATATAAAATGAATTAAAGCACACTAGTTTTCAAAAGTGTTGGCGTAACATTTCAGGCGGTTTGTGGGCATAGAAAAAAGGTCTTCGGCAAATCTATAGAAATTTACAGGCTATAAAATAATGAAAAAATATCACATTTTTCAAAAGTGTGGGCGTAAAAGTTTTAGGCGGTTTGTGGGCGCTAGAGTGGGCGTTGCAAAAAGGTTTTTGGCAAATCTATTGAATGTTACAAAATATATAACAAAAATTTATAAAGACACAACACTTTTCAAAAGTGTGGGCGTGACATTTCAGGCGGTTTGTGGGCGTGGCAAAAAGGTTTTCGGCAAATCTATAGAAATTTACAAGATATAAAATAATGAAAAACAGTCACATTTTTCAAAAGTGTGGGCGTGACAGTTTTGGACGGATTGTGGGCGTTGCAAATTTGTTTGGCAAATTAATAGTAATTTACAAAATATATAAAAAAATGAATAGAGACAAACCATTTCTCAAAAGTGTGGGCGTGACAGTTTTAGCCGTATTGTGGGCGTTGGAGTGGGCGGGGAAAAAAGTTGTTTGGCAAATCAATATAAATAAACAGAATATATGAAAAATTGAATAAAAACAAACCATTGGAGTTGTGTGGCAAAAAGTTGTTTGGCAAATCTATAGAAATTTACAAAATATATAAAAAAAGTCAAAAATATCACAACATTTTTCAAATGTTTGGGCGTGGCAGTTTTGGACGGATAGTGGGCGATGCAAAAAGGTTTTCGGCAAATCTAAGAAAGTTACAAAAGATATACAAAAAATTAATAAATACACACCATTTTTCAAAAGAATGGGATTGACATTTCAGGCGGTTTGTGGGCGTGGCAAAAAGGTTTTAGGCAAATCTATATAAATTTACAAGATATAAAATAATGAAAAACAGTCACATTTTTCAAAAGTGTGGGCGTGACAGTTTTGGACGGATTGTGGGCGTTGCAAATTTGTTTGGCAAATTAATAGTAATTTACAAAATATATAAAAAAATGAATAGAGACAAACCATTTCTCAAAAGTGTGGGCGTGACAGCTTTAGACGGATTGTGGGCGTTGGAGTGGGCGGGGAAAAAAGTTGTTTGGCAAATCAATATAAATAAACAGAATATATGAAAAATTGAATAAAAACAAACCATTGGAGTTGTGTGGCAAAAAGTTGTTTGGCAAATCTATAGAAATTTACAAAATATATAAAAAAAGTCAAAAATATCACAACATTTTTCAAATGTTTGGGCGTGACAGTTTTGGACGGATTGTGGGCGATGCAAAAAGGTTTTCGGCAAATCTAAGAAAGTTACAAAATATATAAAAAAAATTAATAAATACACACCATTTTTCAAAAGTGTGGGCGTGGCAGTTTTGTGCGGTTTGTGGGCGCTAAATCGGGCGTTGCGAAAAGGTTTTTGACAAATCTATAGAAAGTTACAAAATATATAAAAAAAATGAATAAAGACACACCAGTTTTCAAAAAAGTGGGCGTGACATTTAAGGCGGTTTGTGGGCGTGGAAAATAGGTTTTCGGCTAGTTTCTAGTTATAAAATAATGAAAAAATATCACAGTTTTTAAATGTGTGGGCGTGAAAGTTTTGGGCGGTTTGTACGCGCTAGGGTGGGCGTTGCAAAAAGGTTTTTGGCAAATCTATAGAAAGTTACAAAATATATAAAAAAAATGAATAAAAACACACAATTTTTCACAGTATGGTTTTTGGCAAATCTATAGAAAGTTACAAAATATATAAAAAAAATTAATAAATACACACCATTTTTCAAAAGTGTGGGCGTGGCAGTTTTGTGCGGTTTGTGGGCGCTAAATCGGGCGTTGCGAAAAGGTTTTTGACAAATCTATAGAAAGTTACAAAATATATAAAACAAATGAATAAAGACACACCAGTTTTCAAAAAAGTGGGCGTGACATTTAAGGCGGTTTGTGGGCGTGGAAAATAGGTTTTCGGCTAGTTTCTAGTTATAAAATAATGAAAAAATATCACAGTTTTTAAATGTGTGGGCGTGAAAGTTTTGGGCGGTTTGTACGCGCTAGGGTGGGCGTTGCAAAAAGGTTTTTGGCAAATCTATAGAAAATTACAAAATATATAAAAAAAATGAATAAAAACACACCATTTTTCACAGTATGGTTTTTGGCAAATCTATAGAAAGTTACAAAATATATAAAAAAAATTAATAAATACACACCATTTTTCAAAAGTGTGGGCGTGGCAGTTTTGTGCGGTTTGTGGGCGCTTATCGGGCGTTGCGAAAAGGTTTTTGACAAATCTATAGAAAGTTACAAAATATATATAAACATGAATAAAAGCACACCATTTTTCAAAAGTATGGGCTTGACAGCTTAGGCGGTTTGTGGGCGTGGCAAAAAGGTTTTCGGCAAATCAATAGAAATTTACAAGATATAAAATAATACAAAAATATCACATTTTTCAAATAGGTGGGCGTGACAGTTTTGGCCGGATTATGTTTGCTATAGTGGTCGTTGCAAGAAGGTTTTTGGCAAATCTTTAGAAAGTTACAATATATATAAAAGTTTTTAAAAAATTTTTTAAAAGTTTGGGCGTGACAGTTTTAAGCGGTTTGTGGGCGCTAGAGTGGGCGTTGCAAAAAGGTTTTTGGCAAATCTATAGAAAGTTACAAAATATATAAAAAAAATTAATAAATACACACCATTTTTCAAAAGTGTGGGCGTGGCAGTTTTGTGCGGTTTGTGGGCGCTATATCGGGCGTTGCGAAAAGGTTTTTGACAAATCTATAGAAAGTTACAAAACATATATAAACAGGATTAAAAACACACCATTTTTCAAAAGTATGGGCTTGACAGCTTAGGCGGTTTGTGGGCGTGGCAAAAAGGTTTTCGGCAAATCAATAGAAATTTACAAGATATAAAATAATACAAAAATATCACATTTTTCAAATAGGTGGGCGTGACAGTTTTGGCCGGATGGTGTTTGCTATAGTGGTCGTTGCAAGAAGGTTTTTGGCAAATCTTAAGAAAGTTACAAAATATATAAAAGTTTTTTAAAAATTTTTAAAAAGTTTGGGCGTGAAAGTTTTAAGCGGTTTGTGGGCGCTAGAGTGGGCGTTGCAAAAAGGTTATTGGCAAATCTATAGAAAGTTACAAAATATATAAAAAAAATTAATAAATACACACCATTTTTCAAAAGTGTGGGCGTGGCAGTATTGTGCGGTTTGTGGGCGCTAAATCGGGCGTTGCGAAAAGGTTTTTGACAAATCTTTAGAAAGTTACAAAGTATATAAAAATAATGAATAAAAACGCACCATTTTTTAAAAGTATGGGCTTTACACTTTAGGCGATTATTGGGCGTGGCAAAAAGGTTTTCGGCAAATATATAGAAATTTACAAGATACATATTTAAGAAAAATGAATAAAAACATATCATTCTTCACAAGTGTGTGCTTGACAATCTATAGAAATTTTCTAGTTATAAAATAATGAAAAAATATCACAGTTTTTAAATGTGTGGGCGTGACAGTTTTGGGCGGTTTGTACGCGCTAGGGTGGGCGTTGCAAATTTGTTTGGCAAATTAATAGTAATTTACAAAATATATAAAAAAATGAATAGAGACAAACCATTTCTCAAAAGTATGGGCATGACAGTTTTAGACGGATTGTGGACGTTGGAGTGGGCGGGGAAAAAAGTTGTTTGGCAAATCAATATAAATAAACAGAATATATGAAAAATTGAATAAAAACAAACCATTGGAGTTGTGTGGCAAAAAGTTGTTTGGCAAATCTATAGAAATTTACAAAATATATAAAAAAAAACAAAAATATCACAATATTTTTCAAATTTTTGGGCGTGACAGTTTTGGACGGATTGTGGGCGATGCAAAAAGGTTTTCGGCAAATCTAAGAAAGTTACAAAATATATAAAAAAAATTAATAAATACACACCATTTTTCAAAAGTGTGGGCGTGGCAGTTTTGTGCGGTTTGTGGGCGCTATATCGGGCGTTGCGAAAAGGTTTTTGACAAATCTATAGAAAGTTACAAAATATATATAAACATAAATAAAAACACACCATTTTTCAAAAGTATGGGCTTGACAGCTTAGGCGGTTTGTGGGCGTGGCAAAAGGTTTTCGGCAAATCAATAGAAATTTACAAGATATAAAATAATACAAAAATATCACATTTTTCAAATAGGTGGGCGTGACAGTTTTGGCCGGATTGTGTTTGCTATAGTGGTCGTTGCAAGAAGGTTTTTGGCAAATCTTTAGAAAGTTACAATATATATAAAAGTTTTTAAAAAATTTTTAAAAAGTTTGGGCGTGACAGTTTTAAGCGGTTTGTGGGCGCTAGAGTGGGCGTTGCAAAAAGGTTTTTGGCAAATCTATAGAAAGTTACAAAATATATAAAAAAAATTAATAAATACACACCATTTTTCAAAAGTGTGGGCGTGGCAGTATTGTGCGGTTTGTGGGCGCTAAATCGGGCGTTGCGAAAAGGTTTTTGACAAATCTTTAGAAAGTTACAAAGTATATAAAAATAATGAATAAAAACGCACCATTTTTTAAAAGTATGGGCTTTACACTTTAGGCGATTATTGGGCGTGGCAAAAAGGTTTTCGGCAAATATATAGAAATTTACAAGATATATATTAAAGAAAAATGAATAAATACATATCATTCTTCACAAGTGTGTGCTTGACATTTTAGGCGGTTTGTGGGCGTGGAAAATAGGTTTTCGGCAAATCTATAGAAATTTTCTAGTTATAAAATAATGAAAAAATATCACAGTTTTTAAATGTGTGGGCGTGACAGTTTTGGGCGGTTTGTACGCGCTAGGGTGGGCGTTGCAAATTTGTTTGGCAAATTAATAGTAATTTACAAAATATATAAAAAAATGAATAGAGACAAACCATTTCTCAAAAGTATGGGCATGACAGTTTTAGACGGATTGTGGGCGTTGGAGTGGGCGGGGAAAAAAGTTGTTTGGCAAATCAATATAAATAAACAGAATATATGAAAAATTGAATAAAAACAAACCATTGGAGTTGTGTGGCAAAAAGTTGTTTTACAAATCTATAGAAATTTACAAAATATATAAAAAAAAACAAAAATATCACAATATTTTTCAAATGTTTGGGCGTGACAGTTTTGGACGGATTGTGGGCGATGCAAAAAGGTTTTCGGCAAATCTAAGAAAGTTACAAAATATATAAAAAAAATTAATAAATACACACCATTTTTCAAAAGTGTGGGCGTGGCAGTTTTGTGCGGTTTGTGGGCGCTAAATCGGGCGTTGCGAAAAGGTTTTTGACAAATCTATAGAAAGTTACAAAATATATAAAAAAAATGAATAAAGACACACCAGTTTTCAAAAAAGTGGGCGTGACATTTCAGGCGGTTTGTGGGCGTGGAAAATAGGTTTTCGGCTAGTTTCTAGTTATAAAATAATGAAAAAATATCACAGTTTTCAAATGTGTGGGCGTGACAGTTTTGGGCGGTTTGTACGCGCTAGGGTGGGCGTTGCAAAAAGGTTTTTGGCAAATCTATAGAAAATTACAAAATATATAAAAAAAATGAATAAAAACACACCATTTTTCACAGTATGGTTTTTGGCAAATCTATAGAAAGTTACAAAATATATAAAAAAAATAAATACACACCATTTTTCAAAAGTGTGGGCGTGGCAGTTTTGTGCGGTTTGTGGGCGCTATATCGGGCGTTGCGAAAAGGTTTTTGACAAATCTATAGAAAGTTACAAAATATATATAAACATGAATAAAAACACACCATTTTTCAAAAGTATGGGCTTGACAGCTTAGGCGGTTTGTGGGCGTGGCAAAAAGGTTTTCGGCAAATCAATAGAAATTTACAAGATATAAAATAATACAAAAATATCACATTTTTCAAATAGGTGGGCGTGACAGTTTTGGCCGGATTGTGTTTGCTATAGTGGTCGTTGCAAGAAGGTTTTTGGCAAATCTTTAGAAAGTTACAATATATATAAAAGTTTTTAAAAAATTTTTAAAAAGTTTGGGCGTGACAGTTCTAAGCGGTTTGTGGGCGCTAGAGTGGGCGTTGCAAAAAGGTTTTTGGCAAATCTATAGAAAGTTACAAAATATATAAAAAAAATTAATAAATACACACCATTTTTCAAAAGTGTGGGCGTGGCAGTATTGTGCGGTTTGTGGGCGCTAAATCGGGCGTTGCGAAAAGGTTTTTGACAAATCTTTAGAAAGTTACAAAGTATATAAAAATAATGAATAAAAACGCACCATTTTTTAAAAGTATGGGCTTTACACTTTAGGCGATTATTGGGCGTGGCAAAAAGGTTTTCGGCAAATATATAGAAATTTACAAGATATATATTAAAGAAAAATGAATAAATACATATCATTCTTCACAAGTGTGTGCTTGACATTTTAGGCGGTTTGTGGGCGTGGAAAATAGGTTTTCGGCAAATCTATAGAAATTTTCTAGTTATAAAATAATGAAAAAATATCACAGTTTTTAAATGTGTGGGCGTGACAGTTTTGGGCGGTTTGTACGCGCTAGGGTGGGCGTTGCAAAAAGGTTTTTGGCAAATCTATAGAAAATTACAAAATATATAAAAAAATATGAATAAAAACACACCATTTTTCACAGTATGGTTTTTGGCAAATCTATAGAAAGTTATAAAATATATAAAAAAAATTAATAAATACACACCATTTTTCAAAAGTGTGGGCGTGGCAGTTTTGTGCTGTTTGTGGGCGCTATATCGGTCGTTGCGAAAAGGTTTTTGACAAATCTATAGAAAGTTACAAAATATATATAAACATGAATAAAAACACACCATTTTTCAAAAGTATGGGCTTGACAGCTTAGGCGGTTTGTGGGCGTGGCAAAAAGGTTTTCGGCAAATCAATAGAAATTTACAAGATACATATTTAAGAAAAATGAATAAATACATATCATTCTTCACAAGTGTGTGCTTGACATTTTAGGCGGTTTGTAGGCGTGGAAAATAGGTTTTCGGCAAATCTATAGAAATTTTCTAGTTATAAAATAATGAAAAAATATCACAGTTTTCAAATGTGTGGACGTGACAGTTTTGGGCGGTTTGTACACGCTAGGATGGGCGTTGCCAAAAAGGTTTTTGGCAAATCTATAGAAAATTACAAAATATATAAAAAAAATGAATAAAAACACACCATTTTTCACAGTATGGTTTTTGGCAAATCTATAGAAAGTTACAAAATATATAAAAACAATAAATAAATACACACCATTTTTCAAAAGTGTGGGCGTGGCAGTTTTGTGCGGCTTGTGGGCCCTATATCGGGCGTTGCGAAAAGGTTTTTGACAAAAAGGTCTTCAGCAAATCAATAGAAATTTACAAGATATAAAATAATACAAAAATATCACATTTTTCAAATAGGTGGGCGTGACAGTTTTGGCCGGATTGTGTTTGCTATAGTGGTCGTTGCAAGAAGGTTTTTGGCAAATCTTTAGAAAGATACAAAATATATAAAAGTTTTTTAAAAATTTTTAAAAAGTTTGGGTGTGAAAGTTTTAAGCGGTTTGTGGGCGCTAGAGTGGGCGTTGCAAAAAGGTTTTTGGCAAATCTATAGAAAGTTACAAAATATATAAAAAAAATTAATAAATACACACCATTTTTCAAAAGTGTGGGCGTGGCAGTTTTGTGCGGTTTGTGGGCGCTAAATCGGGCGTTGCGAAAAGGTTTTTGACAAATCTATAGAAAGTTACAAAATATATATAAACATGAATAAAAACACACCATTTTTCAAAAGTATGGGCTTGACAGCTTAGGCGGTTTGTGGGCGTGGCAAAAAGGTTTTCGGCAAATCAATACAAAATTTACAAGATGACATTTTAGGCGGCTTGTGGGCGTGGCAAAAAGGTTTTCGGCAAATCTATAGAAACACAGCATTTTTCAGAAGTGTGGGCTTGAAAGTTTAGGCGGTGTGTGGGCGTGGCAAAAAGGTTTTCGGAAAATCTATAGAAATTTGCAAGATATAAAATAATTAAAAAATATCACATTTTCCTAAAGTGTGGGCTTGACAGTTTTCGCCGGATTGTGGGCGTTGGAGTGGGCGTGGCAAAAAGTTGTTTGGCAAATCAATAGCAAATTAAAAAGATATATAAAAAAAGTACAAAATTATCAAAACATTTTTAAAAAGTGTGGGCGTGACCGGTTTGGGCGGTTTGTGTTAGTGGGCGTTGCAAAAAAACCTTTTTATAATATATGATATATAGAAAGTTACTAAATATATAAGAAGAATGAATAAATACACATCATTTTTCAAAAGTATGGCCTTGACATTGTAAGCGGCTTTTGGGCGTGGCAAAAAGGTTTTCGTGAAATCTATAGAAATTTTCTAGTTATAAAATAATGAAAAAAAACTCCCAGTTTTCAAAAGTGTGAGCGTGACAGTCATGGCCGGATTATGGGCTTTGGAGTGGACGTTGCAAAAAGTTGTTTGGCAAATCAATAGAAATTTACAAAATATATATAAAAAAAAATAAAAACACACCATTTCTCAAAAGTGTGGGCGTGACAGTTTTAGGCGGATTGTTGGTATTGGTGTGGGCGTGGCAAAAAGTTGCTTGACAAATCAATAAAAATTTACACAATATATAAAAAAATTAAAAAATATCACATATTTCAAAAGTAAGGGCGTGACAGTTTTGTCCGGATTCTAGGCGCTAGAGTGGGCGTGCTAAAAAGATTTTTGAAAAATCTTTAGAAAGTTACAAGACATATATAAAAATGAATAGAAACACACCATATGTAAATAGTGTGGGCGTGACAGTTTTGAGCGGTTTGTGCGCGCTAGAGTGGGCGTTGCAAAAAGGTTTTTGGCAAATCTTTAGAAAATTATAATTATTAAAAAATATCAAATTTTCAAAAGTGTGGGCGTGACAGTCATGGCTGGATTGTGGGCGTTGGAGTGGACTTTGCAAAAAGGTTTTTGGCAAATCTATAGAAAGTTACAAAATATATAAAAAAAATTAATAAATACACACCATTTTTCAAAAGTATGGGCTTGACATTTTAGGCGGCTTTTGGGCGTGGCAAAAAGGTTTTCGTCAAATCTATAGAAATTTTCTAGTTATAAAATAATGAAAAAATATCACAGTTTTCGATAGTGTGAGCGTGACATTCATGGCCGGATTGTGGGCGCTAGAGTGGACGTTGCAAAAAGGTTTTTGGCAAATCTATAGAAAGTTACAAAATATATAAAAACAAATTTATAAATACACACCATTTTTCAAAAGTATGGGCTTGACATTTTAGGCGGCTTTTGGGCGTGGCAAAAAGGTTTTCGTCAAATCTATAGAAATTTTCTAGTTATAAAATAATGAAATATCACAGTTTTCAAATGTGCGGTCGTGACATTTGTGGCCGGATTGTGGGCGTTGGAGTGGACGTTGCAAAAAGTTGTTTGGGAAATCTATAGAAAATTAGAATTATTGAAAAATATCACATTTTCAAAAGTGTGACAGTCAAGGCCGGATTGTGGGCGCTAGAGTGGACGTTGCAAAAAGGTTTTTGGCAAATCTATACAAAGTTACAAAATATATAAAAAAAATTAATAAATACACACCATTTTTCAAAAGTATGGGCTTGACATTTTAGGCGGCTTTTGGGCGTGGCAAAAAGGTTTTCGTCAAATCTATAGAAATTTTCTAGTTATAAAATAATGAAAAAATATCACAGTTTTCAAATGTGTGGTCATGACACTTGTGGCCGGATTGTGGGCGTTGGAGTGGACGTTGCAAAAAGTTGTTTGGAAAATCAATAGAAATTTACAAAATATATAAAAAGAAAAATAAAAACACACCATTTCTCAAAAGTGTGGGCGTGACAGTTTTAGGTGGATTGTTGGTATTGGAGTGGGCGTGGCAAAAAGTTGTTTGACAAATCAATAAAAATTTACAAAATATATAAAAAAATTAAAAAATATCACAACATTTTTCAAAAGTAAGGGCGTGACAGTTTTGTCCGGATTGTAGGCGCTAGAGTGGGCGTGCTAAAAAGATTTTTGAAAAATCTTTAGAAAGTTACAAGACATATATAAAAATGAATAGAAACACACGATATGTAAATAGTGCGGGCGTGACAGTTTTGGGTGGTTTGTGCGCGCTAGAGTGGGCGTTGCAAAAAGGTTTTCGCAAATCTATAGAAATTCACAAGATATATATTAAAAAAAAATATCACATTTTTCAAAAGTGTGGGCGTGGCAGTTTTGTGCGGCTTGTAGGCGCTATATCGGGCGTTGCGAAAAGGTTTTTGACAAATCTATAGAAAGTTACAAAATATATATAACCATGAATAAAAACACACCATTTTTCAAAAGTATGGGCTTGACAGCTTAGGCGTTTTGTGGGCGTGGCAAAAAGGTTTTCGGCAAATCAATAGAAATTTACAAGATATAAAAAAATACAAAAATATCACATTTTTCAAATAGGTGGTCGTGACAGTTTTGGCCGGATTGTGTTTGCTATAGTGGTCGTTGCAAGAAGGTTTTTGGCAAATCTTTAGAAAATTATAATTATTAAAAAATTCCAAATTTTCAAAAGTGTGGGCGTGACAGTCATGGCTGGATTGTGGGCGTTGGAGTGGACTTTGCAAAAAGGTTTTTGGCAAATCTATAGAAAGTTACAAAATATATAAAAAAAATTAATAAATACACACCATTTTTCAAAAGTATGGGCTTGACATTTTAGGCGGCTTTTGGGCGTGGCAAAAAGGTTTTCGTCAAATCTATAGAAATTTTCTAGTTATAAAATAATGAAAAAATATCACAGTTTTCAAAAGTGTGAGCGTGACATTCATGGCCGGATTGTGGGCGCTAGAGTGGACGTTGCAAAAAGGTTTTTGGCAAATATATAGAAAGTTACAAAATATATAAAAACAAATTTATAAATACACACCATTTTTCAAAAGTATGGGCTTGACATTTTAGGCGGCTTTTGGGCGTGGCAAAAAGGTTTTCGTCAAATCTATAGAAATTTTCTAGTTATAAAATAATGAAATATCACAGTTTTCAAATGTGCGGTCGTGACATTTGTGGCCGGATTGTGGTCGTTGGAGTGGACGTTGCAAAAAGTTGTTTGGCAAATCTATAGAAAATTATAATTATTGAAAAATATCACATTTTCAAAAGTGTGACAGTCATGGCCGGATTGTGGGCGCTAGAGTGGACGTTGCAAAAAGGTTTTTGGCAAATCTATACAAAGTTACAAAATATATAAAAAAAATTAATAAATACACACCATTTTTCAAAAGTATGGGCTTGACATTTTAGGCGGCTTTTGGGCGTGGCAAAAAGGTTTTCGTCAAATCTATAGAAATTTTCTAGTTATAAAATAATGAAAAAATTTCACAGTTTTCAAATGTGTGGTCATGACACTTGTGGCCGGATTGTGGGCGTTGGAGTGGACGTTGCAAAAAGTTGTTTGGAAAATCAATAGAAATTTACAAAATATATAAAAAGAAAAATAAAAACACACCATTTCTCAAAAGTGTGGGCGTGACAGTTTTAGGCGGATTGTTGGTATTGGAGTGGGCGTGGCAAAAAGTTGTTTGACAAATCAATAAAAATTTACAAAATATATAAACAAATTAAAAAATATCACAATATTTTTCAAAAGTAAGGGCGTGACAGTTTTGTCCGGATTGTAGGCGCTAGAGTGGGCGTGCTAAAAAGATTTTTGAAAAATCTTTAGAAAGTTACAAGACATATATAAAAATGAATAGAAACACACGATATGTAAATAGTGCGGGCGTGACAGTTTTGGGTGGTTTGTGCGCGCTAGAGTGGGCGTTGCAAAAAGGTTTTCGGCAAATCTATAGAAATTCACAAGATATATATTAAAAAAAAAATATCACATTTTTCAGAAGTGTGGGAGTGGCAGTTTTGTGCGGCTTGTAGGCGCTATATCGGGCGTTGCGAAAAGGTTTTTGACAAATCTATAAAAAGTTACAAAATATATATAACCATGAATAAAAACACACCATTTTTCAAAAGTATGGGCTTGACATTTTAGGCGGCTTTTGGGCGTGGCAAAAAGGTTTTCGTCAAATCTATAGAAATTTTCTAGTTATAAAATAATGAAATATCACAGTTTTCAAATGTGCGGTCGTGACATTTGTGGCCGGATTGTGGGCGCTAGAGTGGACGTTGCAAAAAGGTTTTTGGCAAATCTATAGAAAGTTACAAAATATATAAAAACAAATTTATAAATACACACCATTTTTCAAAAGTATGGGCTTGACATTTTAGGCGGCTTTTGGGCGTGGCAAAAAGGTTTTCGTCAAATCTATAGAAATTTTCTAGTTATAAAATAATGAAATATCACAGTTTTCAAATGTGCGGTCGTGACATTTGTGGCCGGATTGTGGGCGTTGGAGTGGACGTTGCAAAAAGTTGTTTGGCAAATCTATAGAAAATTATAATTATTGAAAAATATCACATTTTCAAAAGTGTGACAGTCATGGCCGGATTGTGGGCGCTAGAGTGGACGTTGCAAAAAGGTTTTTGGCAAATCTATACAAAGTTACAAAATATATAAAAAAAATTAATAAATACACACCATTTTTCAAAAGTATGGGCTTGACATTTTAGGCGGCTTTTGGGCGTGGCAAAAACGTTTTCGTCAAATCTATAGAAATTTTCTAGTTATAAAATAATGAAAAAATTTCACAGTTTTCAAATGTGTGGTCATGACACTTGTGGCCGGATTGTGGGCGTTGGAGTGGACGTTGCAAAAAGTTGTTTGGAAAATCAATAGAAATTTACAAAATATATAAAAAGAAAAATAAAAACACACCATTTCTCAAAAGTGTGGGCGTGACAGTTTTAGGCGGATTGTTGGTATTGGAGTGGGCGTGGCAAGAAGTTGTTTGACAAATCAATAAAAATTTACAAAATATATAAAAAAATTAAAAAATATCACAATATTTTTCAAAAGTAAGGGCGTGACAGTTTTGTCCGGATTGTAGGCGCTAGAGTGGGCGTGCTAAAAAGATTTTTGAAAAATCTTTAGAAAGTTACAAGACATATATTAAAATGAATAGAAACACACGATATGTAAATAGTGCGGGCGTGACAGTTTTGGGTGGTTTGTGCGCGCTAGAGTGGGCGTTGCAAAAAGGTTTTCGGCAAATCTATAGAAATTCACAAGATATATATTAAAAAAAAAATATCACATTTTTCAGAAGTGTGGGCGTGGCAGTTTTGTGCGGCTTGTAGGCGCTATATCGGGCGTTGCGAAAAGGTTTTTGACAAATCTATAAAAAGTTACAAAATATATATAACCATGAATAAAAACACACCATTTTTCAAAAGTATGGGCTTGACAGCTTAGGCGTTTTGTGGGCGTGGCAAAAAGGTTTTCGGCAAATCAATAGAAATTTACAAGATATAAAATAATACAAAAATATCACATTTTTCAAATAGGTGGACGTGACAGTTTTGGCCGGATTGTGTTTGCTATAGTAGTCGTTGCAAGAAGGTTTTTGGCAAATCTATAGAAAGTTACAAAATATATAAAAAAAATTAATAAATACGCACCATTTTTCAAAAGTGTGGGCGTGGCAGTTTTGTGCGGTTTGTGGGCGCTAAATCGGGCGTTGCGAAAAGGTTTTTGACAAATCTATAGAAAGTTACAAAATATATATAAACATGAATAAAAACACACCATTTTTCAAAAGTATGGGCTTGACAGCTTAGGCGGTTTGTGGGCGTGGCAAAAAGGTTTTCGGCAAATCAATAGAAATTTACAAGATGACATTTTAGGCGGTTTGTGGGCGTGGCAAAAAGATTTTCGGCAAATCTATAGAAACACAAAAAAAAAAAGGTTTTCGGCAAATCTATAGAAACACAGCATTTTTCAGAAGTGTGGGCTTGAAAGTTTAGGCGGTGTGTGGGCGTGGCAAAAAGGTTTTCGTCAAATCTATAGAAATTTTCTAGTTATAAAATAATAAAAAAATATCACAGTTTTCAAAAGTGTGAGCGTGACAGTCATGGCAGGATTGTGTGCGCTAGAGTGGACGTTGCAAAAAGGTTTTTGGCAAATCTACAGAAAGTTACAAAATATATAAAAAAAATTAATAAATACACACCATTTTTCAAAAGTATGGGCTTGACATTTTAGGCGGCTTTTGGGAGTGGCAAAAAGGTTTTCGTCAAATCTATAGAAATTTTCTAATTATAAAATAATGAAAAAATATCACAGTTTTCAAATGTGTGGTCGTGACATTTGTGGCCGGATTGTGGGCGTTGGTGTGGACGTTGCAAAAAGTTGTTTGGCAAATCAGTAGAAATTTACAAAATATATAAAAAAAAAAAATAAAAACACACCATTTCTCAAAAGTGTGGGCGTGACAGTTTTCGCCGGATTTTGGGCGTTGGAGTGGGCGTGGCAAAAAGTTGTTTGGCAAATCAATAGAAAATTAAAGAGATATATAAAAAAAGTACGAAATTATCAAAACATTTTTAAAAAGTGTGGGCGTGACCGGTTTGGGCGGTTTGTGTTAGTGGGCGTTGCAAAAAACCTTTTTATAAAATATGATATATAGAAAGTTACTAAATATATAAGAAGAATGAATAAATACACCTCATTTTTCAAAAGTATGGGCTTGACAGCTTAGGCGGTTTGTGGGCGTGGCAAAAAGGTTTTCGGCAAATCAATAGAAATTTACAAGATATATAAAAATAAAAACACACCATTTCTCAAAAGTGTGTGCGTGACTGTTTTAGGCGGATTGCTGGTATTGGAGTGGGCGTGGCAAAAAGTTGCTTGACAAATCAATAAAAATTTACAAAATATATAACAAATTTAAAAAATATTGGTCGTGACAGCTTTAGCAGGTTTGTGTGCGCTAGATGGGGCGTTGCAAAAAGGTTTTTGGCAAGTCTGTAGAAAGTAACAAAATATATATAAAAAATTAATAAATACACACCATTTTTCAAAAGTATGGGCTCGACATTTTAGGCGGTTTGTGGGCGTTGCAAAAAAGTTGTTTGGTAAATCAATAGATATTTAATTGTAGAGTAGGCGTTGCAAAAAGGTTGTTTGAAAATCTATAGAAAAATATAAAATATATAAAAAAATGAATAAAGACACACCAGTTTTCAAAAGTATGGGCTTGACAGCTTAGGCGGTTTGTGGGCGTGGCAAAAAGGTTTTCGGCAAATCAATAGAAATTTACAAGATATATAAAAATAAAAACACACCATTTCTCAAAAGTGTGGGCGTGACAGTTTTCGCCGGATTGTGGGCGTTGGAGTGGGCGTGGCAAAAAGTTGTTTGGCAAATCAATAGAAAATTAAAGAGATATATAAAAAAAGTACGAAATTATCAAAACATTTTTAAAAAGTGTGGGCGTGACAGTTTTGAGCGGTTTGTGCGCGCTAGAGTGGGCGTTGCAAAAAGGTTTTTGGCAAATCTATAGAAAATTACAAAATATATAAACAAAATGAATAAAGACACACCAGTTTCAAAAAAGTGGGCGTGACATTTTAGGCGGTTTGTGGGCGTGGTAAAAAGGTTTTCGGCAAATCTATAGAAATTTATATATATCTTATATTAAAATACAAAAATATCACATTTTTCAAAAGTGTGGGCGTTACAGTTTTGTGCGGTTTGTGGGCGCTATATCGGGCGTTGCGAAAAGGTTTTTGACAAATCTATAGAAAGTTACAAAATATATAAAAACATGAATAAAAACAAACCATTTTTCAAAAGTATGGGCTTGACAGCTTAGGCGGTTTGTGGGCGTGGCAAAGAGGTCTTCGGCAAATCAATAGAAATTTACAAGATATAAAATTATACAAAAATATCACATTTTGGAAATGCATGGGCGTGATAGTTTTGGCCGGATTGTAAACGTTGGAGTGGGCGTGGAAAAAAGTTATTTGGCAAATCAATAGAAATTTACAAAATATGAAATAATTAAAAAATATCACATTTTCCTAATGGTGGGCGTGACAGTTTTCGCCGGATTGTGGGTGTGGCAAAAAGTTGTTTGGCAAATCAATAGAAATTTAAAATATATAAACAAAAAAAGAATAAATACACACAATTTTTCAAAAGTGTGGGCGTGACAGTTTAAGCAGTTTGTGCGCGTGGCAAAAAGGTTTTTGGCAAAGCTATAGAATATTACAAAATATATTAAAAAATGAATATAAACAAACAATTTTTCAAACGTGTGGGCTTGACACTTTAGGCGGTTTGTGGACGTGTGAAAATGGTTTTCGGCAAATCTAAACACATTTACAAGGTATAAAATAATGAAAAAATATCGGATTTTTCAAATGTGTGGGCGTGACAGTTTTTGCCGGATTGTGGGCGCTAGAGTGAGCGTTGCAAAAAGCTTTTTGGCAAATCTATAGAAAATTATAATTATTAAAAAATATCACATTTTCAAAAGTGTGGGCGTGACAGTCATGGCCGGATTGTGGGCGCTAGAGTGGACGTTGCAAAAAGGTTTTTGGCAAATCTATACAAAGTTACAAAATATATAAAAAAAATTAATAAATACACACCATTTTTCAAAAGTATGGGCTTGACATTTTAGGCGGCTTTTGGGCGTGGCAAAAAGGTTTTCGTCAAATCTATAGAAATTTTCTAGTTATAAAATAATGAAAAAATATCACAGTTTTCAAATGTGTGGTCGTGACACTTCTGGCCGGATTGTGGGCGTTGGAGTGGACGTTTGCAAGAAGTTGTTTGGCAAATCAATAGAAATTTACAAAATATATAAATACAAAATACATACAAAATACAAAACACAGCGTTTCTCTAAAGTGTGGGCGTGACAGTTTTAGGCGGATTGTTGGTATTGGTGTGGGCGTAGCAAAAAGTTGCTTGACAAGTCAATAAAAATTTACAAAATATATAAAAAAATTAAAAAATATCATATTTTTCAAAAGTAAGGGCGTGACAGTTTTGTCCGGATTCTAGGCGCTAGAGTGGGCGTGTTAAAAAGATTTTTGAAAAATCTTTAGAAAGTTACAAGACATATATAAAAATGAATAGAAACACACCATATGTAAATAGTGAGGGCGTGAAAGTTTTGGGAGGCTTGCGCGCGCTAGAGTGGGCGTTGCAAAAAGGTTTTTGGCAAATCTATAGAAAATTATAATTATTAAAAAATATCACATTTTCAAAAGTGTGGGCGTGACAGTCATGGCCGGATTGTGCGCGCTAGAGTGAGCGTTGCAAAAAGCTTTTTGGCAAATCAATAGAAATTTAAAATCTATAAACAAAAAATTAATAAGTACACACAATTTTTCGAAAGTGTGGGCTTGTAGAGACAGTTTTTGCCGGACTGTGGGCGGTTTGTGGGCGTGTCAAAATGGTTTTCGGCAAATCTTTAAAAATTTACAAGATATAAAATAATAAAAAAATATCACATTTTTCAAATGTGTGGGCGTGACAGTTTTGGAATGTTTGTGGACGCTAGAGTGGGCGTGGCAAAAAGGTTTTTGGCAAATCTATAGAAAATTACAAAATATATAAAAAAATGAATAAAAACACACCATTTTTCACAGTATGTTTTTTGGCAAATCTATAGAAAGTTACAAAATATATAAAAAATTAATAAATACACACCATTTTTCAAAAGTGTGGGCGTGGCAGTTTTGTGCGGCTTGTGGGCGCTATATCGGGCGTTGCGAAAAGGTTTTTGACAAAAAGGTTTTCGGCAAATCAATAGAAATTTACAAGATATAAAATAATACAAAAATATCACATTTTTCAAATAGGTGGGCGTGACAGTTTTGGCCGGATTGTGTTTGCTATAGTGGTCGTTGCAAGAAGGTTTTTGGCAAATCTATAGAAAGTTACAAAATATATAAAAAAATTAATAAATACACACCATTTTTCAAAAGTGTGGGCGTGGCAGTTTTGTGCGGTTTGTGGGCGCTAAATCGGGCGTTGCAAAACGTTTTTAGGCAAATCTATAGAAAGTTACAAAATATATAAAAAAATTAATAAAGACACTCCAGCTTTCAAAAGTGTGGGCGTGACATATAAGGCGGTTTGTGGGCGTGGCAAAAATGTTTTCGGCAAATCTATAGAAATTTTCAAGATATAAAATAATGAAAAACTGTCACATTTTTCAAATGTGTGGGCGTGATAGTTTTGGCCGGATTTTGGGCGTTGGAGTGGGCGTTTCAAAAAGGTTTTTGGCAAATCTATAGAAAGTTACAAGATATATAAAAAAATGAATATAAGCACTTTTTTTTTGTGGGCGCTAAATCGGGCGTTGCAAAACGTTTTTAGGCAAATCTATAGAAAGTTACAAAATATATAAAAAAATTAATAAAGACACTCCAGCTTTCAAAAGTGTGGGCGTGACATATAAGGCGGTTTGTGGGCGTGGCAAAAATGTTTTCGGCAAATCTATAGAAATTTTCAAGATATAAAATAATGAAAAACTGTCACACTTTTCAATTGTGTGGGCGTGACAGTTTTGGCCGGATTGTGGGCTTTGGAGTGTGCGTGGTAAAAAGTTGTTTGGCAAATCAATATAAATTTACAGAATATATAAAAAATTGAATAAAAACAACCATTTCTCAAAAGTGTGGGCGTGACAGTTCTAGCCGTATTGTGGGCGTTGGAGTGGGCGTGAAGAAAAGGTGTTTGGCAAATCAATAGAAATTTACAAAGTATATAACAATTTTTAAAAAGTTTGGGCGTGACAGTTTTAGGCGGTTTGTGGGCGTTGCAAAAAAGATGTTTGGCACAAAAATTTGTTACAAAATATATATAAAAAATGAATAAATACACACCAGTTTTCAAAAGTGTGGGCTTGACATTTTAGGCTGCTTGTGGGCGTTGCAAAAAAGTTGTTTGGAAAATGAATAGAAAGTTACAAAATTAAAAACTATCACAACATTTCTTAAAAGTGTGGGTGTGACAGTTTTAGGAGTTTTCGGGGCAATAGAGTGTGCGTTGCAAAAAGGTTTTTGGCAAATCTATAGAAAATATATAAAAAATATATAAAAAAAATAAATAAAAACACACTATTTTTCAAGAGTGTGGGCGTGACATTTCAGGCGGTTTGTGGGCGTCGCAAAAAGGTTTTCGGCAAGTCTATAGAAATTTACAAGATTTAAAATAATGAAAAAAGGTCACATTTTTCAAAAGTGTGGGCGTGGCAGTTTTGTGCGGTTTGTGGGCGCTAAATCGGGCGTAGCGAAAAGGTTTTTGACAAATCTATAGAAAGTTACAAAATATATATAACCATGAATAAAAACACACCATTTTTCAAAAGTATGGGTATGACAGCTTAGGCGTTTTCTGGGCGTGCCAAAAAGGTTTTCGGAAAACCTATAGAAATTTACAAGATATAAAAAATATAAGAATATCATATTTTTCAAAAGTGTGGGCGTGAAAGTTTTAGGCGGTTTGTGTTCGCTATAGTGGGCGTGGCAAAAAGGTTTTTTACAACTCTATAGAAAGTTCAAGATATATAAAATGAATTAAAGCACGCCAGTTTTCAAAAGTGTGGGCGTTACATTTCAGGAGGCTTGTGGGCGTGGCAAAAAGGTCTTCAAGATATAAAAGATATAAAATAATAAAAAAATATCACATTTGTCAAAAGTGTGGGCGTGACAGTTGTGGCCAGATTGTCGGCGTTGGTGGGGGTGTGGCAAAAATTTGTTTGGCGTTGGAGTGGTGTGGCAAAAAGTTGTTTGGCAAATCTATAGAAACTTACAAAACATATAAAAAAATTAAAAAATATAACAACAGTTTTCAAAGTGCCAGATTTTCACGGATTTTGGACGTTACAAAAAGGTTTTTGACAAGTCTATAGAAACTTACAAAATATATATAAAAAATTAATAAATACACACCATTTTTCAAAGGTAAGGGCTTGACATTTTAGGCGGTTTGTGGGCGTTGCTACAAAGTTGTTTGGCAAATCAATAAAAATTTACAAAATATATAACAAATTTAAAAAATATTGGTCGTGACAGCTTTAGCAGGTTTGTGTGCGCTAGATGGGGCGTTGCAAAAAGGTTTTTGGCAAGTCTATAGAAAGTAAAAGTATGGGCTCGACATTTTAGGCGGTTTGTGGGCGTTGCAAAAAAGTTTTTTGGTAAATCAATAGATATTTAATTGTAGAGTAGGCGTTGCAAAAAGGTTGTTTGAAAATCTATAGAAAAATATAAAATATATAAAAAAATGAATAAAGACACACCAGTTTTCAAAAGTGTGGGCGTTCTCGGCAAATCTATAGAAATTTACAACATATAAAATAATGAAAAATTATCATATTTTTCAAATGTGTGGGCGTGATAGTTTTGGCCGGATTTTGGGCGTTGGAGTGGGCGTTTCAAAAAGGTTTTTGGCAAATCTATAGAAAGTTACAAAATATATAAAAAAAATGAATAAAAACACACCATTTTTTAAAAGTGCGGGCGTGACAGTTTTAGGCGGATTGTGGGCGTCGCAAAAGGTCTTCGGCAAATCTATAGAAATTTACAAGATATAAAATAATGAAAAAATTTCACATTTTTCAAAAGTGTGGTCGTAAAAGTATTGTGCGATTTGTGGGCGCTATAGTGGGCTATGCAAAATGGTTTTTGACAAATCTATAGAAACTTACAAAATATATACAAAAATGAATAAAAACAGACTATTTTTCAAAAGTGTGGGCGTGACAGTTTTGGCCGGATTGTGGGTGTTGGAGTGGGCGTTGCAAAAAGGTTTTCGGCAAATCTATAGAAATTTACAATATATAAAATAATGAAAAAATATCACATTTTTCAAATGTGTGGGCGTGACAGTTTTGGACTGTTTGTGGACGCTAGAGTAGCGTGGCAAAAGGTTTTTGGCAAAAACTGTAGAAAGTTAAAAGATATATAAAAAAAATGTATAAAAGCACACCAAATTTCAAACGTGTGGGCGTGACAGTTTTGGCTTGTCTGTGGGCGTTGGAGTGGGCGTGCCGAACAATATTTTTGGCAAATCTGTAAATAGTTACAAAAAATTTTAAAAAAATGAATAAGAACACACAATTTTTCAAAAGTGGGCTTTACAATATTAGGCAGTTTGTGGGCGTTGCAAAAAGGTTTTTGGCAAATCTATAGAAAGAAAAAAAAAGAAAAATAAATCAAAACAAAGCATTTTTCAAAAGTGTGGGTATGGCAGTTTTTGGCGGTTTGTGGGCGGTAGATTGGGCTTGAGAACAAGATTTTAGGCAAATAATAAATAAAAACACCAATTTTCAAAAGTGTGGGCGTGACAGTTTTGGCCGGATTGTGGACGTTGGAGTGGGCGTGGCAAAAACTTGTTTTGAAATTAATAGAAAATCAATGAAAGTTACAAAATATATAAAACATATGAATATAAACACAACATTTTTCAAAAGTGTGGGCTTAACAGTTTAGTCGGATTGTGGGCTTGTCAAAAAGGTTTCGGTAAATCGATATAAATTTACAAGATATAAAAAAATGAAAAAATATTAAATTTTTCAAAAGTGTGGGCGTGACAATTTTGAACGGTCTGTTGCCGCTAGACTGGGCAATAACCGATTTGTGGGCGTGGCATAAAGTTTTTCGGAAAATCTATAGTAAGTTACTAGATATATAGAAATATGAATAAAAACACATCATTTTTCAAAATTGTGGGCATGAGAGTCTTTTGCGGTTTCTGGGCGGTAGAGTAGGTGTGACCACAAGATTTTAGGCAAATCGATAGAAATTCACTCCATATAAAAGAATGAAAAAAAATTACAAGATACATATATACATGTACATATGAAAAAATGAAAAAATTTGGCGGTTTGTGGGCGTGCCAAAAAGTTTTTCAGCAAATCTATAGAAGTTTATAAAATATATACATAACTGAAAAAGTATAACATTTTTCAAAAATGTTGGTGTGACAGTTGTGGGCGGTTTGTGGACGGTTTGTGGGCGCTAGAGTGGGCGTGGCAAAAAGGTTTTCGGCAAATCTATAGAAAGTTATAAGTTACATATATAAAAAAATAAATAAAAACACACCATTTTTCAAAAGTGTGGGTGTGACAGTTTTGGGCGGCTTGTGGACGCTAGAGTGGACGTGGCAAAAAGGTTTTCGGCAAATCTATAGTAAGTTACTAGATATACAGAAAAATGAATAAAAACACAGCATTTTTCAGGAGTGTGGCCACGGCAGTTTTAGGCGGATTGTTGGTGTTGGAGTGGGCGTGGCAAAAAGTTGCTTGACAAATCAACAGATTTTTACAAAAGATATAATAATATTAAAAAATAACCCAAAATTTATCAAAAGTAAGGGCGTGGCTGTTTAGGCGGTTTGTGGGCGCTAGAGTGGACGTGGCAAAAAGGTTTTCGGCAAATCTATAGAAAGTTATAAGTTACATATATAAAAAAATAAATAAAAACACACCATTTTTCAAAAGTGTGGGTGTGACAGTTTTGGGCGGCTTGTGGGCGCTAGAGTGGACGTGGCAAAAAGTTTTTCGGCAAATTTATAGTAAGTTACTAGATAAATAGAAAAATGAATAAAAACACAGCATTTTTCAGGAGTGTGGCCACGGTAGTTTTAGGCGGATTGTTGGCTTTGGAGTGGGCGTGGCAAAAAGTTGCTTGACAAATCAATAGATTTAGAATAGGCTTGTGGGCGCTAAAGTGGGCGTGACAATAAGGTTTTTGGCAAATCTATAGAAAGTTACAACAAAGTTACAAAAAATGAAAAAATTAGGCGGCTTGTGGGCGTGCCAAAAAGTTTTTAGGCAAATCTATAGAAATTTACAAAATATATACAAAAAAAAATAAATAGAAACACCATTTTTTAAAAGTGTGGGCTTGACAGTTTTGGTCGCTAGCGTGGGTCTGGCAAAAAGCATTTCGGCAAATCTATAGTAAGTTACTAGATATATTGAAATATGAAAAGCATTTTTTAAAATTGTGGGCATGGCCGGTTTTTGGCGGTTTGTGGGCGCTAGAGTGGACGTTGCAAAGGTTTTTGGCAAATCTATAGATAGTTACATAAAATATAAAAAAAAATGAATAAGAACACACAATTTTTCAAAAGTAGGCTTTACAATTTTAGGCAGTTTGTGGGCGTTGCAAAAAGGTTTTTGGCAAATCTATAGAAAGAAAATAAAAGAAAAATAAATCAAAACACAGCATTTTTCAAAAGTGTGGATATGGCAGTTTTTGGCGGTTTGTGGGCGGTAGAGTGGGCTTGAGAACAAGATTTTAGCGAAATAATAAATAAAAACACCAATTTTTAAAAGTGTGGGCGTGACAGTTTTGGCCGGATTGTGGACGTTGGAGTGGGCGTGGCAAAAACTTGTTTTGAAATTAATAGAAAATCAATAGAAAGTTACAAAATATATAAAACATATGAATATAAACACAACATTTTTCAAAAGTGTGGGCTTAACAGTTTAGGCGGTTTTTGGGCTTGTCAAAAAGGTTTCGGTAAATCGATATAAATTTACAAGATATAAAAAAATGAAAAAATATTAAATTTTTCAAAAGTGTGGGCGTGACAATTTTGAACGGTCTGTTTCCGCTAGACTGGGCAATGGCATAAAGTTTTTCGGAAAATCTATAGTAAGTTACTAGATATATAGAAATATGAATAAAGGCACAGCATTTTTCAAAATTGTGGGCATTTGCGGTTTCTGGGCGGTAGAGTAGGTGTGACCACAAGATTTTAAGCAAATCGATAGAAATTCACTCCATATAAAAGAATGAAAAAAATCTCATTTTTCAAAAGTGTGGGCGTTACAGTTTTTAGCAAAACCTATAGAAACTTACAAAATATATACACAACTGAAAAAGTTTTAACATTTTTCAATAGTGTGGGAGTGTCAGTTTCTGCTGGTCTGTGGGCGTGGCAAAAATGTTTTTGGCACTTCTATAGAACGTTTCAAAATAAAAAAATAGTAAATACACACCATTTTTCAAAAGTGTGGGCTTGACAGTTTTGGGCGGTTTGTGGGCGCTAGATTGGGCATGGCGTAAAGGTTTTTGGCAAACCTTTAGAAAATTACGAGATACATATATAGTGACGTATTTGCGCCACCCAAAACATGAAACCATAAACAATAAAGCAATAATAAACAATAATTGAATCCCATACTGTATGCCATCTGCGCAGTATGCAATCTAATAAACAATTCTTTGGCACTAGCACTTAACCGATCATGTAAACAAATCCCAAAGCCTGACCTAAGCAGTTTTGCCTGCTCTCTCTGAGGCTTCTCCTCATCCTAAGAATCCAAGAGCTATGCTCTCACAAAAAATACTAACATACTCTTTAAGCACAGAGGCTTCTCCTCAATTTTACTCACATTTGATTTTCAGTCTTAAGCTGTCAATTGAACAATAAAAACACATTCAATCCCGATATTTTAATCGTCTTTTTATTTGAAAAAAACAATTTTCAGCGTTGGTCTGAGTAATTTAAACAGTCCATTCAATAGGCTCAAAATCATAAAATGTTACTATATACATATACAAATGAAAAAATTTGGCGGTTTGTGGGCGTGCCAAAAAGTTTTTCAGCAAATCTATAGAAGTTTTTAAAATATATACATAACTAAAAAAGTATAACATTTTTCAAATGTGCGGGCGTGACAGTTTTGGACGGTTTGTGGGCGCTAGAGTGGACGTGGCAAAAAGGTTTTCGGCAAATCTAAAGTAAGTTACTAGATATATAGAAGAATGAATAAAAACACAGCATTTTTCAGGAGTGTGGCCACGGCAGTTTTAGGCGGTTTGTGGGCGCTAGAGTGGACGTGGCAAAAAGGTTTTCGGCAAATCTATAGAAAGTTTTAAGTTACATATATAAAAAAATAAATAAAAACACACCATTCTTCAAAAGTGTGGGTGTGACAGTTTTGGGCGGTTTGTGGGCGCTAGAGTGGACGTGGCAAAAAGGTTTTCGGCAAATCTATAGAAAGTTATAAGTTACATATATAAAAAAATAAATAAAAACACACCATTCTTCAAAAGTGTGGGTGTGACAGTTTTGGGCGTCTTGTGGGCGCTAGAGTGGACGTGGCAAAAAGGTTCTCGGCAAATCTAAAGTAAGTTACTAGATATATAGAAAAATGAATAAAAACACAGCATTTTTCAGGAGTGTGGCCACGGCAGTTTTAGGCGGATTGTTGGCGTTGGAGTGGGCGTGGCAAAAAGTTGCTTGACAAATCAATAGAAATTTACAAAATATAAAAAAATTAGAAAATATCACAAAATTTTTAAAAGTAAGGGCGTGACAGTTTTGGGCGGCTTGTGGGCGCTAAAGTGGGCGTTACAATAAGGTTTTTGGCAAATCTATAGAAAGTTACAACATACATTTATACAAAAAATGAAAAAATTAGGCGCCTTGTGGGCGTGCCAAAAAGTTTTTCGGCAAATCTATAGAAATTTACAAGATATAAAATAATGACAAAAGAATCACATTTTTCAAAAGTGTGGGCGTTACAGTTTTTAGGCAAATCTATAGAAATTTACAAAATATATACAAAAAAATAAATAGAAGCACCATTTTTTAAAATTGTGGGCATGGCAGGTTTTGGCGGTTTGTGGGCGCTAGAGTGGGCGTGGCAAAGGTTTTTGGCAAATCTATAGAAAGTTACAAGATACATATATAAAAAAATAAATAAAAACACACCATTTTTCAAAAGTGTGGGCTTGACAGTTTTGGTTGGTTTTCTGGGCGCTAGAGTGGGCGTGGCAAAAAGGTTTTCGGCAAATCTATAGAGATACATATATAAAAAAATAAAAAAATTAGGCGGCTTGTGGGCGTGCCAAACAGTTTTTCGGCAAATCTATAGAAGTTTACAAAATATAAAATAATGACAAAAAAATCACATTTTTCAAAAGTGTGGGCGTTACAGTTTTTAGGCAAATCTATAAAAATTTACAAAATATATATAAAAAAAAATAAATAAAAACACAATTTTTCAAAAGTGTGGGCGTGTCAGTTTTGGGCGGTTGGTGGGCGCTAGAGTGGGCCTGGCAAAAAGTTTTTGGCAAATCTATAGAACGTTTCAAAATAAAAAAAATAGTAAATACACACCATTTTTCAAAAGTGTGGGCTTGACAGTTTTGGCCGGTCTATGGGTATTGGAGTGGGCGTTGGAACGGGCGTGGCAAAAAATTTTTAGGCAAATCTATAGAAATTTACACAATATACACACAACTGAAAGAGTACTTTTGAAAAATGTTATCAAAAGTGTTGGTGTGACAGTTTTTGGCGGCATGTGGGCGGTAGAGTATGCGTGACAACAAGATTTTAGGCAAATCGATAGAAATTTACAAGATATAAAAAATGAAATAATATCTCATTTTTCAAAAGTGTGTGCGTGACAGTTTTTGGCGGCTTGTGGGTGGTAGAGTGGACGTGACAACAAGCTTTTAGGGAAATCTATAGATATACATAAATAAAAAAAATGAAAAAATTAGGCGGTTTGTGGGCGTGCCAAAAAGTTTTTCGGCGAATCTATAGAAAGTTACAAGATATAAAATAATAAAAAAATATCACATTTTTCAAATGTGTGGGCGTGACAGCTTTGGGCGGTTTGTGGACGCTAGAGTGGGCATGGAAAAAGGTTTTTGGTAAATCAATAGAAATTTTAAATCTATAGACAAAAAATTAATAAATACACACAATTTTTCAAAAGTGTGGGCTTGTAGAGACAGTTTTTGCCGGACTGTGGGCGGTTTGTGGGCGTGACAAAATGGTTTTCGGCAAATCTATAAAAATGTACAAGATATAAAATAATAAAAAATTTCACATTTTTCAAATGTGTGGGCGTGACAGTTTTTAGCGGTTTGTGGCCGCTAGAGTGGGCGTGGCAAAAGGTTTTTGGCAAAAACTGTAGAAAGTTAAAAGATATATAAAAAATATGTATAAATACACACCATTTTTCAAAAGTGTGGGCTTGACAGTTTTGGGCGGTTTGTGGGCGCTAGATTGGGCATGGCGAAAAGGTTTTTGGCAAACCTTTAGAAAATTACAAGATACATATATACATATACATATGAAAAAATGAAAAAATTTGGCGGCTTGTGGGCGTGCCATAAAGTTTTTCAGCAAATCTATAGAAGTTTATAAAATATATACATAACTGAAAAAGTATAACATTTTTCAAATGTGTGGGCGTGACAGTTTTGGACGGTTTGTGGGCGCTAGGGTGGACGTGGCAAAAAGGTTTTCGGCAAATCTAAAGTAAGTTACTAGATATATAGAAGAATGAATAAAAACACAGCATTTTTCAGGAGTGTGGCCACGGCAGTTTTAGGCGGTTTGTGGGCGCTAGAGTGGACGTGGCAAAAAGGTTTTCGGCAAATCAAAAATACATATATAAAATCATAAAAAAATTACGCGGCTTGTGGGCGCGCCAAACAGTTTTTCGGCAAATCTATAGAAGTTTACAAAATATAAAATAATGACAAAAAAATCAAATTTTTCAAAAGTGTTGTCGTTACAGTTTTCGGGCAAATCTATAAATATGTACAAATTATATATAAAAAAAAATAAATAAAAACACCATTTTTCAAAAGTGTGGGCGTGTCAGTTTTGGGCGGTTGGTGGGCGCCAGAGTGAGCGTGGCAAAAAGTTTTTGGCAAATCTATAGAACGTTTCAAAATAAAAAAAATAGTAAATACACACCATTTTTCAAAAGTGTGGGCTTGACAGTTTTCGCCAGTCTATGGGTGTTGGAGTGGGCGTTGGAGTGAGCGTTGGAGTGGGCGTGGCAAAAAATTTTTAGGCAAATCTATAGAAATTTACACAATATACACACAACTGAAAAAGTATAACATTTTTCAAAAGTGTGGGTGTGACAGTTTTTGGCGGCATGTGGGCGGTAGAGTATGCGTGAGAACAAGATTTTAGGCAAATCGATAGAAATTTACAAGATATAAAAAATGAAATAATATCTCATTTTTCAAAAGTGTGGGCGTGACAGTTTTTGGCGGCTTGTGGGTGGTATAGTGGGCGTGACAACAAGCTTTTAGGGAAATAGAAAGAAATTTACAAAATATAAAAAATGAATAAATATCTAATTTTTCAAAAGTGTGGTCGTGTCAGTTTCTGCTGGTCTGTTAGCGTGGCAAAAAGTTTTTGGCAATTCTACAGAACGTTACAAAATAAATATAAAAAAATTAATAAATACACACCATTTTTCAAAAGTGTGACAGTTTTGGTTGGTTGTGGGCATGCCAAAAAGTTTTTCGGCAAATCTATAGAAATTTACAAGATATAAAATAATAAAAAAAAAATCACATTTTTCAAAAGTTTGGGCGTTACAGTTTTTTGGAAAACCTATAGAAATTTACAAAATATATACACAACTGAAAAAGTTTTAACATTTTTCAATAGTGCGGGCGTGCCAGTTTCTGCTGGTCTATGGGAGTGGCAGAAATGTTTTTGGCAAATCTATATATTGTTACAAAATGAAGATAAAAAAAATAGGTTGGTTTGTGGGCGCTAGAGTGGGCGTGCCAAAATGGTTTTTGGCAAATCTATAGTAAGTTACTAGATATATAGAAAAATTAATAAAAAGACAGCAATTTTAAAAATTGTGGGCATGGCAGTTTTTGGCGGCTTGTGGGCGCTAGAGTGGGCGTGCCAAAAAGTTTTTCGACAAATATATAAAGATTTACAAGATATAAAATAATGAAAAAAAATCACATTTTTCAAAAGTGTGGACGTTACAGTTTTTAGGCAAACCTATAGAAATTTACAAAATATATACACAACTGAAAAGTATAACATTTTTCAAAAGTGTGGGTGTGACAGTTTTGGGCGGTTTGTGGGCGTTAGAGTAAGCGTGGCAAAAAGGTTTTCGGCAAATCTATAGTAAGTTGCTAGATGTATAGAAAAATTAATAAAAACACAGCATTTTTCAGGAGTGTGGCCACGGCAGTTTTAGGCGGATTGTTGGCGTTGGAGTGGGCGTGGCAAAAAGTTGCTTGACAAATCAATAGAAATTTACAAAATATATAAAAAAATGAAAAAATATCATAAAAATTTTCAAAAGTAAGGGCGTGTCGGTTTTGGGCGGCTTGTGGGCGCTAAAGTGGGCGTGACAATAAGGTTTTTGGCAAATGTATAGAAAGTTACAACATACATTTATACAAAAAATGAAAAAATTAAGCGGTTTGTGGGCGTGCAAAAAAGTTTTTCGGCAAATCTATAGAAATTTACAAGATATAAAATAATGACAAAAGAATCACATTTTTCAAAAGTGTGGGCGTTACAACTTTTAGGCAAATCTATAGAAATTTACAAAATATATACAAAAAAAAATAAATAGAAGCACCATTTTTTAAAAGTGTGGGCTTGACAGTTTTGGTCGCTAGCGTGGGTCTGGCAAAAAGCATTTCGGCAAATCTATAGTAAGTTACTAGATATATTGAAATATAAAAAGCATTTTTTAAAATTGTGGGCATGGCAGGTTTTGGCGGTTTGTGGGCGCTAGAGTGGGCGTGGCAAAGGTTTTTGGCAAATCTATAGAAAGTTACAAGATACATATATAAAAAAATAAATAAAAACACACCATTTTTCAAAAGTGTGGGCTTGACAGTTTTGGTTGGTTTTCTGGGCGCTAGAGTGGGCGTGGCAAAAAGGTTTTCGGCAAATCTATAGAGATACATATATAAAAAAATAAAAAAATTAGGCGGCTTGTGGGCGTGCCAAACAGTTTTTCGGCAAATCTATAGAAGTTTACAAAATATAAAATAATGACAAAAAAATCACATTTTTCAAAAGTGTTGGCGTTACAGTTTTTGGGCAAATCTATAAATATGTACAAATTATACATAAAAAAACATAAATAAAAACACCATTTTTCAAAAGTGTGGGCGTGGCAGTTTTGTGCGGTTTGTGGGCGCTAAATCGGGCGTTGCAAAACGTTTTTAGGCAAATCTATAGAAAGTTACAAAATATATAAAAAAATTAATAAAGACACTCCAGCTTTCAAAAGTGTGGGCGTGACATATAAGGCGGTTTGTGGGCGTGGCAAAAATGTTTTCGGCAAATCTATAGAAATGTTCAAGATATAAAATAATGAAAAACTGTCACATTTTTCAAATGTGTGGGCGTGATAGTTTTGGCCGGATTTTGGGCGTTGGAGTGGGCGTTTCAAAAAGGTTTTTGGCAAATCTATAGAAAGTTACAAAATATATAAAAAAAATGAATAAAAACACACCATTTCTTAAAAGTGCGGGCGTGACAGTTTTAGGCGGATTGTGGGCGTCGCAAAAGGTTTTCGGCAAATCTATAGAAATTTACAAGATATAAAATAATGAAAAAATTTCACATTTTTCAAAAGTGTGGTCGTAAAAGTATTGTGCGATTTGTGGGCGCTATAGTGGGCTATGCAAAATGGTTTTTGACAAATCTATAGAAACTTACAAAATATATACAAAAATGAATAAAAACAGACTATTTTTCAAAAGTGTGGGCGTGACAGTTTTGGCCGGATTGTGGGTGTTGGAGTGGGCGTTTCAAAAAGGTTTTTGGCAAATCTATAGAAAGTTACAAAATATATAAAAAAAATGAATAAAAACACACCATTTCTTAAAAGTGCGGGCGTGACAGTTTTAGGCGGATTGTGGGCGTCGCAAAAGGTTTTCGGCAAATCTATAGAAATTTACAAGATATAAAATAATGAAAAAATTTCACATTTTTCAAAAGTGTGGTCGTAAAAGTATTGTGCGATTTGTGGGCGCTATAGTGGGCTATGCAAAATGGTTTTTGACAAATCTATAGAAACTTACAAAATATATACAAAAATGAATAAAAACAGACTATTTTTCAAAAGTGTGGGCGTGACAGTTTTGGCCGGATTGTGGGTGTTGGAGTGGGCGTTGCAAAAAGGTTTTTGGCAAATCTATAGAAAGTTACAAGATATATAAAAAAATGAATATAAGCACTTTTTTTTTCAAATGTGTGGCCTTAATAGCTTAGGCGGTTTGTTTCTATAGTAAGTTACTAGATATATAGAAATATGAATAAAAACACATCATTTTTCAAAATTGTGGGCATGAGAGTCTTTTGCGGTTTCTGGGCGGTAGAGTAGGTGTGACCACAAGATTTTAGGCAAATCGATAGAAATTCACTCCATATAAAAGAATGAAAAAAAATTACAAGATACATATATACATGTACATATGAAAAAATGAAAAAATTTGGCGGTTTGTGGGCGTGCCAAAAAGTTTTTCAGCAAATCTATAGAAGTTTATAAAATATATACATAACTGAAAAAGTATAACATTTTTCAAAAGTGTGGGTGTGACAGTTTTGGGCGGTTGGTGGGCGCTAGAGTGGGCGTGGCAAAAAGTTTTTTGGCAAATCTATAGTAAGTTACTAGTTATATAGAAAAATGAATAAAAACACAGCATTTTTCAAAAGTGTGTGCATGACAGTTTTTGGCGGTTTGTGGGCGATAGATTGGGCATGGCGAAAGGGTTTTTGGCAAACCTTTAGAAAATTACAAGATACATATATACATATACATATGAAAAAATGAAAAAATTTGGCGGTTTGTGGGCGTGCCAAAAAGTTTTTCAGCAAATCTATAGAAGTTTATAAAATATATACATAACTGAAAAAGTATAACATTTTTCAAAAATGTTGGTGTGACAGTTGTGGGCGGTTTGTGGACGGTTTGTGGGCGCTAGAGTGGGCGTGGCAAAAAGGTTTTCGGCAAATCTATAGAAAGTTATAAGTTACATATATAAAAAAATAAATAAAAACACACCATTTTTCAAAAGTGTGGGCTTGACAGTTTTGGGCGGTTTGTGGGCGCTAGATTGGGCATGGCGTAAAGGTTTTTGGCAAACCTTTAGAAAATTACAAGATACATATATAGTGACGTATTTGCGCCACCCAAAACATGAAACCATAAACAATAAAGCAATAATAAACAATAATTGAATCCCATACTGTATGCCATCTGCGCAGTATGCAATCTAATAAACAATTCTTTGGCACTAGCACTTAACCGATCATGTAAACAAATCCCATAGCCTGACTTAAGCAGTTTTGCCTGCTCTCTCTGAGGCTTCTCCTCATCCTAAGAATCCAAGAGCTATGCTCTCACAAAAAATACTAACATACTCTTTAAGCACAGAGGCTTCTCCTCAATTTTACTCACATTTGATTTTCAGTCTTAAGCTGTCAATTGAACAATAAAAACACATTCGATCCCGATATTTTAATCGTCTTTTTATTTGAAAAAAACAATTTTCAGCGTTGGTCTGAGTAATTTAAACAGTCCATTCAATAGGCTCAAAATCATAAAATATTACTATATACATATACAAATGAAAAAATGAAAAAATTTGGCGGTTTGTGGGCGTGCCAAAAAGTTTTTCAGCAAATCTATAGTAAGTTCCTAGATATATAGAAAAATGAATAAAAACACAGCATTTTTCAAAATTGAGGGCATGACAGTTTTTGGCGGTTTGTGGGCGCTAGAGTGGGCGTGGCAAAAAGGTTTTCGGCAAATCTATAGAAAGTTATAAGTTACATATATAAAAAAATAAATAAAAACACACCATTTTTCAAAAGTGTGGGTGTGACAGTTTTGGGCGGCTTGTGGGCGCTAGAGTGGACGTGGCAAAAAGGTTTTCGGCAAATCTAAAGTAAGTTACTAGATATATAGAAGAATGAATAAAAACACAGCATTTTTCAGGAGTGTGGCCACGGCAGTTTTAGGCGGTTTGTGGGCGCTAGAGTGGACGTGGCAAAAAGGTTTTCGGCAAATCTATAGAAAGTTATAAGTTACATATATAAAAAAATAAATAAAAACACACCATTCTTCAAAAGTGTGGGTGTGACAGTTTTGGGCGGTTTGTGGGCGCTAGAGTGGACGTGGCAAAAAGGTTTTCGGCAAATCTATAGAAAGTTATAAGTTACATATATAAAAAAATAAATAAAAACACACCATTCTTCAAAAGTGTGGGTGTGACAGTTTTGGACGTCTTGTGGGCGCTAGAGTGGACGTGGCAAAAAGGTTTTCGGCAAATCTAAAGTAAGTTACTAGATATATAGAAAAATAAATAAAAACACAGCATTTTTCAGGAGTGTGGCCACGGCAGTTTTAGGCGGATTGTTGGCGTTGGAGTGGGCGTGGCAAAAAGTTGCTTGACAAATCAATAGAAATTTACAAAATATAAAAAAATTAGAAAATATCACAAAATTTTTAAAAGTAAGGGCGTGACAGTTTTGGGCGGCTTGTGGGCGCTAAAGTGGGCGTTACAATAAGGTTTTTGGCAAATCTATAGAAAGTTACAACATACATTTATACAAAAAATGAAAAAATTAGGCGCCTTGTGGGCGTGTCAAAAGTTTTTCGGCAAAGATATAAGATATAAAATAATGACAAAAGAATCACAATTTTTAAAAGTGTGGGCGTTACAGTTTTTAGGCAAATCTATAGAAATTTACAAAATATATACAAAAAAAAATAAATAGAAGCACCATTTTTTAAAATTGTGGGCATGGCAGGTTTTGGCGGTTTGTGGGCGCTAGAGTGGGCGTGGCAAAGGTTTTTGGCAAATCTATAGAAAGTTACAAGATACATATATAAAAAAATAAATAAAAACACACCATTTTTCAAAAGTGTGGGCTTGACAGTTTTGGTTGGTTTTCTGGGCGCTAGAGTGGGCGTGGCAAAAAGGTTTTCGGCAAATCTATAGAGATACATATATAAAAAAATAAAAAAATTAGGCGGCTTGTGGGCGTGCCAAACAGTTTTTCGGCAAATCTATAGAAGTTTACAAAATATAAAATAATGACAAAAAAATCACATTTTTCAAAAGTGTGGGCGTTACAGTTTTTAGGCAAATCTATAAAAATTTACAAAATATATATAAAAAAAAATAAATAAAAACACAATTTTTCAAAAGTGTGGGCGTGTCAGTTTTGGGCGGTTTGTGGGCGCTAGAGTGGGCCTGGCAAAAAGTTTTTGGCAAATCTATAGAACGTTTCAAAATAAAAAAAATAGTAAATACACACCATTTTTCAAAAGTGTGGGCTTGACAGTTTTGGCCGGTCTATGGGTGTTGGAGTGGGCGTTGGAGTGGGCGTGGCAAAAAATTTTTAGGCAAATCTATAGAAATTTCACAATATACACACAACTGAAAGAGTACTTTTGAAAAATGTTATCAAAAGTGTTGGTGTGACAGTTTTTGGCGGCATGTGGGCGGTAGAGTATGCGTGACAACAGGATTTTAGGCAAATCGATAGAAATTTACAAGATATAAAAAATGAAATAATATCTCATTTTTCAAAAGTGTGTGCGTGACAGTTTTTGGCGGCTTGTGGGTGGTAGAGTGGGCGTGACAACAAGCTTTTAGGGAAATCTATAGATATACATAAATAAAAAAAATGAAAAAATTAGGCGGTTTGTGGGCGTACCAAAAAGTTTTTCGGCGAATCTATAGAAAGTTACAAGATATAAAATAATAAAAAAATATCACATTTTTCAAATGTGTGGGCGTGACAGCTTTGGGCGGTTTGTGGACGCTAGAGTGGGCATGGAAAAAGGTTTTTGGTAAATCAATAGAAATTTAAAATCTATAGACAAAAAATTAATAAATACACACAATTTTTCAAAAGTGTGGGCTTGTAGAGACAGTTTTTGCCGGACTGTGGGCGGTTTGTGGGCGTGACAAAATGGTTTTCGGCAAATCTATAAAAATGTACAAGATATAAAATAATAAAAAATTTCACATTTTTCAAATGTGTGGGCGTGACAGTTTTTAGCGGTTTGTGGCCGCTAGAGTGGGCGTGGCAAAAGGTTTTTGGCAAAAACTGTAGAAAGTTAAAAGATATATAAAAAAAATGTATAAATACACACCATTTTTCAAAAGTGTCGACAAAGTGTTGACAGTTTTGGGCGGTTTGTGGGCGCTAGATTGGGCATGGCGAAAAGGTTTTTGGCAAACCTTTAGAAAATTACAAGATACATATATACATATACATATGAAAAAATGAAAAAATTTGGCGGCTTGTGGGCGTGCCATAAAGTTTTTCAGCAAATCTATAGAAGTTTATAAAATATATACATAACTGAAAAAGTATAACATTTTTCAAATGTGTGGGCGTGACAGTTTTGGACGGTTTGTGGGCGCTAGAGTGGGCGTGGCAAAAAGGTTTTCGGCAAATCTAAAGTAAGTTACTAGATATATAGAAGAATGAATAAAAACACAGCATTTTTCAGGAGTGTGGCCTCGGCAGTTTTAGGCGGTTTGTGGGCGCTAGAGTGGACGTGGCAAAAAGGTTTTCGGCAAATCTATAGAGATACATATATAAAAAAATAAAAAAATTACGCGGCTTGTGGGCGTGCCAAACAGTTTTTCGGCAAATCTATAGAAGTTTACAAAATATAAAATAATGACAAAAAAATCAAATTTTTCAAAAGTGTTGGCGTTACAGTTTTCGGGCAAATCTATAAATATGTACAAATTATATATAAAAAAAAATAAATAAAAACACCATTTTTCAAAAATGTGGGCGTGTCAGTTTTGGGCGGTTGGTGGGCGCGTGGCAAAAAGTTTTTGGCAAATCTATAGAACGTTTCAAAATAAAAAAAATAGTAAATACACACCATTTTTCAAAAGTGTGGGCTTGACAGTTTTCGCCAGTCTATGGGTGTTGGAGTGGGCGTTGGAGTGGGCGTTGGAGTGGGCGTTGGAGTGGGCGTGGCAAAAAATTTTTAGGCAAATCTATAGAAATATACACAATATACACACAACTGAAAAAGTACTTTTGAAAAATGTTATCAAAAGTGTTGGTGTGACAGTTTTTGCCGGACTGTGGGCGGTTTGTGGGCGTGACAAAATGGTTTTCGGCAAATCTATAAAAATGTACAAGATATAAAATAATAAAAAATTTCACATTTTTCAAATGTGTGGGCGTTACAGTTTTTTGGAAGACCTATAGAAATTTACAAAATATATAAACAACTGAAAAAGTTTTAACATTTTTCAATAGTGTGGGCGTGCCAGTTTCTGCTGGTCTATGGGAGTGGCAGAAATGTTTTTGCAAATCTATATATTGTTACAAAATGAAGATAAAAAAAATAGGTTGGTTTGTGGGCGCTAGAGTGGGCGTGCCAAAATGGTTTTTGGCAAATCTATAGAAAGCTACAAGATACATATATAAAAAAATGAACAAATTAGGCGGTTTTACTAGATATATAGAAAAATTAACAAAAACACAGCAATTTTAAAAATTGTGGGCATGGCAGTTTTCGGCGGCTTGTGGGCGCTAGAGTGGGCGTGCCAAAAAGTTTTTCGACAAATATATAGAGATTTACAAGATATAAAATAATGAAAAAAAATCACATTTTTCAAAAGTGTGGGCGTTACAGTTTTTAGCAAAACCTATAGAAATTTACAAAATATATACACAACCGAAAAAGTTTTAACATTTTTCAATAGTGCGGGCGTGTCAGTTTCTGCTGGTCTATGGGCGTGGCAGAAATGTTTTTGGCAAATTTATATATTGTTACAAAATTAAGATACAAAAAATAATAAATACACACCATTTTTCAAAAGTGTGGACTTGACAGTTTTGGTTGGTTTGTGGACGCTAGAGTGAGCGTGGCAAAATGGTTTTTGGCAAATCTATAGAAAGCTACAAGATACATATATAAAAAAATGAACAAATTAGGCGGTTTTCGGGCGTGCCAAAAAGTTTTTCGGCAAATCTATAGAAATTTACGAGATATATTGAAATATAAAAAGCATTTTTTAGCGCTAGAGTGGGCGTGGGAAAGGTTTTTGGCAAATCTATAGAAAGTTACAAGATACATATATAAAACAATAAATAAAAACACACCATTTTTCAAAAATGTGGGCTTGACAGTTTTGGTTGGTTTTCTGGGCGCTAGAGTGGGCGTGGCAAAAAGGTTTTCGGCAAATCTATAGAGATACATATATAAAAAAATAAAAAAATTAGGCGGCTTGTGGGCGTGCCAAACAGTTTTTCGGCAAATCTATAGAAGTTTACAAAATATAAAATAATGACAAAAAAATCACATTTTTCAAAAGTGTTGGCGTTACAGTTTTTGGGCAAATCTATAAATATGTACAAATTATACATAAAAAAAATAAATAAAAACACCATTTTTCAAAAGTGTGGGCGTGTCAGTTTTGGGCGGTTGGTGGGCGCTAGAGTGGGCGTGGCAAAAAGTTTTTGGCAAATCTATAGAACGTTTCAAAATAAAAAAATAGTAAATACACACCATTTTTCAAAAGTGTGGGCTTGACAGTTTTCGCCAGTCTATGGGTGTTGGAGTGGGCGTTGGAGTGGGCGTGGCAAAAAATTTTTAGGCAAATCTATAGAAATTTACACAATATACACACAACTGAAAAAGTATAACATTTTTCAAAAGTGTGGGCGTGACAGTTTTTGGCGGCTTGTGGGTGGTAGAGAGGGCGTGACAACAAGCTTTTAGGGAAATATATAGAAATTTACAAAATATAAAAAATGAATAAATATCTAATTTTTCAAAAATGTGGTCGTGTCAGTTTCTGCTGGTCTGTTGGCGTGGCAAAAAGTTTTTGGCAAATCTATAGAACGTTTCAAAATAAAAAAAATAGTAAATACACACCATTTTTCAAAAGTGTGGGCTTGACAGTTTTCGCCAGTCTATGGGTGTTTGAGTGGGCGTTGGAGTGAGCGTTGGAGTGGGCGTGGCAAAAAATTTTTAGGCAAATCTATAGAAATTTACACAATATACACACAACTGAAAAAGTATAACATTTTTCAAAAGTGTGGGTGTGACAGTTTTTGGCGGCATGTGGGCGGTAGAGTATGCGTGAGAACAAGATTTTAGGCAAATCGATAGAAATTTACAAGATATAAAAAATGAAATAATATCTCATTTTTCAAAAGTGTGTGCGTGACAGTTTTTGGCGGCTTGTGGGTGGTATAGTGGGCGTGACAACAAGCTTTTAGGGAAATAGAAAGGAATTTACAAAATATAAAAAATGAATAAATATCTAATTTTTCAAAAGTGTGGTCGTGTCAGTTTCTGCTGGTCTGTTGGCGTGGCAAAAAGTTTTTGGCAATTCTACAGAACGTTACAAAATAAATATAAAAAAATTATTAAATACACACCATTTTTCAAAAGTGTGACAGTTTTGGTTGGTTGTGGGCATGCCGAAAAGTTTTTCGGCAAATCTATAGAAATTTACAAGATATAAAATAATGAAAAAAAAAATCACATTTTTCAAAAGTGTGGGCGTTACAGTTTTTTGGAAAACCTGTAGAAATTTACAAAATATATACACAACTGAAAAAGTTTTAACATTTTTCAATAGTGCGGGCGTGCCAGTTTCTACTGGTCTATGGGAGTGGCAGAAATGTTTTTGGCAAATCTATATATTGTTACAAAATGAAGATAAAAAAAATAGGTTGGTTTGTAGGCGCTAGAGTGGGCGTGCCAAAATGGTTTTTGGCAAATCTATAGTAAGTTACTAGATATATAGAAAAATTAATAAAAACACAGCAATTTTAAAAATTGTGGGCATGGCAGTTTTTGGCGGCTTGTAGGCGCTAGAGTGGGCGTGCCAAAAAGTTTTTCGACAAATATATAAAGATTTACAAGATATAAAATAATGAAAAAAAATCTCATTTTTCAAAAGTGTGGACGTTACAGTTTTTAGGCAAACCTATAGAAATTTACAAAATATATACACAACTGAAAAGTATAACATTTTTCAAAAGTGTGGGTATGACAGTTTTGGGCGGTTAGTGGCAAATTTGGCAAATGTTGGCGAATCTATAGTATGTTACTATTTATATAGAAAAATGAATAAAAACACAACATTTTTCAAAAGTGTGTGCATGGCAGTTTTAAGCGGTTTGTGGGCAGTAGAGTGGGCGTGCCAAAAAGTTTTTCGGCAAATCTATAGAAATTTACAAGATATAAAATAATGAAAAAAAAATCACATTTCCAAAAGTGTGGGCGTTACAGTTTTTAGGAAAACCTATAGAAATTTACAAAATATATACACAACTGAAGAAGTATAACATTTTTCAAAAGTGTGGGTGTGACAGTTTTGGGCGGTTTGTGGGCGTTAGAGTAAGCGTGGCAAAAAGGTTTTCGGCAAATCTATAGTAAGTTGCTAGATGTATAGAAAAATGAATAAAAACACAGCATTTTTCAGGAGTGTGGCCACGGCAGTGTTAGGCGGATTGTTGGCGTTGGAGTGGGCGTGGCAAAAAGTTGCTTGACAAATCAATAGAAATTTACAAAATATATAAAAAAATTAAAAAATATCATAAAAATTTTCAAAAGTAAGGGCGTGTCGGTTTTGGGCGGCTTGTGGGCGCTAAAGTGGGCGTGACAATAAGGTTTTTGGCAAATCTATAGAAAGTTACAACATACATTTATACAAAAAATGAAAAAATTAAGCGGTTTGTGGGCGTGCAAAAAATTTTTTCGGCAAATCTATAGAAATTTACAAGATATAAAATAATGACAAAAGAATCACATTTTTTGGCGGCTTGTGGGTGGTAGAGTGGGCGTGGCAACAAGCTTTTAGGGAAATAGATAGAAATTTACAAAATATAAAAAATGAATAAATATCTAATTTTTCAAAAGTGTGGTCGTGTCAGTTTCTGCTGGTCTGTTGGCGTGGCAAAAAGTTTTTGGCAATTCTACAGAACGTTACAAAATAAATATAAAAAAATTAATAAATACACACCATTTTTCAAAAGTGTGACAGTTTTGGTTGGTTGTGGGCATGCCAAAAAGTTTTTCGGCAAATCTATAGAAATTTACAAGATATAAAATAATGAAAAAAAAAAATCACATTTTTTAAAAGTGTGGGCGTTAAAGTTTTTTGGAAAACCTATAGAAATTTACAAAATATATACACAACTGAAAAAGCTTTAACATTTTTCAATAGTGTGGGCGTGTCAGTTTCTGCTGGTCTATGGGAGTGGCAGAAATGTTTTTGGCAAATCTATATATTGTTACAAAATGAAGATAAAAAAAATAGGTTGGTTTGTGGGCGCTAGAGTGGGCGTGCCAAAATGGTTTTTGGCAAATCTATAGTAAGTTACTAGATATATAGAAAAAATTAATAAAAACACAGCAATTTTAAAAATTGTGGGCATGGCAGTTTTTGGCGGTTTGTGGGCGTTAGAGTAGGCGTCCCAAAAAGTTTTTAGGGAAATAGATAGAGATTTACAAGATATAAAATAATGAAAAAAAATCACATTTTTCAAAAGTGTGGGCGTTACAGTTTTTAGCAAAACCTATAAAAATGTACAAAATATATACACAACTGAAGAAGTATAACATTTTTCAAAGAAGTGGGTGTGACAGTTTTGGGCGGTTAGTGGGCGCTAGAGTGGGTGTGGCAAAAAGGTTTTTGGCAAATCTATAGTAAGTTACTAGATATATAGAATAATTAATAACAACACAGCAATTTTCAAAAGTGTGGCCATGGCAGTTTTAGGCGGCTTGTGGGCGGTAGTGTGAGCGTGACAACAAGATATAAAAAATGAAAAAATTTCTCATTTTTCAATGGTGTGGGCGTGTCAGTTTCTGCTGGTTAATGGGCGTGTCAAAAATGTTTTTGGCAAATCTATATAACGTTACAAAATTAAAATAAAAAAATAAAAAATACACACCATTTTTCAAAATTGTGGGCTTGACAGTTTTAGTTGGTTTGGCGTGGCAAAAAAGTTTTTGGGTGTGACAGTTTTGGGCGATTTGTGGGCGTGGCAAAAAGGTTTTGGCAAATCTATAGAAAGTTACAAGATACATATATAAAAAAATGAAAAAATTAGGCGGTTTACAAGATATAAAATAATGAAAAAACAATCAAATTTTTCAAAAGTGGGGACGTTACAGTTTTTAGGAAAACCTACAGAAATTTACAAAATATATACACAACTGAAGAAGTATAACATTTTTCAAAGAAGTGGGTGTGACAGTTTTGGGCGGTTTGTGGGCGTTAGAGTAGGCGTGGCAAAAAGGTTTTCGGCAAATCTATAGTAAGTTGCTAGATGTATAGAAAAATGAATAAAAACACAGCATTTTTCAGGAGTGTGGCCACGGCAGTTTTAGGCGGATTGTTGGTGTTGGAGTGGGCGTGGCAAAAAGTTGCTTGACAAATCAATAGAAATTTACAAAATATATAAAAAAATTTTAAAATATCATAAAAATTTTCAAAAGTAAGGGCGTGTCGGTTTTGGGCGGCTTGTGGGCGCTAAAGTGGGCGTGACAATAAGGTTTTTGGCAAATCTATAGAAAGTTACAACATACATTTATACAAAAAATGAAAAAATTAAGCGGTTTGTGGGCGTACCAAAAAGTTTTTCGGCAAATCTATAGAAATTTTACAAGATATAAAATAAAAAAATAAAAAATAATAAAAAATAAATAAAAAAAATAAAAAGCATTTTTTAAAATTGTGGGTTTTGGCGGTTTGTGGGCGCTAGAGTGGGCGTGGCAAAGGTTTTTAAAAACACACCATTTTTCAAAAGTGTGGGCTTGACAGTTTTGGTTGGCTTTCTGGGCGCTAGAGTGGGCGTGGCAAAAAGGTTTTCGGCAAATCTATAGAGATGCATATATAAAAAAATAAAAAAATTAGGCGGCTTGTGGGCGTGCCAAACAGTTTTTCGGCAAATCTATAGAAGTTTACAAAATATAAAATAATGACAAAAAGATCATATTTTTCAAATGTGTGGGCGTTACAGTTTTTAGGCAAATCTATAGAAATTTACAAAATATATATAAAAAAAAATAAATAAAAACACAATTTTTCAAAAGTGTGGGCGTGTCAGTTTTGGGCGGCTTGTGAGCGCTAGAGTGGGCATGGCAAAAAGGTTTTGGCAAATCTATAGAACGTTTCAAAATAAAAAAAATAGTAAATACACACCATTTTTCAAAAGTGTGGGCTTGACAGTTTTGGCCGGTCTATGGGTGTTGGAGTGGGCATGGCAAAAAATTTTTAGACAAATCTATAGAAATTTACACAATATACACACAACTGAAAAAGTATAACATTTTTCAAAAGTGTGGATGTGACAGTTTTTGGCGGCATGTGGGCGGTAGAGTATGCGTGAGAACAAGATTTTAGGCAAATCGATAGAAATTTACAAGATATAAAAAATGAAATAATATCTCATTTTTCAAAACTGTGGGCGTGACAGTTTTTGGCGGCTTGTGGGTGGTAGAGTGGGCGTGACATCAAGCTTTTAGGGAAATAGAAAGAAATTTACAAAATATAAAAAATGAATAAATATCTAATTTTTCAAAAGTGTGGTCGTGTCAGTTTCTGCTGGTCTGTTGGCGTGGCAAAAAGTTTTTGGCAATTCTACAGAACGTTACAAAATAAATATAAAAAAATTAATAAATACACACCATTTTTCAAAAGTGTGACAGTTTTGGTTGGTTGTGGGCATGCCAAAAAGTTTTTCGGCAAATCTATAGAAATTTACAAGATATAAAATAATGACAAAAAAATCACATTTTTCAAAAGTGTGGGCGTTACAGTTTTTAGGCAAATCTATACAAATTTACAAAATATATATAAAAAAAAATAAATAAAAACACAATTTTTCAAAAGTGTGGGCGTGTCATCTATATATTGTTATAAAATTAAGATAAAAAAAATAAATTTGGTTGTGGGCCAAAAAGATTTTGGCAATTTATAGAAATTTACAAGATAAAAATAATAAAAAAAAATAAATTTTTCAAAAGTGTGGGCGTTACAGTTTTTTGGAAAACCTATAGAAATTTACAAAATATACACAACTGAAAAGTTAACATTTTTCAAGTGTGGTGTCAGTTTCTGTGGTTAGGAGTGGCAAAATGTTTTGGCAAATCTATATAGTTACAATTAAAAAAAAAAATAAGTTGGTTTGGGCGCTAAGTTTGGCAAGCCTATAGAATTTACAAGATATAAAATAATGAAAAAAAATCACATTTTTCAAAAGTGTGGGCGTTACAGTTTTTGGAAAACCTATAGAAATTTACAAATATATACACAACTGAAGAAGTATAACATTTTTCAAAAGTGTGGGTGTGACAGTTTTGGGCGGTTTGTGGGCGTAGAGTAAGCGTGGCAAAAAGTTTTCGGCAAATCTATAGAAAGCTACAAGAAATAATAAAAAAGAAAAAATTAGGCGGTTTTCGGGCGTGCAAAAGTTTTGCAAATCTATAGAATTTACGAGATATAAAAAATAAAAAATACATTTTTCAAAAGTGTGGACGTTACAGTTTTTGGCAAACCTATAGAATTTAAAATAAAAAAAAAAGTATAACATTTTTCAAAAGTGTGGGTTGACATTTTGGGCGGTTTGTGGCGTTAGAGTAAGCGTGGCAAAAAGGTTTTCGGCAAATCTATAGTAAGTTGCAATATAAAAATGAAAAAACAACATTTTTCAGGAGGCAGTTTTGGCGGATGTGGCGTGGAGTGCGTGCAAAAGTTTTGCAAATCAATAGAAATTTACAATATATAAAAAATAAAAAATATCATTTTTCAAAAGTGTGGCGTGTCAGTTTTGGCGGTTGTGGGGTAGAGTGGCGTGCAAAAGTTTTTGGAAATAGAAGTTTCAAATAAAAAAATATAAATACAATTTTTCAAAAGTGTGGCTTGCATTTTCTGCTGGTCGTTGGCGTGGCAAAAACTTTTACAATCTATAAAATTTACAAATATAAAAACTAAAAATATAACATTTTTCAAAAGTGTGACAGTTTTGGCGGCATGTGGGCATGCAAAAAGATTTTAGCAAATCGATAGAAATTTACAAGATAAAAAAATGAAAAAATTCATTTTCAAAAGTGTGGGCGTACAGTTTTTTGGAAAACCTATAGAAATTTACAAAATATAAAAATGAAAATTTAATTTTTCAAAGTGTGGCGTGCAGTTTCTGCTGGTCTGGGCGTGGCAAAAGTTTTTGAAATCTAAACGTTACAAAATTAAATAAAAAAAATAAGTTGGTTTTGGGGTTGTGGCATGCCAAAAGTTTTTCAGCAAATCTATAGAAATTTACAAGACATAAAAAATAAAAAAAATTACATTTTCAAAAGTGTGGCGTTACAGTTTTTTTGGAAAACCTATAGAAATTTACAAAATATATACACAACTGAAAAGTTTTAACATTTTTCAATAGTGTGGGCGTGTCAGTTTCTGCTGGTCTATGGGAGTGGCAGAAATGTTTTTGGCAAATCTATATATTGTTACAAAATTAAGATAAAAAAAATAAGTTGGTTTGTGGGCGCTAGAGTGCGCGTGCCAAAATGGTTTTTGGCAAATCTATAGTAAGTTACTAGATATATAGAAAAATTAATAAAAACACAGCAATTTTAAAAATTGTGGGCATGGCAGTTTTTGGCGGTTTGTGGGCGCTAGAGTGGGCGTGCCAAAAAGTTTTTCGACAAATATATAGAGATTTACAAGATATAAAATAATGAAAAAAAATCACATTTTTCAAAAGTGTGGGCGTTACAGTTTTTAGCAAAACCTATAAAAATTTACAAAATATATACACAACTGAAAAAGTTTTAACATTTTTCAATAGTGTGGGCGTGTCAGTTTCTGCTGGTCTATGGGCGTCGCAGAAATGTTTTTTGGCAAATTTATATATTGTTACAAAATTAAGATAAAAAAAATAAAAAATACACACCATTTTTCAAAAGTGTGGTCTTGACAGTTTTGGTTGGTTTGTGGACGCTAGAGTGAGGGTGGCAAAATGGTTTTTGGCAAATTTATAGAAAGCTACAAGATACATATATAAAAAAAATTAAAAAATTAGGCGGTTTTCGGGCGTGCCATAAAGTTTTTCGGCAAATCTATAGAGATTTACGAGATATAAAATAATGAAAAAAAATCACATTTTTCAAAAGTGTGGACCTTACAGTTTTTAGGCAAACCTATAGAAATTTACAAAATATATACACAACTGAAAAGTATAACATTTTTCAAAAGTGTGGGTGTGACAGTTTGTTGTGACAGTGTGACAAAAAGTTTTTCGGCAAATCTATAGAAATTTACGAGATATAAAATAATTAAAAAAAAATCACATTTCCAAAAATGTGTGGGCGTTACAGTTTTTAGGAAAGCCTATAGAAATTTACAAAATATATACACAACTGAAGAAGTATAACATTTTTCAAAAGTGTGGGTGTGACAGATTTGGGCGGTTAGTGGGCGCTAGAGTGGGCGTGGCAAAAAGCTTTTTGGCAAATTTATAGTAAGTTACTATTTATATAGAAAAAAGAATAAAAACACAACATCTTTCAAAAATGTGTGCATGGCAGTTTTTAGCGGTTTTTGGGCAGTAGAGTGGGCGTGCCAAAAAGTTTTTCGGCAAATCTATAGAAATTTACTAGATATAAAATAATGACAAAAAAATCACATTTCCAAAAGTGTGGGCGTTACAGTTTTTGGGAAAACCTATAGAAATTTACAAAATATATACACAACTGAAGAAGTATAAGATTTTTCAAAAGTGTGGGTGTGACAGTTTTGGGCGGTTAGTGGGCGCTAGAGTGGGTGTGTCAAAAAGGTTTTTGGCAAATCTATAGTAAGTTACTAGATATATAGAATAATTAATAACAACACAGCAATTTTCAAAAGTGTGGCCATGGCAGTTTTAGGCGGCTTGTGGGCGGTAGAGTGGGCGTGACAACAAGATATAAAAAATGAAAAAATTTCTCATTTTTCAATGGTGTGGGCGTGCCAGTTTCTGCTGGTTAATGGGCGTGTCAAAAATGTTTTTGGCAAATCTATATAACGTTACAAAATTAAAATAAAAAAATCAAAAATACACACAATTTTTTAAAATTGTGGGCTTGACAGTTTTGGTTGGTTTTCTGGGCGCTAGAGTGGGCGTGGCAATAAGGTTTTTGGCAAATCTATAGAACGTTTCAAAATAAAAAAAATAGTTAATACACACCATTTTTCAAAAGTGTGGGCTTGACAGTTTTGGCGGGTCTATGGGTGTTGGAGTGGGCGTTGGAGTGGGCGTGGCAAAAAATTTTTAGGCAAATTTATAGAAATTTACACAATATACACACAACTGAAAAAGTATAACATTTTTCAAAAGTGTGGGTGTGACAGTTTTTGGCGGCATGTGGGCGGTAGAGTTTGCGTAACAACAAGATTTTAGACAAATCGATAGAAATTTACAAGATATAAAAAATGAAATAATATCTCATTTTTCAAAAGTGTGGTCGTGACAGTTTTTGGCGACTTGTGGGTGCTAGAGTAGGCGTGACAACAAGCTTTTAGGCAAATAGATAGAAATTTACAAAATATAAAAAATTAAAAAATATCTAATTTTTCAAAAGTGTGGTCGTGTCAGTTTCTGCTGGTCTGTTGGCGTGGCAAAAAGTTTTTGGCAATTCTACAGAACGTTACAAAATAAATATAAAAAAATTAATAAATACACACCATTTTTCAAAAGTGTGACAGTTTTGGTTGGTTGTGGGCGCGCCAAAAAGTTTTTCGGCTAATCTATAGAAATTTACATAATATAAAACAATGAAAAAAAAATCACATTTTTCAAAGGTGTGGGCGTTACAGTTTTTTGGAAAACCTATAGAAATTTACAAAATATGGCAAATTTATATATTGTTATAAAATTAAGATAAAAAAAATAATAAATACACACCATTTTTCAAAAGTGTGGACTTGACAGTTTTGGTTGGTTTGTGGACGCTAGAGTGAGCGTGGCAAAATGGTTTTTGGCAAATCTATAGAAAGCTACAAGATACAAATATAAAAAAATGAAAAAATTAGGCGGTTTTCGGGCGTACCAAAAAGTTTTTCGGCAAATCTATAGAAATTTACGAGATATAAAATAATGAAAAAAAATCACATTTTTCAAAAGTGTGGACGTTACAGTTTTTAGGCAAACCTATAGAAATTTACAAAATATATACACAACTGAAAAGTATAACATTTTTCAAAAGTGTGGGTGTGACAGTTTTGGGCGGTTAGTGGGCGCTAGAGTGGGCGTGGCAAAAAGCTTTTTGGCAAATCTATAGTAAGTTACTAATTATATAGAAAAATGAATAAAAACACAACATTTTTCAAAAGTGTGGGCTTGACAGTTTTGGCGGGTCTATGGGTGTTGGAGTGGGCGTTGGAGTGGGCGTGGCAAAAAATTTTTAGGCAAATTTATAGAAATTTACACAATATACACACAACTGAAAAGGTATAACATTTTTCAAAAGTGTGGGTGTGACAGTTTTTGGCGGCATGTGGGCGGTAGAGTGCGTGACAACAAGCTTTTAGGCAAATAGATAGAATTTACAAATAAAAAAATGAAAAATATCTAATTTTTCAAAAAGTGTGGGCGTGACAGTTTTTGGCGGCTTGTGGTGGTGGTTGTGGGCGCGCCAAAACTTTTCGGCTAATATAGAAATTTACAATAAAAAAAATGAAAAATATCTAATTTTTCAAACAACTGAAAAAGTTTTAACATATTTCAATAGTGTGGGCGTGTCAGTTTCTGCTGGTCTATGGGCGTGGCAGAAATGTTTTTGGCAAATCTATAGTAAGTTAGTTATAGTAAGTTAGAATAATATAATATAATATAATATAATATAATAATTTATATATTGTTACAAAATTAAAATAAAAAAAATAATAAGTACACACCATTTTTCAAAAGTGTGGGCTTGACAGTTTTGGGTGGTTAGTGGGCGCTAGAGTGGATGTGGCAAAAAGGTTTTTGGCAAATCTATAGTAAGTTAGTTATAGTAAGTTAGAATAATTAATAACAACACAGCAATTTTCGAAAGGGTGGCCATGGCAGTTTTAGGCGGTTTGTGGGCGGTAGAGAGGGCGTGACAACAAGATATAAAAAATGTAAATATTTCTCATTTTTCAATAGTGTGGGCGTGTCAGATTCTGCTGGTCTATGGACGTGTCAAAAATGTTTTTGGCAAATGTATATAACGTCACAAAATTAAGATAAAAAAACAATAAATACACACCATTTTTCAAAAGTGTGGGCTTGACAGTTTTGGTTGGTTTGTGGGCGCTAGAGTGGGCGTGGCAATAAGGTTTTTGGCAAACCTATAGAACGTTACAAGATACATATATAAAAAAATGAAAAAATTAGGCAGTTTGTGGGCGTGCCAAAAAGTTTTTCAGCAAATCTATAGAAATTTACAAGATATAAAATAATGACAAAAAAATCACATTTTTTAAAAGTATGGGCGTTACAGTTTTTAGGCAAATCTATAAAAATTTACAAAATATATATAAAAAAAAATAAATAAAAACACAATTTTTCAAATGTGTGGGCGTGACAGTTTTGGGCGGCTTGTGAGCGCTAGGGTGGGCGTGGCAAAAAGCATTTCGGCAAATCTATAGTAAGTTACTAGATATATACAAATATGAATAGGACACAGCATTTTTCAAATTGTGGGCATGACTGTTTTTGGCGGTTTGTGGGCGGTAGAGTGGGCGTGACAAGATTTTAGGAAAATAGATAGAAATTCACAAGACATAGAAAAATGAAAAAATATCTAATTTTTCAAAAGTGTGGGCGTGTAAGCTTCTGCTGGTCTGTGGGCGTGGCAAAAATATTTTTGGCAAATCTATGTAACGATACAAAATTAATATAAAAAAATAATAAATACACACCATTGAGCGCTAGAGTGGGCGTGGCGAAAAGCATATCGGCAAATCTATAGTAAGTTACTAGTTATATAGAAATATGAATAAGAACACAGCATTTTTCAAATTTGTGGGATTGACAATTTTTGGCGGCTTGTGGGCGGTAGAGTGGGCGTGACAACAAGATTTTAGAAAACTAGATAGAAATTTAGAAGACATAAAAAAATGAAAATATATCTAATTTTTCAAAAGTGTGGGCGTGTCAGCTTTCGCTGGTGTGTGGGCGTGGCAAAAATATTTTTGGCAAATCTATGTAACGTTACAAAATTAATATAAAAAAATAATAAATACACACCATTTTTCAAATGGCAAAAAGTTTTTCGGCAAATCTATAGAAGTTTACAAGATAAAAAAAAAATGACAAAAAAATCACATTTTTCAAAAGTGTGGGCGTTACAGTTTTTAGGCAAATCTATAAAAATTTACAAAATATATAAAAAAAAAATAAATAAAAACACAATTTTTCAAAAGTGTGGGCGTTACAGTTTTGGGCGGCTTGTGAGCGCTAGAGTGGGCGTGGCAAATAGCATTTCGGCAAAGTTATAGAAGTAAGTTATAGAAATATGAATAAAAGCACAGCATTTTTCAAAATTGTGGGCATGGCAGTTGTTGGCGGTTTGTGGGCGGTAGAGTGGGCGTGACAAAAAAGTATTTAGGCAAGTCTATAGAAATTTACACCATATATACACAACTGAAAAAGTATAACATTTTTCAAAGGTGTGGGTGTGACAGCTTTGGGCGGTTAGTGGGCCCTAGAGTGGGCGTGGCAAAAAGGTTTTCGCAAATCTATAGTAAGTTACTAGATATATACAAATATGAATAAGGACACAGCATTTTTCAAAATTGTGGTCATGACAATTTTTGGCGGCTTGTGGGCGGTAGAGTGGGCGTGACAACAAGATTTTAGGAAAATAGATAGAAATTCAGAAGACATAAAAAAATTAAAAAATATCTCATTTTTCAAAAGTGTGGGCGTGTCAGCTTCCGCTGGTCTGTGGGCGTGGCAAAAATATTTTTGGCAAATCTATGTAACGTAACAAAATTAATATAAAAAAATAATAAATACACACCATTTTTCAAAAGTGTGGGCGTGACAGTTTTGGGCGGCTTGTGGGCGCTAGAGTGGGCATGGCAAAAAGGTTTTTGGCAAATCTATAGAAAGTTACAAGATACATATATAAAAAAATTAAAAAATTAGGCGGTTTGTGTGCGTGCCAAAAAGATTTTCGGCAAATTTATAGAAATTTACAAGATATAAAATAATAAAAAAAAAATTAAATTTTTCAAAAGTGGGGGCGTTACTGTTTTTAGGAAAACCTATAGAAATTTACAAAATATATACACAACTGAAAAAGTTTTAACATTTTTCAAAAGTGTGGGTGTGACAGTTAGGGGCGGTTAGTGGGCGTGGCAAAAAGGTTTTCGGCAAATCCATAGTAAGTTACTAGATATATAGAAAAATGAATAAAAACACAGTAGTTTTCAAAAGTGTGGGCATGGCAGTTTTAGGCGGTTTGTGTGCGGTAAAGTGGGCGTGACAAGAAGATTTTAGACAAATCGATAGAAATTTACAAGATATAAAAAATGAAAATATTTCTCATTTTTCAATAGTGTGGGCGTGTCAGTTTCCGCTGGTCTATGGGCGTGGCAAAAATGTTTTTGGCAAATCTATATAACGTTACAAAATTAAGATAAAAAAACAATAAATACACACCATATTTCAAAAGTGTGGGCTTGACAGTTTTGGTTGGTTTGTGGGCGCTAGAGTAGGCGTGGCAAAAAGGTTTTTGGCAAATCTATAGAAAGTTACAAGATACATATATAAAATAATGAAAAAATTAGGCGGTTTGTGGGCGTGCCAAAAAGTTTTTCGCAAATCTATAGAAATTTACAAGATATAAAATAATTAAAAAAAAAATCACATATTTCAAAAGTGTGAACGTTACAGTTTTAGGCAAACCTATAGAAATTTACAAAATATATACACAACTGAAAAAGTATAACACTTTTCAAAAGTGTGGGTGTGACAGTTTTGGGCGATTAGTGGGCGCTAGAGTGGGCGTGGCAAAAAGGTTTTTGGCAAATCTAGTTATATAGAAAAATTAATAAAAACACAGCATATTTCAAAAGTGTATGCATGGCAGTTTTTGGCGGTTTGGGGGCGCTAGAGTGGGCGTGGTAAAAAGGTTTTCGACAAATCTATAGTAAGTTACTAGATATATAGAAAAATGAATAAAAACACAGTAGTTTTCAAAAGTGTGGGCATGGCAGTTTTAGGCGGATTGTTGTCGTTGGAGTGGGCGTGGCGAAAAGTTGCTTCACAAATCAATAGATTTTTACAAAAGATATAATAATATTAAAAAATAACACAACATTTTTCAAAAGTAGGGGCGTGGCCGTTTGGGCGGCTTGTGGGCGCTAAAGTGGGCGTGTCAAAAAGTTTTTCGGCAATCTATAGAAATTTACAAGATATATAGAAATATAAATAAAGACACAGCATTTTTCAAAAGTGTGGGATTGACAGTTTTATTTGGTTTGTGGGCGCTAGAGTAGGCGTGTCAAAAAGGTTTTTGGCAAATCTGTAGAAAGTTACAACATACATATATAAAAAAATTAAAAAATTAGACGGCTTGTGTGCGTGTCGAAAAGTTTTTCGGCAAATTTATAGAAATTTACAAGATATAAAATAATGAAAAAAAAATCACATTTTTCAAAAGTGTGGACATTAGAGTTTTAGGAAAACCTATAGAAATTTGCAAAATATATACACAACTGAAAAAATTTAACATTTTTCAAAAGTGTGGGTGGGACAGCTTTGGGCGGCTAGTGGGCGCTAAAGTGGGCGTGGCAAAAAGGTTTTCGGCAAATCTATAGTAAGTTACTAGATATATAGAAATATGAATAAACCCACAGCATGTTTCAAAATTGTGGGCATGGCAGTTTTTGGCGGTTTGTGGGCGCTAAAGTGGGCGTGCCAAAAAGTTTTTCGGCAAATCTTTAGAAAATTACAAGATATAAAATAATAACAAATAAATCACATTTTTCAAAAGTGTGGGCATGACAGTTTTTGGCGGTTTGTGGGCGGTAGAGTGGGCGTGACAAGATTTTAGGCAAATTGATAGAAATTCACAAGACATAAAAAAATGAAAAAAATCTAATTTTTCAAAAGTGTGGGCGTGTCAGTTTCTGCTGGTCTATGGGCGTGACAAAAATGTTTTTGGCAAATCTATAGAAAGTTACAAGATACATATATAAATAAATGATAAAATTAGGCGGTTTGTGGGCGTGCCAAAAAGTTTTTCGGCAAATCTATAGAAATTTACAAGATACAAAATAATGAAAAAAAAAATCAAATTTTTCAAAAGTGTGGACGTTACAGTTCTTAGGCAAACCTATAGAAATTTACAAAATATATACACAACTGAAAAAATATAACATTTTTCAAAAGTGCGAGCATGGCAGTTGTAGGCGGATTGTTGGCGTTGGAGTGGGCGTGGCGAAATGTTGCTTCACAAATCAATAGATATTTACAAAATATATAATAAAATTAAAAAATAACACAACATTTTTCAAAAGTAAGGGCGTGGCCGTTTTCGGCGGTTTGTGGGCGCTAATGTGGGCGTGTCAAAAAGTTTTTCGGCAAATCTATAGAAATTTACAAGATATAATATAAAATAATGAAAAAAAATCACATTTTTCAAAAGTGTGGGCGTTACAGTTTTTAGGTAAATCTATAAAAATTTACAAAATATATAAGTTAATAATTACAATTTATTGATTTTTATTTTGTAGATCGCAAGCGACCGTTTATTGTAATTGTTCATTTGAAACTAAAGCTAAGATACAAAATATTTCCCTAAGTCCCTAGCAATCAAGTGTGGGCGTCGGTAGCGTCGCAGCAGGCGTCGGCAGCGAATCAGTGGTCGTCAACTGCTACGCGGCGGAGAAGTGCAGATGATCGCACTTTTAGCTGGTCGTTGACAGCGGAAAGAACGCAGACCTTTGGTCAGCATTTGGGGCACTTGTGTTTACCCAGAAATGATGTTGAAATATAAGATGTGGGACAATAACTTATAGGGAAATAACTCCTCCCCTCTTAATCGACGCTTGTCCTCAAGCGGTCATCAAAAAAACGGGATGTTGTTGAAACGCATTGTTGGTGGGGTGATCTGTGGTGGTTTGGGCACCGCGTCAATGGTTTGAATGCCAGGTGCGTCGATTTGAAGAACCACCTTTTTTTCTCTCCGGCAGCACCGATTTGTCACGAAGATCAGGACAGCAATCATCATTAGTATTGTTGTGCCGAGCACTCTGTTTATTGTTGTGTGCGTTCGAAGTTTGCGCATCTCAGATGTGTTATTCAGATGAAGTTGCTCGAGTGCTTCTAGCGAGAGAATTCGAAGGCGTCCCACCTCGTATGGAGTTAGCTGTATCAGTGGTGGCGCAGGTTTTGTTGAAGCCACTTCATTGTTACTGAACTCTCGGCCGTTAATTTTCAGGGTCTCGTTCAGGAACGTTATCAAGTAAGTGCCGCTCAATCGTCTCTCGATGTCCCTCCAGTTCACCGTGCCATTGAAACCGTTGAGTAATATCAGCCCGTCGTCTATTTCTTCTATTGCAGGGAATGCATTGGCGAACTCACACCTTGATTGCTTTCCATTTAAAAGTTCGGGTAGACAAAGGTCTTTACTTAAATTACTAATGAATTTATATTTACATATTTTTAAACTGTTGGAACTTTTGCAGAAGGCATTAATTCCGTACATTTCGTCTTTAAATTTAAAAATTTCTTTAGCTGGTAAATTAATGAAATTATTGTTTTTCTTTACCGGCCTTATTTGATAATTTAGGAAATTAGTTGGTTTTAAAATTGGGATTTTGATAAATTGTAGTTCCGTTATGCAAAACGGAAACGTCTGCGAGTTTTAACATTTCTTCGACCGTTAAGGCAGATGTCGGCATATTATTGATTTCCAGTAGGCTGTCGATCTCTTTCAACTCGAACTCTTTTAGCAGGAATGTTTTCATAACACCCAGCCTTGCCCATTGAATGGCAAATTTAATGTTGACTATCCCTTCTTTTACGAGCCTAATCTGGTTCTGTAGCCTTATGGCCAACTCATCCTTTAAGGTAGAATCTTTTCTGATTGAGTTTTGTATTTTCGTGGTCACGTCAGTTAGTAGGTTCATTCTATTTTCTAGCTGTCTATTGATTATTACCTGTCTATTGTTGTTATCCGTCAAGTCGTTTATCACGTCGGTCAGAGCTACAAGGTTATCGTGATCCGGGCTACAAGCAACATACTTCTAGGCCGTCCCTATAAGATTTATCGATCTAGTTTTCCTTGTCTTTGCCAGGATCACAGTGTCGAGCCAGTTCTTCGTTTGTGTCAGTTCGTAGTTCAGTAAGTGATATGACTTGTCATCGTTGAAGTCCTGATCGATGTAGTCTGTTAGTTTTCCCATGGTCAGTTGTACGTGGTCCAAGTCAATGATATGGACAATTCTCGTTGTTCCTATCTGTATCTGTCCTATCCCGTTGTAAATTGTCACAGTCTGTGCGTCGGCGTAGTTAGTTATTTCAATGAGTCCGTTTGTCAATGCGACCACAGTAAGTATCCTGAAGGTAATCATGATCTGATGTTACTTTTGTGCACTATTTTTCCTGACTCTGTTAGTATTGTAGTATTCCTATCTTGCTTAACTATTTCTTTCCTAAATCTGTATGATAGCTTAGATCCTAATCTTGTATTAACCCTAACGAAAATTTCTTGGCCCTTGATGTAGGTCTTTATGGGCTTTCTTGTCCGGTTGTAATTTTTAACGTCAGTTTCCTGTTTCTTTTTAAGACGGTCTACATTGTCCAGTCTAGCTTGTTCGTACTGTTCCGGTGACGCGGTAGTTACCCTACCGAAGAACACCTCTAGGGGTCGTTTTCTTGTGACCGAATGGACAGTGAAGTTGTATTCATAGATAGCTCTATCGAGAAGTTCTTTGAAGCTTCTATGTGTTCCATCTCCTTTCAAACTTCTCATTATTTCGGAGAGTGTGGAGTGAAATCTTTCTATCTGTCCGTTTACCGTACTCTTATACGGAGGTGCTTTATAGAGCTCAATGCCCAGCTGGTCTGTCAACATGAATTCGATAGAAGCTGAGTTGAGGGACTTTTCGTTGTCTATTACTATTAGTTTGGCACTCAATAATAGAATACGATATCTCTTAAGGGTTTTCTAATGTCCTCTACAGCTTTCGATTTAATGACTCCTCCCAGAGCCAGCTTGGAGAATTTGTCGATTGCTGTGAGAACCAGATATCGTTTTGTCGAGTAGATGTCGACATGAATAATTTGTCCGGGGTATTCTGGCAAGGGAGTTTCTCTGATTTCCGGATGTGTGGGGTGTCTGTCATATTTAGAGGTCTTAAACACCAAACACTGACTCACGATATGAAACTTTTTTCATCTTTTAGGAAAATACACTCTTTCAGACAGCTGAGCTTTATTTTCCAAAGCGTTTCTGTGTGCTCTGTTGTGTGTCCTTAGTATTTCTTCCTCCTGTTCGGCTTCGGTAACAAGGTCTTTGACCTCAGTCTGAGTGAATCTAATCTTGAAACCCTTAAAGTGGATGGGGTAGAGGATTTGTATTTTCCCCATTACATCCTTGGATGTGAAAATTCCGTTTATCACGGATGGGTTAAGATATTTCTTCAAATCTGACAAGAGGCTATCAGGTGTGAACAATTTACGGTCCACTAAATGCCTATGGAATGTCGGGAATGGAATGCTAACTGAGTAATTCTCCGACTCTGATTTCCTGAAGAAAATTTGATTTTTAAATGCATTTATTGGGGCTTCAACGCTAGGTATCAACCCATGGATCGAACTGTCAGAGCTGTGCATTGTTGAGGTTACCGAGCTTATTTGCGCGGCTGTCGGTCCTCTGGACAGAGCGTCGGCCACAGCGTTTTCTTTGCCTGGTTTATAGAGAATTTCATAGTCGTATTCCTCGAGGTATGACTTCCATCTTTTGATTCTCGCATTTCCATTCCAGCTGCTGAGGGAATGGGTCAGAGGCTGATGGTCGGTAAAGATTTTCACCTTTGCTTTACCGTAAAGGTAAATTTTGAGCTTTTTTAGAGCCCAGATAATGGCTAGCATTTCTTTCTCATTTCTGGCGTAGTTTTCCTCTGCCTTCGAGAGTGTTCTCGATAAGAATGAAATGGGAATGAATGGGAAATGTTTTCTTGTGAAAGAACAGCACCCACTGCGAAATTGGAAGCGTCCGTTGTTAGGTGAAATTCTTTTTTAAAATCTCGGTAGTGGAGTATCACGTCTGAGGAAATCAAACTGCTCTTCAATTTCTTGAAGGCTTCCATTGGTTCGTTATTAAGGGAGACGGATTTTTTTGACGATAATGTCTTGGAAATTCGTCCATCCTCCCCTCTCAAAAGCGAGCTAAGTGGTTTTGCCAACTTAGCGTAGTTGGGAATAAATCTCCTGTAATATCCGGATAATCCCAAGAATGATCTCAGTTCTTTGAGTGTTTTTGAAATTGGGAAGTCTGAAATTGCCTGTTCTTTGATTGGATTGGTTTCTATGCCCTTGTCGGACACGACGAATCCCAGGAATTCTACCTTCCTCTTCATAAGCTCGCATTTGTCCAACTGACATTTCATGTTGGCTTGTTGCAGGGTCTTGAAAATTATGTCCAGGTTTTTGTAATGGGTTTCATCATCTTTGCTAAAGATAATGATATCGTCGATATAGATGAAACATATTTTGCCAATATGCTCATGAAGGATATCTTCGAGTGCGCGTTGGAATATTGATGGTGCATTTTTCAGACCGAATGGGAGTCGAGTGAACTCGTATTTTCCATGATTTATGGAGAAGGCGGTCTTTTCGATATCGGAATCTTTTAGTGGGATCTGGTGAAACCCACTTTTAAGATCGAGCACCGAGAAAACTTTGTTGTCACCAAGTTGGGCTAAAACCTCGTTAATATCGGGGATAGGGTACCTATCTGCCACTGTTACCATATTGAGTTTTCGGTAATCAATCACGACTCTGTATTTCTTTTTACCAGAGGAGTCGAGTTTTTTTGGCACAATCCACACTGGTGAATTGTAGGGTGACCTTGATGGTCGAATTATTCCGTCGCGCAAAAGCCCCGCTATTTGTTTATTGACTTCATCTTTTAGGGATATCGGGTACTGATAAAACTTCGAATACACAGGTGTATCCGATGTGGTTCGAATTGTTGCCTTTACATTTGCTGTGAAGGTCAGTTTTTGGTTTGGGTCTGCGAAGAGACCTGGATAATTATTAATTACCCGATTCAGTTTTTCTTTTTGTTTTTGTCCCAAGTGATCTATTCTGGGGCTGATTGTATTAACAGCCTCGAACCTTCGTTCCTTGATAGCAATCCTCTTCCCATTTCCTAGTGTCATGGTCAAATTTCCTAAATCTATCTGTGCTCCCATTTCTTTCAGGGTGTCTTTGCCGAGAATTGCGTCGAATGTCGTAAGAGATGTTAATAGGAAAAATTTTATTTCCCAGTCAAAAAGGTCTGCTCTCTTGTAGTGTGTTATTTTTATATCGCCACCCGGCAGCTATGAAAGGCTTGTTATTTGGTATTGCATTCGACACCAGTTTGGGCTGAATATAATTTTTGTTGGAGCCCGTGTCGATCAACACCTTTAGAACCTTTCCACTCCTCACTCTACATTCGAAGTATGGCAGTGAGGAGTCTTCTAATCTAAAAAATGCAACACTTGTTGTTGTTGCTCATCGTCATTTAAGTAGTCCGTCAGTTCGTTGCAATATTCGTCCATGGTGCCATTTATGTCGTTCTGGGTTTCATATTCTTGCATCGACCGTTGATAGTCTGTCATGCTTGAACTGGGCCCAGCTATTTTGACACTTGGCTGTCCCATGCCCGTAGTTTGGATATTATAATTTCTTTGTCTTTTGTTTATGTCTGTAGTCTGTCCGCTCGGTCGTTTGCCGGCGTCAAAATGTGGTCGGTTCATATAATTGACATTTCTCGTCTGTATACTGCGGTCCACGTCCATTGGTTCTGGTCTTGGTTGCGGTTTGGCCGCGAAAGGACGGGGTGGGGCATTATATTGTTGCCATTGTTGTTGATAATTTTGTCGGGGTGCGGTGAACGGTGCATTACCAAAATTGAGCATGTGTTGTCTTGGCGCAGCGAATGGCTGGCCTAAGTGTTGTGGTGGTCCCCTCATGAAGTTTCGTGGAGGGACCGGTGGAGGCTGTCGATGGCCAAAGGCATTCGCCGGCTGAAAATTGCGGGGTGCCGGTATGGGTTTTTCGTTTACCCTGAAGCTCGACTGTTGCCCCTTATTTGCCGCATGGTTTGATCTGTATGTTTGGTTTTCAAGTTTTAAGCAATAATGCAAAGCTGAAAGGAGATCGGCTGGCTCCTTTATAGCCAAGAGGCGAGGTAAGTCTCCTCGAAGGCCTCTAATAAAAGTGTCCAGAGCTTTATCTCTGTACATTTTTGTAATGAAATGCTCGGATTCTCGGGTCATTTGCATGCAGCTAAGCTTATTTAAAATAAGCGAGAGATTTTTATAAACGTCTTGGTGGAAGTTTTCCACCGACTGTTGGCGACCTTGGACCAAAATTGACATTTGGTATTCTAGTGTAGTTATGTCTCGTTTGTCTGCGTAATGCAACGTGAGACATTTTGACATGGCATTCCAATCCAGCGGAATGCTGTAGGACTCGAGTGCCACGTCGGCACTTCCGACAATTTTATTTCTTATGGTATGAAGTATACCATAATATTTTGGAGTATCCACAAATGGGGTATAAGTTTCAATGATTCTATCAACGCTCTTTTTTCAAGAGCCGAAGTCTGCTGGGTCCCCAGAGAACTCCCTGTTCGATTTTACGATATCAGGTACCCTGTCAAAGTCCCCTAAATTGTTTCTGTATTCAGGCTCGACGACCTGATCTCTCACGTCAGTAAAGTCAAGTGTGTCATTGTTCATTTGTTTTATCATTCCAGGTAAAATTTGGGCTACCGTTTGGCCAATTAACCCTGTCAACTGTTCAACATTCATATCTACGCGCTGCCGTTCAGGCAGGTCGGGTCTTTCTACGGGTACCGGTCTCTCATTTGAACTGAGAACCGGTGGTCTTATTAGATTATTGGGGTTTGCCATGTTGGCTTTTAACTCGGACAACACTTACACAAAACGAACTTAAACAAAACAAAAATGCACGAGTGTTATGATCTTGGCAATTTAAATCATTCGAACTGTTCGAGCTTGAATTATATTTTTCACAACCGTAAGTAAATTAAAAGGGAAATTTAAAATTTAAATGTACTGTCGAAACTGATCTGTGGTCGATGAAATGTTAAAGTACAAGTGTATTAAATTCTTAAATCTTAAAATAAATTTTATAAAAAAAATATTTCTTTCTTGTCTTACAATAAAATTGCTGTGGTCACTCCTCCTGGCTGGGTGAAGGTCATCCTTTTTGCCCTGTGCTACTGTGGATCCACGTCAGCACTCCAAAGAAGGTCTTCTGCGGGCTGGCCTGACAAAAGATGTGTTCCACCGATGGGCAATATTCTGCCGTTGAATATTTTCCTCTTCCGGGAAACAAAAGTTTTTTTTTTTTTTTAAATGCCGAATTTTTTATTAACTCACGGGAGTTTCTTCGGCACTAATTTGACCAACGAATTTTTTTTTGCAAAATTTTATTTTGCTTCGCGACTTAGAATTTTCTCTGTCGTACGCGTTATTCGCTGGTCCCTGCTCGGGCGCCAGTAAATAATTACAATTTATTGATTTTTATTTTGTAGATCGCAAGCGACCGTTTATTGTAATGGTTCATTTGAAACTAAAGCTAAGATACAAAATATTTCCCTAAGTCCCTAGCAATCAAGTGTGGGCGTCGGTAGCGTCGCAGCAGGCGTCGGCAGCGAATCAGTGGTCGTCAGCGGCTACGCGGCGGAGAAGTGCAGATGATCGCACTTTTAGCTGGTCGTTGACAGCGGAAAGAATGCAGACCTTTGGTCAGCATTTTGGGCACTTGTGTTTACCCAGAAATGATGTTGAAATATAAGATGTGGGACAATAACTTATAGGGCAATAACTCCTCCCCTCTTAATCGACGCTTGTCCTCAAGCGGTCATCAAAAGAACGGGATGTTGTGAAACGCATTGTTGGTGGGGTGATCTGTGGTGGTTTGGGCACCGCGTCAATGGTTTGAATGCCAGGTGCGTCGATTTGAAGAACCACCTTTCTTTCTCTCCGGCAGCACCGATTTGTCACGAAGATCAGGACAGCAATCATCATTAGTATTGTTGTGCCGAACACTTTATTGTTGAGTGCGTTCGAAGTTTGCGCAACTTGGATGTGTTATTCAGATGAAATTGCTCGAGTGCTTCTAGCGAGAGAATTCGAAGGCGTCCCACCTCGTATGGAGTTAGCTGTATCAGTGGTGGCGCAGGTTTTGTTGAAGCCACTTCATTGTTACTGAACTCTCGGCCGTTGATTTTCAGGGTCTCGTTCAGGAACGTTATCAAGTAAGTGCCGCTCAATCGTCTCTCGATGTCCCTCCAGTTCACCGTGCCATTGAAGTCGTTGAGTAATATCAGCCCGTCGCCTATTTCTTCTATTGCAGGGATGTGTTCTGCATTGGCGAACTCACACCTTGATTGCTTTCCATTTAAAAGTTCAGGTAGACAAAAGTCTTTACTTAAATTACTAATGAATTTATATTTACATATTTTTAAACTGTTGGAACTTTTGCAGAAGGCATTAATTCCGTACATTTCGTCTTTAAATTTAAAAATTTCTTTAGCTGGTAAATTAATGAAATTATTGTTTTTCTTTACCGGCCTTATTTGATAATTTAGGAAATTAGTTGGTTTTAAAATTGGGATTTTGATAATATACAAAATTGTAGTTCCGTTATGCAAAACGGAAACGTCTGAGAGTTTTAACATATCTTCGACCGTTAAGGCAGAAGTCGGCATATTATTGATTTTCAGTAGGCTGTCGATCTCTTTCAACTCGAACTCGTTTAGCAGGAATGTGTTCATAACACCCAGCCTTACCCATTGAATAGCAAATTTAATGTTGACTATCTCTTCTTTTACGAGCCTAATCTGATTCTGTAGCCTTATGGCCAACTCATCCTTTAAGGTAGAATCTTTTCTAGCTGTCTATTGATTATTACCTGTCTATTGTTGTTATCCGTCAAGTCGTTTATCCCGTCGGTCAGAGCTACAAGGTCATCGTGATCCGGGCTACCGGCAACATACTTCTAGGCCGTCCCTATAAGATTTATCGATCTAGTTTTCTTTGTCTTTGCCAGGATCACAGTGTCGAGCAAGTTCTTCGTCTGTGTCAGTTCGTAGTTCAGTAAGTGATATTACTTGTCATCGTTGAAGTCCTGATCGATGTAGTCTGTTAGTTTTCCCATGGTCAGTTGTACGTGGTCCAAATCAATAATATGGACAATTCTCGTTGTTCCTATATGTATCTGTCCTATCCCGTTGTAAATCGTCACAGTCTGTGCGTCGGTGTAGTTAGTTATTTCAATGAGTCCGTTTGTCAATGCGACCATTGAAAGTAATCAAATCCTGAAAGTAATCATGATCTGATGTTACTTTTGTGCACTATTTTTCCTGTTAGTATTGTAGTATTCTTATCTTGCTTAACTATTTCTTTCCTAAATCTGTTTGATAGCTTAGATCCTAATCTTGTATTAACCCTAACGAAAATTTCTTGGCCCTTGATGTAGGTCTTTATGGGCTTTCTTGTCCGGTTGTAATTTTTAACGTCAGTTTCCTGTTTCTTTTTAAGACGGTCTACATTGTCCAGTCTAGCTTGTTCGTACTGTTCCGGTGACGCGGTAGTTACCCTACCGAAGAACACCTCTAGGGGTCGTTTCTTTGTGACCGAATGGACAGTGAAGTTGTATTCATAGATAGCTCTATCGAGAAGTTCTTCAAAGCTTCTATGTGTTACATCTCCTTTCAAACATCTCATTATTTCGGAGAGTGTGGAGTGAAATCTTTCTATCTGTCCGTTTACCGTACTCTTGTACGGAGGTGCTTTATAGAGCTCAATGCCCAGCTGGTCTGTCAACATGAATTTGATAGAAGCTGAGTTGAGGGACTTTTCGTTGTCCATTACTATTAGTTTCGGCACTCCATAATAGAATACGATATCTCTTAAGGGTTTTCTAATGTCCTCTACAGCTTTCGAGTTAATGACTCTTCCCAGAGCCAGCTTGGAGAATTTGTCGATTGCTGTGAGAACCAGATATCGTTCTGTCGAGTAGATGTCGACATGAATAATTTGTCCGGGGTATTCTGGCAAGGGAGTTTCTCTGATTTCCGGATGTGTGGGGAGCCTGTCATATTTAGAGGTCTTACGCACCAAACACTGACTCACGATAGCTGAAACTTTTTTCATCTTTTAGGAAAATACACTCTTTCAGACAGCTGAGCTTTATTTTCCAAAGCGTTTCTGTGTGCTCTGTTGTGTGTCCTAAGTATTTCTTCCTCCTGTTCGGCTTCGGTAACAAGGTCTTTGACCTCAGTCTGAGTGAATCTAATCTTGAAACCCTTAAAGTGGATGGGGTAGAGGATTTGTATTTTCCCCATTACATCCTTGGATGTGAAAATTCCGTTTATCACGGATGGGTTAAGATATTTCTTCAAATCTGACAAGAGGCTATCAGGTGTGAACAATTTAAGGTCCACTAAATGCCTATGGAATGTCGGGAATGGAATGCTAACTGAGTAATTCTCCGACTCTGATTTCCTGAAGAAAATTTGATTTTTAAATGCATTTATTGGGGCTTCAACGCTAGGTATCAACCCATGGATCGAACTGTCAGAGCTGTGCATTGTTGAGGTTACCGAGTTTATTTGCGCGGCTGTCGGTCCTCTGGACAGAGCGTCGGCCACAGCGTTTTCTTTGCCTGCTTTATAGAGAACTTCATAGTCGTATTCCTCGAGGTATGACTTCCATCTTTTGATTCTCGCATTTCCATTCCAGCTGCTGAGGGAATGGGTCAGAGGCTGATGGTCGGTAAAGATTTTCACCTTTGCTTTACCGTAAAGGTAAATTTTGAGCTTTTTTAGAGCCCAGATAATGGCTAGCATTTCTTTCTCATTTGTGGCGTAGTTTTCCTCTGCCTTCGAGAGTGTTCTCGATAAGACTGAAATGGGTCTGTTTTCTTGTGAAAGAACAGCACCGACTGCGAAATTGAAAGCGTCCGTTGTTAGGTGAAATTCTTTTTTAAAATCTGGGTAGTGGAGTATCACGTCTGAGGAAATCAAACTGCTCTTCAATTTCTTGAAGGCTTCCATTGCTTCGTTTTTAAGGGAGACGGATTTTTTTGACGATAATGTCTTGGAAATTCGACCATCCTCCCCTCTCAAAAGCGAGCTAAGTGGTTTTGCCAACTTAGCGTAGTTGGGAATAAATCTCCTGTAATATCCGGATAATCCCAAGAATGATCTCAGTTCTTTGAGTGTTTTTGGAATTGGGAAGTCTGAAATTGCCTGTACTTTGATTGGATTGGTTTCTATGCCCTTGTCGGACACGACGAATCCCAGGAATTCTACCTTCCTCTTCATAAACTCGCATTTGTCCAACTGACATTTCATGTTGGCTTGTTGCAAGGTCTTGAAAATTATGTCCAAGTTTTTGTAATGGGTTTCATCATCTTTGCTAAAGATAATGATATCGTCGATATAGATGAAACATATTTTGCCAATATGCTCATGAAGGATATCGTCGAGTGCGCGTTGGAATATTGATGGTGCATTTTTCAGACCGAATGGGAGTCGAGTTAACTCGTATTTTCCATGATTTATGGAGAAGGCGGTCTTTTCGATATCGGAGTCTTTTAGTGGGATCTGGTGAAACCCACTTTTAAGATCGAGCACCGAGAAAACTTTGTTGTCACCAAGTTGGGCTAAAACCTCGTTAATATCGGGGATAGGGTACCTATCTGCCACTGTTACCATATTGAGTTTTCGGTAATCAATCACGACTCTGTATTTCTTTTTACCAGAGGAGTCGAGTTTTTTTGGCACAATCCACACTGGTGAATTGTAGGGTGACCTTGATGGTCGAATTATTCCGTCGCGCAAAAGCCCCGCTTTTTGTTTATTGACTTCATCTTTTAGGGATATCGGGTACTGATAAAACTTCGAATACACAGGTGTATCCGATGTGGTTCGAATTGCTGCCTTTACATTTGCTGTGAAGGTCAGTTTTTGGTTTGGGTCTGCGAAGAGACCTGGATAATTATTAATTACCCGATTCAGTTTTTCTTTTTGCTTTTGTCCCAAGTGATCTATTTTGGGGCTGATTGTATTAACAGCCTCGAACCTTCGTTCCTTGATAGCAATCCTCTTCCCATTTCCTAGTGTCATGGTCAAATTTCCTAAATCTATCTGTGCTCCCATTTCTTTCAGGGTGTCTTTGCCGAGAATTGCGTCGAATGTCGTAAGAGATGTTAATAGGAAAAATTTTATTTCCCAGTCAAAAAGGTCTGCTCTCTTGTAGTGTGTTATTTTTATATCGCCACCCGGCAGCTATGAAAGGCTTGTTATTTGGTATTGCATTCGACACCAGTTTGGGCTGAATATAATTTTTGTTGGAGCCCGTGTCGATCAACACCTTTAGAACCTTTCCACTCCTCACTCTACATTCGAAGTATGGCAGTGAGGAGTCTTCTAATCTAAAAAATGCAACACTTGTTGTTGTTGCTCATCGTCATTTAAGTAGTCCGTCAGTTCGTTGCAATATTCGTCCATGGTGCCATTTATGTCGTTCTGGGTTTCATATTCTTGCATCGACCGTTGATAGTCTGTCATGCTTGAACTGGGCCCAGCTATTTTGACACTTGGCTGTCCCATGCCCGTAGTTTGGATATTATAATTTCTTTGTCTTTTGTTTATGTCTGTAGTCTGTCCGCTCGGTCGTTTGCCGGCGTCAAAATGTGGTCGGTTCATATAATTGACATTTCTCGTCTGTATACTGCGGTCCACGTCCATTGGTTCTGGTCTTGGTTGCGGTTTGGCCGCGAAAGGACGGGGTGGGGCATTATATTGTTGCCATTGTTGTTGATAATTTTGTCGGGGTGCGGTGAACGGTGCATTACCAAAATTGAGCATGTGTTGTCTTGGCGCAGCGAATGGCTGGCCTAAGTGTTGTGGTGGTCCCCTCATGAAGTTTCGTGGAGGGACCGGTGGAGGCTGTCGATGGCCAAAGGCATTCGCCGGCTGAAAATTGCGGGGTGCCGGTATGGGTTTTTCGTTTACCCTGAAGCTCGACTGTTGCCCCTTATTTGCCGCATGGTTTGATCTGTATGTTTGGTTTTCAAGTTTTAAGCAATAATGCAAAGCTGAAAGGAGATCGGCTGGCTCCTTTATAGCCAAGAGGCGAGGTAAGTCTCCTCGAAGGCCTCTAATAAAAGTGTCCAGAGCTTTATCTCTGTACATTTTTTTAATGAAATGCTCGGATTCTCGGGTCATTTGCATGCAGCTAAGCTTATTTAAAATAAGCGAGAGATTTTTATAAACGTCTTGGTGGAAGTCTTCCACCGACTGTTGGCGACCTTGGACCAAAATTGACATTTGGTATTCTAGTGTAGTTATGTCTCGTTTGTCTGCGTAATGCAACGTGAGACATCTTGACATGGCATTCCAATCCAGCGGAATGCTGTAGGACTCGAGTGCCACGTCGGCACTTCCGACAATTTTATTTCTTATGGTATGAAGTATACCATAATATTTTGGAGTACCCACAAATGGGGTATAAGTTTCCATGATTCTATCAACGCTCTTTTTTCAAGAGCCGAATTCTGCTGGGTCCCCAGAGAATTCCCTGATCGATTTTACGATATCAGGTACCCTGTCAAAGTCCCCTAAATTGTTTCTGCTCGACGACCTGATCTCTCACGTCAGTAAAGTCAAGTGTGTCATTGTTCATTTGTTTTATCATTCCAGGTAAAATTTGGGCTACCGTTTGGCCAATTAACCCTGTCAACTGTTCAACATTCATATCTACGCGCTGCCGTTCAGGCAGGTCGGGTCTTTCTACGGGTACCGGTCTCTCATTTGAACTGAGAACCGGTGGTCTTATTAGATTATTGGGGTTTGCCATGTTGGCTTTTAACTCGGACAACACTTACACAAAACGAACTTAAACAAAACAAAAATGCACGAGTGTTATGATCTTGGCAATTTAAATCATTCGAACTGTTCGAGCTTGAATTATATTTTTCACAACCGTAAGTAAATTAAAAGGGAAATTTAAAATTTAAATGTACTGTCGAAACTGATCTGTGGTCGATGAAATGTTAAAGTACAAGTGTATTAAATTCTTAAATCTTAAAATAAATTTTATAAAAAAAATATTTCTTTCTTGTCTTACAATAAAATTGCTGTGGTCACTCCTCCTGGCTGGGTGAAGGTCATCCTTTTTGCCCTGTGCTACTGGGGATCCACGTCAGCACTCCAAAGAAGGTCTTCTGCGGGCTGGCCTGACAAAAGATGTGTTCCACCGATGGGCAATATTCTGCCGTTGAATATTTTCCTCTTCCGGAAAACAAAAGTTTTTTTTTTTTTATAAATGCCGAATTTTTTATTAACTCACGGGAGTTTCTTTGGCACTAATTTGACCAACGAATTTTTTTTAGAATTTTGTCTGTCGTACGCGTTATTCGCTGGTCCCTGTTCGGGCGCCAGTAAATAATTACAATTTATTGATTTTTATTTTGTAGACCACAAGCGACCGTTTATTGTAATGGTTCATTTGAAACTAAAGCTAAGATACAAAATATTTCCCTAAGTCCCTAGCAATCAAGTGTGGGCGTCGGTAGCGTCGCAGCAGGCGTCGGCAGCGAATCAGTGGTCGTCAGCGGCTACGCGGCGGAGAAGTGCAGATGATCGCACTTTTAGCTGGTCGTTGACAGCGAAAAGAATGCAGACCTTTGGTCAGCATTTTGGGCACTTGTGTTTACGCAGAAATGATGTTGAAATATAAGATGTGAGATAATAACTTATAGGGCAATAACTTATATAAAAAAAATAAATAAAAACACCATTTTTCAAAAGTGTGGGCGTTACAGTTTTGGGCGGCTTGTGAGCGCTGGAGTGGGCGTGGCAAAAAGCATTTCGGCAAATCTATAGTATGTTATAGAAATATGAATAAAAGCACAGCATTTTTCAAAATTGTGGGCATGGCAGTTTTTGGCTGTTTGTGGCCGATAAAAATGTGGCGTGACAAAAAAGTATTTAGGCAAGTCTATAGAAATTTACACAATATATACACAACTGAAAAAGTATAACATTTTTCAAAGGTGTGGGTGTGACAGTTTTGTGCGGTTTGTGGGCGCTAGTGGGCGTGCCAAAAAGTTTTTCGGCAAATCTTTAGAAATTTACAAGATATAAAATAATGAAAGTGTGGGCTTTACAGTTTTTAGGCAAATCTATAGAAATTTACTAAATATATATAAAAAAAGTAAATAAAAACACACCATTTTTCAAAAGTGTGGGAATCACAGTTTTGGGCGGCTTGTGGGCGCTAGAATGGGCGTGGCAAAAAGGATTTCGGCAAATCTATAGTAAGCTACTAGATATATAGAAATATTGTGGGCATGACAGTTATTGGCGGTTTGTGGGCGCTAGAATGGCCGTGACAACAAGATTTTAGGCAAATGGATAGAAATTCACAAGACATAAAAAAATGAAAAAATATCTAATATTTTAAAAGTTTGGGCGTGTCAGCTTCTGCTGGTCTATGGGCGTGGCAAAAATATTTTTGGCAAATCTATATAACGTTACAAAATTAATATAAAAAAATAATAAATACATACCATTTTTCAAAAGTGTGGGCTTGACAGTTTTGGGCGGCTTGTGGGCGCTAGAGTGGGCGTAGCAAAACGGTTTTTGGCAAATCTATAGAAATTTACAAGATATAAAATACTGAAAAAAAAATTGAATTTTTCAAAAGCGCGGGCGTGACAGTTTTGACCGGTCTATGGGCGTTGGATTGGGCTTGCAAAAAGGTTTTTGGCAAATCTATAGTAAGTTACTAGATATATAGAAAAATTAATGAAAACACAGAAATTTTCCAAAGTGTGGGCATGCCAGTTTTCAGCGGATTGTTGGCGTTGGTGTGGGCGTGGCGAAAAGTTGCTTGACAAATCAATAGATATTTACAAAATATATAATACAATTAAAAAATAACCCAAAATTGTTCAAAAGTAAGGGCGTGGCCGTTTTGGGCGGTTTGTGGGCGCTAAAGTCTATCTATCTAGTCTATCTAAGTCAAATCTATAGAAATTTACAAGATATTAAATAATGACAAAAAAATCACATTTTTCAAAAGTGTGGGCGTTACAGTTTTTAGGCAAATCTATAGAAATTTACTAAATATATATTAAAAAACACAGTTGACAGTTTTGGGCGGCTTGTGAGCGCTAGAGTGGGCGTGGCAAAAAGCATTTCTGCAAATCTATAGTAAGTTACTAGATATATAGAAATATGAATAAAGACACAGCATTTTTCAAAATTGTGGGCATGACAGTTTTTGTCGGTTTGTGGGCGCTAGAGTGGGCGTGACCACAAGATTTTAGACAAATCCATAGAAACTAACAAAATATAAATAATGAAAAAATATCTCATTTTTTAATAGTGTGGACGTGTCAGTTTCTGCTGGTCTATGGGCGTGGCAAAAATGTTTTTGGCAAATATATATAACGTTACAAAATGAAGATAAAACAATAATAAATGCACACCTTTTTTCAAAAGTGTGGGCGTGACAGTTTTTGCCGGCTTGTGGGTAGTAGAGTGGGCGTGACAACAAGATTTTAGGCAAATAGATGGAAATTAACAAGATATAAAAAATTAAAAAATATCTAACTTTTCAAAAGTGTGTCGTGTCAGTTTCTGCTGGTCTGTGGGAGTGGCAAAAAAATTTTTGGCAATTCTACAAAATAAATATAAAAAAATTAATAAATACACACCACTTTTCAAAAGTGTGACAGTTTTGGTTGGTTGTGGGCGCTAGAGTGGGCGTGGCAAAAAGGTTTTCGGCAAATCTATAGAAAAGTACAAGATACATATACAAAAAATGAAAAAAATAGGCGGTTTGTGGGCGTGCCAAAAAGTTTTTCGGCAAATCTATAGAAATTTACAAGATATAAAATAATGAAAAAAAAATCACATCTTTCAAAAGTGTGGGCGTTACAGTTTCAGGCAAACCAATAGAAATTTACAAAATATATACACATCTGAAAAAGTTTAACATTTTTGAAAAGTGTGGGTGTGACAGTTTTGGACGGTTGGTGGGCGCTAGAGTGGGCGTGGCAAAAAGGTTTTCGGCAAATCTATAGTAAGTTACTAGATATATAGAAAAATGAATAAAATCACAGCATTTTTCAAAAGTGTGTGCATGGCAGCTTTTGGCGGTTTGTGGGCGTTAGAGTTGGCGTGGTAAAAAGGTTTTCGGCAAATCTATAGTAAGTTAATTGATATATAGAAAAAGGAATAAAAACACAGCATTTTTCAAAAGTGTGGGCATGACAGTTTTAGGCGGATTGTTGGCGTTGGAGTGGGCGTGGCCAAAAGTTGCTTGACAAATCAATAGATTTTTACAAAAGATATAATAATATTAAAAAATAGCCCAAAATTAATCAAAAGTAAGGGCGTGGCCGTTTTGAGCGGTTTGTGGGCGCTACAGTGGGCGTGCCAAAAATTTTTTCGGCAAATCTATAGATATTTACAAGATATAAAATAATGACAGTGTGGGCGTTTCAGTTTTTAGGCAAATCTATAGAAATTTACAAGATATAAAATAATGAAAGTGTGGGCGTTACAGTTTTTAGGAAAATCTATAGAAATTTACTAAATATATATAAAAAAAAGTAAATAAATACACACCATTTTTCAAAAATGTGGGTGTGACAGTTTTGGGCGGCTTGTGGGCGCTAGAGTGGGCGTGGCAAAAAGGATTTCGGCAAATCTATAGTAAGTTACTAGATATATAGAAAAATAAATAAAAACACAGCATTTTTCAAAATTGTGGGCATGACAGTTAGGCAAATAGATAGAAATTCACAAGACATAAAAAATGAAAAAATATCTAATTTTTCAAAAGTGTGGGCGTGTCAGCTTCTGCTGGTCTGTGGGCGTGGCAAAAATATTTTTGGCAAATCTTTATAACGTTACAAAATTAATATAAAAAAATTAAAAATACACACCATTTTTCAAAAGTGTGGGCTTGACAGTTTTGGGCGGCTTGTCGGCGCTAGAGTGGGCGTAGCAAAAAGGTTTTTGGCAAATCCATAGAAAGTTACAAGATACTTATATAAATAATGAAAAAATTAGGCGGTTTGTGTGCGTGCCAAAAAAATTTTCGGTAAATCTATAGAAATTTACAAGATATAAAATAATGAAAAAAAGATTACATTTTTCAAAAGTGCGGGCGTGACAGTTTTTGGCGGCTTGTGGGCGGTGGAGTGGGCGTGGCAAAAAGGTTTTTGGCAAATCTATAGAAAGTTACAAGATACTTATATAAAAAAATGAAAAAATTAGGCGGTTTGTGTGCGTGCCAAAAAGTTTTTCGGCAAATCTATAGAGATTTACAAGATATAAAATAATGACAAAAAAATCACATTTTTCAAAAGTGTGGTCGTTACAGTTTTTAGGCAAATCTATAGAAATTTACAAAATATATGTAAAAAAAACACAGTTGACAGTTTTGGGCGGCTTGTGAGCGCTAGAGTGGGCGTGGCAACAAGATTTTCGGCAAATCAATAGAAATTTACAGGATATAAAAAATGAAAAAATATCTCATTTTTCAAAAGTGTGTCGTGTCAGTTTCTGCTGGTCTGTGGGAGTGGCAAAAATGTTTTTGGCAAATCTATATAACGTTACAAAATTAAGATAAAACAATAATAAATGCACACCATTTTTCAAAAGTGTGTGTGTGACAGTTTTGGGCGGTTAGTGGGCGCTAGAGTGGGCGTGGCAAAAAGGCTTTCGGCAAATCTATAGTAAGTTACTAGATATATAGAAAAAGGAATAAAAACAGAGCATTTTTCAAAAGTGTGGGCATGACAGTTTTATGCGGATTGTTGGCGTTGGAGTGGGCGTGGCAAAAAGTTGCTTGACAAACCAATAGAAATTTACAAAAAATTTTAAAAAATTAAAAAATATCACAAAAATTTTCAAAAGTAAGGCCGTGACAGTTTTGGGCGGTTTGTGGGCGCTAAAGTGGGCGTGCCAAAAAGTTTTTCGGCAAATCTATAGAAATTTACAAGATATAAAATAATGAAAGTGTGGGCGTTACAGTTTTTAGGAAAATCTATAGAAATTTACTAAATATATATAAAAAAAAGTAAATAAAAACACACCATTTTTCAAAAGTGTGGGCGTGACAGTTTTGGGCGGCTTGTGGGCGCTAGAGTGGGCGTGGCAAAAAGTTGCTTGACAAATCAATAGAAATTTACAAAATATATAAAAAAATTAAAAAATATCACAAAAATTTTCAAAAGTAAGGCCGTGACAGTTTTGGGCGGTTTGTGGGCGCTAAAGTGGGCGTGCCAAAAAGTTTTTCGGCAAATCTATAGAAATTTACAAGATATAAAATAATGAAAAAAAAAATTAAATTTTTCAAAAGTGCGGGCGTGACAGTTTTGACCGGTCTATGGGCCTTGGAGTGGGCTTGCAAAAAGTTTTTTGGCAAATCTATAGTAAGTTACTAGATTTATAGAAAAATTAATAAAAACACATGATTTTTCAAAAGTGTGGGCATGGCAGTTTTAAACGGATTGTTGGCGTTGGAGTGGGCGTGGCGAAAAGTTTTTCGGCAAATCTATAGAAATTTACAAGATATAAAATAATGAAAGTGTGGGCGTTACAGTTTTTAGGAAAATCTATAGAAATTTACTAAATATATATAAAAAAAAGTAAATAAAAACACACCATTTTTCAAAAGTGTGGGCGTGACAGTTTTGAGCGGTTTGTGGGCGCTAACGTGGGCGTGCCAAAAATTTTTTCGGCAAATCTATAGATATTTACAAGATATAAAATAATGAAAGTGTGGGCGTTTCAGTTTTTAGGCAAATCTATAGAAATTTACAATATATAAAATAATAAAAGTGTGGGCGTTACAGTTTTTAGGAAAATCTATAGAAATTTACTAAATATATATAAAAAAAAGTAAATAAATACACACCATTTTTCAAAAGTGTTTGCGTGACAGTTTTGGGCGGCTTGTGGGCGCTAGAGTGGGCGTGGCAAAAAGGATTTCGGCAAATCTATAGTAAGTTACTAGATATATAGAAAAGTGAATAAAAACACACCATTTTTCAAAATTGTGGGCATGACAGTTTTTGGCGGTTTGTGGGCGGTAGATTGGGCGTGATAACAAGATTCTAGGCAAATCTATAGAAATTTACAAGATATAAAATAATGAAAAAAAATTAAATTTTCCACAAGTGCGGGCGTGACAGTTTTGACCGGTCTATGGGCGTTGGAGTGGGCTTGCAAAAAGGTTTTTGGCAAATCTATAGTAAGTTACTAGATATATAGAAAAATTAATAAAAACACAGCAATTTTCCAAAGTGTGAGCATGGCAGTTTTATGCGGATTGGTGGCGTTGGAGTGGGCGTGGCAAAAAGTTTTTCGGCAAATCTATAGAAATTTACAGGATATAAAATAATAAAAGTTTGGGCGTTACAGTTTTTAAGCAAATCTAGAAATTTACTAAATATATATAAAAAAAAGTAAATAAAAACACACCATTTTTCAAAAGTGTGGGCGTGACAGTTTTGGGCGGCTTGTGGGCGCTAGAGTGGGCGTGGCAAAAAGGATTTCGGCAAATCTATAGTAAGTTACTAGATATATAGAAAAATGAATAAAAATACACAATTTTTCAAAATTGTGGGCATGACAGTTTTTGGTGGTTTGTGGGCGGTAGAGTGGGCGTGATAACAAGATTTGAGGCAAATAGATAGAAATTCACAAGATATAAAAAAATGAAAAATATATCTAATTTTTGAAAAGTTTGGGCTTGACAGTTTTGGGCGGCTTGTGGGCGCTAGAGTGGGCGTGGCAAAAAGGTTTTCGGCAAATCTATAGAGATTTACAAGATTTAAAATAATGACAAAAAAAACACATTGTTCAAAAGTGTGGTCGTTACAGTTTTTAGGCAAATCTATAGAAATTTACAATATATATATAAAAAAACACAGTTGACAGTTTTGTGCGGCTTGTGGGCGCTAGAGTGGGCGTGGCAAAAAGGATTTCGGGAAATCTATAGTAAGTTAATAGATATATAGAAAAATGAATGAAAACACACAATTTTCAAAATTGTGGGCATGACCGTTTCTTGGCGGTTTGTGGGCGGTAGAGTGGGCGTGATAACAAGATTTTAGGCAAATAGATAAAAATTCAAAAGATATAAAAAAATGAAAAAATATCTAATTTTTGAAAAATGTGGGCATGTCAGCTTCTGCTGGTCTGTGGGCGTGCCAAAAATATTTTTGGCAAAACTATAGAAAGTTACAAGATATAAAATAATGAACAAAAATCACATTTTTCAAAAGTGTGGGAGTGAGAGTTTTGGCTGGTCTATGGACATTGGAGTGGGCGTGGCAAAGAAGTATTTAGGCAAATCTATAGAAATTTACACAATATACACACAAAAGTATAATATTTTTCAAAAGTGTGGGTGTGGCAGTTTTTTGCGTCTTGTGGGCGGTAGAGTGGGCGTGACAACAAGATTTTAGACAAATCGATAGCAATTTACAGGATATAAAAAATGAAAGTGTGGGCGTTACAGTTTTTAGGCAAAGCTAGAGAAATTTACAAGATTTTTGGTTTTTGGCAAATCTATAGAATGTTACAAGATACATATATAAAAAATGAAAAAATTAGGCGGTTTGTGTGCGTGCCAAAAAGTTTTTCGGCAAATCTATAAAAATTTACAAGATATAAAATAATGAAAAAAAATTAAATTTTTCAAAAGTTTGGGCGTGTCAGCCTCTGCTGGTCTGTGGGCGAGGCAAATATATTTTTGGCAAATATATATAACGTTACAAAATTAAGATAAAACAATAATGAATGCACACCATTTTTCAAAGGGTGGGCATGACAGTTTTTGGCGGTTTGTGGGCGGTAGAGTGGGCGTCACAACAATATTTTAGGCAAATAGATAGAAATTCACATGATATAAAAAAATTAAAAAATATCTCATTTTTCAATAATGTGGGCGTGACAGTTTTTGGCGGCTTGTGGGTGGTAGAGTGGGCGTGACAACAAGATTTTAGGCAAATAGATAGAAATTTACAAGATATAAAAAATGAAATAATATCTAATTTTTCAAAGGTGTGGTCGTGTTAGTTTCTGCTGGTTTGTGGGCGTGGCAAAAAAGTTTTTGGCAATTCTACTGAACTTTACAAAATAAATATACAAAATTAATAAATACACACAATATTTCATAAGTGTGGGCTGACAGTTTTATTTGGTTTGTGGGCGCTAGAGTGGGCGTGGCAAAAAGGTTTTTGGCAAATCTATAGAGATACAAATTAAGAATTCTAATACGAATTCATTTAAAAAAATTTATTTTTTATTTAATCTTTAAAGTTTACAGAGTGATTTTTTATATAAGATTTTATCTCAGGAATCGACTGGAGGCTTAACTTTTAAATCTTCTCCTCGAAACCTCGGCCAGGAGCTTTTTTGAACTTTGAAAATAAAGCTTGATGCTGAAATTGTTCTTCTGCATTGTGAAATTCAATTATGCTGACCATTGCAGTTTTATTGATACGCAATAAGTTTGGTCCCCAATACGCAATATGTTTGGTGTCCAAGAGGAAGTTGTGTTTACGTTAAATTCGATCAAGAGGGAGCTGTGTTTACGTTAAGTTTGGTTTATTTACAGGCCGAAGTGCGGCTTTGGGATCCCAAGCAAATCGATCGTTGAGATTGGATTTTGAAGAATTGTTTATATTCGCTGGTGGTCCAGCTGAAGTGCATGGGCAACGATAAAAGTCAAAGCTGTGTGAATTGATTTGAAGGCTAAGGCAAAAGCCAATTGCTAGATACAAGTGCAACAAATGAACGGACTTGTTTTGAACGAACGTGTTTATGCTTCAAATGCGGGTCCCTGTATTGGGGGTTATATAACTCTCCCCCTTCTAAAATGGATCGTCCCGATTCATTCTGAATTATATGTAGGTGATCCCGTAACTCTGCTAAAAATTCTGTTTGATTCAAGCTGTTTTCGCGTTCTGGCCGTGGTTTTTTGGTTACAAATATACATTTTTTGTATTTGAAACTTAGATATATGATTACAAAAATGATGTATAAAACAATTACAATTAATAATATAAGGGAAAGTGATATCTTGGTGTTATTAATTTGAATGAAAGGGTTTAGAATGCTTATATTGTCTAGAGAGAATTCCGAGTTATTTGACAAAATGTAATTGGATATTTCATAACTTGTAAAATGGCTTGTAGTTATGTAATCGAGGATTTTGTTTTCTATTTTTGTATATGAAATGTTGTTAATGATGGTTGTACCACTAAATGTAAAAAGAAAAGATCCATTTATATGGGGGTTGTTAAAAATATTGTTGCCATTTATAAAAATGGCACCGTCTTGAATGATGTCTATTTTTTTCTCTATTTTTTTTACAAGTTAGTTTTAACCCATTTAATAATTGTGTGAAACAGGGTTTTTCATTACTAATGATAGTTGTTACAGAGTTCGGGCTTAAGTGTAGACATTTTATAATATGTATTATCGCATTTTGCGACTTGATTGCTTATTATTAGTTTTCCATCGCTTTGGGAAATGGCTTTAGCATAGTATAAATTAAACCAAATACGTTTGTATTGAATGGTTCTTTTTATTAGAGCCAACTGCTCTGAATTCTGGTATCTTACGAACTAAATGCAAATCAAATTTATTAAGGCCGCCAAGTCTTCGGTTGGAGGCAGCGGACCCAGCAGAGCGCTTAGTCAGCGCCTCGTGCCGTCTGGAGTTCCGTGCCTTCGACGGTCACCCAGCGCGCACATGCCCGCCTCGCATTACGCTGACCCTTGCACATCGCTTTCGCTAAAGCGAAATGCGGTACTGGGCTGGCTCAGCGTCGCCGATGTTATTGTTGGTCCATCCGGTCTTGGATGGCATTTCGGCGGGTCGTCGCACCCCTCTGACTTGCTCGTGTTAACTCCTCCTTGTCTTAAGATGAAGTCGTCCCCGGATTCAATGGTCTTAGATGGTTGTTGACGTTTGGCTTTCAGACGGTAGATAAGAAAGATGATGACCAGGGTTATTGAGGCTGTGGAGGAGACAGAGCAAAAGATCCAGGTGTTGCCTGATGGCAGTCGGGATTGGAGGTGGTTGATGTGCTGCAGGTTTTTAACGCTCATTCCGTGAATTGATGACAGACTAAGGCGCTCTAGGTGCCTCAGAACGTTTACTTGAGCCATGGCTGAAACTGCGGCTTTCTTCTTTGATGTTCCGATATTGTTGACGTAAAGGGTGCCGTTTATTTTAATTTTTTCGGTATATGATACCAGGTGAGTTCCTGATATCATCCGGCTTATTCCCTTTTCGTCGGTGATATTTATCGTTACATCGTTGGTGATGAGCATTCCCTCGTCGATCATGGTGACTGGGTCCAAGTGTCCAGGCTGGGTGTTGCAATGGGCGACCATGCCAGAGATGAGTTGTTGTGCGCAGGTTGGCGCTTTCGATCTCCTGCAGAAGGTGGTGCCCGCTGATACATTGCAGTCCTTGACCGCGAAGGTTTCCGTACCGCAATCCGCGACCGTGCTACCGTCCTCGAAATCTAAGATTCTATTTTCATGCTGTACTGGGAATATTCTTATTTTTCTACAAGTTAACAAAGGCTTCGGAAATTTTATTAAAAAGTACAATAGGTCTCGATTTTGAAAAGTTTTTATGCTAGCTACCTCTAAAATATCTGACACGCTAACGTTTGTGGGATGTTTACTTTCAATCTCCTTTACGTCAACGTCATTCAGGATTATTGGACTTATTACGTTTAATTTGGAAAGGGTGATTGCAAGTATTAAATTTTCAAGTTCTTGGATTACAACACGGTTTTTTGCCAAAATTGTCTCGTACAAATGTTCTGTGTCTAAGTTGTCCGATTTTAAAATAGAGTTCATGGATGAGGTCAGTGTGTTTAATTGCAATTGTATTTTGTCGTTTATTTCTATCTGTCCATTTACCGAGTCCGTTAGCTGTCCCTGTCTAAGCCTCACCTGGTCCCAGTCGTCAGAGTCAGGTGTCCCCGCTATTGCTTTCAAAGCAGTCCCTATGAAATTAAGACTACGGGCATGTCGGTGACGTACCTTTAGTGTGTCCAGAAGAGTCTCTATTCGTTCCAAGTCCGTTTCAAGTACCCGTCTCATGTGCTCCTTCACGAAGAAGTCCATCGCGTGTTTCGTCTCGTCTGCGTAAGTCTCGTACGATGTAACGTTCGTTGTATGTCCCATGTAACCGTACTCGTCCCATAAAGTAATATCTCCGTCCATTATTGGTATGTGGTTAGCGTGTGAGTATTCGTTTAGTTTTATGGTCCAAGAGGGGGTTGTCAGTAGGACTAACGGGAGTAGCAAGTTTCCTAACCTAAGTGCGAAAAATATAAAATATAGAGAGTAACAAACGTCACTAAAGTATAAAAAAGTGATAATATAAAAAAATTTTAAATTAAATTGGGCACCCTCTTAACGAAGGTTGTCCTTATGGACCACCCTCCCTTTAATAAGCACTGTCGTGCCCAGATCAGCCTCAATGACCTCTTCTGAGCAGAGTGGCGTTAATTTGGTACCCAGGCGTCTGTTGGTTTTTAACCAGACTTTTTCGCCTACTTGGTACTGCTTATTGTCTTTGTGTTCATTTGAGTACCTAAGTGTTTTCTCTTGAGCCTCTTTGATCTTGTCTCTTATTGTGCCCGCAAAATCTGGTGGAATAGCGTGAACTATTTCATGAGGCTTTTTATTTGTAACCGAGTGGACAGTTCTGTTATATTCTATTGTTGCAAATAGAATGAGGTCGGTCGTCTCAGTTATGTTTTGATCTATCTTGATGCACCGTGCGATTTCCGCTAGGGTGCTATGAAATCTCTCAACTTGGCCATTAGACGTGCTGTGCAAGGGGGGCGCATTTGAGACCTGTATACCATACCTATTTTCTAGGATGGTTCGTATGGTTTGTGAGTTGATAGACCTTTCATTGTCGCAGTAAACTGTTTTTATTTTAGGGAACAGATTTATTAGTTGTAGTATCGGAGTTTTGATATCTACGATTGCTCTTGAATCGATTGGTTGGACTATAGCGAATTTTGAAAATTTGTCGATACAAGTTAGAAAATGTTTTTGATCAGTTGAAAATATATCTATGTGGATAATTTCCCCAGTATAACCGGGAATTGGTGTTTCCGCTATGGCTTGTTGCACTGGGTGACGATTGTATTTTGCTTTGGAACATGTTCTGCAATTTGCGGTGATTTCTGTCGCTAGCTGGCCCATTTTGGGAAAAAAGTAGTCACGAAGGACCTGTTTTACGTTTTCCTGTCCTGCTCTATGGGCTCTATTGTGTTCCGTGGTCATAATTTCCCTTTGCTCGGTACTGTTTGTTATATCGGTGACCAAGCTCTTACAATGTCTAAATGTCGTCGAGGGAAAAGCGACGATTAAATCGTGCTGAATGAAGGCGAGTATAGGTAGCTCGCAGTGGATTGCATTGACGACATCTATTTTTACTAAATCTTCTAGTGAGCGAAGCAGTGTTGTGCGGTCTGTAAATCGCACAATGTGACGCGTTTTTGATTTAAAAAGGATGATTGATTTTATAGACGGGAAATCTGCCTGTTCGATCACTATTTGGTTCCTGAAACAGTTTACAGGTTTTTCCGTTGACTCTATAGTGTAGGTCAACGACTCCTCGCTGTGGATAGTAGCGATGTCGGAGTGTGTATCGTTATCTAAAGCATTTACGTTTTGCCGCGACAAGGCGTCGGCTACGTGGTTTTCTTTACCCGGCTTGTAGAACACTTGTGCGTTATGTTCATCAACAAACGCTTTCCACCTTTTGAGCCTGGGATTCGGATTTTTATCCGACATTGAACCGGTCAGTGGTTGATGGTCGGTGAAGATGTTTAACTTCTTTACGCCATATAAATAGCTTCTGAGATTTTGGAGTGCCCATACTATTGCTAGTAGTTCTCGTTCATTTGTTGCCATTGAAATCTCGGTTCCGCGTAACGTACGAGAGATCATGGTGATTGGACGACCTTTCTGTGAAAGAACAGCCCCTAGGCCGCTTCCAGAGGCGTCAGTGGTCAAGTCAAATGGCTGAGTGAAATCTGGGTATGCCAACATGACATCCTCAGACTCCAGGATGTTTCTAAGTTTTTCAAATGATTTTCGCTGCTCGTTGGTCAGCTCTAGTTTGACTTTCTTTGAGTGGTTTGCACCAATTTTTCCATTGTCACCTTTTAGAATATTCGTCAGAGGTCTTGCGATGCTAGCAAACCCCTTTATGAAACATCTATAATAACTGGCCAGTCCCAGAAATGACCTGAGACTGAACAGTGTTGATGGAGGTTGAAATTCTTTTATAGCCTTAACCTTTTCAGGCGAAGTTTTAATTCCCCCTCGGGACACTATGAATCCCAAATATTCTACGTTCTCCTTAAAGAACATAGATTTTTCTACAGACACTCTCATGCCTGCATCGCACAAAGTTTTTAGGACCGTGTTTATATCGTTGACATGACTCTCCATTGTTTGGGAGAAAATGATTACGTCATCGACGTAGACATAGCAAGTTTTACCGATGTGATCTCTCAGAACATCATCTATGGCCCGTTGGAAAATACTAGGGGCATTTTTTAAACCAAAGGGAAGTCTGCAGAATTCATACTTCCCGTTGTTGACCGAAAAAGCTGTCTTTTCTCGATCGCGCTCCGCGAGCTCAATTTGATGGAAGCCCGACTTCAGATCAAGAGTCGTGAAGTACTGAGCTTTTCCAATGTTCGACAGTATGGTCGATATGGATGGTATAGGATACTTGTCATCAATTGTTTTCTGATTCAGTTTTCTGAAGTCAATAACGAGACGTTTCTTCCTATGACCTTCTTCGTCAAAACCCTTCTTATCAACAACCCAAATTGGGTTATTGTAAGGCGACCGGGATGGTCTTATTATTCCGTCTGCTAGAAGTTGTTTAACTTCCGAATTGACGAAATCGGCTACACCCATCGGATATGGGTAAAGTTTTGAATATACAGGTTCCCCGTCAGTGCGGATCGTGGCGACCGTATTTATATTAAAGGGGAGGGACTCGTTTGGGTCCGCAAAGGCTTTTGATCTGTTTTTGATCATCTTTTTAAAATCTTCGTTGACGGCGTTTGGCACGTCCACGTCATTGATGTTAATAAAGTTTACATTTCTGCATTTTGAGTAAAAAATCTGCTCTGTACCATGATCATGCTCAATGATGTTTTTTGTTAGATCAATTTTTGCATTGACCCTTTTTAGTACATCTAGTCCAACAATTCCGTCATATCCGTTCAGGTTGTTTAACAAGAAAAAGTATGACTTAACATTGAATAGATGGATCAGACACTTTTGTTTTATTTTTGTGTGCCCATGGATTGATGTAACTTCAAATGGTGTTTCCACCGGTTTGAAGTGTTTTAATTCAGATAAAGGTTTTATGTAATTTTTGGAGGCTCCTGTATCTAACAGTAACCTGATTTCCCGCCCCGCTATCGTACGAATTATGTACGGGAGCAGGGACGTTCCCCTAAAAAATTACATGATTCGGAATCGGACGTGTTATCTGCCTCGATTTCCGCTGCTTCGTAGGATGACTTTACCCTATACTCCTGGTCATTTGACTGCTCTTGGGTCGTATGGTTCAACCATTGACGACTGCGAGCTGTCTGCTCGCCCCTAAATTTAGAACGTGATGTGGGATCAACGTCCATTGGTTCAGGACCTAGATTTTGAGAATAGTTTTTACGAGGATTATTTGATTCACTGTTCTGTTGCGTTTGGCCTTTATGTCCTTGGTTTTTAGAAAATTGAGAGCCTCTAGTTTGGTTACTAGTGCCCGGTGCATTATTGTTTTGGTTTCTCTGGAAAACACCCTGGGAGTTGTTGTGGTTATTACCTTGTGGGGTGTTATGAAAACGGTTACCCTGGCGACGGTTTTCTGAATTGTAAGATTTGTCCTCTAAATTTTTATTAAAGCTTGCAACGAACCAGGCTCGTTCGTTGCAAGACTCTGCCCGTTGAGCCACAGCCAATGCTGATGGCAAATCTTTGGGCGCAGCTGAGAGAACTACATGTCGGACTGATTTTCTTAACCCGGTCACAAAAGCGGTCAAAGCGTCCTGCCGTGATCTATTATTTAAGATAGCGGCAGTATTTGTGTCATAAGACAACAAAGTCTTACTAATAATAAGAGTTAGCTTTCTCTCAATCTCATTATAAAAAGTCATTAGGGGAAGTTCTCCCTGACGCATAGTAACCATTTGTTGTTGCGTTACCTCGATTGGAGTTTGTTCTGCATAAGCGCAGTCCATTCTAGCTATTATAGCATCAAAATTTAGTACTGTATTATGTGACGTAAGCATTACTCCCGCGGGGCCTATTACCTTGTTACGTATGATTCCTACGGCCTGGTAGGTTCTAGAGCTACCCAAATATGGTTTGTAGATTTCGTAGGCGTTAACTGCTGCGGTTCGCCATGCCACATACTCGTCTTGTTTTCCGTCAAAACTTGGTATGGACTTTACTAAGTCTAGCGGTTCATTACAAGAGATAGCTGAGTTATGTGGTATTTGCTCGTATACCACTAGGGGTCCACCCTCATTTACTCTCTGCCTATTCTCAACCTCTTTAAGCTTTTCTGAAAATATTTTTTGTTGATGCTCTAGTGCGCCATTTACGGCCGCTTCCATGAGTCTAATTACATCTTTATTACTAATGGTACCTGAGGTTTTCGCCTGTTCTTGTGTTGCTGTTGCCTCTTGTTGAAGGTCCTGATGTTGATTTTGAAATTCCTGGTCGTTAACCATTTTTACTTTGTCTGTAAAGCCGTCAATTAAGTTACTTAATTCTATATCTTCGTCGGTCTCAGTACCGCCAATGTAACCCCCTTGATGGCTATTATTTCTTATGTCTTTATAGCTCTGTATTAAGTCTTCGTCACTGTCGTTGTTTTCGTTACTGTTTCTATACATCGGACAATGATACCTTTTAATTTAATTTTTTTTATAATTTGTATGAGAAAGAGCTTAATTTTCCTTCTTCATCATTTGTTTTTTTAAAAAATTTGTAAATGAAAATCGCTATACCTGAACTTTTAATTGCAATCACTCTTTTTTTGTTTTATTTTGTTACTTATTATGTGTATTTTTTTCAAAAATTGACACACATGTCTGGTTGACGTTAAAAGAGGTAAATTGAAAATAAAGATCTCACTTACATGTTATATTGGTATACTGGTATAATAAAAATGCATCGAAGACGGTAGCTGGTTGATCCGTTTATCCTCTGGCTGTCGTTGATTTAGCTGATTACTGTTGATATGCAGCGGTTTTCACTGTTGCTTGTGCAGCGTTGTTTTGTTTTTTGTATTAGATAATTTTGTTTGTTTGTTGCTGTTCACTATTATTGTGCAGCGCGCGAGTCCGAAGTGTTTTCAAAGAAAACCCGATTACGAGACCTTGATTTCTAGATCTTTTTACTACGGATTTTACGGTTTTACAACACTTAAGCGCGTTGGGCGTCAATTAAACCAAATACGTTTGTATTGAATGGTTCTTTTTATTAGAGCCAACTGCTCTGAATTCTGGTATCTTACGAACTAAATGCAAATCAAATTTATTAAGGCCGCCAAGTCTTCGGTTGGAGGCAGCGGACCCAGCAGAGCGCTTAGTCAGCGCCTCGTGCCGTCTGGAGTTCCGTGCCTTCGACGGTCACCCAGCGCGCACATGCCCGCCTCGCATTACGCTGACCCTTGCACATCGCTTTCGCTAAAGCGAAATGCGGTACTGGGCTGGCTCAGCGTCGCCGATGTTATTGTTGGTCCATCCGGTCTTGGATGGCATTTCGGCGGGTCGTCGCACCCCTCTGACTTGCTCGTGTTAACTTATACATATATCGCACCTGTTATCAATTATAGGGTATTTTATATAAATTATTAAGAGTTCTTTGTGTAGTGCGATTTTAAATACTGAGTTATCCATCAGGGGTGCAATGATTACCGGTGTTTGTTGGTGTTTAGTATTTCTTTTATGTCTTCATTGTTTAAAATTTAAGTATTAAAGACATCAATTTTCGTCGATGTGATAGTATCGATTAAATTTTGCAAATCAAATGTTAAAAGTCTTTGGCGATGTTTTCTTAATGGTAAATCTTGATTGATAAATACATGTTTAAATTCGTCAGGAAGAGATTCTATTTCGTTGAACAATTTGGAGTTGATAATAATTTGTTTACTATTATTTTCTATTAAGTCATTGATTTTAATTTGAATTTTGACGAAATCATTATAGTCCGGAGTTCCAGCTATCCATTTCCATACTGTGCCTAACTCATTAATTCCCCTTTAAAAATTAGTTCGATAACTTCTAAGTTGTATTTGATTTCCCACTGTGATCTTTTATTAGGGTCTGTTTTTATGTTTTGTGATTTCGTTTAATTTTTTATAGTCAATAGCTAGTCGATTTTTTGGAGTATCTTCGTTATGACCTTTTTGGGGTACTACTAAGACTGGTGAATTATAGGGGCTTCTATTTGGTTTTTTGCTCTTTTAACATTCTGTCGATTTCATTATTAACGAAATCTGAGACCGACATAGCATAAGGCTATAAATTGCCCTGTCATTGTCAGTATTTATTTCTCCGCTAATATCGGTTTGAAAAGGAATTTGCATATATATTTTGAAAAGCTCCTTTTCAATTTTATTCATAATTTTATTTTTAAAATATTTTATTTGATTTGAAATTATTTTTAAATTATGAATTTTATCTTTGTCGGAAAATTCAACGACGGCGTGCTCAGGATTTGCGGATCCCAAACTATTAGTTTTATTGTTGACGGATAATTCAACGTCGGCGTGTTCGCGATTTTTATTTCCCAAACTTTTCAATTTTAATTTGACGGAATTAACATCGTCGGCGTGTTCGGGATTTTTATTTCCCAAACTTTTCAATTTTAATTTGACGGAATTAACATCGTCGGCGTGTTCAGGATTTTTTGATCCCAAACAATTCAATTTAATTTTGATGGAATTAACATCATAAGATCTCCAGCTATAATTACTTCTTTCTGCAATAACTGATTCAGTTTTTTCTTCTGTTTGTTCATCAAAGAATTTTTTTATAATATATTTCTTTAATTAATTATTTCTTTATTTTCTCCAATTAAACACAAATCGCTTTTCTCCTCATTATCATAATATTTCAGTTTTTCCGTTTTCCATTATATTCTAGAATACCTTTTTCTACATCTATTTTAAATCCAATTTTTCAGTTTGATTGGAGGAGGCATTGTTAATATTATTAATATAATAAGTGTCGGAATTATCATCGACGGCGTGTTCCGGATTTTGTAATCCGAAACTAGTGTACTTTTGATAAGCGGAAGGAACATCGCTGGCGTTCTCGGGATTATTGAATCCCAAGTTGGATACACTATTATTGGTGGCAGATATTTCTACGCCGGCGTGCTCAGGATAACTATATCCCAAGCTATTTATATTCTCATTTATTGCGGATATTTCTACGCCGTCATGCTCAGGATAACTTGATCCCGAGCTATCTATACTATCCTCTACAATAATTGATTCTGTTGTAAGTGCTTCCTGTTTCTCGTAATATTTTTTTAGGATAAATTCTCTCAAAGGGAGAATATTGTTCTCTTTTGTTAATAATGCTATATTCGATGCATTATCGTCATCGAAACGTAATTTTTCCTCTTTTCCGTTGTATTTTATAATCCCCCTTTGTATATCGATCTATACCTATTCTTTTCAAGAGGTTACATCCTATTAATATATCAGATTCTAAGCCCTCTACTTCATAGAATCTCTGTCTAACGTTAAATATAACTATGTTATGGTAATATTTAATAATGGTGTGACCATTAATGGTCGACACCCTTTTGTGTATTGGTAATTCATATTTATTCGGGTAGATTCCCTTTTTTATATAACATGCTGTGGCTCCAGTATCAATTAGTATTTTTAGTTCTTTGTTAGACTTTTGATCTACCCTTGTTAAGTAAGGTAGTCCTGCTCCTGGCTTTGGTCTAAAAAATGTTCTTCTAAGATATTATTAATCCTCATTGCCTTTGGTTCCGGTTGATTAATTAAACCGATAGGCATTCTCTTTAACGGTCCGTTTTGTTGATAATTTTTTTGGTTCTCGGTGTTTACAACCGGTGGTTTATACCGGTTGGAACTATTTCCTTGATTGTAATGATTTGGGTATTGTCTGTAATTTCTGTTGTTGTAGTCACATCTGAAATTATTGTTTTGGTTATAACCGACGGGCGGTCGGTTTTGAGTTTTGATGGACTCGTCAATCTCCATTGGTTCTGGAGTTGGATATTGGCGATTATTATTGGGTTTCCAGTTATTATTCTGGCCCATTGATTCTTGTTAAAATCTTGGGTCGGTTTCTGATTTTGTTGAGGGAAATTGTTTTTGTTGAAGTTTGTATCATTACAGTTGTACCGGTAATTGGGACCGGGCTTGTTTTGAAAATTCGAAAGATGATATCTCTGATTCAATCCAGTGAAATTATGGGCAAATTTTGCTCTCATCTGGTTGCTTTCCATCTTCTGGACCAATGCCATTGCGTTTGGCAAGTCGGTCGGATTCATGGAATATAGAGTGGCTGATATTGGGCCGTTCAGGCCGGTTATGAAAACTCTTAAAGCGTTTTGCCTATGTCTGTTATTAATTTCGTTAGTAATAGCTTGGTTCCGTCCATATGTCATAATGGTTTTATTGGTCAGCAAAGTCAGCTTCCTATAAACTTGGTTGTAATATTCTATAATGGTCATTTTTCCCTGTGTCAAGATACGTAGTTCCTGCTCTATTATATGCAGTGGTCTTTGGTCACTGAACACGACATCTAACCTTGCTAAAATGGCATCAAAGTGTAATACAGTGCCATGTATAGTCAATGCGTCGTTCGCTTTTTCTGTTATTTTGTTTCTGAGGATTGATAGCGCTGCGAAGTATCTTTTACTTTTGATAACATATTTCCCCATCGCGTTTTCTGCGGCCTCTCTCCAACTAACGTACTGTTCTATTTGTCCCTCAAATTCTGATACTGATTTGATTATCTCATATGATTTGTCACATACTATGGTTCTATCAACTTCCTGAGTTTTGTATTCCTCTACCTTGTTTTCATTTGCTTGTAGTTGAAATTTCAATGATATTATCTCCTGTTTTGAGGAGTCTACTTCGGTGGTTACTATTTGTTTTATGAGTTCTGATGTCAAAAGGACCTGTTGTTGTAAGTGCGCATTTGCCAAAATGCTGTCTGATGGGTTACTCGTATTCGCCATTTTTAATTGTTTAAATTGCTTTATTAAATCTTCCAGGATGAACTTACTTCTTAAACGTAATTTCTCTTAATTGCCTATTGATTGCTTACACTAATTTTTTTTTTTCTTCAACTAAAATTTTTTAACTCGACACAATTGTTTAACTTTAAAATAATTTTATTAGTATTTTTTTATTTTTGCTTACAGCAGATCCTCCTCGTAATTGTTGCTGATTCTTCAGGTGTTTGTTTATTGGTAGCGAGGGATGGCCCTCAGCTCTTCCTTCCTTCTGTTTTTGTTTTTTTTTTTTGATTGAATGGTGTTTTGGCGAGGGATTGCCCTCAGCCCTTCCTTCTTGGTAGATGATTTGTTGATTTTTTCGTTTTTCACAAATTTTTTGTTTCACTGGTTAAGATGTTTATTTTTTATCTCTCTGTATAGCTTGTGTTTATCGACATTTATTTTTTTTTATATAAGTTGTCTGGTTATAGCACCTAATTCTTGATGATGGTGTGATTTTTTATCATCCACCTTTACTTCTCATCAGAATTTTCACTATTATTGGTTTGTGGATTTTTTGTATTTTTTCACAAAAAATATTTCACTGTAGTACTTAGTTCGTGGTGATGACTTTTTATCATCTACTTTTAGTTTTCCCCTGAACATTTACTACTGCGTTGGCGGCGCGAGTCCGTGAATTATGATTCGACTTTTTATTCACCGAATTTTTTTAATCAGAACTTTCGTTAGCACCGCCCCACGTTGGGCGCCAATTAAGAAATCTAATACGAATTCATTTAAAAAAATTTATTTTTTATTTAATCTTTAAAGTTTACAGAGTGATTTTTTATATAAGTACTTTAAGATTGGATCACCGATCATAAGACCGGATCACCGATCAGATTTTATCTCAGGAATCGACTGGAGGCTTAACTTTTAAATCTTCTCCTCGAAACCTCGGCCAGGAGCTTTTCTGAAACTTTTTGAACTTTGAAAATAAAGCTTAATGCTGAAATTGTTCTTCTGCATTGTGAAATTCAATTATGCTGACCATTGCAGTTTTATTGATACGCAATAAGTTTGGTCCCCAATACGCAATATGTTTGGTGTCCAAGAGGAAGTTGTGTTTACGTTAAATTCGATCAAGAGGGAGCTGTGTTTACGTTAAGTTTGGTTTATTTACAGGCCGAAGTGCGGCTTTGGGATCCCAAGCAAATCGATCGTTGAGATTGGATTTTGAAGAATTGTTTATATTCGCTGGTGGTCCAGCTGAAGTGCATGGGCAACGATAAAAGTCAAAGCTGTGTGAATTGATTTGAAGGCTAAGGCAAAAGCCAATTGCTAGATACAAGTGCAACAAATGAACGGACTTGTTTTGAACGAACGTGTTTATGCTTCAAATGCGGGTCCCTGTATTGGGGGTTATATAACTCTCCCCCTTCTAAAATGGATCGACCCGATTCATTCTGAATTATATGTAGGTGATCCCGTAACTCTGCTAAAAATTCTGTTTGATTCAAGCTGTTTTCGCGTTCTGGCCGTGGTTTTTTGGTTACAAATATACATTTTTTGTATTTGAAACTTAGATATATGATTACAAAAATGATGTATAAAACAATTACAATTAATAATATAAGGGAAAGTGATATCTTGGTGTTATTAATTTGAATGAAAGGGTTTAGAATGCTTATATTGTCTAGAGAGAGTTCCGAGTTATTTGACAAAATGTAATTGGATATTTCATAACTTGTAAAATGGCTTGTAGTTATGTAATCGAGGATTTTGTTTTCTATTTTTGTATATGAAATGTTGTTAATGATGGTTGTACCACTAAATGTAAAAAGAAAAGATCCATTTATATGGGGGTTGTTAAAAATATTGTTGCCATTTATAAAAATGGCACCGTCTTGAATGATGTCTATTTTTTTTATTTTTTTCTCTATTTTTTTTACAAGTTAGTTTTAACCCATTTAATAATTGTGTGAAGCAGGGTTTTTCATTACTAATGATAGTTGTTACAGAGTTCGGGGTTAAATGTAGACATTTTATAATATGTATTATCACATTTTGCGACTTGATTGCTTATTATTAGTTTTCCATCGCTTTGGGTAATGGCTTTAGCATAGTATATATCGCACCTGTTATCAATTATAGGGTATTTTATATAAATTATTAAGAGTTCTTTGTGTAGTGCGATTTTAAATACTGAGTTATCCATCAGGGGTGCAATGATTACCGGTGTTTGTTGGTGATTTAGTATTTCTTTTATGTCTTCATTGTTTAAAATTTAAGTATTAAAGACATCAATTTTCGTCGATGTGATAGTATCGATTAAATTTTGCAAATCAAATGTTAAAAGTCTTTGGCGATGTTTTCTTAATGGTAAATCTTGATTGATAAATACATGTTTAAATTCGTCAGGAAGAGATTCTATTTCGTTGAACAATTTGGAGTTGATAATAAATTGTTTACTATTATTTTCTATTAAGTCATTGATTTTAATTTGAATTTTGACGAAATCATTATAGTCCGGAGTTCCAGCTATCCATTTCCATACTGTGCCTAACTCATTAATTCCCCTTTAAAAATTAGTTCGATAACTTCTAAGTTGTATTTGATTTCCCACTGTGATCTTTTATTAGGGTCTGTTTTTATGTTTTGTGATTTCGTTTAATTTTTTATAGTCAATAGCTAGTCGATTTTTTGGAGTATCTTCGTTTTGACCTTTTTGGGGTACTACTAAGACTGGTGAATTATAGGGGCTTCTATTTGTTTTGTTGATAATTTTTTTGGTTCTCGGTGTTTACAACGGGTGGTGTATACCGGTTGGAACTATTTCCTTGATTGTAATGATTTGGGTATTGTCTGTAATTTCTGTTGTTGTAGTCACATCTGAAATTATTGTTTTGGTTATAACCGACGGGCGGTCGGTTTTGAGTTTTGATGGACTCGTCAATCTCCATTGGTTCTGGAGTTGGATATTGGCGATTATTATTGGGTTTCCAGTTATTATTCTGGCCCATTGATTCTTGTTAAAATCTTGGGTCGGTTTCTGATTTTGTTGTGGGAAATTGTTTTTGTTGAAGTTTGTATCATTACAGTTGTACCGGTAATTGGGACCGGGCTTGTTTTGAAAATTCGAATCATGATTCAATCCAGTGAAATTATGCGCAAATTTTGCTCTCATCTGGTTGCTTTCCATCTCCTGGACCAATGCCATTGCGTTTGGCAAGTCGGTCGGATTCATGGAATATATATATTGGGCTGATATTGGGCCGTTCAGGCCGGTTATGAAAACTCTTAAAGCGTTTTGCCTATGTCTGTTATTAATTTCGTTAGTAATAGCTTGGTTCCGTCCATATGTCATAATGGCTTTATTGGTCAGTAAACTTGGTTATAATATTCTATAATGGTCATTTTTCCCTGTGTCAAGATACTTAGTTCCTGCTCTATTATATGCAGTGGTCTTTGGTCACTGAACACGACATCTAACCTTGCTAAAATGGCATCAAAGTGTAATACAGTGCCATGTATAGTCAATGCGTCGTTCGCTTTTTCTGTTATTTTGTTTCTGAGGATTGATAGCGCTGCGAAGTATCTTTTACTTTTGATAACATATTTCCCCATCGCGTTTTCTGCGGCCTCTCTCCAACTAACGTACTGTTCTATTTGTCCCTCAAATTCTGATACTGATTTGATTATCTCATATGATTTGTCACATACTATGGTTCTATCAACTTCCTGAGTTTTGTATTCCTCTACCTTGTTTTCATTTGCTTGTAGTTGAAATTTCAATGATATTATCTCCTGTTTTGAGGAGTCTACTTCGGTGGTTACTATTTGTTTTATGAGTTCTGATGTCAAAAGGACCTGTTGTTGTAAGTGCGCATTTGCCAAAATGCTGTCTGATGGGTTACTCGTATTCGCCATTTTTAATTGTTTAAATTGCTTTATTAAATCTTCCAGGATGAACTTACTTCTTAAACGTAATTTCTCTTAATTGCCTATTGATTGCTTACACTAATTTTTTTTTTTTCTTCAACTAAAATTTTTTAACTCGACACAATTGTTTAACTTTAAAATAATTTTATTAGTATTTTTTTATTTTTGCTTACAGCAGATCCTCCTCGTAATTGTTGCTGATTCTTCAGGTGTTTGTTTATTGGTAGCGAGGGATGGCCCTCAGCTCTTCCTTCCTTTTGTTTTTGTTTTTTTTTTTGATTGAATGGTGTTTTGGCGAGGGATTGCCCTCAGCCCTTCCTTCTTGGTAGATGATTTGTTGATTTTTTCGTTTTTCACAAATTTTTTGTTTCACTGGTTAAGATGTTTATTTTTTATCTCTCTGTATAGCTTGTGTTTATCGACATTTATTTTTTTTTATAAAAGTTGTCTGGTTATAGCACCTAATTCTTGGCGGCGCGAGTCCGTGAATTTTTTTAATCAGAACTTTCGTTAGCACCGCCCCACGCTGGGCGCCAATTAAGAATTCTAATACGAATTCATTTAAAAAAATTTATTTTTTATTTAATCTTTAAAGTTTACAGAGTGATTTTTTATATAAGTACTTTAAGATCCGATCACCGATCATAAGACCGGATCACCGATCAGATTTTATCTCAGGAATCGACTGGAGGCTTAACTTTTAAATCTTCTCCTCGAAACCTCGGACAGGAGCTTTTTTGAAACTTTTTGAACTTTGAAAATAAAGCTTGATGCTGAAATTGTTCTTCTGCATTGTGAAATTCAATTATGCTGACCATTGCAGTTTTATTTATACGCAATAAGTTTGGTGTCCAAGAGAAAGTTGTGTTTACGTTAAATTCGATCAAGAGGGAGCTGTGTTTACGTTAAGTTTGGTTTATTTACAGGCCGGCGAAGTGCGGCTTTGGGATCCCAAGCAAATCGATCGTTGAGATTGGATTTTGAAGAATTGTTTATATTTGCTGGTGGTCCAGCTGAAGTGCATGGGCAACGATAAAAGTCAAAGCTGTGTGAATTGATTTGAAGGCTAAGGCAAAAGTGTTTATGCTTCAACTGCGGGTCCCTGTATTAGCGGTTATATAACTTCCATATATAAAAAAATTAAAAAATTAGGCGGTTTGTGGGAGTGCCAAAAAGTTTTTCGGCAAATCTATAGAAATTTACAAGATATGAAATAATGAAAAAAAAATCACATTTTTCAAAAGTGTGGGCGTGACAGTTTTGGCTGGTCTATGGGTGTTGGAGTGGGCGTGGCAAAAAAGTATTTAGGCAAATCTATAGAAACTTACACAATATATAAGTTAACTAAGTCAACCGGACCGATCGTCCACTCACCAGCACCGGTCAAATTGCTGACCAAGCATTTGGCCGGAAGCTCGCACATAGCCGGCAGAGGCTCTGCACATTGGCAGAGGCCGCTATGAAGCTTTTTATATGTTAGCTTTAATTCAGTTCGTTTTGGGTATTCCTTGAATAAAGAGCACAAGCTCATAAACCATCAACTCCGACTCCCTGTCGTTAACACTTTATTTCACAATAGCTAGCTGAGTCCCTAGGCCAGTAGCAAAAGGAAGACAGTCATCTTCTCAACATAATCATCGTAAATCTTCAATTAGACTTAACACCCTCCGCCCTGTGCGCGGAAAATACTGGAGAAGATCCATCTACAGCCAACCGGCAAGATTACCAGTGACTGCAGCGAGGGACCCCCCTGCGGCACCAGCATTACATTAATTGGCACCCAACTACCGGAATCCGAACCCACTACACTAAACTATGTAAGTGAGCTTCCAGCCCCAGATTTACCTCCATACTGCATTTTACAAATAAAAAGTTAAATATTTTCTTGTGGTTTAAATAAGAGAAAGAATCCGTCATTCCATAACTATTGAAAAAAATCTATGTGTTTTGTGAATCACATTTACGTTCTACTTAAACATTCCAGCCGCTGTGCTGAAGAAATAAATATTTAATTTAAATATTCATTGGCCTGGTGACTTACATTTCATTGTGTGCATTTTATCGTATTTTACTTTAACACTGTCGCAAAAATTAGTTGACTTTGCAATTTACTTTCCATTGTGTGCAATTCGTTCCCCTTTTGCATATGTCAGGGCACTGTCGTTTCATTTAAACTCGAACTCGCTACCCGACACCGGCGCATGCATTGCAACTTTGTGCCTTTTATATATCTCTATGTCTTTGCTGTAGCAGTTTTTGTCTTTGTATATTTGTTTGCCTTAGTGGAAACCCGCCCGCCGTTGGCCCCTTGCCTTATTGTCACATAGCTAGGCAGCGGCTCTGCTCACCGAGTCTTCATCCGGTGCCTTCAAAACGGCGACTCAGCCCCCGCGACCCCCTCGCCGTACTGCTTGTCCCATGGGCACAACGGCTTCAGTATTCCCATTCACAGCCCCCCATGAGCGAATCATTTCGGCAGTATAGGAATTCTGAAAAGTACGCTAGCGACTCAGAGTCCCAAAGCGACGACTCAACAGAAAACTCTGTTCGTAAAAATATCCGAGCTAGCACATTTCATTCAAATAGAATGTCTCTCGAAACGGAGCAGATTAAAGCCCTCATTAGGGCGTTACAAGATCAAGTCGTAGATAGTCAACGCAGGGAGGCTGAGTTGCGTAAAACGATTCAGGAGCTTGCCGGCCAAGTCGCAACTATACAGATTTCCCCGGTGCGAACAGAAAATCCCCCGATTAAGGTTTACAGTCCAGTAGAAATCGCCGGACAAGTCCGTTGCGATGAAACATTGGATGCTGTAAAATGCCTTCCAGAGTTTTTGGGGACTCAGGAGACATATGTCTCCTGGCGACAGGCAGCAACAGCCGCCTACTATATGTTTAGGAATTATGTAAACAGTTCTCGCCACTATCAAGCGGTAGTAATCATCAGGAGCAAAATCAGAGGCCCTGCTGATGCAGTTTTATCTTCTTTCGGAACTGTTATGAATTTCGATGCGATTATAAATCGTCTCGATTTCACATACAGCGACAAACGGCCGATACACGTTATCGAGCAAGAGATGGGCACCCTTAGACAGGGAAGCCTCACACTACTTGAATACTATGATGAGGTGGAGAAAAAACTCACCTTGCTCACCAACAAGGTGACCATGTCATACGAGGCGTCGGCAGCAACGGTTTTGTGCGAGAAGTTCCGGGATGACGCCTTGCGCGTTTTCGTTTCAGGACTCAGGCGCAACCTTACAGACGTGCTATTTGCGGCAAAGCCGAAAGATATGCCATCAGCGCTCGCCCTGGCACAAGAAGTGGAATCCAACCACGAGAGGTACACCTTCGCAACCTCGTTTGCAAGAAACCAAGAAGATAGGGACCGTAGACAGCATCCCAAGGTGCAGGAGCGCCAACAGGCCCCTCCACAAGCCGACTCGCAGGGAAGTGCCGGGAAGAACCCTCACTTTACCAGGCAGCACAGAGCACAGGTGCACTCTGCTCCACGAAGCGACAGAACAACTCGAAGAACCACACCGGAGCCTATGGACGTTGATCCGTCATTGTCCAAAATGCAACCATCCCACGCCCCGGCTTTCCCAAAATCGAAGCCGGCCGCGTCTGGCCGCTCGGCCCCTCCTAAAAGGCAAAGGGTCAACCATGTCCCTCAGGCTCTAGATAATTCGGACATGGCTTATACCACCGCAGCCTCCAGCGCAGCGAGTAAAGTTGACGACGATACCATCCTAGAGTATGACTCGGATGTTGTTTTTAGGGGAAGGTCCCTGCTACCCGTCATCAGACGAAGAGTAGCAGGGGTCGACATGAAACTGCTGGTTGATACGGGCGCGTCAAAGAATTTCATCCGACCATTTAAGGAGTTGAAAGGCGTCCGCCCGGTGGAGTCCCCATTTGGAATCCATTCCATTCATGGTGTGACCACAATTACTAAGAAATGTTTTGTGTCTATCTTTAACCTAAAAGCTACCTTTTTCATACTCCCAGATTTGACCTCCTTCGACGCGATTGTTGGCCTAGACCTGCTAAAGCAGGCAGGCGCATCGCTTTGCCTAGCTTCCGGCCAGCTCAAATGGGGCTCCGAAGTAGAGCAAATTGACTTCCACACTTGCCCCGATGTCAATTTTACCAAAGTAGATTGCTCGGACGCACCGCCCTTAGTTAAGGGCGCTTTTTTAAAAATGCTCGGGATTAGGAAAAAAGCCTTTGGTAGCTACCATCCGGACGATTGACGAGGAGCCCATTTATGCCAAATTATACACATACCCCATGGGGGCAGCGGACTTCGTCAACGGCGAAATTCAGGAACTGCTAAAAAATGGCATAGTCCAAAAGTCGAAGTCCCCCTACAATAACCCAATATGGGTCGTAGACAAAAAGGGCACCGACAAAAAAATGCGTTTGGTATTGGACTTTCGCAAACTTAACGAAAGGACTGTACCAGACAGATACCCCATGCCAAATATCTCAATGATATTGGGGAATCTCGGCAAGGCCAAATACTTCACGACACTCGATCTGAAGTCTGGCTATCACTAAATCACGCTCGCTGAACGCGACCGTGAGAAGACGTCATTCTCGGTGAACGGAGGGAAGTATGGGTTCCGAAGATTGCCTTTCGGACTCAGGAATGCCACTAGCATCTTCCAAAGAACAATTGACGATATCCTGCGAGAGCAGATCGGCAAGTTCAGCTACGTTTACGTCGATGACGTCATCATCTTTTCAGAAGATGAAAATGCCCATGTCAAGCACGTAGATTGGGTTCTGAAGAGCCTATACGATGCTAACATGAGAATATCTGCGGAAAAGTCGCGCTTTTTTAAGAAAAGCGTGAGCTTTCTGGGGTTCATCGTCACCAACAATGGCGCAGCGACTGACCCAGAAAAGGTTAAGGCCATAAAAGAATTTCCGGAACCCAAAAGTGAGGTGAGGTCATTCTTGGGCTTAGCCAGCTACTATCGATGCTTTATCAAAGATTTTGCATCAATAGCGCGGCCCATTTCAGACATTCTGAAGGGCGAAAATGGGAGTGTTAGTCGGCATAGGTCCAGGAATATCCAGGTACAGTTTTCCGAAGCGCAGCAACGTGCCTTCGAGAAGTTACGTAACATCCTGGCATCTGAGGACGTTATCCTCAGATACCCTGACTACAAAAAAGCGTTTGATCTAACGACAGATGCTTCGGCCTATGGCATTGGCGCAGTACTGTCCCAAGAGGGACGCCCAATCACTATGATCTCTAGAACATTGAGTGACAGAGAGGTTAACTATGCTACCAACGAAAGGGAGCTGTTAGCCATAGTCTGGGCACTAGCCAAGTTTAGACACTACCTATACGCGGTCAAAGAAATAAATATTTTCACTGACCACCAACCTTTAACATTCGCGGTATCGGAGTCCAATCCGAACGCTAAAATCAAGAGATGGAAAGCACGCATCGATGAGTCCGGCGCTAGAATGTTTTACAAGCCCGGAAAATGTAACCTCGTTGTAGATGCCCTCTCAAGACAACAACTCAACGTTGTTGGTTACCAAGAACCAGAGTCGTGCGCGGCCACGGTTCACAGCGAGCTTTCGCTCACATACACGATTGAGTCCACGGACAAAACCGTGAACTGCTTCCAAAACCAGTTAATTCTAGAAGAGGCGCGCTCCCCATGGAAACGCACTTCTATACTGTTTGGAAATAAGAGGCGGCACTCAATAAGTTTCTCGTGCAAACAGACGTTGCTTGAGGAACTTGCCAACACCATCAATCCTAATGGTGTAAATGCCTTCCACTGTGATCTTCACACGCTGGCACAAATCCAGGACGAAGTGGTTCGGCAATTTCCTGCCACAAAATTCTGGCATTGTAAAAATAGGGTCACCGACATTTTCGCAGTCGAGGAGAGGAAAGAGATCCTCACTGCCGAGCATAACAGAGCTCACAGGTCGGCCCAAGAAAACGTGAAGCAGGTACTCTCCGAGTACTACTTCCCCAAAATGACCAAACTGACGAGCGAGATAGCCGCCAACTGCAAAACTTGCGCCAAGGCGAAGTATGATAGACATCCAAAGAAGCAGGAGCTCGGTGAAACACCAGTCCCGGGTCATGTTGGAGAAATATTGCACGTCGATATTTTCTCCACGGATAGGAAATACTTCCTCACCTGCGTGGATAAGTTTTCAAAATACGCCATGGTTCAGCCGATCCCATCTAGAACGATAGAGGATCTAAAACCACCATTGCTACAACTAATGAATGTTTTCCCCAAAGCCAAAGCTATCTACTGCGACAATGAACCATTATTGAAATCGCAAACGATAGTGGCTATGCTGGAAAACCATTTCGGCGTCAGCATCTCGAATGCACCGCCCCTCCATAGCATCTCCAACGGACAGGTGGAACGCTTCCACAGCACGTTGGTCGAACTTGCTAGATGCCTGAAAATCGACAAGGGCATAAGTGACACGGTGGAGTTGATCTTGCTGGCCACAGCCAGATATAACAAGTCTATCCACTCGGTCATCAACAAAAAACCGGCTGAAGTCATGTGGGCAAATCCGGACGACCCACAAAGTGATGTCCAGGAAAGGATCAAAAACGCCCAGGATTCGACAAGAAACCGAGAAAACGCTTCTCGGCGGAACAGAGTGTTCCAAGTCGGATACAAGGTCCTAGTAAAGTCAAATAGGCGACTAGGCAACAAACTTACTCCCCTATGTGAGGAGAGGACCATCGAGGCAGACTTGGGGACCACAGTCTTAATTAAAGGGAGGGTGGTCCACAAAGACAACCTCAGGTAACCCGAGCGGAGCCCAACTGCGGTTCCTTCGGAGCTTTTTTACTCTTTTTATTTCTAGCCACTTGGCATAAGTTTTCAATTATCTTTTTTCATTCATAGCCACTTGGCATAAGCTTTTATTACCTTTCTACCCTTAGCCACTTGGCATACGTTTTTATAACTATGTGTGGTGGGCAACTCCAATTCAAACATGTATTAATCAACCACACATTTACAGGTCGTTTCCAACGCTTCTGCTTTGTCTCCTGGCCGTGACATCGGCCCATATTACAGACTATTCCCAAGCAAACTACATCCCCGTCATTGAAGGTAAAGTCTTAGTCTGGGAGGAACTTGCCTACGTTAGGCACTCGGCTAATCTCTCCGAGTATAGACGAGTTATTGACGAAACCGACAGTTTGGTCGTCATGACATCGCTCATCTCCGTGACATGCTTGACTCGTTGAGCATCCATCGCAGAGTGGCCAGGAGCCTAGACTTCTTGGGAACTGCGTTGAAGGTTGTCGCAGGGACACCTGACGCAGAAGACTTTGAGAAGATAAGGTTCAATGAAGCACGACTTATCGATGCACACAATAGACAGATTGAAATCAATACCAAAACACAGGTTCGAATCAACGAACTCACCAACACAGTTAATCAGCTTCTAAAAGCTTCAAAAAATGCACAAATTGATACAGGCCATTTGTACGAAATGTTATTAACTCGCAATAGAATCATTGTTATGGAACTACAGAATCTCATGCTAACTATTACACTCGCAAAAATTAACGTAGTCAATCCAAACATCTTGGATCATGCAGATCTGGAGCAAGTTTGGGTCGAGGAGCCCACCGACACCTCCATAAGGGAAATTCTGTCCGTTGCGTCCGTTAAAGTCTTACAATCCCCTAACATTTTGCACTTTATAATTAAGTTCCCCAAGATCAACATGGCCTGCAACAAAATCACCATACTTCCGGTGGCACACCATGATACGGTGTTAAGGTTAGATGATAACGTGGTGGCGGAATGCGACGGAGAAATCCACACCGTCAAGAACTGCTCCATGTCACCCGGAGCGACGTTCTGTCAGTTATTCTCGGTGAGCTCGTGCGCCCAAGAACTCCACGCTGGAGCAGTGGCCCATTGCGACACACAGCAGAGCAACCTTCATCCAATCACCTACGTCGACGAGGGTATTATCGTAATCAACGATAGACCAGCACTTGTGCGTGTGGACAATGGAACAACTATCCACATTAGAGGCACGCACCTGATAACATTCATTGAGAGTGCTATGGTCAACGAGACCGTCTTCATAAATCACGAAGTGATTCAGAAAAGGGCGCCGGGAGTGGCCAACTCTCCCGTCCTTAATATCTCTATGAAACACGAGATACTGAGTCTCCCACCGCTTAAGTGAACGAAATTTGGAGCGAATCAGGGAATTTGAAGAAGACGTCGACGGATACCGACTTAGTCAGATAGCGCTAGTTGCAGGAGCAATTATCTGCGCTCTTATCTGTGTCGGACTAACCTACCAGCGAGCCACAAGGGCTAGAAGATCCGCGGCCCATCTGAAGGAAGTCCTCACCCAAATAGGGTCGGCCGAGGGCGGCCTCAATCTTGAGGGGGGAGTAGTTAACTAAGTCAACCGGACCGATCGTCCACTCACCAGCACCGGTCAAATTGCTGACCAAGCATTTGGCCGGAAGCTCGCACATAGCCGGCAGAGGCTCTGCACATTGGCAGAGGCCGCTATGAAGCTTTTTATATGTTAGCTTTAATTCAGTTCGTTTTGGGTATTCCTTGAATAAAGAGCACAAGCTCATAAACCATCAACTCCGACTCCCTGTCGTTAACACTTTATTTCACAATAGCTAGCTGAGTCCCTAGGCCAGTAGCAAAAGGAAGACAGTCATCTTCCCAACATAATCATCGTAAATCTTCAATTAGACTTAACACCCTCCGCCCTGTGCGCGGAAAATACTGGAGAAGATCCATCTACAGCCAACCGGCAAGATTACCAGTGACTGCAGCGAGGGACCCCCCCTGCGGCACCAGCATTACATTAATTTATACACAACTGAAAAAGATTAATATTTTTCAAAAGTGTGGGTGTGACAGCTTTTGACGTCTTGTGGGCGGTAGAGTGGGCGTGACAACAAGATTTTAGGCAAATAGATAGAAATTTACAAGATATAAAAAATGAAAGAATATCTAATATTTCAAAGGTGTGGTCGTGTCAGTTTCTGCTGGGCTGTGGGCGTGGAAAAAAAGGTGTTGGAAATTCTACAGAACGTTACAAAAGAAATATAAAAAAATTCATAAATACACACCATTTTTCAAAAGTGTGACAGTTTTGGTTGGTTGTGGGCGCTAGAGTGGGCGTGGCAAATAGGTTTTTGGCAAATCTATAGTAATTTACTAGATATATAGAAAAATGCATAAAAACGCAGCATTTTTCAAAAGTGTGGGCATGACAGTTTTAGGCGGATTGTTGGCGTTGGAGTGGGCGTGGCAAAAAGTTGCTTGACAAATCAATAGAAATTTACAAAATATATAAAAAAATTAAAAATATCTCAAAAATTTTCAAAAGTAAGGCCGTGACAGTCTGGGGCGGTTTGTGGGCGCTAAAGTGGGCGTGCCAAAAAGTTTTTCGGCAAATCTATAGTAAGTTCCTAGATATATAGAAAAATGAATGAAAACACACCATTTTTCAAAAGTGTGGGCTTGAAAGTCTTGGGCTGCTTGTGGGCGCTAAAGTGGGCGTGCCAAAAAGTTTTTCGGCAAATCTATTGAAATTTACAAGATATAAAATAATGAAAAAAAAATCACATTTTTCAAAAGTGTGGGCGTTACAGTTCTTAGGAAAACCTATATAAATTTACAAAATATATACACAACTGAAGAAGTATAACATTTTTCAAAAGTGTGGGTGTGACAGTTTTGGGCGGTTAGTGGGCGCTAGAGTGGGCGTGGCAAAAAGGTTTTTGGCAAATCTATAGTAAGTTACTAGGTATAAAGAAAAATGAATAAAAACACAGCAATTTTCAAAAGTGTGATCATGGCAGTTTTAGGCGGATTGTTGGCGTTGGAGTGGGCGTTGCAAAAAGTTTCTTGACAAATCAATAGAAATTAAAAAAAATATATATAAAAAAATTAAAAAATATCACAAAAATTTTCAAAAGTAAGGCCGTTACAGTTTTGGCCGGCTTGTGGGCGCTAAAGTGGGCGTGCCAAAAAGTTTTTCGGCAAATCTATACAAATTTACAAGATATAAAATAATGAAAGTGTGGGCGTTACAGTTTTTAGGCAAATCTATAGAAATTTACTAAATATATATAAAAAAAAAAATAAAAACACACCATTTCTCAAAAGTGTGGGCGTGACAGTTTTGGGCGGCTTGTGGGCGTGGCAAAAAGGTTTTTGGCAAATCTATAGAAAGTTACAAGATACATTTATAAAAAAAAAGAACAAATTAGGCGGTTTGTGGGCGTGCCAAAAAGTTTTTCGGCAAATCTATAGAAATTTGCAAGATATAAAATAATGAAAAAAAATCACATTTTTCAAAAGTGCGGGCGTGACAGTTTTGACCGGTCTATGGGCGTTGGAGTGGGCTTGCAAAAAGGTTTTTGGCAAATCTATAGTAAGTTTATATCTAGTAAAAATTAATAAAAACACAGCCATTTCCAAAGTGTGGTCATGGCAGTTTTTAGCGGCTTGCGGGCGGTAGAGTCGTCGTGACAACAAGATTTTTGGTAAATCTATAGAAATTTACAAGTAATAAAATAATGAAAAAAAAATCACATTTTTCAAAAGTGTAGGCGTGAGATTTTTTTAGGCAAATCTACAGAAATTTACAAAATATATACACAACTGACAGCAGTCACCGACTATTTTTCTTCGAGTGCGGACGTCTGTGTCTATCCATTTGTGGGTGCTTTGCTTATCGCGAAATCCCATCGCCCAGCTAATCGCCTTTCCATAGATCTTCTTTTCAACGCGCACGTGAAAAATCCATAAACAAATTTTTTACCCAATTTTGGGTATAATCGCTTTGCCAGCCTCAGCGTTAGCCCCAAAGCTAAGAAAAAAAGATCTTTTCAGAAATTACCAGTTGATTTCCCCGACCTCCCTGAAACACAGTGCAAGAATCCGAGATTTTTAGTAATTTCATCAAAAAACTCTCCGAAAACCATATCAGAGTACAACTACTTCGCCGTCCATAGAGCCCTTAAGTATATAAGCAAAGACATCATATCCATCTCTAACCTTCGCGATGGTAACCTTCTCCTGCTTGTCAACTCCAGGGAAATTAGCGACAAATTCATCAAGGTGACCTCATTACCCGGCTTATGCGAAATCGAGTGCAAGCTCCACAATACTCTTAACTTTGTCAAAGGCACCATTTACGCACCCTGCCTTATTAACATTCCAGAAAATGAAATAGTTGAGGAACTACCAACTCCTCTTTCACAAACGCATTCCTCTTCTCATGCCAATACTTTGTATTCCGAAGATAATCAAACTACCTCACCAAGCACCTCTGCCAAAAATGACTTATCTTACTTAAGCCCAGCAAGTAAACTGAAAATATATAGGGAACAATCCCGCGCCCTTCGATCGGAAGCTAATGCTCTGATCGGACAAACTAACGACAACGATATGACCTCAAGGTCCAACTCTAACGAATCTATCACCTCACACATCTCTCACACCTCAAACCTACAAAAAACAATCAGCATAACAGACTCAGACGACACTATGGATGATCTCGACTCTTAGTCCCGATCCTCCTCACCCTCACTTTTTTATACACGCAAACTCATACACACCTCAAATAAATAAGAATATTAAATAAATTTGAATCATGACAATCACTATTTTACAATAAAACATCCACGGTATTTTTAATAATTATAACGAACTGACACTACTAATAAAAGACCATGCACCCGACATTGTATTCTTGCAGGAAACCCACCTTCCATGCAATTTCAAAAACTTTATCTGCCCCAAAGAATATACTGGTTACCTCAAAATACGTCAGCCAAACAAGGCATTGGTGTTCTCCCACATGCATACCACGACATACAGTCCAACATTCTTTGCTCCGCATTGCAGCTTAATTTGGATCAGGGTATTAATATCATTAATACGTACATCCCACCAAACCAAACATTTTCGTCTGCTGACATATCAGAAATACTTCAAAACCTTAATGGATCTTCCATACTCCTCGGTGACCTAAACTCGTGGAGTCCTTTATGGGGTTCGCCGCGCACAAACACAAGGGGTAAAGAAATCGAAAGAGTAATTCATGAAAACAGCCTAATTGTCCTTAACGACGGTTCCCCGACTCACCTCTCAACTCACAACACCTTCACTCACATCGATATCTCTCTAATATCTCCACAGATAGCCCATAGGTGTAGCTGGTCTACATCAGATAATCTCCATGGAAGTGACCACTTTCCCATTATCATCGACATAGATACGCCTACCCCCCCTGATAATACTTTACCCCTTCCCAAATACAAGACAGACCTAGCAAACTGGAAACGCTTTAATGAAAATTGCGAAAAATCAGCAGTAAATTGGACTGACGGTTGCCTAAGTCAGCAAGTAGCACAAATGACGAAAGCCATACGAGCAGCTGCAAACTGCAGCATTCCCCAAACGAAAAGAGTGATCCACAAAGCCAAAGTGCCATGGTGGAACTCTGAGCTTCATTAGCTTAGGGACCAGAAGCAGCGTTTGTTCTCCTCCTACAAAGCCAATATGAATTATTCAAGCCTCATCAGATACAAAAAAGCAAACGCCCTTTTCAAAAATGTCGTACTTTCGGCCAAGCGAAACTCTCTTGAACAATTTACTTCCAGAATCTCCCCATTATCCTCCACAAAAAAAGTCTGGTCTGATATAAAACGCCTAGCCGGCATCCCTTCCACACCTTTCAAATACATCATTTCCAACTCAGGTACTCTAACTGGGTCCTTTAATATCGCCGAAGAGTTTGCCTTCTCTTGGTCTAAATACCCTTCTGAAAAAAATTTTTCTACAGAATATATACGAGAAAAAAATCGGTATCTTGCACAATCTCATTGATTCACTTTCCTTAGCCGCTACATGCTTAGATTCCAAATTCACTCTCCTCGAAATAGAAAACTCAGTAGCAAACGCAAAAGGAAAAAGTCCTGGGGCCGACAGAGTATCATACCCTATGCTCAAAAATTTATATCCCCTCCTAAAAACAAAACTTTTGGATATCTTTAATTATATGTTAAGCTCTGGAAATTACCCACAACGTGGAGATCAGCTACCTATCTCAAAACCAAACAAACCTCCTTCCGATATTAACAGGTACCGTCCTATTTCCCTGTTAGCCTGTATAGGAAAAACACTAGAAAAAATAATAGCACAAAGACTCCTCTGGTTTATTAAACGCCACAATAAAATAACCCAAAATCAAGTAGCATTCAAAAGAAATCACAGCACGATGGACGCGTTATTGCATATCCAACACTTCGCGTCGAACGCTCTTTCGACCAAAAATCACGTCTCTATCTTGGCGACGGATTTTGAAAGAGCCTTCGACCGCGTGGGGATTCATGCGGTACTTTGCAGACTCGAGCGCTGAGGCATTGGTCCAAGGCTTTTCAACCTAATTAAAGCCTTCATGACCAATCGGTCTTTCAGGGTTCGTATAAACAATGTCACATCGAACTCCCACATTTTACACAATGGAATTCCGCAAGGCTCGCCACTTTCTGTAGTTTTATTTATGATAGCAATTGAAGAAATAAATAGCATTGTAACTCGGCATAAAGATATTTACATCTCACTATATGCAGACGACGCTATCATCTTTACAAAAATAAAAAATATTGCTACAGTCAGAGCAAAATTTTCAGAAATCTTGTGGGGAGCAACCTCTGGGGCCTCTCTTGCCATTGACAAATGTCAACTATTACATATTTGTGGTAAACAACGTTGTAACCTTTCCGACATAGACTTTAACAGCCGCAAAGTTAAAGAGGTAAACTTTTTAAAAATATTGGGGATAACCTTCGACTACAAATTACTTTTCCAACAGCACTGCCAGATTTTAAGAAAACAACTGGAAACTAGATTTAACATCATTAAATTTTTATGATCTAAATATTCTTGCATACACATTAAGACTCTCATAGATATTACGCGCGCTTTAATGCTATCCAAAATTGACTATGGTCTGCCAATCTTCGGTTGGTGTGCTAAATCGCACTTAAAAAAGCTACAAGCCCCATATCACGGAGCGGTTCGTCGCGCCATTCACGCTTTTCCCACACCTCCAGTAGCGTGCACATTGGCAGAATCCGGTCTACCGAGTATCCAATCACGCGTAGAAGAAACTACAATGATGCTTATCCCGAAGCTGTACATCACGTCGACGCTGCTAAAAAGGATACATGCCGCTTAGAATACCAAAAACGTTTTTTGAGTGCACAAGAAGATCTTGGTGAGAAAACCTGGATTTACACCGACGGTTCTAAAGTCACCGACTCAACCACGTTTGCGGTTGTTGACTGCAACCGTAAAATAATTGCAGGAGGTAGGCTCCCGTCGTACAACTCCATATTCACAGCTGAAGCTTTCGCCATTCTCAAAGCATGCCAAGTCGCCTCCAAAAACGCTGGTAAATCTGTTATCTGCACAGACAGCCTCTCCTCTCTTTCCGCTATACGCAACTGGAATCACAATGACCCCACATCACAAGAAATTAGGCACATTTTAATTTCTCATCCAACAAAAATCACCTTACTCTGGGTTCCCAGTCATCAGGAATCCATGGCAATGAACTCGTTGACAAAGCCGCACAAGAGATGAGACTTACACCATCAATCCTTTTCGCTCCGTTTAACTGCAAGGATATAAAGTCGTATTCAGCTATACCTTAAAGAAAAGAAACTCTCCGAATGGGCACTCTTCATGCACAGGTACCAGATCATAAACCCAAATTGCATCAGTTTCAAGCCACCACCGAACGTACACAAACGGAAATGCGCGACCTTCATCCGCTTACGCATCGGGCACACACAATCCACACACCAACACATACTGACGGGAACGGCGCGACCAACTTGCCAACTATGCGGGGACGAGCTCACCATTGACCATATTCTGGACGCCTGCAGTCGATTACGCTCAATTAGATCTCTTTTATTTGGTACACATAGTCCCTCAAATTGTTCATGTAACCCCTCTTTTGAAAATATCTTAAAAATTAACAAATTTGTCCAAAGAGCTAACTGTATTAAATAAAGTAATAACCCACAAGTTTCGAGTCGAAGGCCCCCGTAGCTAGTACTCATTAAATTTATTAGGTTTAGTATTGTATACTAGATTTAATTTGTTTCATAAATAATAAAAATAATATACACAACTGAAAAAGTATCACAGTTTTCGGCGGCTTGTGGGCGTAGGGTGCGCGTGGCAAAAAGGTTATTGGCAAATCTATGGAGATACTTATGTATATAAAAAAGAGATATACATATGAAAAAATTAGGCGGATTATGGGCGTGCCAAAAAGTTTTTCGGCAAATCTATAGAAATTTACAAGATATAAAATAATGAAAAAAAATTACATTTTTCAAAAGTGTGGGCTTGACAGTTTTCGCCGGTCTATGGGCGTTGGAGTGGGCTAGCAAAAAGGTTTTTGGCAAATCTATAGCAAGTTACTGATCTATAGAAAAATTAATAAAAACACAGCATTTTTCCAGTGTGGGCAGGGTAGTTTTTAGCGGCTTGTGGGCGGTAGAGTGGTCGGGACAACAAGATTTTTGGCAAATCGAAAGAAATTTACAAGTAATAAAATAATGAAAAAAAATCAAATTTTTCAAAAGTGTAGGCGTGAGAGTCTTGGCCGGTCTATGGGCGTTGGAATGTACGTGTAACATTTTTCAAAGGTGTGGGTGTGACAGTTTTGGGCGGTTAGTGGGCGCTAGAGAGGGCGTGGCAAAAAGGTTTTCGGCAAACCTTTAGAAATTTACAAGATATAAAATAATGACAAAAAAATCACATTTTTGAAAAGTGTGGGCGTTACAGTTTTTAGGCAAAGCTAGAGAAATTTACAAGATTTTTGGTTTTTGCCAAATCTATAGAAAGTTACAAGATACATATATAAAAAATGAAAAAATTAGGCGGTTTGTGGGCGTGCAAAGAGTTTTTCGGCAAATCTATAGAAATTTACAAGATATAAAATAATGAAAAAAAAATCACTTTTTTCAAAAGTGTGGGCTTGACAGTTTTGCCCGGTCTATGGGCGTTGGAGTGGGCGTGGCAAAAAAGTATTTAGGCAAGTCTATAGAAATTTACAAGATACATACACAACTGAAAAATTATAACATTTTTCAAAGGTGTGGGTGTGTCAGTTTTGGGCGGTTTGTGGGCGTGGCAGAAATTTACAAGATTTTTGGTTTTTGGCAAATCTATAGAATGTTACAAGATACATATATAAAAAATGAAAAAATTAGGCGGTTTGTGGGCGTGCCAAAAAGTTTTTCGGCAAATTTATAGAAATTTACAAGATATAAAATAATGAAAGTGTGGGCGTTACAGTTTTTAGGCAAATCTATAGAAATTTACTAAATATATATAAAAATAAGTAAAAAAAACACACCATTTTTCAAAAGTGTGGGCGTGACAGTTTTGTGCGGCTTTTGGGCAAAAGGGTGGCAAAAAGGGTTTCGGCAAATCTATAGTAAGTTACTAGATATATAGAAAATTGAATAAAGCCACAACATTCTTCAAAAGTGTGTGCATGGCAGTTTTTGGCGGTTTGTGGGCGTTAGAGTAAGCGTAGCAAAAAGGTTTTCGGCAAATCTATAGTAAGTTACTAGATATATAGAAAAATGAATAAAAACACAGCATTTCTCAAAAGTGTGGGCATGACAGTTTTAGGCGGATTGTTGGCGTTGGAGTGGGCGTGGCAAAAAGTTGCTTGACAAATCAATAGAAATTTACAAAATATATAAAAAAATTAAAAAAAAATATCACAAAAATGTTCAAAAGTAAGGCCGTGACAGTTTTGGACGGTTTGTGGGCGCTAAAGTGGGTGTGCCAAAAAGTTTATCGGCAAATCTATAGAAAATTACAAGATATAAAATAATGAAAGTGTTGGCGTTACAGTTTTTAGGCAAATCTATAGAAATCTACAAAATTTATAAAGAAAAAATAAATAAAAACACTATTTTTCAAAAGTGTGGGCGTGACAGTTTTGAGCGGCTTGAGAGCGCTAGAGTGGGCGTGGCAAGAAGCATTTCGGCAAATCTATATTAAGTTACTAGATATATAGAAAAATGAATAAAACCACAGCATTTTTCAAAAGTGTGTGCATGGCAGTTTTTGGTGGTTTGTGGGCGCTAGAGTGGGCGTGGCAAAAAGCATTTCTGCAAATCTATAGTAAGTTACTAGATATATAGAAAAATGAATAAAACCACAGCATTTTTCAAAAGTGTGTGCAAGTTATCCAGCCCATGATTCAGGGGCCCTTACCCAATTTATAAACAATTTTTCAAAATCCAATCTCATCGATTGATTTGCCTTGGATCCCAAAGTTGCACTTCGCCGGCTTGTAAACAAACCAAACTTAACGTAAACACAGCACCCTCTTGATCGAATTTAACGTAAACACAACTTCCTCTTGGAGACCAAACATATTGCGCATTGGGGACCAACTTATTGCGTATCAATCAAACTGCAATGGTCAACATAATTGAATTTCACAACGCAATGGTAAGATTTCAAGCCCTTGGCTCTCTTCCAAACGAAGTTCCTAGAGCGTCTCCTAAGAGAACATTTCTCCAAAAAGAAAAGCCTCTGGCCGAGGTTGATTGGGCTCCGATGAAGAATCAAAAGATCAGTCTTCATCGGGCGACAAGCGAGAATGGTTAATAGAATCAATCTGTAAAAGTAAAATGACTAGTAATAGTGGATTAGCATAACGGATTATCACCAAATATTGTAATTGAAAAACGTTTGAAATAAAAAATATATTTTTTTATAAAATTTGTACGCAACAAATTTAATTGGCGCCCAACGTGGGGCAGCGTCTAAAAAAATTCCAAAAAAATGATTTACGAACAATAAGTTAAATAAAAACGGGAATCACGCTGCCTCAAAACCCTCAAAACCCACCAAATCATAATTCAGTGATCGCGATAAAACAACTGGCAATCAATTAATGCAATAAACCAGTTTTAATAATCCGACACAAAAAGGTGATAGTGGTAACAAATTCAATTGGCAAACAATTAATGAAATAAACCAATTGAAATTTCATTATATATAAAAGGTAGTCCAAAAAAGTAAAAAATACTATTACAAATACGCTATAAAATCATCAAATCAGAACCCAAACAAAAGTGAATAATCGATTAAAGAAGAGCCCCTTGAACACAGTGAATTAACAAATGTAAAAACAACAAGTGGAAAAAAAATATACAAAAAAAATCTCAACAGACTCAAAAAAACATTGACACACACACGGAAAACTTAAATAATTAAAATTTAACCCAAAGAAGGAAGGAAGACCACAAGTCATCACCATTCTACACTCTCAGCTAGGAAAACAGCGTGAGAAGATAATTGTACTTTTACTTAATAAAATAACACAAATAGAAATAAAAAAATGTATGGTCAGAGAACTAGGGCAAATAAACCATTTCTTTACCGAAATTGTACAAGTTTTTAAGCAATCCATATGAGTAATTAATCTGGTAAATTTATAAAATAAATTTAAAACAAAAAAAAAAAAAAAATATGTAGGATGGAGAGAAGCGGCAGAAACTGCCATGGGAATGTACAAAATTCAAAGCGAGCAATACTTAATTGCTTTAACCATCCTTAGCAACAAAATCATGGGAGCAGCTCATGACGCGCTCACCAACCATGGTACGGTTTTAAACTTTCAAGCGATACTCTCAAGACTGGATTTTATTTACAATGATAAAAGACCGATCCACGTTTTGGAAGCTGAACTGAGTATCCTTAGACAAGGACGGCTGACCATCACCGAGTTTTACAACGAGGTAAACAAAAAAATGACTCTACTAATAAACAAGACAATAATGACGTACGGAAAGGACAGCGAAATTACTAAAGAAACAAACTGGATCATCAGAAGCAATGCTCTCAGAATCTTCATCTCCGGATTAAATGGATCCATTGCTGAAACGTTGTTTTCACTAAACCCTCCTGATTTACCCAACGCATTGGCGAAATGCCAAGAATTAGAATCAAATAATTTTCGGGCACAATTTGCCAACAAATATTTCGGATTCAGAAACGAAAACGGAAGCCCGGGAAATAACCTGAGACTTAACCCGGTAAATACCAAACCATTCAACAACTCCCCAAATAAGCCAAACAACAACCAGAACAATAATTGGCCACAAAATAGAAATCCTGGCCCAAACAACTACGGAAACACCAATTTCAATACTAAATATCAACCTAAACCAGTTCCAATGGAGGTCGATGTTTCCTGGAAAAACCAGAATCGACCAAATAACAACTATCCCCGCCCGGGCAATAACTTCAACAGAGGATACAATAACAACAATGGACAAAACCACAATAATTTCCAGCAGAGAAATTATAATAACCAAAACTACACTCAAAATACGGAGCGGCCCTTCCCATTGAAGAGGGAAGCCACCGGAACAGTGAGCCAGGCGGCTCAGAAGGGAATGAGGACCAACAACATCAATGAGAAATATTTTTTAGAGCAGGGCCCCTCAGAGGACTGCCACACCTATCAAGAGTAGACCCCAAAACAAAAAGAAAATTCAACGTGTTAATTGACACGGGAGCTTCCTCTTGCTATGTTAGGAAGGGGATATACGAAGATAGAAAAGAGTTAGCAATTTATAAACGGGTATCCACTGTTCGTGGGTACTCGATTATAAAATATTACTACCACATAACAATATTCAATGTGAAGCACCTTTTCTATGAGTTAGAAGGGCTAGAATCAGATCTGCTAGTTGGCTACAATTTGTTAAAAAGAAATGGAGCCAAAATAAATGCGGAAGAAGGAACGTTAGAATACAGTGGCAGGCAAAAAGGAAAAATTACTGTATTGTGACGACAAGATTAAAAAAGAGTCGCGTAAAATAGAAAGTAAAAACACTCTTCCATTAAGGGAATACATAATAAAAAAATATTTTGACAACCAAAAGGTGAATAACACAGAATCAATTATCGTAGAAGGAAGTTTGAGTAGCTCGGGATCGGAGTGTCCTAAGCAAGCCAGCGTTGAATTATCCGCTAACAAGAAAATTAAAAGTTTGGAAAAAAATAAACCCAAACACGCCGACGATGATAATTCCGTCACAGGGAATATAAACAACTTAACAACTTCAAATCAGGCTAAAGATTTGGAGTGTAAGGTTGTAGAAATAATTGAAAAAGAACATTCTAATATTGATATGCAAATTCCTTTTCGGACAGACATTAGAGGTGAAATAAATACTGTCCATGACAGACCTATTTACCAAACTCTACTCTTTCATGGAAAGTTTCACCCCAAAAATAATTTACACGCCTGGAACAACCAACTTTGTAGCCGATGCGCTATCGAGGATCTAGCTAAAACAAATATCAGACAGAGATACCGAACAATCAAGCTCAGATCAAAACACTCAGCATTCTGCCGAGAGTAGTTTTGAGAATGTGATTCACGAGACCCGTAAGCCTCTGAACCAGTTTCAACAGCAACTGCTGATAGCTACGGGGAGGTTACAATACATGAGTCTCTGAAAATTTTCGACAAAACCAGACACATAATTGAATACGACACGACTGAAAACCTAGTAAATATATTAAAAGAATATTTACCACCCGACGTAGTGGTGGGAATTCACTGCACCCTAGAGGACTTATATCACATACAAATTCCACTTAAAAACAACTTCACTAACAAATTTCTCTTCACGAGAATATTTTTACAAGACGTAGAAAATGACGAAGACAAAGCAATCATAATAGAAGAAACCCACAGCCGAGCCCATAGGGGACTCGAAGAAAACCACAAACAAATTAACAGACTATACTATTGGCCAAATCTATACGTAAAATTAAAAGAATATATAAAAAACTGCACCATTTGTAATGAAAACAAATACAACAGGCACCCAGTCAAAATCCCTATTGGAGAGGCTCCTATCCCATCTAGTGAAGGAGAAAACCTTCACATTGACATTTATTACGCACAGAGCTTTACCTTTTTAACTTGCATTGATTCATACTCGAAATTCCTGGCAGTAAAGCAAATACAGAATAAATTTAATATTGAAAACAGCGTAATGGAACTACTCCAACAGTTTCCCCGCGCTAAAATGCTAATGACTGATAATGAACCGAGCTTTACTTCTGCTCAATTCAAGTCCTTTGCGCAGAGATGTGGCTTATCTTTGCATTACACCGACCCCAGACATAGCACTTCAAACGGACAGGTAGAACGAGCACACTCGACGTTGACTGAACTAGCGCGCTGCATAAAAGAAGAATTCAATTTGTTAGATTACCCCGAAATAATTATCAGAGCGGCTAAAGAATACAATTAAAGTATTCATTCCACTACTAACCAGAAACCGTTCGACATTTTATACAATAAAATTAAACACGAGAATATGCCACAGGTATTAAAAAACACTCATACAAAAATGTTAGAGACGCATAACAAGGACAGAAAAGAAAAAGAATACCAAGTAGGACAAGTAGTATACGAAAAAAAATATGGGGAACGAAATAAACTAAAACCATAATATAAAAAGCAGGTCGTCAAAGAAAATCTAGCAAACAAGATAGTAATTAATAACAGAAACAGAATTATACACAAGGACAATATTAAGTCATAATAAATTTTACTTTACAGAAAAATGCACCTCGTACTACACTTAATATCATTCATACTGGCGGTCAAAGCAGAAATAATCGACTACTCGATCCATGACTTCTTCATATGCAAAGACAAAAAAGATGTACTGACGTACGAGACATACGCTGACCTATTTCATGTTACCAATTTGAGCCTGTGCAGAGAAATCATCGACTTAGAATCAGACTACACAAGGGAGGACAAAAACATAAGGTCCCAATGGGAAATAAAATATGACTTGCAAGTAATAGAATTAATTTTGGCACAATAATTAACATCTCGACCCAAAAGGGGAATAAACAAGCTAGGCACCATTTGGAAGTGGCTAGCGGGAACCCCAGATCATGACAACTTTATTTGAATTCAAGATCAAATAAACGATCTAATTGAAAATAATAATCAACAACATGTTGTCAACTCAAAATTATTCAAAGAAATCAAATCACTTTCAGACCATTTCAAAAATGTTTTTCTAGACCAAGAGCTACCACTAAGAAAGCACCGTTTGCGCTTGCTAACGTTTGAATTACAAAATTTAGTCGACACGATAACGCTTGCCAAAATTGACGTTTTTAGTACTAAAATCCTAAATAATGAAGACATAAAAGAAATTTTAGTTCACGAGCATAAACCTGTATTTATCACGGATCTAATGGACATTTCTGTGTTCAAGATCGTATTGCACAATGAGCTTCTTGTAATCTATATAAAATATCCCATAATTACAAATAGGTGCGAAATGTATCACGCAAGATCAATTGCTCAGAAAGATGGAAAGCTTCAAATAAGTAGCCAGGTCACGAAATGCGAGAATAATTTTTACGAAATAACTAATTTTAAGAAAGAACTTTTCAATAATTATTGCACGATAAGTAAAAATAAAACCTGTTTCACCAAATTATTAAAGAAAGAAAAATCAATTTGTACGAAGATTCGTGAAAAAAATAAAAGAAAAGATGTTATTCAGGAAGGTGCAGTTCTAATTAACGGAAACAACTTTGTCAACAATTCCCAACTAGATGGGACATACCTAATAACATTCAATAGCACCACGATCATAAACAATATTCCTTACAATAATTTTAAAAATAAGATATCAGAATATATTACAACTAGCCATTTCATTTAGAAATATCAAACTATGTCAAATCAAACAATTCAGAACTTACGCTCGATAATATCAACATACTAAATCCATTTATACAAATCCATAGTTGGAAAATTCCAAACATATTAATATTATTAGTATTAATCATTATATACTTAATCACGAAATTATTGATAAAATTCAAACATATTGTAACCAAGCAAAAACGGCCAGAACCAGCTCAAGCAAATACTGAAGGAGAATTTTTGACAGTGTTAAATGAACATCTTAATGAAATTAATAATGAAGCGGGGCGCATCATTTTAGGAGGGGGAGAGTTATCCAACCCATGATTCAGGGGCCCTTACCCAATTTATAAACAATTTTTCAAAATCCAATCTCAACGATTGATTTGCCTTGGATCCCAAAGTCGCACTTCGCCGGCTTGTAAACAAACCAAACTTAACGTAAACACAGCTCCCTCTTGATCGAATTTAACGTAAACACAACTTCCTCTTGGAGACCAAACATATTGCGCATTGGGTACCAACTTATTGCGTATCAATCAAACTACAATGGTCAGCATAATTGAATTTCACAACGCAATGGTAAGATTTCAAGCCTTTGGCTCTCTTCCAAACGAAATTCCTAGAGCGTCTCCTAAGAGAACATTTCTCCAAAAAGAAAAGCCTCTGGCCGATGTTGATTGGGCTCCGATGAAGAATCAAAAGATCAGTCTTCATCGGGCGACAAGCGAGAATGGTTAATAGAATCAATCTGTAAAAGTAAAGTGACTAGTAATAGTGAATTAGCATAACGGATTATCACCAAATATTGTAATTGAAAAACGCATGGCAGTTTTTGGCGGTTTGTGGGCGCTAGAGTGGGCGTGGCAAAAAGGTTTTCGGCAAATCTATAGTAAGTTACTAGATATATAGAAAATCGAATAAAACCACAGCATTTTTCAAAAGTGTGTGCAAGTTATCACCCTCAGGCGCTAATACTTCTTACGGTAAATGTAAACAATATTCCATAACCAAATTCAAGACCAGCGCCAAGTATTTTTCTTTGTAAACAACATTTCATATGACACTTATGTCAGTCAGCACTATACCATTAGATGCAAACCACAGTAAACCAATGCTCAATATTTGTCCCCACTTAAAGCTGCAGCTGGTTAACATAAACAATATAATTTCTCTATAATTCAACTTTGGCTTAGCACCAAACCACTTAAAGCTCAGCATCAGAGATCGGCCACGCAGCTGGTCAACATAAACAATATTTTGTTTGTCCCTCGCTCCAAAATCATAACATAGCCCAGTCGCATGACCTTCAATAACATTTTCTCTCTCAGAACTTTTGTCCCGATCAAAAATAAGCTTTCGGCAAGCTGTGAGCTTTCAAGAAAGAAGCTTTAGCATATCTTAGCTGATATGCAGCATAAGTCCACAATTGTATTTCAGTTCAAATTTTGGCTTTAAATAAATCGGAAGTTTCTTTCCCTACAAAAATAAATTTTTTTCCAATACGTGTTCCCGCATTGGTTAATTGGCGCCCAAACGTGGGGCTCGCGTGTAATAAAACCACAGAAAAGGATATAAGGATAATTCCCTTTAAAAACTCCTTAGTGTAAACGCGAGTGAACGAATCCGATACAAGCTGTGAACTCAAAAATGAAAAACCAAGCGCTGAAACTAATTTTCAAAAAGTATTGAAACAAATGTGTATTGCGCACTTAAAAATTTCAAAAAAATTTGAAAAAAATATTGTGTTTGGCGATTTCAAGGTGCGCGCTCATACCGATTAACTACAGAATATCGGCACGCCGCAACCAAAACAATACTAGTGAATGCGCCGCTCATACCGATTAACTATAAAATATCGGCACACGGCGTATGTCCATAAACCATACTTAGAAGGAAGACCATATAAACCATATTCAGAAGGAAGACCCCCTAAAGTTTAAGCCATATTTAGAAGGAAGACCCCTTACAGAAGACCATCCAAGTGAGCTTCGCGGATTAAATTTTTTTTTAAATTTAATTTTATTTTATTAAAACATAGTTTATTTAAGAACAAATATTAAAATTTCTTTATATCTATAAATTTTTTATATTAATTAATAATTAATCATATATTATATATTCCGTAAAAATAAGAGGAAATAAGAAAAACTGGACGACCATGGCTCAAAATAATAGTTTGACAGCTGATGTAATCGCTGAATTAATTGCCAATAAAACCAAAGCTCTTCAAGAACAAATTGCAGAATTAAAACTTCAATTCAATTCAAATTTGAATGTTGTACAAGAATATACAGCCACACAGATAAACGATCAGGTTAAATGTGACGAATCATTTGACGTGATTAAATCAATTCCAGAGTTCGGAGGTAATTATAACAGTTATGTTAGTTGGCGCGAAGCAGCATGTTGCGCAATGAGAGCAAATGTTGAGCAAATGACACTTTAACTAATCACGGTACAGTCCTAAATTTTGACGCAATATTATCTAGATTGGATTTCGCCTACAGCGACAGGCGACCAATTTACATTATAGAGCAGGAGCTTAGTGTACTGAGACAAGGTAATATGACCGTCTTGGAATATTATAATTTAGTTAATAAAAAATTAACACTTTTAATAAATAAGACAATAATGACATACGGTGACAAAGCTAACGTTATTCAGGAAATGAATAACAAAAATAGAGATAACGCTTTACGAATCTTCATTACAGGCCTCAATGGTTCCTTATCAGAAGTTTTGTTTTCATTAAAACCCGAAAATTTGCCTAATGCTTTGGCAAAAGCCCAAGAGCTTAAAGCAAATTATCAAAGAGCCCATTTTGCATACAATCATTATGCCAATTCCAAACAGAATAGTAATTCTAATAATAAAAATCAGCAAAAAGGATCCGATAACCCACATAAAACAAGCCATAGATATGATAACAATTTACGTTTCAATCGAGTTGCTAATAATCAAGCCCAAAATACAAATACAAATGTTTTTGCTCAGAGCAATAATACTCCGCAACCCCCCCAAGTTCCAATGGACATAGATAGGTCCATTCAGGTATTAAATAGACCCCCATATAATCAGAATCTAAATCAGAATCAGAATCAAAATCAGAATCAAAATGTTTACCAAGGAAAGAAACGGGAACCTGCCCCACCTTCAAGTCAACAACCAAATAAAGTTATGCGCATTAATAATTTAAACGAGGACCATTTTTTAGAGGAAGAGCCGGAGAACTCCCACACATCTTCAGGCGAGACAGAAAATTAAATAAAACTTTAAAAATACTTATTGACACGGGTGCTACCTCGTGCTATATAAAATAAGGCATTTACAATAATCCCCAAGAATTAGTTATTAAGAAAAGAGTAAAAACTGTAAATGGCTACAGCATTATTACACATTTTTCCGAAATTATGATTTTCGATAAGAAGCATAGGTTTTATGAAATAAGTAATTTAGAATCAGATTTATTGATGGGTTATAAATTATTGAAAGAATTAAATGCTATTATAGATCTTTCAAAAGGAACTTTAAATATTCAAGGTAAAATAGAAGTAATAAACTGCATAAACCCAGCTGAAGACACAGTTGGTAATTTGCAAAGTTCAGATGAAGACTCAAAAGTAGCTTCATATCTGCATTCCCAAAATAAGAAAGAGCAAACGTTTTTTCCCTTATTCCAAGTATCTGACACAGAATCATCGTCATTAAGTGACAATGATTACCCACATGCTATCGAAGACAATAACGATAGTAACCCTGAACCAAAGGCCAAAAAGAAGAAGGTAAAAATGAGCAGACGCCGTAGACCGTCGATATCCTCAAATACCAGTAATTCCTCTGTCTTTTGTAAAGTAAATCACACCGTTAACGAAACGGAGGGTTTAAATACCCTAGAACATAAAATTGTTCAAGAAATACAGGCAAAGCATTCACAGATTCAAACATATCTTCCCTTTAGAACAGATATTAAAGGCGAGATAAGAACATTGAATGAAAATGCCATTTATAGTAAACAATATCCTTATCCTCATTCAGTTAACACCTTTGTTAACCAGGAAATAAAAAGGATGTTGAGCGAAAACATTATAAGACCCAGTAAAAGTCCTTATAATTCCCCAGTATGGGTAGTAGGAAAAAAGGGTTATAATGAGGACGGCAGTAAAAAAAATCGATTAGTGGTCGATTTTAAAAAATTAAACGATAATACTATACCCGACAGGTATCCAATGCCTGATCCAACCATTATTTTGTCAAATTTAGGTAAAGCTCGGTTTTTCTCAACAATTGATTTGGAATCGGGATTCCATCAAATATTGATGAAAAACGAAGACATAGAAAAAACTGCTTTTTTTATTAACAACGGAAAATATGAATTCCTCAGGTTACCTTTTGGATTGGCAAATGCGCCAAGAATCTTTCAAAGGGCCATGGACAATATTTTACGTGATAAAGTTGGGAAAACTTGTCACATATATATGGATGACATAATAGTTTTTTCCGAAACAGCCGAGGAGCATTACTATGATTTACAAGAAATCATAGACATATTATTTCAAGCCAACATGAAAATATCATTAGAAAAATCAAAATTTTTCAGAAAAGAAACTGAATTTTTAGGTTATATTGTTTCATATAAAATAATAAAAACAGACCCACAAAAGATTAAAACCATTATAGATTATCCACCCCCCAGTAATATAAAAGAATTGCGAGGTTTTCTAGGCTTATCCGGTTATTACAGAAAATTTGTACAAAATTACGCTAATATAGCTAAACCATTAACAAAATTACTTCAGGGCCATAATGGCATGGTAGCGAAACACATGTCCAAAAAAACACAAATAACTTTAGATGAAGAGAGTTTTTTAGCATTTGAGAATTTAAAATCCCATTTAACTGCAAACATTGAATTAAATCAACCAGATTATTCAAAAAAATTTATATTATTCACTGATGCATCCGACATAGCCATAGGAGCAGTCTTATCGCAAGATAACAAACCCATCACTTTTGTTTCGAAAACACTGAATAAAACAGAAAGAAATTATGCAACTAACGAAAGAGAATTATATGCCATAGTTTGGGCATTAAAAACCCTTAGAAATTACCTATATGGAGTAACAAATCTAGAGATACAAACAGACCATCAACCACTTTCTTTTGCAGTTTCTGCACGCAACCCAAATTCAAAAATGAAAAGATGGCATGCTTTTATTGAAGAATTTTCACCTAAAATTTACTATAAACCCGGCAAAACTAATGTAGTTGCACACGCCTTATCAAGAATTGAAATAAATAACATTTCCAACATAAATCATTTGTCCGATTCATCTGATGATGAAACTATTCATTCAGCCGAAAGTAGTTATGAAGTTGTAATAGAAGAGACTAATAAGCCATTGAATCAATTTAAACAACAATTACTTATTTCAAAAAATAATTTTACAATCCGCGAAAAAATTGACATTTTTAATAAAACCAGGCACATTATAGAGTATGATACAGTTGACAATTTACTAACTATACTTAAAGAGTTCCTTCAACCAAACCTTACTACAGGAATCCATTGCACACCTGAAGATTTATACGAAATACAAAAAATGCTAAAACATACTTTCACAAATAGGTTTTTATACATAAAAAAGTTTGCCTATGATATTACAAATATAAACGATCAAGAAATAATTATAGAAGAAACACACGCCCGCGCTCATAGAGGTTTTGACGAAAACCTTAAACAAATTCTTAAATATTAATATTGGCCAAAATTATACGAAAAATTAAAACAACACATTCGCAATTGCGAAATTTGCAACAAAAATAAATACAACAGACATCCAAAACAGATCCCTATATCCAAAGCACCCATTCCACTTAAAGAAGGTGAACAATTACACATTGATATTTTTTATGCTCAAAAATTAACGTTTTTAACTTGCATTGATGCCTATTCAAAATACTTAGTAGTAAAATCAATAGAAAATAAATCAAACATGGAATCTAAAATTTTAGAACTAATCCAGCCATTTCCATTTGCTAAATCCATCATGATGGATAACGAGCCAGTTTTTTCTTCAGCCCAGTTTAAATCGGCAATGGAACGTGCCGGTTTAATTATTTATTATACAGACCCCAGACACAGTTTAACTAATGGACAAGTAGAAAGAGTTCACTCAACTCTAATTGAAATAGCCCGTTGCATTCAAGAAGAATATAAATTAATGGACTACACTGAAGTTATATACCGATCAGTAAAAGAATATAATAATACAATACAATCAACCACACAACATAAACCATACGACATATTATTTAACAGAACAGATCATACGGATTTACCAAAGAGGTTAGATGCAGTTCAAGAAAAAATGTTAGAGCACCATAATAAAAAAAGAACATCAAAAAATTATCAAGTAGAAGTTATTTATGAGAAAAAACACGGCGAACGAAACAAATTACAACCAAGATATAAAAAACAGACAGTTAAAGAAGATTTGGGCAATAAAGTTAAAATAAATAATAGAGACCGTATAATCCACAAAGATAATATTAAATTCTAACATATTTTTACATTTTTATATTATTTTTTTTTAGAATGTATATTTTATATATATTATACGTCCTTTTACCATTTTGTGCACCGGATATTATTGATTATTCACACGAGGACTTTATTTTACTTGAAGACACAGATAATCTTTTTTTATACGAAGATTATGGAGAACTTTTTCACATTACTAACTTAAGTTTTTATACGGATATTTTTAAACAAGAATTAATATATGCAAAGGAAATAAATTCAAGTCGGTTGGGAATTTGATAGGGAATTAAAATTAGTAACCACACTATTTTCACAGCTTACACCCCATAAAATTAATAAACGTGGCATAAATGAACTTGGAACAATTTTTAAATGGATTACAGGCACACCAGACCATAATGACATGTTAGCAATTCAAAATAAAATCAATGACCTCATAGAAAACAACAATAAACAAAATAAAATTAATTCTGCAATTTTCAAAGAAATTATCAAAACTACATATTTGTTAAAATCCCTTCATTATGACCAACAATTCCAAATGAGAAAACATCGATTAAAACTGTTGTCAATAGATTTACAAAATTTACTTGATACAATTACATTTTCAAAAGCCAAAGTTTTATATCCCCAAATTTTAAATAATCATGAAATGGCAGAAATATTTACCCATGAAAAATTTAATGTAACTTTAATAGATTTATTAGATGTTTCCAGTTTTTCAATAGTTTCATACAAAGGTTTAATCATCTTGTTTATTAAATATCCCATTATTAATCATAATTGTAAGTTGCACCACGCCAAAGCTATATCCCAGAAAGATGGAAAATTACTAATTGATGACAAAATTGCTAAATGTAATAACACATATTACCCCATTGCAAACTTTAAAAAGGAAATTTATAATACTTTTGCTCAAATAAAATGTATAGAAAATTGCTTTGTAAACTTATTAAATAGAAAATTTACAAATTGTAAGAAAATAGCTGAAAAAAATAAACCAATAGAATTCATAGCAGTTGGCGCTATTTTAGTATCAGGAACAAATGTTATAAACGAAACATGGTATACAGGAACTTATCTAATTACTTTTAAAACACAAGAAACCATAAATAATTTTACATTTGTCAATACCAAACAAAAATTGTTAAATTATATTGAACACAATAGACTTACAAATTACTTAATTAACGAATATTTACAAAGCAATGACACTGAACTAAAACTTCAAAATACAAAACTGTTATCACCTATTTTGATTCCAATTGAACAAAATCACACAGAAATCACATTCATATTAATTTTAATTATTTTAATATTCCTCATGTTAAAGCTTCTTAAATATTTATTCCCAAAATTAAATTTAAACCCCATCAAACTTATAAATTTAAAAGCATTTTTCAAAAGAAAACCAAAACAAAATCATAAATCTGAGATTGAAATTGAAACTTTGAAATCATTAAGTGACAAAATAGATCAATTATCCCATTAAGAATCGGGGACGATTCATTTTAAGAAAGGGAGGAGTTATACCCTCAGGCGCTAATACTTCTTACGGTAAATGTAAACAATATTCCATAACCAAATTCAAGACCAGCGCCAAGTATTTTTCTTTGTAAACAACATTTCATATGACACTTATGTCAGTCAGCACTATACCATTAGATGCACACCACAGTAAACCAATGCTCAATATGTCCCCACTTAAAGCTGCAGCTGGTTAACATAAACAATATAATTTCTCTATAATTCAACTTTGGCTTAGCACCAAACCACTTAAAGCTCAGCATCAGAGATCGGCCACGCAGCTGGTCAACATAAACAATATTTTGTTTGTCCCTCGCTCCAAAATAATAACATAGCCCAGTCGCATGACCTTCAATAACATTTTCTCTCTCAGAACTTTTGTCCCGATCAAAATAAGCTTTCGGCAAGCTTTGCATTTTCTCTCTCAGAACTTTTGTCCCGATCAAAATAAGCTTTCGGCAAGCTTTGAGCCTTCAAGAAAGAAGCTTTAGCATATCTTAGCTGACTTGCAGCATAAGTCCACAATTGTATTTTAGTTCTAATTTTGGCTTTAAATAAATCGGAAGTTTCTTTCCCTACAGAAATAAATTTTTTTTCCAATATGTGTTCCGCATTGGTTAATTGGCGCCCAACGTGGGGCTCGCGTGTAATAAAACCACAGAAAAGGATATAAGGATAATTCCCTTTAAAAACTCCTTAGTGTAAACGCGAGTGAACGAATCCGATACAAGCGCTGAAACTAATTTTCAAAAAGTATTGAAACAAATGTGTATTGTACACTTAAAAATTTCAAAAAAATTTGAAAAAAATATAAAAATACTACAAAATATCGGCACGCCGCAACCAAAACAATACTAGTGAATGCGCCGCTCATACCGATTAACTATAAAACATCGGCACACGGCGTATGTCCATAAACCATACTTAGAAGGAAGACCATATAAACCATATTCAGAAGGATTTAATTTAATTTAATTTAATTTAATTTTATTTTATTAAAACATAGTTTATTTAAGAACAAATATTAAAATTTCTTTATATCTATAAATTTTTTATATTAATTAATAATTAATCATATATTATATATTCCGTAAAAATAAGAGGAAATAAGAAAAACTGGACGACCTCATAAATAGTTTTGAAAATCTAACCATGGCTGAAAATAATAGTTTGACAGCTGATTTAATCGCTGAATTAATTGCCAATAAAACCAAAGCTCTTCAAGAACAAATTGCAGAATTAAAACTTCAATTCAATTCAAATTTGAATGTTGTACAAGGATATACAGCCACACAGATAAACGATCAGGTTAAATGTGACGAATCATTTGACGTGATTAAATCAATCCCAGAGTTCGGAGGTAATTATAACAGTTATGTTAGTTGGCGCGAAGCAGCATGTTACGCAATGAGAATGTACAAAGAAGGAAGTAGGAAGTATGTAGGTGCTCTAACAATATTAAGAAATAAAGTAACAGGAAGAGCAAATGACTAATCACGGTACAGTCCTAAATTTTGACGCAATATTATCTAGATTGGATTTCGCCTACAGCGACAGGCGACCAATTTACATTATAGAGCAGGAGCTTAGTGTACTGAGACAAGGTAATATGACCGTCTTGGAATATTATAATTTAGTTAATAAAAAATTAACACTTTTAATAAATAAGACAATAATGACATACGGTGACAAAGCTAACGTTATTCAGGAAATGAATAACAAAAATAGAGATAACACTTTACGAATCTTCATTACAGGCCTCAATGGTTCCTTATCAGAAGTTTTTAGCTGTTTGTGGACGGTAGAGTGGTCGTGAAAACAAGCTTTTTGGCAAATCTATAGAAATTTACAAAATATATACACAACTGAAAAAGTTTAACATTTTTCAAAAGTGTGGGTGTGACAGTTTTGGGCGGCTTGTGAGCGCTAGAGTGGGCGTGGCAAAAAGCATTTCGGCAAATCTATAGAAATTTACAAGATATAAAATAATGAAAGTGTGGGAGTTACGGTTTTTAGGCAAATCTAAAGAAATTTACTAAATATATAAGTTATGAACCCTCTTCCCGCACCCTTTGTCTTACCCCCTCCCACCAGTCTGCCTCACACGCGCTCGCCTGACGATCACTCAACTCCCGCTGCGCCACTTGACGGTCAACCACTCCTAAGTGCATTCCGTGAGAACGCTGACTTCGCCCCCTCCCTCATCCATCAACACAACAGTGTATCCAATGAACCGCCGGACGTCAGAACGCTGACTTCGCCTCCCCGCCTTGCCCTCTAACTTGACGACGCATTCGACAGCCGCGCCGGCTACAATGTGCTGCGTCCGCAATCGACACTTTGTTGCTGGGAGCAGCGCAGCCGCCGGATATTGGGCAAGCGACCGCTGACGTAGCGTGGTACACATTTCGGGCACTGGCCCACAGCCGCTGACATAGCGCGGCCCACGTTTCGGCCACTTACCCAGCAACTTCGCGGGGTCGACCCCCTCCCTACGCTGGCGGCAGAACGCTGCACTCAGCAAGGGAGCCGGAGGGCTAGTGATAGCCAGTACCAAGGCCAGAAATCAGTCTTCTGCGGACACCAGATCGATACGCTTGCTGATATCCTAACTCTTCTTGTAATCCCTTAAGTTTGACTAATAAAGATTGTAACGTTCTGTAAATCACCGCTGTTATTTGACTTCGGAGAATCCTGGGGAGTACAAGGCGACATTCCACAAAGATTCCAGAATGCTTCTGCTAATGACTAGGTGAGCTGTACTGTGACGAGAGCTCGTCACGGCACCCAGCAACTATGAGTTGCATAACTGGCGCCCGAACAAAAAGAACAAATGAAACAAACAAAAAAATAAAAAACAAAAAATAAAACAAACGAAATGAAATGAAATGAAGTGAAATTAAAACAAAAAAAAAGAATAAGTTGGAATGTGGAAAAATTAGAAAAATTAGAGTGACAGTGATGTGATGTGACAGTGAACAATCAAACGTTAAAAACGACCACCCGCCGCGGTGGGAATGCCCCTACAGTCTGTAGCGGGAACATCATTCTACACGGGCGTAAAAAAGTCGTACATAAGAAAATTAAAAGACCACCCGCCACAGCGTTAATACTGTCTCCATCCAGGAGTGATATACGCGGGCGCAAAAGCGTCTTCATAAGAAAATAATAATAAAGGCCTATGTAACGACCCACTGCGGCGATTTGCTTACACTCGCTGTAACCTATTCGCGAGTGCAATGTGCATAGTGCCGAAGAAAAAAGGAATAAATAAAATTAAAAGATAAAATAATCACAAACTCTAACTAAAATACGTGGTAATCTGCTGGAGAGGCTGAGTGGTGTGGAAGCACCCGAGAAAGCTGCCCAGTAGATTGTGTGGCAACCGTACCATTAGTAGGCCAAGGCCAAAAAGGAAGAATACGGACCACCGCACCCAGTTCACTAAAATTGACTCGTCACTGTCCGAAAACCGAAACCACAAGAAAAAAAAAAAAAAACCGAAACCACAAAAAAAAAGAGAAAAAAGAAAAAAAGAATTACTATTTGAATTTTCTAAAAAGAAAAAATCTTTACCTTTCCTCAGATTTTAAGAAGAATATAACATACAAGAACACATGGCTCAACACGCATACATCAATTGTTAAGGGTTAGTGAAACCATATCTACATCCAGGTTGCGCTTTTCTAAAGTAAAAAATAAAAATCTAAATATTGACTTCCTAAAATAAGAACTAAAAAAAAAAAAAAAAAAAAAAAAAAAAACGAACTCTTGGTCTTGGCCTGTCCGATCCTATCCGCTTCCGATACCCCCACGCTCGTAGTAATGGAAGAAATTAAAGAATCCCTTAACGCGCTCCTTGCTCAGTTGACCGGGTTGCAGGACGATATGAAAAAGATAAATGGTAGGCTCAGTACGCTAGAAACCGAAAACGACCGAGCAATCCGGTGGTCACGCCTCCGGTGCCATTGGCGCGTGCGCGCAATGAATACGAATTGAGCGAAGTCTTTACGCTTCCAGATTGCGTCAAGGAACTCCAAACATTCGAAGGTCAAGCCGAGAGATACGTTTCTTGGGTGAACCGTGCGCAGGCAATTCTGAACGATTACGAGGTCATCAAAGGGAGACCCCTGTTCCGCGCCATAGTCTGTCACATTAGGCAAAAAATAAGAGGTGAGGCTGAGGAAGCGCTTGACTCTTATGGGGTTCTAGACGACGACTGGCCGGAAATTAAGAGAGTTCTGGCACTGCACTACGCGGACAAGCGCGATGTGCGTACGCTTTCCCTTATCCTCAACGGATTGAAGGCTATGGGATGTCCAATGGAGGCAGTTAGGGCCCTCTCAGAACACTCAAGGGACAAGGCTCTTGACGTCTTTTTCCGGGGAGTCGGCAATGATGCCTCTAGGCTACTGGTCATGCGCAGACCAAAAGATTTACAAGAAGCATACTTCTTTTGCAAGGAGTTACAGGCTGTTGCCCCGAGAGGGGGTCACTTTACCCAGTCCTCCGCGCCGGCGAGTTTCGTACCAAATACCCGGTTCTACCGGCCGCCAAACGCTCCTCGCTTTTCTTCCCCCTATCAGGGAAACAGTAGACCTTCATCAGGCTCGGGATATGGTGGGCCCCAAAACAATAACCGCTTCCAGGGCCCGAGACCAGCCATTAAAATGGAGTCGAACCGGTCGGGCCAATCCCACCGCTCAGATTATAGGTCCCACCAGAGGGAGGGTTCTGGAATAAAGCGAACATCGTCCGAATACCAGAACCCGTTCCAAAGGGCAACAAAGCTATACCACATGGAACCCATACCCGACCCTTCTATTATAATTCCTGTTGAGCATAGCGAGGTCCTTCCAACTGACCCCTACTACGATCAGCTCGGTACTGAGGACGCTAGGATGCCTCGCCAGGAGGCTATGGAAGAGAGGGACGATCCCGAAATGGGAACTGAGGCCCCAATTTCATGACCGAGGCCTTTCCAGCGTCCCATATTTAGAATACGAAGGGAAAGATGGGGCTAAATTACAATTTCTGATCGATACCGGCGCAAACAAAAATTTAATCAGCCCCAGAATCGCCGCCGGGTTGAATGTCCTTCCTATTCCCTTCCGCGTTTAATCGGTTACGGGCTCTGTTACAAAATTGCGCTGCTTAGCCGGGAAGTTTTTTAAGAAATTAGGAAACAACTTGACCCTTACCTTCTTTGTCCTCCCCGGACTGAATACCTTCGATGGTATCATAGGGGACGACACACTCAAAGATCTAAAGGCCTTAGTAGACAGGAAAAACAACTGTATGGTTATATCCCCTGGGATAAAAATTTCCCCTTCTTGCTAAAAGATCCCGGAAATTTACCTGTCATCATTCCAACATCAATGCTTAGAGAATTTTGCCTCGTTCAAAATACGAATAACGCAAAGGTTGGTGACAGATTTGTCGGATCCCGAGGAGGTCTGCGAAGTTATTGAAAAAGAACATCGCAGAGCTCATAGGGGTGCTAAGGTGGTGCGCCTGCAAATTTTGGAGAAATTTTATTTCCCTCAGATGGGCAGGATCAACTATCAGGGTCTGACTAACTTCAGGACAAAGGTCCTAGAGGATGTTAGAGGCCTAATGGAGTATAGGCTGAAGCTCACAAACGCGGCCCACAATAAGACCCGTTCTGAACCCGTGTCTTACGATCAGGGAGACAGGGTATTTGTCGCCAATAAACAAATTAAGACCAAAGAAAAGCCGCGCTTCAGAGCCGAAGAGGTTGCTGAGGATAGGAACGTAACGATTAAAACCAAGACAGGCAAAATTTTTCATAAGTCCGATTTGCGGAAATAAACAAAAAAAAAGAAAAAAAATAAATATAATAATAATAATAAAAAATAAAGAGATAAAAATAAAAAAAACGCTGGACAGTACATGTGTGTTTCACAAACCTTCTTTACACTCACATACCTTGTGCCCTTCCTTTACTACACATAACACTAAACACATAACACACAATAAGGAATCAAACACCTACCCCTAAAAAGTTTTTTTTTAATACTGCAAGCTACATCTTTTTAATTGCAAGCATCGTCGTGGCCCAAATGGTGGGAGCTGCAGACATTTTCAAGTACGAAGCTCCGGTTGTGCCACTGCAGGAGGGCACAGTCTGGCGGGTCAACGGTCAATTCAAACTGGCACATGTAATTGACTTGGCAAGGCTCGAGGCGCTGACTCAGGAGGTTCAACGCGAGGCGGCGCTACTTATGGATCCCAGGATTGAAGCGCTGGTAACGCACTACCTGGAAGAATCGCGGGAGGGCCTGTCAAGACTGATGGGCACGCGGCGCGGACGTCGTTCACTGGACTGGATTGGGTCCGCATGGAAGTGGATTGCGGGTTCTCCGGACGCATCGGATTGGGACGCCATACTTCGTGCGCAGGAAAACGTCGTCAAAACGGCCGACCAGCAAGTAAGGATAAACGCTGGCCTGTTCGACGCCTCACATGAATCCCTGAGACAATTGAACGAAGTAGCTGCGAGGGTCAATGCCATCGATGGAGATGTACACACGGCAACGACCCTACTGCACAAGGCCTTGATCATCGAGAGCCAGGTCGGCGAGCTGACCCAAGCTTGCCAACTGGCTAAGACAGGAATTGTAAACTCCCGCTTACTTGACTACGGGGAGGTACAAACAATTTTGACCGAGGTCAGGAACTTGCCGTACCAGAATACAGTAGAAGCACTGGAATTTTCCCGCCCGTCTGTGCTAACAAATGGAACGGCGCTGCTATACATTTTGTCTATGCCCAAGGTCGCCCCCAAGGACTACCGCCTTCTTCTTCTTCTTCCGGCAACGCATGGAGGGAAACAAGTCATGGTCAATCATGACAAAGTCGCCGTAACCACCGAAGAGACCTACGCCGTAGTAGACGACTGCCTCTCCATGGGGAACACGACTGTTTGCCCGGAGAAAAGTCTTCTGAAGCTAGACGAGGACGGATGCATCCCCAAGCTGCTAAAGGGCGGTCAGGCTAAATGCGAACTTCTCAGGAACAACGAGGCGCGCATAGAACTGGTCGAATATGGGACTATGTTCCTGTCTAATTTTAACGGGACGATGGAAGTCGGATCCAGGACCCACCAATTGGCCGGAACTTACATAGTCCAGTTCGCAAATGAGACGATCAGTGTGGCCGGAAGAACTTACACGAGCTACTCCTCGACGCACTTTACAGTCATGCCGGCAGTGCTCACTTCAATAACTGCCACGGGATACGCGCCTTCGCTGCACTACGTCAACGCCTTTAATATGGAGAACCTGAAGAGACTCTCCGGTATGTTCGAGAAGGTCTCTTTCTCCTTCCTGGTGGAAGCATTGGTCGCCTTGGTTGTCGGTGTGGCCCTATACACCGTATGGAGGAAGCTAACACCGACCAAGGGAATCCCGATCATAAAAGACGGCACATTGGACCTGGAGGCACAAGAAGCTAACAGGGCACCCAAAGCCCAATAATCTGCGGGACGCAGATCTTGAGGGGGGAGGAGTTATGAACCCTCTTCCCGCACCCTTTGTCTTACCCCCTCCCACCAGCCTGCCTCACACGCGCTCGTCTGACGATCACTCAACTCCCGCTGCGCCACTTGACGGTCAACCACTCCTAAGTGCATTCCGTGAGAACGCTGACTTCGCCCCTCCCTCATCCATCAACACAACAGTGTATCCAATGAACCGCCGGACGTCAGAACGCTGACTTCGCCCCCCGCCTTGCCCTCTAACTTGACGACGCATTCGACAGCCGCGGTTACAATGTGCTGCGTCCGCAACCAACACTGTGTTGCTGGGAGCAGCGCAGCCGCCGGATATTGGGCAAGCGACCGCTGACGTAGCGAAGTACACATTTCGGGCACTTGCCCACAGCCGCTGACATAGCGCGGCTCACGTTTCGGCCACTTACCCAGCAACTTCGCGGGGTCGACCCCCTCCCTACGCTGGCGGCAGAACGCTGCACTCAGCAAGGGAGCCGGAGGGCTAGTGATAGCCAGCAACAAGGCCAGAAATCAGTCTTCTGCGGACACCAGATCAATACGCTTGCTGATATCCCAACTCTTCTTGTAATCCCTTAAGTTTGACTAATAAAGATTGTAACGTTCTGTAAATCACCGCTGTTATTTGACTTCGGAGAATCCTGGGGAGTACAAGGCGACATTCCACAAAGATTCCAGAATGCTTCTGCTAATGACTAGGTGAGCTATACTGTGACGAGAGCTCGTCACGGCACCCAGCAACTATGAGTTGCATAACTTATATAACAAAAAATAAATAAGAACACCATTTTTCAAAAGTGTGAACGTGAAAGTTTTGTGCGGCTTGTGAGCGCTAGAGTGGGCGTGGCAAAAAGCATTTTGGCAAATCTATATTAAGTTACTAGATATATAGAATTATGAATAAGGACACAGCATTTTTCAAAATTGTGGGCATGACAGTTTTTGGCGGCTTGTGGGCGCTAGAGTGGGCGTGACAACAAGATTTTAGACAAATCGATAGAAATTTACAAGATATAAAATATGAAAAAATTTCTAATTTTTCAATAGTGTGGGCGTGTCAGTTTCTGCTGGTCTATGGGCGTGTCAAAAATGTATTTAGCAAATCTATATAACGTTACAAAATTAAGACAAAGAAATAATAAATACACACCGCTAGAGTGGGCGTGGCAAAAAGCATTTCGGCAAATCTATAGTAAGTTACTAGATATATAGAAATATGAATAAAAACACAGCATTTTTCAAAAGTATAGGCATGACAGTTTAAGGAGGATTGTTGGCGTTGGAGTGGGCGTGGCAAAAAGTTGCTTGACAAATCAATAGAAATTTACGAAATATATAAAAAAATACCACAAAAATGTTCTAAAGTAAGGCCGTGACAGTTTTGGGCGGTTTGTGGGTGCTAAAGTGGGCATGCCAAAAAGTTGTTCGGCAAATCTATAGAAATTTACAAGATTTAAAATAATGTAAGTGTGGGCGTTACAGTTTTTAGGAAAAAAAAGAGTAAATAAAAACACACCATTTTTAAAAAGTGTGGGCGTGACAGTTTTGTGCGGCCTGTGGGCGCTAAAGTGGGCGCGGCAAAAAGGATTTCGGCAGATCTATATTAAGTAACTAGATATATAGAAAAATGAATAAAAACACAGCATTTCTCAAAATTGTGGGCATGACAGTTTTTGGCGGCTTGTGGGCGGTAGAGTGGGCGTGGCAAAAAGGTTTTTGGCAAATCTATAGTAAGTTACTAGATATATAGAAAAATGAATAAAACCACAGCATTTTTCAAAAGTGTGTGCATGGAAGTTTTTGGCGGCTTGTGGGCGCTAGAGTGGACGTGGCAAAAAGGTTTTCGGCAAATCTATAGTAAGTTACTAGATATATACAAAAATGAATAAAACCACAGCATTTTTCAAAAGTGTGTGCATGGAAGTTTTTGGCGGCTTGTGGGCGCTAGAGTGGGCGTGGCAAAAAGGTTTTTGGCAAATCTATAGTAAGTTACTAGATATATAGAAAAATGAATAAAAAAACACAGTAGTTTTCAAAAGTGTGGGCATGGCAGTTTTAGGCGGATTGTTGTCGTTGGAGTGGGCGTGGCGAAAAGTTGCTTGACAAATAAATAGATATTTACAAAATATATAATAAAATTAAGAAATAACACAAACTTTTTCAAAAGTAAGGACGTGGCCGTTTGGGCGGATTGTGGGCGCTAAAATGGGCGTGTCAAAAAGTTTTTCGGCAAATCTATAGAAATTTACAAGATATAAAATAATGACAAAAAAATCACATTTTTCAAAAGTGTGGGCGTTACAGTTTTTAGGCAAATCTATAAAAATTTACATAATATATATAAAAAATTTTTCATAAGTCCGATTTGCGGAAATAAACAAAAAAAAAGAAAAAAAATAAAAATAATAATAATAATAAAAAATAAAGAGATAAAAATAAAAAAAAGCGCTGGACAGTACATGTGTGTTTCACAAACCTTCTTTACACTCACATACCTTGTGCCCTTCCTTTACTACACATAACACTAAACACATAACACACAATAAGGAATCAAACACCTACCCCTAAAAAATTTTTTTTTAATACTGCAAGCTACATCTTTTTAATTGCAAGCATCGTCGTGGCCCAAATGATGGGAGCTGCAGACATTTTGATCATCGGTTGTGCCACTGCAGGAGGGCACAGTCTGGCGGGTCAACGGTCAATTCAAACTGACACATGTAATTGACTTGGCAAGGCTCGAGGCGCTGACTCAGGAGGTTCAACGCGAGGCGGCGCTACTAATGGATCCCAGGATTGAAGCGCTGGTAACGCACTACCTGGAAGAATCGCGGGAGGGCCTGTCAAGACTGATGGGCACGCGGCGCGGACGTCGTTCACTGGACTGGATTGGGTCCGCATGAAAGTGGATTGCGGGTTCTCCGGACGCATCGGATTGGGACGCCATACTTCGTGCGCAGGAAAACGTCGTCAAAACGGCCGACCAGTAAGTAAGGATAAACGCTGGCCTGTTTGACGCCTCACATGAATCCCTGAGACAATTGAACGAAGTAGCTGCGAGGGTCAATGCCATCGATGGAGATGTACACACGGCAACGACGCTACTGCACAATGCCTTGATCATCGATAGCCAGGTCGGCGAGCTGACCCAAGCTTGCCAACTTGCTAAGACAGGAATTGTAAACTCCCGCTTACTTGACCACGGGGAGGTACAAACAATTTTGACCGAGGTCAGGAACTTGCCGTACCAGAATACAGTAGAAGCACTGGAATTTTCCCGCCCGTCTGTGCTAACAAATGGAACGGCGCTGCTATACATTTTGTCTATGCCCAAGGTCGCCCCCAAGGACTACCGCCTTCTTCTTCTTCTTCCGGCAACGCATGGAGGGAAACAAGTCATGGTCAAACATGACAAAGTCGCCGTAACCACTGAAGAGACCTACGCCGTAGTAGACGACTGCCTCTCCATGGGGAACACGACTGTTTGCCCGGAGAAAAGTCTTCTGAAGCTAGCCGAGGACGGATGCATCCCCAAGCTGTTAAAGGGCGGTCAGGCTAAATGAGAACTTCTCAGGAACAACGAGGCGCGCATAGAACTGGTCGAATATGGGACAATGTTCCTGTCTAATTTCAACGGGACGATGGAAGTCGGATCCAGGACCCACCAATTGGCCGGAACTTACATAGTCCAGTTTGCAAATGAGACGATCAGTGTGGCCGGAAGAACTTACACGAGCTACTCCTCGACGCACTTTACAGTCATGCCGGCAGTGCTCACTTCAATAACTGCCACGGGATACGCGCCTTCGCTGCACTACGTCAACGCCTTTAATATGGAGAACCTGAAGAGACTCTCCGGTATGTCCGAGAAGGTCTCTTTCTCCTTCCTGGTGGAAGCATTGGTCGCCTTGGATGTCGGTGTGGCCCTATACACCGTATGGAAGAAGCTAACACCGACCAAGGGAATCCCGATCATAAAAGACGGCACATTAGACCTGGAGGCACAAGAAGCTAACAGGGCACCCAAAGCCCAATAATCTGCGGGACGCAGATCTTGAGGGGGGAGGAGTTATGAACCCTCTTCCCGCACCCTTTGTCTTACCCCCTCCCACCAGCCTGCCTCACACGCGCTCGCCTGACGATCACTCAACTCCCGCTGCGCCACTTGACGGTCAACCACTCCTAAGTGCATTCCGTGAGAACGCTGACTTCGCCCCCTCCCTCATCCATCAACACAACAGTGTATCCAATGAACCGCCGGACGTCAGAACGCTGACTTCGCCTCCCCGCCTTGCCCTCTAACTTGACGACGCATTCGACAGCCGCGCCGGCTACAATGTGCTGCGTCCGCAACCAACACTTTGTTGCTGGGAGCAGCGCAGCCGCCGGATATTGGGCAAGCGACCGCTGACGTAGCGTAGTACACATTTCGGGCACTTGCCCACAGCCGCTGACATAGCGCGGCTCACGTTTCGGCCACTTACCCAGCAACTTCGCAGGGTCGACCCCCGCCCTACGCTGGCGGCAGAACGCTGCACTCAGCAAGGGAGCCGGAGGGCTAGTGATAGCCAGCACCAAGGCCAGAAATCAGTCTTCTGCGGACACCAGATCGATACGCTTGCTGATATCCCAACTCTTCTTGTAATCCCTTAAGTTTGACTAATAAAGATTGTAACGTTCTGTAAATCACCGCTGTTATTTGACTTCGGAGAATCCTGGGGAGTACAAGGCGACATTCCACAAAGATCCAAGAATGCTTCTGCTAATGACTAGGTGAGCTATACTGTGACGAGAGCTCGTCACGGCACCCAGCAACTATGAGTTGCATAACTTATATAACAAAAAATAAATAAGAACACCATTTTTCAAAAGTGTGAACGTGAAAGTTTTGTGCGGCTTGTGAGCGCTAGAGTGGGCGTGGCAAAAAGCATTTTGGCAAATCTATATTAAGTTACTAGATATATAGAATTATGAATAAGGACACAGCATTTTTCAAAATTGTGGGCATGACAGTTTTTGGCGACTTGTGGGCGCTAGAGTGGGCGTGACAACAAGATTTTAGACAAATCGATAGAAATTTACAAGATATAAAAAATGAAAAAATTTCTAATTTTTCAATAGTGTGGGCGTGTCAGTTTCTGCTGGTCTATGGGCGTGTCAAAAATGTATTTGGCAAATCTATATAACGTTACAAAATTAAGACAAAGAAATAATAAATACACACCGCTAGAGTGGCCGTGGCAAAATGCATTTCGGCAAATCTATAGTAAGTTACTAGATATATAGAAATATGAATAAAAACACAGCATTTTTCAAAAGTGTAGGCATGACAGTTTAAGGCGGATTGTTGGCGTTGGAGTGGGCGTGGCAAAAAGTTGCTTGTCAAATCAATAGAAATTTACAAAATATATAAAAAAATTAAAAAATATCACAAAAATGTTCTAAAGTAAGGCCGTGACAGTTTTGGGCGGTTTGTGGGTGCTAAAGTGGGCATGCCAAAAAGTTTTTCGGCAAGTCTATAAAAATTTACAAGATATAAAATAATGAAAGTGTGGGCGTTATAGTTTTTAGGAAAATCTATAGAAATTTACTTAATATATATAAAAAGAGTAAATAAAAACACACCATTTTTAAAAAGTGTGGGCGTGACAGTTTTGTGCGGCCTGTGGGCGCTAGAGTGGCGCGGCAAAAAGGATTTCGGCAGATCTATAGTAAGTTACTAGATATATAAAAAAATGAATAAAAACACAGCATTTTTCAAAATTGTGGGCATGACAGTTTTTGGCGGTTTGTGGGCGGTAGAGTGGGCGTGGCAAAAAGGTTTTCGGAAAATCTATAGTAAGTTACTAGATATATAGAAAAATGAATAAAACCACAGCATTTTTCAAAAGTGTGTGCATGGAAGTTTTTGGCGGCTTGTGGGCGCTAGAGTGGGCGCTAGAGTGGGCGTCGCAAAAAGGTTTTTGGCAAATCTATAGTAAGTTACTAGATATATAGAAAAATGAATAAAAACACAGTAGTTTTCAAAAGAGTGGGCATGGCAGTTTTAGGCGGATTGTTGTCGTTGGAGTGGGCGTGGCGAAAAGTTGCTTGACAAATAAATAGATATTTACAAAATATATAATAAAATTAAAAAATAACACAAACTTTTTCAAAAGTAAGGATGTGGCCGTTTGGGCGGATTGTGGGCTCTAAAGTGGGCGTGTCAAAAAGTTTTTCGGCAAATCTATAGAAATTTACAAGATATAAAATAATGACAAAAAAATCACATTTTTCAAAAGTGTGGGCGTTACAGTTTTTAGGCAAATCTATAAAAATTTACAAAATATATATAAAAAAAAATAAATAAGAACACCATTTTTCAAAAGTGTGGGCGTGACAGTTTTGGGCGGCTTGTGAGCGCTAGAGTGGGCGTGGCAAAAAGCAATTCGGCAAATCTATAGTAAGTTACTAGACATATAGAAATATGAATAAAACCACAGCATTTTTCAAAATTGTGGGCATGGCAGTTTTTGGCGGTTTGTGGGCGGTATGGTGGGCGTGACAAAAAAGTATTTAGGCAAGTCTATAGAAATTTACACAATATATACACAACTGAAAAAGTATAACATTTTTCAAAGGTGTGGGTGTGACAGTTTTGGGCGGTTTGTGGGCGTGGCAAAAAGGTTTTTGGCAAATCTATAGAAAGTTACAAGATACATATATAAAAAAATGAAAAAATTATACGGTTTGTGGGTGTGCCAAAAAATTTACAAGATATAAAATAATGAAAAAAAATCAAATTTTTTAAAAGTTTGGACGTTACAGTTTTTAGGAAAACCTATAGAAATATACAAAATATATACACAACTGAAAAAGTTTAACATTTTTCAAAAGTGTGGGTGTGACAGTTTTGGGCGGTTTGTGGGCGCTAGAGTGGGCGTGGCAAAAAGGTTTTCGTCAAATCTATAGAAATTTACAAGATATAAAATAATGAAAGTGTGGGCGTTACAGTTTTTAGGCAAATCTAAAGAAATTTACTAAATATATATAAAAAAAAATAAATAATAACACCATTTTCCAAAGTGTGAACGTGACAGTTTTGTGCGGCTTGTGAGCGCTAGAGTGGGCGTGGCAAAAAGCATTTTGGCAAATCTATATTAAGTTACTAGATATATAGAATTATGAATAAGGACACAGCATTTTTCAAAATTGTGGGCATGACAGTTTTTGGCGGCTTGTGGGCGCTAGAGTGGGCGTGACAACAAGATATTAGACAACTCGATTGAAATTTACAAAATATAAAAAATGAAAAAATTTCTAATTTTTCAATAGTGTGGGCGTGGGAGTTTCTGCTGGTCTATGGGCGTGTCAAAAATGTATTTAGCAAATCTATATAACGTTACAAAATGAAGACAAAGAAATAATAAATACACACCGCTAGAGTGGGCGTGGCAAAAAGTATTTCGGCAAATCTATAGTAAGTTACTAGATATATAGAAATATGAATAAAAACACAGCATTTTTCAAAAGTGTAGGCATGACAGTTTAAGGCGGATTGTTGGCGTTGGAGTGGGAGTGGCAAAAAGTTCCTTGACAAATCAATAGAAATTTACAAAATATATAAAAAAATTAAAAAAGATCACAAAATTGTAAGGCCGTGACAATTTTGGGCGGTTTGTGGGTGCTAAAGTGGGCATGCCAAAAAGTTGTTCGGCAAATCTATAGAAATTTACAAGATATAAAATAATGTAAGTGTGGGCGTTACAGTTTTTAGGAAAATCTATAGAAATTTACTAAATATATATAAAAAGAGTAAATAAAAACACACCATTTTTCAAAAGTGTGGGCGTGACAGTTTTGGGCGGCTTGTGAGCGCTAGAGTGGGCGTGGCAAAAAGCAATTCGGAAAATCTATAGTAAGTTACTAGATATATAGAAATATGAATAAAACAACAGCATTTTTCAAAATTGTGGGCATGGCAGTTTTTGGCGGTTTGTGGGCGGTATGGTGGGCGTGACAAAAAAGTATTTAGGCAAGTCTATAGAAATTTACCCAATATATACACAACTGAAAAAGTATAACATTTTTCAAAGGCGTGGGTGTGACAGTTTTGGGCGGTTTGTGGGCGTGCAAAAAAGTTTTTCGGAAAATCTATAGAAATTTGCAAGTTATAAAATAATGAAAAAAAAATCAAATTTTTTAAAAGTGTGGACGTTACAGTTTTTAGGAAAACCTATAGAAATATACAAAATATATACACAACTGAAAAAGTTTAACATTTTTCAAAAGTGTGGGTGTGACAGTTTTGGGCGGTTTGTGGGCGCTAGAGTGGGCGTGGCAAAAAGGTTTTCGACAAATCTATAGTAAGTTACTAGATATATAGAAAAATGAATAAAAACACAGTAGTTTTCAGAAGTGTGGGCATGGCAGTTTTAGGCGGATTGTTGTCGTTGGAGTGGGCGTGGCGAAAAGTTGCTTGACAAATCAATAGAAATTTACAAAATATATAAAAAAATTAAAAAATATCACAAAAATGTTCTAAAGTAAGGCCGTGACAGTTTTGGGCGGTTTGTGGGTGCTAAAGTGGGCATGCCAAAAAGTTGTTCGGCAAATCTATAGAAATTTACAAGATATAAAATAATGTAAGTGTGGGCGTTACAGTTTTTAGGAAAATCTATAGAAATTTACTTAATATATATAAAAAGAGTAAATAAAAACACACCATTTTTAAAAAGTGTGGGCGTGACAGTTTTGTGCGGCCTGTGGGCGCTAGAGTGGCGCGGCAAAAAGGATTTCGGCAAATCTATAGTAAGTTACTAGATATATAGAAATATGAATAAAACAACAGCATTTTTCAAAATTGTGGGCATGGCAGTTTTTGGCGGTTTGTGGGCGGTATGGTGGGCGTGACAAAAAAGTATTTAGGAAAACCTATAGAAATATACAAAATATATACACAACTGAAAAAGCTTAACATTTTTCAAAAGTGTGGGTGTGACAGTTTTGGGCGGTTTGTGGGCGCTAGAGTGGGCGTGGCAAAAAGGTTTTCGGCAAATCTATAGTAAGTTACTAGATATATAGAAAAATGAATAAAAACACAGTAGTTTTCAAAAGTGTGGGCATGGCAGTTTTAGGCGGATTGTTGTCGTTGGAGTGGGCGTGGCGAAAAGTTGCTTGACAAATCAATAGAAATTTACAAAATATATAAAAAAATTAAAAAATATCACAAAAATGTTCTAAAGTAAGGCCGTGACAGTTTTGGGCGGTTTGTGGGTGCTAAAGTGGGCATGCCAAAAAGTTGTTCGGCAAATCTATAGAAATTTACAAGATATAAAATAATGTTAGTGTGGGCGTTACAGTTTTTAGGAAAATCTATAGAAATTTACTTAATATATATAAAAAGAGTAAATAAAAACACACCATTTTTAAAAAGTGTGGGCGTGACAGTTTTGTGCGGCCTGTGGGCGCTAGAGTGTCGCGGCAAAAAGGATTTCGGCAGATCTATAGTAAGTTACTAGATATATACAAAAATGAATAAAACCACAGCATTTTTCAAAAGTGTGTGCATGGAAGTTTTTGGCGGCTTGTGGGCGCTAGAGTGGGCGTGGCAAAAAGGTTTTTGGCAAATCTATAGTAAGTTACTAGATATATAGAAAAATGAATAAAAACACTGTAGTTTTCAAAAGTGTGGGCATGGCAGTTTAAGGCGGATTGTTGTCGTTGGAGTGGGCGTGGCGAAAAGTTGCTTGACAAATAAATAGATATTTACAAAATATATAATAAAATTAAAAAATAACACAAATTTTTTCAAAAGTAAGGACGTGGCCGTTTGGGCGGCTTGTGGGCGCTAAAGTGGGCGTGTCAAAAAGTTTTTCGGCAAATCTATAGAAATTTACAAGATATAAAATAATGACAAAAAAATCACATTTTTCAAAAGTGTGGGCGTTACAGTTTTTAGGAAAATCTATACAAATTTACTAAATATATATAAAAAGAGTAAATAAAAACACACCATTTTTCAAAAGTGTGGGCGTGACAGTTTTGTGCGGCCTGTGGGCGCTAGAGTGGGCGCGGCAAAAAGGATTTCGGCAGATCTATAGTAAGTTACTAGATATATAGAAAAATGAATAAAAACACAGTAGTTTTCAAAAGTGTGAGCATGGCAGCTTTAGGCGGTTTGTGGACGGTAGAGTGGGCGTGACTACAAGATTTTAGACAAATCGATAGAAATTTACAAGATATAAAAAATAAAAATATTTCTTATTTTTCAATAGTGTGGGCGTGTCAGTTTCTACTGGTCTATGGGCGTGGCAAAAATGTTTTGGCAAATCTATATAACGTTACAAAATTAAGATAAAGAAATAATAAATACACACAATTTTTCAAAAAGTTGGTCGACAGTTTTGGGCGGCTTGTGAGCTCTAGAGTGGGCGTGGCAAAAAGCATTTCGGCAAATGTATAGTAAGCTACTAGATATATAGAAATATGAATAAAAACACAGCATTTTTCAAAAGTGTAGGCATGACAGTTTAAGGCGGATTGTTGGCGTTGGAGTGGGCGTGGCAAAAAGTTGCTTGACAAATCAATAGAAATTTACAAAATATATAAAAAAATTAAAAAATATCACAAACTTTTTCTAAAGTAAGGTCGTGGCCGTTTGGGCGGATTGTGGGCGCTAAAGTGGGCGTGTCAAAAAGTTTTTCGGCAAATCTATAGAAATTTACAAGATATAAAATAATGACAAAAAAATCACAATTTTCAAAAGTGTGGGCGTTACAGTTTTTAGGCAAATCTATAAAAATTTACAAAATATATATAAAAAAAATAAAAAAGATCACCATTTTTCAAAAGTGTGGGCGTGAATGTGTTGGGCGGCTTGGGAGCGCTAGAGTGGGCGTGCCAAAAAGCATTTCGGCAAATCTATAGTAAGTTACTAGATATATAGAAATATGAATAAAAACACAGCATTTTTCAAAAGTGTAGGCATGACAGTTTAACGCGAATTGTTGTCGTTGGAGTGGGCGTGGCAAAAAGTTGCTTGACAAATCAATAGAAATTTACAAAATATATAAAAAAATTAAAAAATATCACAAAAATGTTCTAAAGTAAGGCCGTGACAGTTTTGGGCGGTTTGTGGGCGCTAAAGTGGGCGTGAAAAAAAGTTTTTCGGCAAATCTATAAAAATGTACAAGATATAAAATAATGAAAGTGTGGGCGTGACAGTTTTGGGCGGCTTGTGGGCGCTAGGGTGGGCGTGGCAAATCTATAGTAATTTACTAGATATATAGAAAAATTAATAAAAACACAGCATTTTTCAAAAGTGTGGGTGTGACAGTTTTTGTCGGCTTGTGGGCGGTAGAGTGGGCGTGCCAAAAAGTTTTTCGGCGAATCTAAAGAGATTTACAAGATATAAAATAATGACAAAAAAATCACAATTTTCAAAACTGTGGGCGTTACAGTTTTTAGACAAATCGATAGAAATTTACAAAATAAAAAAAATGAAAAAATTTCCCATTTTTCAATAGTGTGGACGTGTCAGTTTCTGCTGGTCTATGGGCGTGCCAAAATATTTTTGGCAAATCTATATAACGTTACAAAATTAAGATAAAACAATAATAAATGCACACCATTTTTCAAAAGTGTGGGCGTGACAGTTTTTGGCGGTTTGTGGGCGGTGGAGTGGGCGTCACAACAAGATTTTAGGCAAATAGATCGAAATTCACAAGATATAAAAAAATGAAAAAATATCTCATTTTTCAAAAGTGTGGTCGTGTCAGTTTCTGCTGGTCTGTGGGCGTGGCAAAAAAGTTTTTAGCAATTCTACAGAACGTTACAAGATAAATATAAAAAAATTAATAAATACACACCATTTTTCAAAAGTGTGACAGTTTTGGTTGGTTGTGGGCGCTGGAGTGAGCGTGGCAAAAAGGTTTTTGGCAAATCAATAGAAAAATACAAGATACATATATAAAAAAATGAAAAAAATAGGCGGTTTGTGGGCGTGCCAAAAAGTTTTTCGGCAAACCTATAGAAATTTACAAGATATAAAATGAATGAAAAAAAAATCACATCTTTCAAAAGTGTGGGCGTTACAGTTTTTAGGCAAACCTATTGAAATTTACAAAATATATACACAACTGAAAAAGTTTAACATTTTTCAAAAGTGTGGGTGTGACAGTTTTAGGCGGTTTGTGGGCGGTAGAGTGGGCGTGACAACAAGATTTTAGACAAATCGATAGAAATTTACAAGATATAAAAAATGAAAAGATTTCTCATGTTTGTTTCTACTGGTCTATGTGCGTGGCAAAAATGTTTTTGGCAAATCTATATAACGTTACAAATTAAGATAAAGAAATAATAAATACACACAAATATATACACAATATACACAAAATATATACACAACTGAAAAAGTTTAACATTTTTCAAAAGTGTGGGTGTGACAGTTTTGTGCGGTTAGTGGGCGCTAGAGTGGGCGTGGCAAAAAGGTTTTCGGCAAATCTATAGTAAGTTACTAGATATATAGAACTATAAATAAAAACACAGCATTTTTCAAAAGTGTGGGCATGACAGTTTTAAGCGGATTGTTGGCGTTGGAGTGGGCGTGGCAAAAAGTTGCTTGACAAATCAATAGAAATTAACAAAATATATAAAAAAATTAAAAAATATCACACAAATGTTCTAAAGTAAGGCCGTGACAGTTTTGGGCGGTTTGTGGGCGCTAAAGTGGGCGTGCCAAAAAGTTTTTCGGCAAGTCTATAAAAATTTACAAGATATAAAATAATGAAAGTGTGGGCGTTATAGTTTTTAGGCAAATCTATAGAAATTTACTAAATATATAAAAAAAAGTAAATAAAAACACACCATTTTTCAAAAGTGTGGGCGTGACAGTTTTGGGCGGCTTGTGGGCGCTAGAGTGGGCGTGTCAAAAAAGATTTCGGCAAATCTATAGTAAGTTACTAGATATATAGAAAAATGAATAAAAACACAGCATTTTTCAAAAGTGTGGGCATGGCAGTTTTGAGCGGTTTGTGGGCGCTAAAGTGGGCGTGACAAAAAGTTTTGCGGCAAATCTATAGAGATTTACAAGATATAAAATAATGACAAAAAAATCACATTTTTCAAAAGTGTGGGCGTTACAGTTTTTAGGCAATCTATAGAAATTTACAGAATCTATATAAAAACACACAGCTGACAGTTTTGGGCGGCTTGTGAGCGCTAGAGTGGGCGTGGCTAAAAGCATTTTGGCAAATCTATAGTAAGTTACTAGATATATAGAAATATGAATAAAGACACAGCATTTTTCAAAAATTGTGGGCATGACAGTTTTTGGCGGTTTGTGGACCCTAGAGTGGGCATGACAACAAGATTTTAGACAAATAGATAGAAATTCACAAGATATAAAAAAATGAAAATATATCTAATTTTTCAAAAGTGTGGTCGTGTCAGTTTCTGCTGGTCTGTGGGCGTGGCAAAAATGTTTTTGGCAAATCTATATAACGTTACAAAATTAAGATAAAACAATAATAAATGCACACCATAGAAATTTACAAAATATAAAAAATGAAAAAATTTCCCATTTTTCAATAGTGTGGACGTGTCAGTTTCTGCTGGTCTATGGGCGTGCCAAAATATTTTTGGCAAATCTATATAACGTTACAAAATTAAGATAAAACAATAATAAATGCACACCATTTTTCAAAAGTGTGGGCGTGACAGTTTTTGGCGGTTTGTGGGCGGTGGAGTGGGCGTCACAACAAGATTTTAGGCAAATAGATAGAAATTCACAAGATATAAAAAAATGAAAAAATATCTCATTTTTCAAAAGTGTGGTCGTGTCAGTTTCTGCTGGTCTGTGGGCGTGGCAAAAAAGTTTTTAGCAATTCTACAGAACGTTACAAAATAAATATAAAAAAATTAATAAATACACACCATTTTTCAAAAGTGTGACAGTTTTGGTTGGTTGTGGGCGCTGGAGTGAGCGTGGCAAAAAGGTGGCAAATCTATAGAAAAGTACAAGATACATATATAAAAAAATGAAAAAAATAGGCGGTTTGTGAGCGTGCCAAAAAGTTTTTCGGCAAACCTATAGAAATTTACAAGATATAAAATGAATGAAAAAAAAATCACATCTAGTTACTAGATATATAGAAATATGAATAAAGACACAGCATTTTTCAAAATTGTGGGCATGACAGTTTTTGGCGGTTTGTGGACCCTAGAGTGGGCATGACAACAAGATTTTAGACAAATAGATAGAAATTCACAAGATATAAAAAAATGAAAAAATATCTAATTTTTCAAAAGTGTGGTCGTGTCAGTTTCTGCTGGTCTGTGGGCGTGGCAAAAATGTTTTTGGCAAATCTATATAACGTTACAAAATTAAGATAAAACAATAATAAATGCACACCATTTTTCAAAAGTGTGGGCGTGACAGTTTTTGGCGGTTTGTGGGCGGTAGAGTAGGCGTCACAACAAGATTTTAGGCAAATAGATAGAAATTCACAAGATATAAAAAAATGAAAAAAATATCTAATTTTTCAAAAGTGTGGTCGTGTCAGTTTCTGCTGGTCTGTGGGCGTGGCAAAAAAGTTTTTGGCAATTCTACAGAACGTTACAAAATAAATATAAAAAAATTAATAAATACACACCATTTTTCAAAAGTGTGACAGTTTTGGTTGATTGTGGGCGCTGGAGTGAGCGTGGCAAAAAGGTTTTTGGCAAATCTATAGAAAAATACAAGATACATATATAAAAAAATGAAAAAAATAGGCGGTTTGTGGGCGTGCCAAAAAGTTTTTCGGCAAATCTATAGAAATTTACAGGATATAAAATGAATGAAAAAAAAATCACATCTTTCAAAAGTGTGGGCGTTACAGTTTTTAGGCAAACCTATTGAAGTTTACAAAATATATTTAAAAAAAAATAAATAAAAACACAGTTTTGTGAAGCTTGTGGGCGCTAGAGTGGGCGTGGCAAAAAGGATTTCGGAAAATCTATAGATATATAGAAAAATGAATAAACACACAGCATTTTTCAAAATTGTGGGCATGACAGTTTTTGGCGGTTTGTGGGCGGAGTGGGCGTGACAACAAGTTTTTAGGCAAATAGATAGAAATTCACAAGACATAAAAAAATGAAAAAATGGCAAAAATATTTTCGGCAAATCTATATAACGTTACAAAATTAATATAAAAAAAATAATAAATACACACCATTTTTCAAAAGAGTGGGCTTGACAGTTTTGGCCAACTTGTGGGCGTAGCAAAAAGGTTTTTGGCAAATCTATAGAAAGTTACAAGATACATACATACATAAAAAAATGAAAAAATTAGGCGGTTTGTGTGCGTGCCAAAAAGTTTTTCGGCAAATCTATAGAAAATTACAAGATATAAAATAATTAAAAAAAATTACATTTTTCAAAAGTGCGGGCGTGACAGTTTTGACCGGTCTATGGGCGTTGGAGTGGGCGTGGAAAAAAGTTTTTCGGCAAATCTATAGTAAGTTACTAGATATATAGAAAAATGAATAAAAACACAGCATTTTTCAAAATTGTGGGCATGACAGTTTTTGGCGGCTGTTGGGCGGTAGAGTGGGCGTGACAACAAGATTTTAGGAAAATCGATAGAAATTCACATGATATAAAGAAATTAAAAAATATCTAATTTTTCAAAAGTGTGGCCGTGTCAGCTGCTGCAGGTCTGTGGGCGTGGCAAAAATATTGTTGGCAAATCTATATAACGTTACAAAATAAATATAAAAAAAAAAAAAATACACACCATTTTTCAAAAGTGTGGGCTTGACAGTTTTGGTTGGTTTGTGGGCGCTAGAGTGGGCGTGTCAAAAAAGTTTTTGGCAATTCTACTGAACGTTACAAAATAAATATAAAAAATTAATAAATACACACCATTATTCAAAAGTGTGGGCTGACAGTTTTAGTTGGATTGTGGGCGCTAGAGTGGACGTGGCAAAAAGGTTTTTGGCAAATCTTTAGAGATACATATATAAAAAAATTTAAAAATTAGGTGGTTTGTGGTCGTGCCAAAAAGTTTTTCGGCAAATCTATAGAAATTTACAAGATATAAAATAATGAAAAAAAAAATCACATTTTTCAAAAGTGTGGGCGTTACAGTTTTGGCTGCACTATGGGCGTTGGAGTGGGCGTGGCAAAAAAGTATTTAGGCAAATCTATAGAAATTTACACAATATATACACAACTGAAAAAGTATAATATTTTTCAAAAGTGTGGGTGTGACAGTTTTTGTCGGCTTGTGGGCGGTAGAGTGGGCTTGAAAACAAGATTTTAGGCAAATCGATAGAAATTTACAGGATATAAAAAATGAAATAATATCTAATTTTTCAAAAGTGTGGGCGTGACAGTTTTTGGCGGCTTGTGGGTGGTAGAGTGGTCGTGACAACAAGATTTTAGGCAAATAGATAGAAATTTACAAGATATAAAAAATGAATAAATATTAAATTTTTCAAAAGTATGGTCGTGTCAGTTTCTGCTGGTCTGTGGGCGTGGCAAAAAAAGTTTTTGGCAATTCTACAGAACGTTACAAAATAAATATAAAAAAATTAATAAATACACACCATGTGACAGTTTTGGTTGGTTGTGGGCGCTGGAGTGAGCGTGGCAAAAAGGTTTTTGGCAAATCTATAGAAATATACAAGATACATATATAAAATAATGAAAAAAATAGGCGGTTTGTGGGCGTGCCAAAAAGTTTTTCGGCAAATCTATAGAAATTTACAGGATATAAAATGAATAAAAAAAAAATCACATCTTTCAAAAGTTTGGGCGTTACCGTTTTTAGGCAAACCTATTGAAGTTTACAAAATATATTTAAAAAAAAAGAAATAAAAACACAGTTTTGTGAAGCTTGTGGGCGCTAGAGTGGGCGTGGCAAAAAGGATTTCGGCAAATCTATAGATATATAGAAAAATGAATAAAAACACAGCATTTTTCAAAATTGTGGGCATGACAGTTTTTGGCGGTTTGTGGGCGGAGTGGGCGTGACAACAAGTTTTTAGGCAAATAGATAGAAATTCACAAGACATAAAAAAATGAAAAAATGGCAAAAATATTTTCGGCAAATCTATATAACGTTACAAAATTAATATAAAAAAAATAATAAATACACACCATTTTTCAAAAGAGTGGGCTTGACAGTTTTGGCCAACTTGTGGGCGTAGCAAAAAGGTTTTTGGCAAATGTATAGAAAGTTACAAGATACATACATACATAAAAAAATGAAAAAATTAGGCGGTTTGTGTGCGTGCCAAAAAGTTTTTCGGCAAATCTATAGAAAATTACAAGATATAAAATAATTAAAAAAAATTACATTTTTCAAAAGTGCGGGCGTGACAGTTTTGACCGGTCTATGGGCGTTGGAGTGGGCGTGGAAAAAAGGTTTTCGGCAAATCTATAGTAAGTTACTAGATATATAGAAAAATGAATAAAAACACAGCATTTTTCAAAATTGTGGGCATGACAGTTTTTGGCGGCTGTTGGGCGGTAGAGTGGGCGTGACAACAAGATTTTAGGAAAATCGATAGAAATTCACATGATATAAAAAAATTAAAAAATATCTAATTTTTCAAAAGTCGCCGTGGCCGTGTCAGCTGCTGCAGGTCTGTGGGCGTGGCAAAAATATTGTTGGCAAATCTATATAACGTTACAAAATAAATATAAAAAAAAAAAAAATACACACCATTTTTCAAAAGTGTGGGCTTGACAGTTTTGGTTGGTTTGTGGGCGCTAGAGTGGGCGTGTCAAAAAAGTTTTTGGCAATTCTACTGAACGTTACAAAATAAATATAAAAAATTAATAAATACACACCATTATTCAAAAGTGTGGGCTGACAGTTTTAGTTGGATTGTGGGCGCTAGAGTGGACGTGGCAAAAAGGTTTTTGGCAAATCTTTAGAGATACATATATAAAAAAATTTAAAAATTAGGTGGTTTGTGGGCGTGCCAAAACCGTTTTCGGCAAATCTATAGTAAGTTACTAGATATATAGAAAAATGAATAAAAACACAGCATTTTTCAAAAGTGTGGGCATGACAGTTTTAGGCGGATTGTTGGCGTTGGAGTGTGCGTGGCAAAAAGTTGCTTGACAAATCAATAGAAATTTACAAAATATATAAAAACATTAAAAAATATCACAAAAATTTTCAAAAGTAAGGCCGTGACAGTTTTAGGCGGTTTGTGGGCGCTAAAGTGGGCGTGCCAAAAAGTTTTTCGGCAAATCTATAGTAAGTTCCTAGATATATAGAAAAATAAATAAAAACACTGCATTTTTCAAAATTGTGGGCATGACAGTTTTTGGCGGCTTGTGGGCGCTGGAGTGGGAGTGGCAAAAAGGATTTCGGCAAATCTATAGTAAGTTACTAGATATATAGAAAAATGAATAAAAACACAGCATTTTTCAAAATTGTGGGCATGACAGTTTTTATCGGTTTTTGGGCGGTAGAGTGGGCGTGACAACAAGATTTTAGGCAAATCGAAAGAAATTTTGTGTCAAATCTATAGAAAGTTACAAGATACATATATAAAAAAATGAAAAAATTAGGCGGTTTGTGGGCATGCCAAAAAGTTTTTCGGCAAATCTATAGAAATTTACAAGATATAAAATAATGATAAAAAAAGCACATTTTTCAAAAGTGTGGACGTTACAGTTTTTAGGCAAACCTATAGAAATTTACAAAATATATACACAACTGAAGAAGTATAACATTTTTCAAAGGTTTGGGTGTGACAATTTTGGGCGGTTAGTGGGCGCTAGAGTGGGTGTGGCAAGCCTATAGAAATTTACAAGATATAAAATAATGAAAAAAAAATCACATTTTTCAAAAGTGTGGGCGTTACAGCTTTTAGGAAAACCTATAGAAATTAACAAAATATATACACAACTGAAAAATTTAACATTTTTCAAAAGTGCGGGCGAGACAGTTTTCGGCGGTTTGTGGGCATACGGTGCGCGCGGCAAAAAGGTTTTTGGCAAAGGTTTTTCTATAGAAATTTACAGCTGCTGCTGGTCTGTGGGCGTGGCAAAAATAGGCAAATCTACAGAAATTTACAAAATATATACACAACTGAAGAAGTATAACATTTTTCAAAAGTGTGGGTGTGACAGTTTTGGGCGGTTAGTGGGCGCTAGAGTGGGCGTGGCAAAAAGGTTTTCGGCAAATCTATAGTAAGTTACTAGATATATAGAAAAATGAATAAAAACACTGCCTTTTTCAAAATTGGGGGCATGACAGTTTTTGGCGGCTTGTGGGCGGTAGAGTGGGCGTGACAACAAGATTTTAGGCAAATCGATAGAAATTCACAAGTTACAAAAAAAATTAAAAAATATCTAATTTTTCAAAAGTGTGGCCGTGTCAGCTGCTGCAGGTCTGTGGGCGTGGCAAAAATATTTTTGGCAAATCTATATAACGTTACAAAATTAATATAAAAAAATAATAAATACACACCATTTTTCAAAAGTGTGGGCTTGACAGTTTTGGTTGGTTTGTGGGCGCTAGAGTGGGCGTGTCAAAAAAGTTTTTGGCAATTCTACTGAACGTTACAAAATAAATATAAAAAATTAATAAATACACACCATTATTCAAAAGTGTGGGCTGACAGTTTTAGTTGGATTGTGGGCGCTAGAGTGGACGTGGCAAAAAGGTTTTTGGCAAATCTTTAGAGATACATATATAAAAAAATTTAAAAATTAGGTGGTTTGTGGGCGTGCCAAAAACGTTTTCGGCAAATCTATAGTAAGTTACTAGGTATATAGAAAAATGAATAAAAACAGCATTTTTCAAAAGTGTGGGCATGACAGTTTTAGGCGGATTGTTGGCGTTGGAGTGGGCGCGGCAAAAAGTTGCTTGACAAATCAATAGAAATTTAATAAATATATAAAAAAATTAAAAAATATCACAAAAATTTTCAAAAGTAAGGCCGTGACAGTTTTGGGCGGTTTGTGGGCGCTAAAGTGGGCGTGCCAAAAAGTTTTTCGGAAAATCTATAGAAATTTACTAAATATATATAAAAAAAAGTAAAGAAAAGCACACAATTTTTCAAAAGTGTGGGCGTGACAGTTTTGGGCGGCTTGTGGGCGTGGCAAAAAGGATTTCGGAAAATCTATAGTAAGTTACTAGATATATAAAAATATGAATAAAGACACAGCATTTTTCAAAATTGTGGGCATGACAGTTTTTGGCGGTTTGTGGGCGCTAGAGTGGGCGTGACAAAAAGATTTTAGACAAATCGATAGAAGTTTACAAGATATAAAAAATGTGTCAGTTTCTGCTGGTCTATGGGCGTGGCAAAAATGTTTTTGGCAAATCTATATACGTTACAAAATTAAGATAAAAAAATAATAAAAACACACCATTTTTCAAAAGTGTGTGTATGCCAGTTTTTGGTGGTTTATGTGCGTTAGAGTAAGCGTGGCAAAAAGGTTTTCGGCAAATCTATAGTAAGTTACTAGATATATAGAAAAATGAATAAAAACACAGCATTTTTCAAAAGTGTGGGCATGACAGTTTTAGGCGGATTGTTGGCGTTGGAGTGGGCGTGGCAAAAAGTTGCTTGAGAAATTTAAATTAGAATTAGAAATTTACAAAATATATATGTAAAAACATTAAAAAATATCACAAAAATTTTCAAAAGTAAGGCCGTGACAGTTTTGGGGGGTTTGTGGGCGCTAAAGTACAAAAAAGTATTTAGGCAAATCTATAGAAATTTACACAATATATACACAACTGAAAAAGTATAATATTTTTCAAAAGTGTGGGCGTGACAGTTTTTGGCGGCTTGTGGGTGGTAGAGTGGTCGTGACAACAAGATTTTAGGCAAATAGATAGAAATTTACAAGATATAAAAAATGAATAAATATTAAATTTTTCAAAAGTATGGTCGTGTCAGTTTCTGCTGGTCTGTGAGCGTGGCAAAAAAAGTTTTTGGCAATTCTACAGAACGTTACAAAATAAATATAAAAAAATTAATAAATACACACCATTTTTCAAAAATGTGACAGTTTTGGTTGGTTGTGGGCGCTGGAGTGAGCGTGGCAAAAAGGTTTTTGGCAAATCTATAGAAAAATACAAGATACATATATAAAAAAATGAAAAAAATAGGCGGTTTGTGGGCGTGCCAAAAAGTTTTTCGGCAAATCTATAGAAATTTACAGGATATAAAATGAATGAAAAAAAAATCACATCTTTCAAAAGTGTGGGCGTTACAGTTTTTAGGCAAACCTATTGAAGTTTACAAAATATATTTAAAAAAAAATAAATAAAAACACAGTTTTGTGAAGCTAGAGTGGGCGTGGCAAAAAGGATTTCGGCAATTCTATAGATATATAGAAAAATGAATAAAAACACAGCATTTTTCAAAATTGTGGGCATGACAGTTTTTGGCGGTTTGTGGGCGGAGTGGGCGTGACAACAAGTTTTTAGGCAAATAGATAGAAATTCACAAGACATAAAAAAATGAAAAAATGGCAAAAATATTTTCGGCAAATCTATATAACGTTACAAAATTAATATAAAAAAAATAATAAATACACACCATTTTTCAAAAGAGTGGGCTTGACAGTTTTGGCCAACTTGTGGGCGTAGCAAAAAGGTTTTTGGCAAATGTATAGAAAGTTACAAGATACATACATACATAAAAAAATGAAAAAATTAGGCGGTTTGTGTGCGTGCCAAAAAGTTTTTCGGCAAATCTATAGAAAATTACAAGATATAAAATAATTAAAAAAAATTACATTTTTCAAAAGTGCGGGCGTGACAGTTTTGACCGGTCTATGGGCGTTGGAGTGGGCGTGGAAAAAAGGTTTTCGGCAAATCTATAGTAAGTTACTAGATATATAGAAAAATGAATAAAAACACAGCATTTTTCAAAATTGTGGGCATGACAGTTTTTGGCGGCTGTTGGGCGGTAGAGTGGGCGTGACAACAAGATTTTAGGAAAATCGATAGAAATTCACATGATATAAAAAAATTAAAAAATATCTAATTTTTCAAAAGTGTGGCCGTGTCAGCTGCTGCAGGTCTGTGGGCGTGGCAAAAATATTGTTGGCAAATCTATATAACGTTACAAAATAAATATAAAAAAAAAAAAATACACACCATTTTTCAAAAGTGTGGGCTTGACAGTTTTGGTTGGTTTGTGGGCGCTAGAGTGGGCGTGTCAAAAAAGTTTTTGGCAATTCTACTGAACGTTACAAAATAAATATAAAAAATTAATAAATACACACCATTATTCAAAAGTGTGGGCTGACAGTTTTAGTTGGATTGTGGGCGCTAGAGTGGACGTGGCAAAAAGGTTTTTGGCAAATCTTTAGAGATACATATATAAAAAAATTTAAAAATTAGGTGGTCTATAGAAATTTACAAGATATAAAATAATGAAAAAAAAAATCACATTTTTCAAAAGTGTGGGCGTTACAGTTTTGGCTGGACTATGGGCGTTGGAGTGGGCGTGGCAAAAAAGTATTTAGGCAAATCTATAGAAATTTACACAATATATACACAACTGAAAAAGTATAATATTTTTCAAAAGTGTGGGTGTGACAGTTTTTGTCAGCTTGTGGGCGGTAGAGTGGGCTTGAAAAAAAGATTTTAGGCAAATCGATAGAAATTTACAGGATATAAAAAATGAAATAATATCTAATTTTTCAAAAGTGTGGGCGTGACAGTTTTTGGCGGCTTGTGGGTGGTAGAGTGGTCGTGACAACAAGATTTTAGGCAAATAGATAGAAATTTACAAGATATAAAAAATGAATAAATATTAAATTTTTCAAAAGTATGGTCGTGTCAGTTTCTGCTGGTCTGTGGGCGTGGCAAAAAAAGTTTTTGGCAATTCTACAGAACGTTACAAAATAAATATAAAAAAATTAATAAATACACACCATTTTTCAAAAGTGTGACAGTTTTGGTTGGTTGTGGGCGCTAGAGTGGGCGTGGCAAAAAGGATTTCGGCAAATCTATAGTAAGTTAATAGATATATAGAAAAATGAATAAAAACACAGCATTTTTCAAAATTGTGAGCATTGCAGTTTTGGGCGTGCCAAAAAGTTTTTCGGCAAATCTATAGAGATTTACAAGATATAAAATAATGACAAAAAAATCACAATTTTCAAAAGTGTGGGCTTGACAGTTTTGGCCGGTCTATGGGCGTTGGAGTGGGCGTGACAACAAGATTTTAGGAAAATCTATAGAAATTCACATGATATAAAAAAATGAAAAAATATCTAATTTTTTAAAAGTGTGGCCGTGTCAGCTTCTGCCAGTCTGTGGGCGTGGCAAAAATATTTTTGTCAAATCTATATAACGTTACAAAATTAATATATAAAAATGAATAAAAACACACCATTTTTCAAAAGTGTGGGCTTGACAGTTTTGGGCGTCTTGTGGGCGCTGGAGTGGACGTGGCAAAAAGGTTTTTGGCAAATCTTTAGAGATACATATATAAAAAAATTTAAAAATTAGGTGGTTTGTGGGCGTGCCAAAACCGTTTTCGGCAAATCTATAGTAAGTTACTAGATATATAGAAAAATGAATAAAAACACAGCATTTTTCAAAAGTGTGGGCATGACAGTTTTAGGCGGATTGTTGGCGTTGGAGTGTGCGTGGCAAAAAGTTGCTTGACAAATCAATAGAAATTTACAAAATATATAAAAACATTAAAAAATATCACAAAAATTTTCAAAAGTAAGGCCGTGACAGTTTTAGGCGGTTTGTGGGCGCTAAAGTGGGCGTGCCAAAAAGTTTTTCGGCAAATCTATAGTAAGTTCCTAGATATATAGAAAAATAAATAAAAACACTGCATTTTTCAAAATTGTGGGCATGACAGTTTTTGGCGGCTGTTGGGCGGTAGAGTGGGCGTGACAACAAGATTTTAGGAAAATCGATAGAAATTCACATGATATAAAAAAATGAAAAAATATCTAATTTTTCAAAAGTGTGGCCGTGTCAGCTTCTGCCAGTCTGTGGGCGTGGCTAAAATATTTTTGTCAAATCTATATAACGTTACAAAATTAATATAGAAAAATGAATAAAAACACACCATTTTTCAAAAGTGTGGGCTTGACAGTTTTGGGCGGCTTGTGGGCGCTGGAGTGGGAGTGGCAAAAAGGATTTCGGCAAATCTATAGTAAGTTACTAGATATTTAGAAAAATGAATAAAAACACAGCATTTTTCAAAATTGTGGGCATGACAGTTTTTATCGGTTTTTGGGCGGTAGAGTGGGCGTGACAACAAGATTTTAGGCAAATCGAAAGAAATTTTGTGTCAAATCTATAGAAAGTTACAAGATACATATATAAAAAAATGAAAAAATTAGGCGGTTTGTGGGCATGCCAAAAAGTTTTTCGGCAAATCTATAGAAATTTACAAGATATCTATAGAAATTTACAAGATATAAAATAATGATAAAAAAAGCACATTTTTCAAAAGTGTGGACGTTACAGTTTTTAGGCAAACCTATAGAAATTTACAAAATATATACACAACTGAAGAAGTATAACATTTTTCAAAGGTTTGGGTGTGACAATTTTGGGCGGTTAGTGGGCGCTAGAGTGGGTGTGGCAAGCCTATAGAAATTTACAAGATATAAAATAATGAAAAAAAAGTCACATTTTTCAAAAGTGTGGGCGTTACAGCTTTTAGGAAAACCTAAAGAAATTAACAAAATATATACACAACTGAAAAGTTTAACATTTTTCAAAAGTGCGGGCGTGACAGTTTTCGGCGGTTTGTGGGCGTACGGTGCGCGCGGCAAAAAGGTTTTTGGCAAAGGTTTTTCTATAGAAATTTACAGCTGCTGCTGGTCTGTGGGCGTGGCAAAAATAGGCAAATCTACAGAAATTTACAAAATATATACACAACTGAAGAAGTATAACATTTTTCAAAAGTATGGGTGTGACAGTTTTGGGCGGTTAGTGGGCGCTAGAGTGGGCGTGGCAAAAAGGTTTTCGGCAAATCTATAGTAAGTTACTAGATATATAGAAAAATGAATAAAACCACAGCATTTTTCAAAAGTGTGTGCATGGCAGTTTTTGGCGGTTTGTGGGCGCTAAAGTGGGCGTGCCAAAAAGTTTTTCCGCAAATCTATAGTGAGTTCCTAGATATATAGAAAAATGAATAAAAACACAGCCTTTTTCAAAATTGTGGGCATGACAGTTTTTGGCGGATTGTTGGCGTTGGAGTGGGCGCGGCAAAAAGTTGCTTGACAAATCAATAGAAATTTAATAAATATATAAAAAAATTAAAAAATATCACAAAAATTTTCAAAAGTAAGGCCGTGACAGTTTTGGGCGGTTTGTGGGCGCTAAAGTGGGCGTGCCAAAAAGTTTTTCGGAAAATCTATAGAAATTTACTAAATATATATAAAAAAAAGTAAAGAAAAGCACACAATTTTTCAAAAGTGTGGGCGTGACAGTTTTGGGCGGCTTGTGGGCGCTAGAGTGGGCGTGGCAAAAAGGATTTCGGAAAATCTATAGTAAGTTACTAGATATATAAAAATATGAATAAAGACACAGCATTTTTCAAAATTGTGGGCATGACTGTTTTTGGCGGTTTGTGGGCGCTAGAGTGGGCGTGACAAAAAGATTTTAGACAAATCGATAGAAGTTTACAATACATAAAAAATGTGTCAGTTTCTGCTGGTCTATGGGCGTGGCAAAAATGTTTTTGGCAAATCTATATACGTTACAAAATTAAGATAAAAAAATAATAAAAACACACCATTTTTCAAAAGTGTGTGTATGCCAGTTTTTGGTGGTTTATGTGCGTTAGAGTAAGCGTGGCAAAAAGGTTTTCGGCAAATCTATAGTAAGTTACTAGATATATAGAAAAATGAATAAAAACACAGCATTTTTCAAAAGTGTGGGCATGACAGTTTTAGGCGGATTGTTGGCGTTGGAGTGGGCGTGGCAAAAAGTTGCTTGACAAATTTAAATTAGAATTAGAAATTTACAAAATTAATATGTAAAAACATTAAAAAATATCACAAAAATTTTCAAAAGTAAGGCCGTGACAGTTTTGGGCGGTTTGTGGGCGCTAAAGTGGGCGTGCCAAAAAGTTTTTCGGCAAATCTATAGTAAGTTCCTAGATATATAGAAAAATAAATAAAAACACAGCATTTTTGAAAATTGTGGGCATGACAGTTTTTGGCGGTTTGTGGGCGGTAGAGTGGGCGTGACAACAAGATTTTAGGCAAATCGATAGAAATTCACAAGTTACAAAAAAAATTAAAAAATATCTAATTTTTCAAAAGTGTGGCCGTGTCAGCTGCTGCAGGTCTGTGGGCGTGGCAAAAATATTTTTGGCAAATCTATATAACGTTACAAAATTAATATAAAAAAATAATAAATACACACCATTTTTCAAAAGTGTGGGCTTGACAGTTTTTGTTGGTTTGTGAGCGCTAGAGTGGACGTGGCAAAAAGGTTTTTGGCAAATCTTTAGAGATACATATATAAAAAAAATTTAAAAATTAGGTGGTTTGTGGGCGTGCCAAAAACGTTTTCGGCAAATCTATAGTAAGTTACTAGGTATATAGAAAAATGAATAAAAACAGCATTTTTCAAAAGTGTGGGCATGACAGTTTTAGGCGGATTGTTGGCGTTGGAGTGGGCGCGGCAAAAAGTTGCTTGACAAATCAATAGAAATTTAATAAATATATAAAAAAATTAAAAAATATCACAAAAATTTTCAAAAGTAAGGCCGTGACAGTTTTGGGCGGTTTGTGGGCGCTAAAGTGGGCGTGCCAAAAAGTTTTTCGGAAAATCTATAGAAATTTACTAAATATATATAAAAAAAAGTAAAGAAAAGCACACAATTTTTCAAAAGTGTGGGCGTGACAGTTTTGGGCGGCTTGTGGGCGCTAGAGTGGGCGTGGCAAAAAGGATTTCGGAAAATCTATAGTAAGTTACTAGATATATAAAAATATGAATAAAGACACAGCATTTTTCAAAATTGTGGGCATGACAGTTTTTGGCGGTTTGTGGGCGCTAGAGTGGGCGTGACAAAAAGATTTTAGACAAATCGATAGAAGTTTACAAGATATAAAAAATGTGTCAGTTTCTGCTGGTCTATGGGCGTGGCAAAAATGTTTTTGGCAAATCTATATACGTTACAAAATTAAGATAAAAAAATAATAAAAAAACACCATTTTTCAAAAGTGTGTGTATGCCAGTTTTTGGTGGTTTATGTGCGTTAGAGTAAGCGTGGCAAAAAGGTTTTCGGCAAATCTATAGTAAGTTACTAGATATATAGAAAAATGAATAAAAACACAGCATTTTTCAAAAGTGTGGGCATGACAGTTTTAGGCGGATTGTTGGCGTTGGAGTGGGCGTGGCAAAAAGTTGCTTGACAAATTTAAGTTAGAATTAGAAATTTACAAAATATATATGTAAAAACATTAAAAAATATCACAAAAATTTTCAAAAGTAAGGCCGTGACAGTTTTGGGCGGTTTGTGGGCGCTAAAGTGGGCGTGCCAAAAAGTTTTTCGGCAAATCTATAGTAAGTTCCTAGATATATAGAAAAATAAATAAAAACACAGCATTTTTGAAAATTGTGGGCATGACAGTTTTTGGCGGTTTGTGGGCGGTAGAGTGGGCGTGACAACAAGATTTTAGGCAAATCGATAGAAATTCACAAGTTAAAAAATATCTAATTTTTCAAAAGTGTGGCCGTGTCAGCTGCTGCAGGTCTGTGGGCGTGGCAAAAATATTTTTGGCAAATCTATATAACGTTACAAAATTAATATAAAAAAATAATAAATACACACCATTTTTCAAAAGTGTGGGCTTGACAGTTTTTGTTGGTTTGTGGGCGCTAGAGTGGGCGTGTCAAAAAAGTTTTTGGCAATTCTACTGAACGTTACAAAATAAATATAAAAAATTAATAAATACACACCATTATTCAAAAGTGTGGGCTGACAGTTTTAGTTGGATTGTGAGCGCTAGAGTGGACGTGGCAAAAAGGTTTTTGGCAAATCTTTAGAGATACATATATAAAAAAATTTAAAAATTAGGTGGTCTATAGAAATTTACAAGATATAAAATAATGAAAAAAAAAATCACATTTTTCAAAAGTTTGGGCATGACAGTTTTAGGCGGATTGTTGGCGTTGGAGTGGGCGTGGCAAAAAGTTGCTTGACAAATCAATAGAATATTACAAAATATATAAAAACATTAAAAAATATCACAAAAATTTTCAAAAGTAAGGCCGTGACAGTTTTGGGCGGTTTGTGGGCGCTAAAGTGGGCGTGCCAAAAAGTTTTTCGGCAAATCTATAGTAAATTCCTAGATATATAGAAAAAAATAAATAAAAACACTGCATTTTTCAAAATTGTGGGCATGACAGTTTTTGGCGGCTGTTGGGCGGTAGAGTGGGCGTGACAACAAGATTTTAGGAAAATCGATAGAAATTCACATGATATAAAAAAATGAAAAAATATCTAATTTTTCAAAAGTGTGGCCGTGTCAGCTTCTGCCAGTCTGTGGGCGTGGCAAACATATTTTTGTCAAATCTATATAACGTTACAAAATTAATATAGAAAAATGAATAAAAACACACCATTTTTCAAAAGTGTGGGCTTGACAGTTTTGGGCGGCTTGTGGGCGCTGGAGTGGGAGGGGCAAAAAGGATTTCGGCAAATCTATAGTAAGTTACTAGATATATAGAAAAATGAATAAAAACACAGCATTTTTCAAAATTGTGGGCATGACAGTTTTTATCGGTTTTTGGGCGGTAGAGTGGGCGTGACAACAAGATTTTAGGGACATCGAAAGAAATTTTTTGGCAAATCTATAGAAAGTTACAAGATACATATATAAAAAAATGAAAAAATTAGGCGGTTTGTGGGCATGCCAAAAAGTTTTTCGGCAAATCTATAGAAATTTACAAGATATAAAATAATGATAAAAAAAGCACATTTTTCAAAAGTGTGGACGTTACAGTTTTTAGGCAAACCTATAGAAATTTACAAAATATATACACAACTGAAGAAGTATAACATTTTTCAAAGGTTTGGGTGTGACAATTTTGGGCAGTTAGTGGGCGCTAGAGTGGGTGTGGCAAGCCTATAGAAATTTACAAGATATAAAATAATGAAAAAAAAATCACATTTTTTAAAAGTGTGGGCGTTACAGCTATTGGCAAAAACCTACAGAAATTTACATAATATATACACAACTGAAAAGTTTAACATTTTTCAAAGGTTTGGGTGTGACAATTTTGGGCGGTTAGTGGGCGCTAGAGTGGGTGTGGCAAGCCTATAGAAATTTACAAGATATAAAATAATGAAAAAAAATCACATTTTTTAAAAGTGTGGGCGTTACAGCTATTGGGAAAACCTATAGAAATTAACAAAATATATACACAACTGAAAAATTTAACATTTTTCAAAAGTGCGGGCGTGACAGTTTTCGGCGGTTTGTGGGCGTACGGTGCGCGTGGCAAAAAGGTTTTTGGCAAAGGTTTTTCTATAGAAATTTACAGCTGCTGCTGGTCTGTGGGCGTGGCAAAAATAGGCAAATCTACAGAAATTTACAAAATATATACGCAACTGAAGAAGTATAACATTTTTCAAAAGTGTGGGTGTGACAGTTTTGGGCGGTTTGTGGGCGCTAGAGTGGGCGTGGCAAAAAGGTTTTTGGCAAATCTATAGAAAGTTCCTATATATATAGAAAAATTAATAAAAACACAGCATTTTTCAAAAGTGTGGGCATGACAGTTTTAGGCGGATTGTTGGCGTTGGAGTGGGCGTGGCAAAAAAAGTTGCTTGACAAATCAATAGAAACTTACAAAATATATAAAAAAATTAAAAAATATCACAAAAATTTTCAAAAGTAAGGCCGTGACAGTTTCGGGCGGTTTGTGGCCGCTAAGGCGGGCGTGCCAAAAAGTTTTTCGGCAAATCTATAGTAAGTTCCTAGATATATAGAAAAATGAATAAAAACACAGCATTTTTCAAAATTGAGGGCATGACAGTTTTTGGCGGTTTGTGGGCGGTAGAGTGTGCGTGACAACAAGATTTTAGGCATATCGATAGAAATTCACAAGATATAAAAAAATGAAAAAATATCTAATTTTTCAAAAGTGTGGCCGTGTCAGCTTCTGCTGGTCTGTGGGCGTGGCAAAAATAGTTTTGCCAAAAAGTTTTTCGGCAAATCTATAGAAATTTACAAGGTATAAATTAATGAAAGTGTGGGCGTTACAGTTTTTAGGCAAATCTATAGAAATTTTCTAAATATATAAGTTATGCAACTCATAGTTGCTGGGTGCCGTGACGAGCTCTCGTCACAGTATAGCTCACCTAGTCATTAGCAGAAGCATTCTGGAATCTTTGTGGAATGTCGCCTTGTATTCCCCAGGATTCTCCGAAGTCAAATAACAGCGGTGATTTACAGAACGTTACAATCTTTATTAGTCAAACTTAAGGGATTACAAGAAGAGTTGGGATATCAGCAAGCGTATCGATCTGGTGTCCGCAGAAGACTAATTTCTGGCCTTGGTGCTGGCTATCACTAGCCCTCCGGTTCCCTTGCTGAGTGCAGCGTTCTGCCGCCAGCGTAGGGAGGGGGTCGACCCCGCGAAGTTGCTGGGTAAGTGGCCGAAACGTGAGCCGCGCTATGTCAGCGGCTGTGGGCAAGTGCCCGAAATGTGTATTACGCTACGTCAGCGGTCGCTTGCCCAATATCCGGCGGCTACGCTGCTCCCAGCAACAAAGTGTTGGCGCGGCTGTCGAATGCGTTGTCAAGTTGGTGGGCAAGGCGGGGGGCGAAGTCAGCGTTCTGACGTCCGGCGGTTCATTGGATACACTGTTGTGTTGATGGATGAGGGAGGGGGCGAAGTCAGCGTTCTCACGGAATGCACTTAGGAGTGGTTGACCGTCAAGTGGCGCAGCGGGAGTTAAGTGATCGTCAGGCGAGCGCGTGTGAGGCAGGCTGGTGGGAGGGGGTAAGACAAAGGGTGCGGGAAGAGGGTTCATAACTCCTCCCCCCTCAAGATCTGCGTCCCGCAGATTATTGGGCTTTGGGTGCCCTGTTAGCTTCTTGTGCCTCCAGGTCCAATGTGCCGTCTTTTATGATCGGGATTCCCTTGGTCGGTGTTAGCTTCCTCCATACGGTGTATAGGGCCACACCGACAACCAAGGCGACCAATGCTTCCACCAGGAACGAGAAAGAGACCTTCTCGGACATACCGGAGAGTCTCTTCAGGTTCTCCATATTAAAGGCGTTGACGTAGTGCAGCGAAGGCGCGTATCCCGTGGCAGTTATCGAAGTGAGCACTGCCGGCATGACTGTAAAGTGCGTCGAGGAGTAGCTCGTGTAAGTTCTGCCGGCCACACTGATCGTCTCATTTGCGAACTGGACTATGTAAGTTCCGGCCAATTGGTGGGTCCTGGATCCGACTTCCATCGTCCCGTTAAAATTAGACAGGAACATTGTCCCATATTCGACGAGTTCTATGCGCGCCTCGTTGTTCCTGAGAAGTTCGCATTTAGCCTGACCGCCCTTTAGCAGCTTGGGGATGCATCCGTCCTCGTCTAGCTTCAGAAGACTTTTCTCCGGGCAAACAGTCATGTTCCCCATGGAGAGGCAGTCGTCTACTACGGCGTAGGTCTCTTCGGTGGTTACGGCGACTTTGTCATGTTTGACCATGACTTGTTTCCCTCCATGCGTTGCCGGAAGAAGAAGAAGAAGGCGGTAGTCCTTGGGGGCGACCTTGGGCATAGACAAAATGTATAGCAGCGCCGTTCCATTTGTAAGCACAGACGGGCGGGAAAATTCCAGTGCTTCTACTGTATTCTGGTACGGCAAGTTCCTGACCTCGGTCAAAATTGTTTGTACCTCCCCGTGGTCAAGTAAGCGGGAGTTTACAATTCCTGTCTTAGCAAGTTGGCAAGCTTGGGTCAGCTCGCCGACATGGCTATCGATGATCAAGGCCTTGTGCAGTAGCGTCGTTGCCGTGTGTACATCTCCATCGATGGCATTGACCCTCGAAGCTACTTCGTTCAATTGTCTCAGGGATTCATGTGAGGCGTCGAACAGGCCAGCGTTTATCCTTACTTGCTGGTCGGCCGTTTTGACGTCGTTTTCCTGCGCACGAAGTATGGCGTCCCAATCCGATGCGTCCGGAGAACCCGCAATCCACTTCCATGCGGACCCAATCCAGTCCAGTGAACGACGTCCGCGCCGCGTGCCCATCAGTCTTGACAGGCCCTCCCGCGATTCTTCCAGGTAGTGCGTTACCAGCGCTTCAATCCTGGGATCCATAAGTAGCGCCGCCTCGCGTTGAACCTCCTGAGTCAGCGCCTCGAGCCTTGCCAAGTCAATTACATGTGCCAGTTTGAATTGACCGTTGACCCGCCAGACTGTGCCCTCCTGCAGTGGCACAACCGGAGCTTCATACTTGAAAATGTCTGCAGCTCCCACCATTTGGGCCACGACGATGCTTGCAATTAAAAAGATGTGGCTTGCAGTATTAAAAAAAATTTTTTAGGGGTAGGTGTTTGATTCCTTATTGTGTGTTATGTGTTTAGTGTTATGTGTAGTAAAGGAAGGGCACAAGGTGTGTGAGTGTAAAGAAGGATTGTGAAAAACACATGTACTGTCCAGCGCTTTTTTATTTTTATCTCTTTATTTTTTATTATTATTATTATTTTTTTTTTTTTTTCTTTTTTTTGTTTATTTCCGCAAATCGGACTTATGAAAAATTTTGCCTGTCTTGGTTTTAATCGTTACGTTCCTATCCTCAGCAACCTCTTCGGCCCTGAAGCGCGGCTTTTCTTTGGTCTTAATTTGTTTATTGGCGACAAATACCCTGTCTCCCTGATCGTAAGACACGGGTTCAGAACGGGTCTTATTATGGGCCGCTTCTGCCTATACTCTATTAGGCCTCTGACATCCTCTAGGACCATTGTCCTGAAGTTAGTCAGACCCTGATAGTTGATCCTGCCCATCTGAGGGAAATAAAATTTCTCCAAAATTTGCAGGCGCACCTCCTTAGCACCCCTATGAGCTCTGCGATGTTCTTTTTCAATAACTTCGCAGACCTCCTCGGGATCCGACAAATATGTCACCAACCTTTGCGTTATTCGTATTTTGAACGAGGCAAAATTCTCTAAGCATTGATGTTGGAATGATGACAGGTAAATTTCCGGGATCTTTTAGCAAGAAGGGGAAATTTTTATCCCAGGGGATATAACCATGCAGTTGTTTTTCCTGTCTACTAAGGCCTTTAGATCTTTGAGTGTGTCGTCCCCTATGATACCATCGAAGGTATTCAGTCCGGGGAGGACAAAGAAGGTAAGGGTCAAGTTGTTTCCTAATTTCTTAAAAAACTTCCCGGCTAAGCAGCGCATTTTTGTAACAGAGCCCGTAACCGATTAAACGCGGAAAGGAATAGGAAGGACAGTCGACCCGGCGGCGATTCTGGGGACGATTAAATTTTTGTTTGCGCCGGTATCGATAAGAAATTGTAATTTAGCCCCATCTTTCCCTTCGAGAGAGGCCTCGGTCATAAAATTTGGGCCCTCAGTTCCCATTTCGGGATCGTCCCTCTCTTCCATAGCCTCCTGGCGAGGCATCCTAGCGTCCTCAGTACCGAGCTGATCGTAGTAGGGGTCAGTTGGAAGGACCTCGCTATGCTCAACAGGAATTATAATAGAAGGGTCGGGTATGGGTTCCATGTGGTATAGCTTTGTTGCCCTTTGGAACGGGTTCTGGTATTCGGACGATGTTCGCTTTATTCCAGAACCCTCGTTCTGGTGGGACCTATAATCTGAGCGGTGGGATTGGCCCGACCGGTTCGACTCCGTTTTAATGGCTGGTCTCGGGCCCTGGAAGCGGTTATTGTTTTGGGGCCCACCATATCCCGAGCCTGATGAAGGTCTACTGTTTCCCTGATAGGGGGAAGATAAGCGAGGAGCGTTTGGCGGCCGGTAGAACCGGGTATTTGGTACAAAACTCGCCGGCGCGGAGGACTGGGTAAAGTGACCCCCTCTCGGGGCAACAGCCTGTAACTCCTTGCAAAAGAAGTATGCTTCTTGTAAATCTTTTGGTCTGCGCATGACCAGTAGCCTAGAGGCATCATTGCCGACTCCCCGGAAAAAGACGTCAAGAGCCTTGTCCCTTGAGTGTTCTGAGAGGGCCCTAACTGCCTCCATTGGACATCCCATAGCCTTCAATCCGTTGAGGATAAGGGAAAGGTGCTTATTCACCTCCAAATAGTATTCCTCTAGAGTTTTATTCCCCTGGGTCAGTTGGCCAAGCTGGTATTCCAGCGTACGCACATCGCGCTTGTCCGCGTAGTGCAGTGCCAGAACTCTCTTAATTTCCGGCCAGTCGTCGTCTAGAACCCCATAAGAGTCAAGCGCTTCCTCAGCCTCACCTCTTATTTTTTGCCTAATGTGACAGACTATGGCGCGGAACAGGGGTCTCCCTTTGATGACCTCGTAATCGTTCAGAATTGCCTGCGCACGGTTCACCCAAGAAACGTATCTCTCGGCTTGACCTTCGAATGTTTGGAGTTCCTTGACGCAATCTGGAAGCGTAAAGACTTCGCTCAATTCGTATTCATTGCGCGCACGCGCCAATGGCACCGGAGGCGTGACCACCGGATTGCTCGGTCGTTTTCGGTTTCTAGCGTACTGAGCCTACCATTTATCTTTTTCATATCGTCCTGCAACCCGGTCAACTGAGCAAGGAGCGCGTTAAGGGATTCTTTAATTTCTTCCATTACTACGAGCGCGGGGGTATCGGAAGCGGATAGGATCGGACAGGCCAAGACCAAGAGTTCGTTTTTTTTTTTTTTTTTTTTTTTTTTTAGTTCTTATTTTAGGAAGTCAATATTTAGATTTTTATTTTTTACTTTAGAAAAGCGCAACCTGGATGTAGATATGGTTTCACTAACCCTTAACAATTGATGTATGCGTGTTGAGCTTTGTGTTCTTGTATGTTGTATTCTTCTTAAAATCTGAGGAAAGGTAAAGATTTTTTCTTTTTAGAAAATTCAAATAGTAATTCTTTTTTTCTTTTTTCTCTTTTTTTTGTGGTTTCGGTTTTTTTTTTTTTTTTCTTGTGGTTTCGGTTTTCGGACAGTGACGAGTCAATTTTAGTGAACTGGGTGCGGTGGTCCGTATTCTTCCTTTTTGGCCTTGGCCTACTAATGGTACGGTTGCCACACAATCTACTGGGCAGCTTTCTCGGGTGCTTCCACACCACTCAGCCTCTCCAGCAGATTACCACGTATTTTAGTTAGAGTTTGTGATTATTTTATCTTTTAATTTTATTTATTCCTTTTTTCTTCGGCACTATGCACATTGCACTCGCGAATAGGTTACAGCGAGTGTAAGCAAATCGCCGCAGTGGGTCGTTACATAGGCCTTTATTATTATTTTCTTATGAAGACGCTTTTGCGCCCGCGTATATCACTCCTGGATGGAGACAGTATTAACGCTGTGGCGGGTGGTCTTTTAATTTTCTTATGTACGACTTTTTTACGCCCGTGTAGAATGTTGTTCCCGCTACAGACTGTAGGGGCATTCCCACCGCGGCGGGTGGTCGTTTTTAACGTTTGATTGTTCACTGTCACATCACATCACTGTCACTCTAATTTTTCTAATTTTTCCACATTCCAACTTATTCTTTTTTTTTGTTTTAATTTCACTTCATTTCATTTCATTTCGTTTGTTTTATTTTTTGTTTTTTATTTTTTTGTTTGTTTCATTTGTTCTTTTTGTTCGGGCGCCAGTTATGCAACTCATAGTTGCTGGGTGCCGTGACGAGCTCTCGTCACAGTACAGCTCACCTAGTCATTAGCAGAAGCATTCTGGAATCTTTGTGGAATGTCGCCTTGTACTCCCCAGGATTCTCCGAAGTCAAATAACAGCGGTGATTTACAGAACGTTACAATCTTTATTAGTCAAACTTAAGGGATTACAAGAAGAGTTGGGATATCAGCAAGCGTATCGATCTGGTGTCCGCAGAAGACTGATTTCTGGCCTTGGTACTGGCTATCACTAGCCCTCCGGTTCCCTTGCTGAGTGCAGCGTTCTGCCGCCAGCGTAGGGCGGGGGTCGACCCCGCGAAGTTGCTGGGTAAGTGGCCGAAACGTGGGCCGCGCTATGTCAGCGGCTGTGGGCCAGTGCCCGAAATGTGTACCACGCTACGTCAGCGGTCGCTTGCCCAATATCCGGCGGCTGCGCTGCTCCCAGCAACAAAGTGTCGATTGCGGACGCAGCACATTGTAGCCGGCGCGGCTGTCGAATGCGTCGTCAAGTTAGAGGGCAAGGCGGGGAGGCGAAGTCAGCGTTCTGACGTCCGGCGGTTCATTGGATACACTGTTGTGTTGATGGATGAGGGAGGGGGCGAAGTCAGCGTTCTCACGGAATGCACTTAGGAGTGGTTGACCGTCAAGTGGCGCAGCGGGAGTTGAGTGATCGTCAGGCGAGCGCGTGTGAGGCAAACTGGTGGGAGGGGGTAAGACAAAGGGTGCGGGAAGAGGGTTCATAACTTATATAAAAAAAGTAAATAAAAACACACCATTTTTCAAAAGTGTGGGCTTGACAGTTTTGTGCGGCTTGTGGTAAAAAGTTGCTTAACAAATCAATAGAAATTTACAAAATATATAAAAAAATTAAAAAATATCACAAAAATTTTCAAAAGTAAGGCCGTGACAGTTTTGGGCGGTTTGTGGGCGCTAAAGTACAAAAAAGTATTTAGGCAAATCTATAGAAATTTACACAATATATACACAACTGAAAAAGTATAATATTTTTCAAAAGTGTGGGCGTGACAGTTTTTGGCGGCTTGTGGGTGGTAGAGTGGTCGTGACAACAAGATTTTAGGCAAATAGATAGAAATTTACAAGATATAAAAAATGAATAAATATTAAATTTTTCAAAAGTATGGTCGTGTCAGTTTCTGCTGGTCTGTGGGCGTGGCAAAAAAAGTTTTTGGCAATTCTACAGAACGTTACAAAATAAATATAAAAAAATTAATAAATACACACCATTTTTCAAAAATGTGACAGTTTTGGTTGGTTGTGGGCGCTGGAGTGAGCGTGGCAAAAAGGTTTTTGGCAAATCTATAGAAAAATACAAGATACATATATAAAAAAATGAAAAAAATAGGCGGTTTGTGGGCGTGCCAAAAAGTTTTTCGCCAAATCTATAGAAATTTACAGGATATAAAATGAATGAAAAAAAAATCACATCTTTCAAAAGTGTGGGCGTTACAGTTTTTAGGCAAACCTATTGAAGTTTACAAAATATATTTAAAAAAAAATAAATAAAAACACAGTTTTGTGAAGCTAGAGTGGGCTTGGCAAAAAGGATTTCGGCAAATCTATAGATATATAGAAAAATGAATAAAAACACAGCATTTTTCAAAATTGTGGGCATGACAGTTTTTGGCGGTTTGTGGGCGGAGTGGGCGTGACAACAAGTTTTTAGGCAAATAGATAGAAATTCACAAGACATAAAAAAATTAAAAAATGGCAAAAATATTTTCGGCAAATCTATATAACGTTACAAAATGAATATAAAAAAAATAATAAATACACACCATTTTTCAAAAGAGTGGGCTTGACAGTTTTGGCCAACTTGTGGGCGTAGCAAAAAGGTTTTTGGCAAATGTATAGAAAGTTACAAGATACATACATACATAAAAAAATGAAAAAATTAGGCGGTTTGTGTGCGTGCCAAAAAGTTTTTCGGCAAATCTATAGAAAATTACAAGATATAAAATAATTAAAAAAAAATTACATTTTTCAAAAGTGCGGGCGTGACAGTTTTGACCGGTCTATGGGCGTTGGAGTGGGCGTGGAAAAAAGGTTTTCGGCAAATCTATAGTAAGTTACTAGATATATAGAAAAATGAATAAAAACACAGCATTTTTCAAAATTGTGGGCATGACAGTTTTTGGCGGCTGTTGGGCGGTAGAGTGGGCGTGACAACAAGATTTTAGGAAAATCGATAGAAATTCACATGATATAAAAAAATTAAAAAATATCTAATTTTTCAAAAGTGTGGCCGTGTCAGCTGCTGCAGGTCTGTGGGCGTGGCAAAAATATTGTTGGCAAATCTATATAACGTTACAAAATAAATATAAAAAAAAAAAAATACACACCATTTTTCAAAAGTGTGGGCTTGACAGTTTTGGTTGGTTTGTGGGCGCTAGAGTGGGCGTGTCAAAAAAGTTTTTGGCAATTCTACTGAACGTTACAAAATAAATATAAAAAATTAATAAATACACACCATTATTCAAAAGTGTGGGCTGACAGTTTTAGTTGGATTGTGGGCGCTAGAGTGGACGTGGCAAAAAGGTTTTTGGCAAATCTTTAGAGATACATATATAAAAAAATTTAAAAATTAGGTGGTTTGTGGGCGTGCCAAAACCGTTTTCGGCAAATCTATAGTAAGTTACTAGATATATAGAAAAATGAATAAAAACACAGCATTTTTCAAAAGTGTGGGCATGACAGTTTTAGGCGGATTGGTGGCGTTGGAGTGTGCGTGGCAAAAAGTTGCTTGACAAATCAATAGAAATTTACAAAATATATAAAAACATTAAAAAATATCACAAAAATTTTCAAAAGTAAGGCCGTGACAGTTTTAGGCGGTTTGTGGGCGCTAAAGTGGGCGTGCCAAAAAGTTTTTCGGCAAATCTATAGTAAGTTCCTAGATATATAGAAAAATAAATAAAAACACTGCATTTTTCAAAATTGTGGGCATGACAGTTTTTGGCGGCTTGTGGGCGCTGGAGTGGGAGTGGCAAAAAGGATTTCGGCAAATCTATAGTAAGTTACTAGATATATAGAAAAATGAATAAAAACACAGGATTTTTCAAAATTGTGGGCATGACAGTTTTTATCGGTTTTTGGGCGGTAGAGTGGGCGTGACAACAAGATTTTAGGCAAATCGAAAGAAATTTTGTGTCAAATCTATAGAAAGTTACAAGATACATATATAAAAAAATGAAAAAATTAGGCGGTTTGTGGGCATGCCAAAAAGTTTTTCGGCAAATCTATAGAAATTTACAAGATATAAAATAATGATAAAAAAAGCACATTTTTCAAAAGTGTGGACGTTACAGTTTTTAGGCAAACCTATAGAAATTTACAAAATATATACACAACTGAAGATTTTTCAAAGGTTTGGGTGTGACAATTTTGGGCGGTTAGTGGGCGCTAGAGTGGGTGTGGCAAGCCTATAGAAATTTACAAGATATAAAATAATGAAAAAAAAATCACATTTTTCAAAAGTGTGGGCGTTACAGCTTTTAGGAAAACCTATAGAAATTAACAAAATATATACACAACTGAAAAATTTAACATTTTTCGTACGGTGCGCGCGGCAAAAAGGTTTTTGGCAAAGGTTTTTCTATAGAAATTTACAGCTGCTGCTGGTCTGTGGGCGTGGCAAAAATAGGCAAATCTACAGAAATTTACAAAATATATACACAACTGAAGAAGTATAACATTTTTCAAAAGTGTGGGTGTGACAGTTTTGGGCGGTTAGTGGGCGCTAGAGTGGGCGTGGCAAAAAGGTTTTCGGCAAATCTATAGTAAGTTACTAGATATATAGAAAAATGAATAAAAACACTGCCTTTTTCAAAATTGGGGGCATGACAGTTTTTGGCGGCTTGTGGGCGGTAGAGTGGGCGTGACAACAAGATTTTAGGCAAATCGATAGAAATTCACAAGTTCCAAAAAAAATTAAAAAATATCTAATTTTTCAAAAGTGTGGCCGTGTCAGCTGCTGCAGGTCTGTGGGCGTGGCAAAAATATTGATGGCAAATCTATATAACGTTACAAAATAAATATAAAAAAAAAAAAAAATACACACCATTTTTCAAAAGTGTGGGCTTAACAGTTTTGGTTGGTTTGTGGGCGCTAGAGTGGGCGTGTCAAAAAAGTTTTTGGCAATTCTACTGAACGTTACAAAATAAATATAAAAAATTAATAAATACACACCATTATTCAAAAGTGTGGGCTGACAGTTTTAGTTGGATTGTGGGCGCTAGAGTGGACGTGGCAAAAAGGTTTTTGGCAAATCGTTAGAGATACATATATAAAAAAATTTAAAAATTAGGTGGTTTGTGGGCGTGCCAAAACCGTTTTCGGCAAATCTATAGTAAGTTACTAGATATATAGAAAAATGAATAAAAACACAGCATTTTTCAAAAGTGTGGGCATGACAGTTTTAGGCGGATTGGTGGCGTTGGAGTGTGCGTGGCAAAAAGTTGCTTGACAAATCAATAGAAATTTACAAAATATATAAAAACATTAAAAAATATCACAAAAATTTTCAAAAGTAAGGCCGTGACAGTTTTAGGCGGTTTGTGGGCGCTAAAGTGGGCGTGCCAAAAAGTTTTTCGGCAAATCTATAGTAAGTTCCTAGATATATAGAAAAATAAATAAAAACACTGCATTTTTCAAAATTGTGGGCATGACAGTTTTTGGCGGCTTGTGGGCGCTGGAGTGGGAGTGGCAAAAAGGATTTCAGCAAATCTATAGTAAGTTACTAGATATATAGAAAAATGAATAAAAAACACAGGATTTTTCAAAATTGTGGGCATGACAGTTTTTATCGGTTTTTGGGCGGTAGAGTGGGCGTGACAACAAGATTTTAGGCAAATCGAAAGAAATTTTGTGTCAAATCTATAGAAAGTTACAAGATACATATATAAAAAAATGAAAAAATTAGGCGGTTTGTGGGCATGCCAAAAAGTTTTTCGGCAAATCTATAGAAATTTACAAGATATAAAATAATGATAAAAAAAGCACATTTTTCAAAAGTGTGGACGTTACAGTTTTTAGGCAAACCTATAGAAATTTACAAAATATATACACAACTGAAGATTTTTCAAAGGTTTGGGTGTGACAATTTTGGGCGGTTAGTGGGCGCTAGAGTGGGTGTGGCAAGCCTATAGAAATTTACAAGATATAAAATAATGAAAAAAAAATCACATTTTTCAAAAGTGTGGGCGTTACAGCTTTTAGGAAAACCTATAGAAATTAACAAAATATATACACAACTGAAAAATTTAACATTTTTCGTACGGTGCGCGCGGCAAAAAGGTTTTTGGCAAAGGTTTTTCTATAGAAATTTACAGCTGCTGCTGGTCTGTGGGCGTGGCAAAAATAGGCAAATCTACAGAAATTTACAAAATATATACACAACTGAAGAAGTATAACATTTTTCAAAAGTGTGGGTGTGACAGTTTTGGGCGGTTAGTGGGCGCTAGAGTGGGCGTGGCAAAAAGGTTTTCGGCAAATCTATAGTAAGTTACTAGATATATAGAAAAATGAATAAAAACACTGCCTTTTTCAAAATTGGGGGCATGACAGTTTTTGGCGGCTTGTGGGCGGTAGAGTGGGCGTGACAACAAGATTTTAGGCAAATCGATAGAAATTCACAAGTTCCAAAAAAAATTAAAAAATATCTAATTTTTCAAAAGTGTGGCGTGTCAGCTGCTGCAGGTCTGTGGGCGTGGCAAAAATATTTTTGGCAAATCTATATAACGTTACAAAATTAATATAAAAAAATAATAAATACACACCATTTTTCAAAAGTGTGGGCTTGACAGTTTTGGTTGGTTTGTGGGCGCTAGAGTGGGCGTGTCAAAAAAGTTTTTGGCAATTCTACTGAACGTTACAAAATAAATATAAAAAATTAATAAATACACACCATTATTCAAAAGTGTGGGCTGACAGTTTTAGTTGGATTGTGGGCGCTAGAGTGGACGTGGCAAAAAGGTTTTTGGCAAATCTTTAGAGATACATATATAAAAAAATTTAAAAGTTAGGTGGTTTGTGGGCGTGCCAAAAACGTTTTCGGCAAATCTATAGTAAGTTACTAGGTATATAGAAAAATGAATAAAAACAGCATTTTTCAAAAGTGTGGGCATGACAGTTTTAGGCGGATTGTTGGCGTTGGAGTGGGCGCGGCAAAAAGTTGCTTGACAAATCAATAGAAATTTAATAAATATATAAAAAAATTAAAAAATATCACAAAAATTTTCAAAAGTAAGGCCGTGACAGTTTTGGGCGGTTTGTGGGCGCTAAAGTGGGCGTGCCAAAAAGTTTTTCGGAAAATCTATAGAAATTTACTAAATATATATAAAAAAAAGTAAAGAAAAGCACACAATTTTTCAAAAGTGTGGGCGTGACAGTTTTGGGCGGCTTGTGGGCGTGGCAAAAAGGATTTCGGAAAATCTATAGTAAGTTACTAGATATATAAAAATATGAATAAAGACACAGCATTTTTCAAAATTGTGGGCATGACAGTTTTTGGCGGTTTGTGGGCGCTAGAGTGGGCGTGACAAAAAGATTTTAGACAAATCGATAGAAGTTTACAAGATATAAAAAATGTGTCAGTTTCTGCTGGTCTATGGGCGTGGCAAAAATGTTTTTGGCAAATCTATATACGTTACAAAATTAAGATAAAAAAATAATAAAAACACAGCATTTTTCAAAAGTGTGGGCATGACAGTTTTAGGCGGATGGTTGGCGTTGGAGTGGGCGTGGCAAAAAGTTGCTTGACAAATTTAAATTAGAATTAGAAATTTACAAAATATATATGTAAAAACATTAAAAAATATCACAAAAATTTTCAAAAGTAAGGCCGTGACAGTTTTGGGCGGTTTGTGGGCGCTAAAGTACAAAAAAGTATTTAGGCAAATCTATAGAAATTTACACAATATATACACAACTGAAAAAGTATAATATTTTTCAAAAGTGTGGGCGTGACAGTTTTTGGCGGCTTGTGGGTGGTAGAGTGGTCGTGACAACAAGATTTTAGGCAAATAGATAGAAATTTACAAGATATAAAAAATGAATAAATATTAAATTTTTCAAAAGTATGGTCGTGTCAGTTTCTGCTGGTCTGTGGGCGTGGCAAAAAAAGTTTTTGGCAATTCTACAGAACGTTACAAAATAAATATAAAAAAATTAATAAATACACACCATTTTTCAAAAATGTGACAGTTTTGGTTGGTTGTGGGCGCTGGAGTGAGCGTGGCAAAAAGGTTTTTGGCAAATCTATAGAAAAATACAAGATACATATATAAAAAAATGAAAAAAATAGGCGGTTTGTGGGCGTGCCAAAAAGTTTTTCGGCAAATCTATAGAAATTTACAGGATATAAAATGAATGAAAAAAAAATCACATCTTTCAAAAGTGTGGGCGTTACAGTTTTTAGGCAAACCTATTGAAGTTTACAAAATATATTTAAAAAAAATAAATAAAAACACAGTTTTGTGAAGCTAGAGTGGGCGTGGCAAAAAGGATTTCGGCAAATCTATAGATATATAGAAAAATGAATAAAAACACAGCATTTTTCAAAATTGTGGGCATGACAGTTTTTGGCGGTTTGTGGGCGGAGTGGGCGTGACAACAAGTTTTTAGGCAAATAGATAGAAATTCACAAGACATAAAAAAATGAAAAAATGGCAAAAATATTTTCGGCAAATCTATATAACGTTACAAAATTAATATAAAAAAAATAATAAATACACACCATTTTTCAAAAGAGTGGGCTTGACAGTTTTGGCCAACTTGTGGGCGTAGCAAAAAGGTTTTTGGCAAATGTATAGAAAGTTACAAGATACATACATACATAAAAAAATGAAAAAATTAGGCGGTTTGTGTGCGTGCCAAAAAGTTTTTCGGCAAATCTATAGAAAATTACAAGATATAAAATAATTAAAAAAAATTACATTTTTCAAAAGTGCGGGCGTGACAGTTTTGACCGGTCTATGGGCGTTGGAGTGGGCGTGGAAAAAAGGTTTTCGGCAAATCTATAGTAAGTTACTAGATATATAGAAGAATGAATAAAAACACAGCATTTTTCAAAATTGTGGGCATGACAGTTTTTGGCGGCTGTTGGGCGGTAGAGTGGGCGTGACAACAAGATTTTAGGAAAATCGATAGAAATTCACATGATATAAAAAAATTAAAAAATATCTAATTTTTCAAAAGTGTGGCCGTGTCAGCTGCTGCAGGTCTGTGGGCGTGGCAAAAATATTGATGGCAAATCTATATAACGTTACAAAATAAATATAAAAAAAAAAAAATACACACCATTTTTCAAAAGTGTGGGCTTGACAGTTTTGGTTGGTTTGTGGGCGCTAGAGTGGGCGTGTCAAAAAAGTTTTTGGCAATTCTACTGAACGTTACAAAATAAATATAAAAAATTAATAAATACACACCATTATTCAAAAGTGTGGGCTGACAGTTTTAGTTGGATTGTGGGCGCTAGAGTGGACGTGGCAAAAAGGTTTTTGGCAAATCTTTAGAGATACATATATAAAAAAATTTAAAAATTAGGTGGTCTATAGAAATTTACAATATATAAAATAATGAAAAAAAAATCACATTTTTCAAAAGTGTGGGCGTTAAGTTTTGGCTGGACTATGGGCGTTGGAGTGGGCGTGGCAAAAAAGTATTTAGGCAAATCTATAGAAATTTACACAATATATACACAACTGAAAAAGTATAATATTTTTCAAAAGTGTGGGCGTGACAGTTTTTGTCAGCTTGTGGGCGGTAGAGTGGGCTTGAAAACAAGATTTTAGGCAAATCGATAGAAATTTACAGGATATAAAAAATGAAATAATATCTAATTTTTCAAAAGTGTGGGCGTGACAGTTTTTGGCGGCTTGTGGGTGGTAGAGTGGTCGTGACAACAAGATTTTAGGCAAATAGATAGAAATTTACAAGATATAAAAAATGAATAAATATTAAATTTTTCAAAAGTATGGTCGTGTCAGTTTCTGCTGGTCTGTGGGCGTGGCAAAAAAAGTTTTTGGCAATTCTACAGAACGTTACAAAATAAATATAAAAAAATTAATAAATACACACCATTTTTCAAAAGTGTGACAGTTTTGGTTGGTTGTGGGCGCTAGAGTGGGCGTGGCAAAAAGGATTTCGGCAAATCTATAGTAAGTTAATAAATATATAGAAAAATGAATAAAAACACAGCATTTTTCAAAATTGTGAGCATTGCAGTTTTGGGCGTGCCAAAAAGTTTTTCGGCAAATCTATAGAGATTTACAAGATATAAAATAATGACAAAAAAATCACAATTTTCAAAAGTGTGGGCTTGACAGTTTTGGCCGGTCTATGGGCGTTGGAGTGGGCGTGACAACAAGATTTTAGGAAAATCTATAGAAATTCACATGATATAAAAAAATGAAAAAATATCTAATTTTTTAAAAGTGTGGCCGTGTCAGCTTCTGCCAGTCTGTGGGCGTGGCAAAAATATTTTTGTCAAATCTATATAACGTTACAAAATTAATATAGAAAAATGAATAAAAACACACCATTTTTCAAAAGTGTGGGCTTGACAGTTTTGGGCGTCTTGTGGGCGCTGGAGTGGACGTGGCAAAAAGTTTTTCGGCAAATCTATAGTAAGTTCCTAGATATATAGAAAAATAAATAAAAACACTGCATTTTTCAAAATTGTGGGCATGACAGTTTTTGGCGGCTGTTGGGCGGTAGAGTGGGCGTGACAACAAGATTTTGGGAAAATCTATAGAAATTCACATGATATAAAAAAATGAAAAAATATCTAATTTTTTAAAAGTGTGGCCGTGTCAGCTTCTGCCAGTCTGTGGGCGTGGCAAAAATATTTTTGTCAAATCTATATAACGTTACAAAATTAATATAGAAAAATGAATAAAAACACACCATTTTTCAAAAGTGTGGGCTTGACAGTTTTGGGCGTCTTGTGGGCGCTGGAGTGGACGTGGCAAAAAGGTTTTTGGCAAATCTTTAGAGATACATATAAAAAAATTTAAAAATTAGGTGGTTTGTGGGCGTGCCAAAACCGTTTCCGGCAAATCTATAGTAAGTTTCTAGATATATAGAAAAATGAATAAAAACACAGCATTTTTCAAAAGTGTGGGCATGACAGTTTTAGGCGGATTGTTGGCGTTGGAGTGTGCGTGGCAAAAAGTTGCTTGACAAATCAATAGAAATTTACAAAATATATAAAAACATTAAAAAATATCACAAAAATTTTCAAAAGTAAGGCCGTGACAGTTTTAGGCGGTTTGTGGGCGCTAAAGTGGGCGTGCCAAAAAGTTTTTCGGCAAATCTATAGTAAGTTCCTAGATATATAGAAAAATAAATAAAAACACTGCATTTTTCAAAATTGTGGGCATGACAGTTTTTGGCGGCTGTTGGGCGGTAGAGTGGGCGTGACAACAAGATTTTAGGAAAATCGATAGAAATTCACATGATATAAAAAAATGAAAAAATATCTAATTTTTAAAAGTGTGGCCGTGTCAGCTTCTGCCAGTCTGTGGGCGTGGCTAAAATATTTTTGTCAAATCTATATAACGTTACAAAATTAATATAGAAAAATGAATAAAAACACACCATTTTTCAAAAGTGTGGGCTTGACAGTTTTGGGCGGCTTGTGGGCGCTGGAGTGGGAGTGGCAAAAAGGATTTCGGCAAATCTATAGTAAGTTACTAGATATATAGAAAAATGAATAAAAACACAGCATTTTTCAAAATTGTGGGCATGACAGTTTTTATCGGTTTTTGGGCGGTAGAGTGGGCGTGACAACAAGATTTTAGGCAAATCGAAAGAAATTTTGTGTCAAATCTATAGAAAGTTACAAGATACATATATAAAAAAATGAAAAAATTAGGCGGTTTGTGGGCATGCCAAAAAGTTTTTCGGCAAATCTATAGAAATTTACAAGATATCTATAGAAATTTACAAGATATAAAATAATGATAAAAAAAGCACATTTTTCAAAAGTGTGGACGTTACAGTTTTTAGGCAAACCTATAGAAATTTACAAAATATATACACAACTGAAGAAGTATAACATTTTTCAAAGGTTTGGGTGTGACAATTTTGGGCGGTTAGTGGGCGCTAGAGTGGGTGTGGCAAGCCTATAGAAATTTACAAGATATAAAATAATGAAAAAAAAGTCACATTTTTCAAAAGTGTGGGCGTTACAGCTTTTAGGAAAACCTAAAGAAATTAACAAAATATATACACAACTGAAAAGTTTAACATTTTTCAAAAGTGCGGGCGTGACAGTTTTCGGCGGTTTGTGGGCGTACGGTGCGCGCGGCAAAAAGGTTTTTGGCAAAGGTTTTTCTATAGAAATTTACAGCTGCTGCTGGTCTGTGGGCGTGGCAAAAATAGGCAAATCTACAGAAATTTACAAAATATATACACAACTGAAGAAGTATAACATTTTTCAAAAGTATGGGTGTGACAGTTTTGGGCGGTTAGTGGGCGCTAGAGTGGGCGTGGCAAAAAGGTTTTCGGCAAATCTATAGTAAGTTACTAGATATATAGAAAAATGAATAAAACCACAGCATTTTTCAAAAGTGTGTGCATGGCAGTTTTTGGCGGTTTGTGGGCGCTAAAGTGGGCGTGCCAAAAAGTTTTTCCGCAAATCTATAGTGAGTTCCTAGATATATAGAAAAATGAATAAAAACACAGCCTTTTTCAAAATTGTGGGCATGACAGTTTTTGGCGGATTGTTGGCGTTGGAGTGGGCGCGGCAAAAAGTTGCTTGACAAATCAATAGAAATTTAATAAATATATAAAAAAATTAAAAAATATCACAAAAATTTTCAAAAGTAAGGCCGTGACAGTTTTGGGCGGTTTGTGGGCGCTAAAGTGGGCGTGCCAAAAAGTTTTTCGGAAAATCTATAGAAATTTACTAAATATATATAAAAAAAAGTAAAGAAAAGCACACAATTTTTCAAAAGTGTGGGCGTGACAGTTTTGGGCGGCTTGTGGGCGTGGCAAAAAGGATTTCGGAAAATCTATAGTAAGTTACTAGATATATAAAAATATGAATAAAGACACAGCATTTTTCAAAATTGTGGGCATGACAGTTTTTGGCGGTTTGTGGGCGCTAGAGTGGGCGTGACAAAAAGATTTTAGACAAATCGATAGAAGTTTACAAGATATAAAAAATGTGTCAGTTTCTGCTGGTCTATGGGCGTGGCAAAAATGTTTTTGGCAAATCTATATACGTTACAAAATTAAGATAAAAAAATAATAAAAACACACCATTTTTCAAAAGTGTGTGTATGCCAGTTTTTGGTGGTTTATGTGCGTTAGAGTAAGCGTGGCAAAAAGGTTTTCGGCAAATCTATAGTAAGTTACTAGATATATAGAAAAATGAATAAAAACACAGCATTTTTCAAAAGTGTGGGCATGACAGTTTTAGGCGGATTGTTGGCGTTGGAGTGGGCGTGGCAAAAAGTTGCTTGACAAATTTAAATTAGAATTAGAAATTTACAAAATTAATATGTAAAAACATTAAAAAATATCACAAAAATTTTCAAAAGTAAGGCCGTGACAGTTTTGGGCGGTTTGTGGGCGCTAAAGTGGGCGTGCCAAAAAGTTTTTCGGCAAATCTATAGTAAGTTCCTAGATATATAGAAAAATAAATAAAAACACAGCATTTTTGAAAATTGTGGGCATGACAGTTTTTGGCGGTTTGTGGGCGGTAGAGTGGGCGTGACAACAAGATTTTAGGCAAATCGATAGAAATTCACAAGTTACAAAAAAAATTAAAAAATATCTAATTTTTCAAAAGTGTGGCCGTGTCAGCTGCTGCAGGTCTGTGGGCGTGGCAAAAATATTTTTGGCAAATCTATATAACGTTACAAAATTAATATAAAAAAATAATAAATACACACCATTTTTCAAAAGTGTGGGCTTGACAGTTTTTGTTGGTTTGTGGGCGCTAGAGTGGGCGTGTCAAAAAAGTTTTTGGCAGTTCTACTGAACGTTACAAAATAAATATAAAAAATTAATAAATACACACCATTATTCAAAAGTGTGGGCTGACAGTTTTAGTTGGATTGTGAGCGCTAGAGTGGACGTGGCAAAAAGGTTTTTGGCAAATCTTTAGAGATACATATATAAAAAAAATTTAAAAATTAGGTGGTTTGTGGGCGTGCCAAAAACGTTTTCGGCAAATCTATAGTAAGTTACTAGGTATATAGAAAAATAAATAAAAACAGCATTTTTCAAAAGTGTGGGCATGACAGTTTTAGGCGGATTGTTGGCGTTGGAGTGGGCGCGGCAAAAAGTTGCTTGACAAATCAATAGAAATTTAATAAATATATAAAAAAATTAAAAAATATCACAAAAATTTTCAAAAGTAAGGCCGTGACAGTTTTGGGCGGTTTGTGGGCGCTAAAGTGGGCGTGCCAAAAAGTTTTTCGGAAAATCTATAGAAATTTACTAAATATATATAAAAAAAAGTAAAGAAAAGCACACAATTTTTCAAAAGTGTGGGCGTGACAGTTTTGGGCGGCTTGTGGGCGCTAGAGTGGGCGTGGCAAAAAGGATTTCGGAAAATCTATAGTAAGTTACTAGATATATAAAAATATGAATAAAGACACAGCATTTTTCAAAATTGTGGGCATGACAGTTTTTGGCGGTTTGTGGGCGCTAGAGTGGGCGTGACAAAAAGATTTTAGACAAATCGATAGAAGTTTACAAGATATAAAAAATGTGTCAGTTTCTGCTGGTCTATGGGCGTGGCAAAAATGTTTTTGGCAAATCTATATACGTTACAAAATTAAGATAAAAAAATAATAAAAACACACCATTTTTCAAAAGTGTGTGTATGCCAGTTTTTGGTGGTTTATGTGCGTTAGAGTAAGCGTGGCAAAAAGGTTTTCGGCAAATCTATAGTAAGTTACTAGATATATAGAAAAATGAATAAAAACACAGCATTTTTCAAAAGTGTGGGCATGACAGTTTTAGGCGGATTGTTGGCGTTGGAGTGGGCGTGGCAAAAAGTTGCTTGACAAATTTAAGTTAGAATTAGAAATTTACAAAATATATATGTAAAAACATTAAAAAATATCACAAAAATTTTCAAAAGTAAGGCCGTGACAGTATTGGGCGGTTTGTGGGCGCTAAAGTGGGCGTGCCAAAAAGTTTTTCGGCAAATCTATAGTAAGTTCCTAGATATATAGAAAAATAAATAAAAACACAGCATTTTTGAAAATTGTGGGCATGACAGTTTTTGGCGGTTTGTGGGCGGTAGAGTGGGCGTGACAACAAGATTTTAGGCAAATCGATAGAAATTCACAAGTTACAAAAAAAATTAAAAAATATCTAATTTTTCAAAAGTGTGGCCGTGTCAGCTGCTGCAGGTCTGTGGGCGTGGCAAAAATATTTTTGGCAAATCTATATAACGTTACAAAATTAATATAAAAAAATAATAAATACACACCATTTTTCAAAAGTGTGGGCTTGACAGTTTTTGTTGGTTTGTGGGCGCTAGAGTGGGCGTGTCAAAAAAGTTTTTGGCAATTCTACTGAACGTTACAAAATAAATATAAAAAATTAATAAATACACACCATTATTCAAAAGTGTGGGCTGACAGTTTTAGTTGGATTGTGAGCGCTAGAGTGGACGTGGCAAAAAGGTTTTTGGCAAATCTTTAGAGATACATATATAAAAAAATTTAAAAATTAGGTGGTCTATAGAAATTTACAAGATATAAAATAATGAAAAAAAAAATCACATTTTTCAAAAGTTTGGGCATGACAGTTTTAGGCGGATTGTTGGCGTTGGAGTGGGCGTGGCAAAAAGTTGCTTGACAAATCAATAGAATATTACAAAATATATAAAAACATTAAAAAATATCACAAAAATTTTCAAAAGTAAGGCCGTGACAGTTTTGGGCGGTTTGTGGGCGCTAAAGTGGGCGTGCCAAAAAGTTTTTCGGCAAATCTATAGTAAATTCCTAGATATATAGAAAAATAAATAAAAACACTGCATTTTTCAAAATTGTGGGCATGACAGTTTTTGGCGGCTGTTGGGCGGTAGAGTGGGCGTGACAACAAGATTTTAGGAAAATCGATAGAAATTCACATGATATAAAAAAATGAAAAAATATCTAATTTTTCAAAAGTGTGGCCGTGTCAGCTTCTGCCAGTCTGTGGGCGTGGCAAACATATTTTTGTCAAATCTATATAACGTTACAAAATTAATATAGAAAAATGAATAAAAACACACCATTTTTCAAAAGTGTGGGCTTGACAGTTTTGGGCGGCTTGTGGGCGCTGGAGTGGGAGGGGCAAAAAGGATTTCGGCAAATCTATAGTAAGTTACTAGATATATAGAAAAATGAATAAAAACACAGCATTTTTCAAAATTGTGGGCATGACAGTTTTTATCGGTTTTTGGGCGGTAGAGTGGGCGTGACAACAAGATTTTAGGGAAATCGAAAGAAATTTTTTGGCAAATCTATAGAAAGTTACAAGATACATATATAAAAAAATGAAAAAATTAGGCGGTTTGTGGGCATGCCAAAAAGTTTTTCGGCAAATCTATAGAAATTTACAAGATATAAAATAATGATAAAAAAAGCACATTTTTCAAAAGTGTGGACGTTACAGTTTTTAGGCAAACCTATAGAAATTTACAAAATATATACACAACTGAAGAAGTATAACATTTTTCAAAGGTTTGGGTGTGACAATTTTGGGCGGTTAGTGGGCGCTAGAGTGGGTGTGGCAAGCCTATAGAAATTTACAAGATATAAAATAATGAAAAAAAAATCACATTTTTAAAAGTGTGGGCGTTACAGCTATTGGCAAAAACCTACAGAAATTTACATAATATATACACAACTGAAAAGTTTAACATTTTTCAAAGGTTTGGGTGTGACAATTTTGGGCGGTTAGTGGGCGCTAGAGTGGGTGTGGCAAGCCTATAGAAATTTACAAGATATAAAATAATGAAAAAAAATCACATTTTTTAAAAGTGTGGGCGTTACAGCTATTGGGAAAACCTATAGAAATTAACAAAATATATACACAACTGAAAAATTTAACATTTTTCAAAAGTGCGGGCGTGACAGTTTTCGGCGGTTTGTGGGCGTACGGTGCGCGTGGCAAAATGGTTTTTGGCAAAGGTTTTTCTATAGAAATTTACAGCTGCTGCTGGTCTGTGGGCGTGGCAAAAATAGGCAAATCTACAGAAATTTACAAAATATATACGCAACTGAAGAAGTATAACATTTTTCAAAAGTGTGGGTGTGACAGTTTTGGGCGGTTTGTGGCCGCTAAGGCGGGCGTGCCAAAAAGTTTTTCGGCAAATCTATAGTAAGTTCCTAGATATATAGAAAAATGAATAAAAACACAGCATTTTTCAAAATTGAGGGCATGACAGTTTTTGGCGGTTTGTGGGCGGTAGAGTGTGCGTGACAACAAGATTTTAGGCATATCGATAGAAATTCACAAGATATAAAAAAATGAAAAAATATCTAATTTTTCAAAAGTGTGGCCGTGTCAGCTTCTGCTGGTCTGTGGGCGTGGCAAAAATAGTTTTGCCAAAAAGTTTTTCGGCAAATCTATAGAAATTTACAAGATATAAATTAATGAAAGTGTGGGCGTTACAGTTTTAAGGCAAATCTATAGAAATTTTCTAAATATATAAGTTATGCAACTCATAGTTGCTGGGTGCCGTGACGAGCTCTCGTCACAGTATAGCTCACCTAGTCATTAGCAGAAGCATTCTGGAATCTTTGTGGAATGTCGCCTTGTATTCCCCAGGATTCTCCGAAGTCAAATAACAGCGGTGATTTACAGAACGTTACAATCTTTATTAGTCAAACTTAAGGGATTACAAGAAGAGTTGGGATATCAGCAAGCGTATCGATCTGGTGTCCGCAGAAGACTAATTTCTGGCCTTGGTGCTGGCTATTACTAGCCCTCCGGTTCCCTTGCTGAGTGCAGCGTTCTGCCGCCAGCGTAGGGAGGGGGTCGACCCCGCGAAGTTGCTGGGTAAGTGGCCGAAACGTGAGCCGCGCTATGTCAGCGGCTGTGGGCAAGTGCCCGAAATGTGTATTACGCTACGTCAGCGGTCGCTTGCCCAATATCCGGCGGCTACGCTGCTCCCAGCAACAAAGTGTTGGCGCGGCTGTCGAATGCGTTGTCAAGTTGGTGGGCAAGGCGGGGGGCGAAGTCAGCGTTCTGACGTCCGGCGGTTCATTGGATACACTGTTGTGTTGATGGATGAGGGAGGGGGCGAAGTCAGCGTTCTCACGGAATGCACTTAGGAGTGGTTGACCGTCAAGTGGCGCAGCGGGAGTTGAGTGATCGTCAGGCGAGCGCGTGTGAGGCAGGCTGGTGGGAGGGGGTAAGACAAAGGGTGCGGGAAGAGGGTTCATAACTCCTCCCCCCTCAAGATCTGCGTCCCGCAGATTATTGGGCTTTGGGTGCCCTGTTAGCTTCTTGTGCCTCCAGGTCCAATGTGCCGTCTTTTATGATCGGGATTCCCTTGGTCGGTGTTAGCTTCCTCCATACGGTGTATAGGGCCACACCGACAACCAAGGCGACCAATGCTTCCACCAGGAACGAGAAAGAGACCTTCTCGGACATACCGGAGAGTCTCTTCAGGTTCTCCATATTAAAGGCGTTGACGTAGTGCAGCGAAGGCGCGTATCCCGTGGCAGTTATCGAAGTGAGCACTGCCGGCATGACTGTAAAGTGCGTCGAGGAGTAGCTCGTGTAAGTTCTGCCGGCCACACTGATCGTCTCATTTGCGAACTGGACTATGTAAGTTCCGGCCAATTGGTGGGTCCTGGATCCGACTTCCATCGTCCCGTTAAAATTAGACAGGAACATTGTCCCATATTCGACGAGTTCTATGCGCGCCTCGTTGTTCCTGAGAAGTTCGCATTTAGCCTGACCGCCCTTTAGCAGCTTGGGGATGCATCCGTCCTCGTCTAGCTTCAGAAGACTTTTCTCCGGGCAAACAGTCGTGTTCCCCATGGAGAGGCAGTCGTCTACTACGGCGTAGGTCTCTTCGGTGGTTACGGCGACTTTGTCATGATTGACCATGACTTGTTTCCCTCCATGCGTTGCCGGAAGAAGAAGAAGAAGGCGGTAGTCCTTGGGGGCGACCTTGGGCATAGACAAAATGTATAGCAGCGCCGTTCCATTTGTTAGCACAGACGGGCGGGAAAATTCCAGTGCTTCTACTGTATTCTGGTACGGCAAGTTCCTGACCTCGGTCAAAATTGTTTGTACCTCCCCGTAGTCAAGTAAGCGGGAGTTTACAATTCCTGTCTTAGCCAGTTGGCAAGCTTGGGTCAGCTCGCCGACCTGGCTCTCGATGATCAAGGCCTTGTGCAGTAGGGTCGTTGCCGTGTGTACATCTCCATCGATGGCATTGACCCTCGCAGCTACTTCGTTCAATTGTCTCAGGGATTCATGTGAGGCGTCGAACAGGCCAGCGTTTATCCTTACTTGCTGGTCGGCCGTTTTGACGACGTTTTCCTGCGCACGAAGTATGGCGTCCCAATCCGATGCGTCCGGAGAACCCGCAATCCACTTCCATGCGGACCCAATCCAGTCCAGTGAACGACGTCCGCGCCGCGTGCCCATCAGTCTTGACAGGCCCTCCCGCGATTCTTCCAGGTAGTGCGTTACCAGCGCTTCAATCATGGGATCCATAAGTAGCGCCGCCTCGCGTTGAACCTCCTGAGTCAGCGCCTCGAGCCTTGCCAAGTCAATTACATGTGCCAGTTTGAATTGACCGTTGACCCGCCAGACTGTGCCCTCCTGCAGTGGCACAACCGGAGCTTCATACTTGAAAATGTCTGCAGCTCCCACCATTTGGGCCACGACGATGCTTGCAATTAAAAAGATGTGGCTTGCAGTATTAAAAAAAATTTTTTAGGGGTAGGTGTTTGATTCCTTATTGTGTGTTATGTGTTTAGTGTTATGTGTAGTAAAGGAAGGGCACAAGGTGTGTGAGTGTAAAGAAGGATTGTGAAAAACACATGTACTGTCCAGCGCTTTTTTATTTTTATTTCTTTATTTTTTATTATTATTATTATTTTTTTTTTTTTTTCTTTTTTTTGTTTATTTCCGCAAATCGGACTTATGAAAAATTTTGCCTGTCTTGGTTTTAATCGTTACGTTCCTATCCTCAGCAACCTCTTCGGCCCTGAAGCGCGGCTTTTCTTTGGTCTTAATTTGTTTATTGGCGACAAATACCCTGTCTCCCTGATCGTAAGACACGGGTTCAGAACGGGTCTTATTATGGGCCGCTTCTGCCTATACTCTATTAGGCCTCTGACATCCTCTAGGACCATTGTCCTGAAGTTAGTCAGACCCTGATAGTTGATCCTGCCCATCTGAGGGAAATAAAATTTCTCCAAAATTTGCAGGCGCACCTCCTTAGCACCCCTATGAGCTCTGCGATGTTCTTTTTCAATAACTTCGCAGACCTCCTCGGGATCCGACAAATCTGTCACCAACCTTTGCGTTATTCGTATTTTGAACGAGGCAAAATTCTCTAAGCATTGATGTTGGAATGATGACAGGTAAATTTCCGGGATCTTTTAGCAAGAAGGGAAATTTTTATCCCAGGGGATATAACCATGCAGTTGTTTTTCCTGTCTACTAAGGCCTTTAGATCTTTGAGTGTGTCGTCCCCTATGATACCATCGAAGGTATTCAGTCCGGGGAGGACAAAGAAGGTAAGGGTCAAGTTGTTTCCTAATTTCTTAAAAAACTTCCCGGCTAAGCAGCGCATTTTTGTAACAGAGCCCGTAACCGATTAAACGCGGAAAGGAATAGGAAGGACAGTCGACCCGGCGGCGATTCTGGGGCCGATTAAATTTTTGTTTGCGCCGGTATCGATAAGAAATTGTAATTTAGCCCCATCTTTCCCTTCGAGAGAGGCCTCGGTCATAAAATTTGGGCCCTCAGTTCCCATTTCGGGATCGTCCCTCTCTTCCATAGCCTCCTGGCGAGGCATCCTAGCGTCCTCAGTACCGAGCTGATCGTAGTAGGGGTCAGTTGGAAGGACCTCGCTATGCTCAACAGGAATTATAATAGAAGGGTCGGGTATGGGTTCCATGTGGTATAGCTTTGTTGCCCTTTGGAACGGGTTCTGGTATTCGGACGATGTTCGCTTTATTCCAGAACCCTCGTTCTGGTGGGACCTATAATCTGAGCGGTGGGATTGGCCCGACCGGTTCGACTCCGTTTTAATGGCTGGTCTCGGGCCCTGGAAGCGGTTATTGTTTTGGGGCCCACCATATCCCGAGCCTGATGAAGGTCTACTGTTTCCCTGATAGGGGGAAGAAAAGCGAGGAGCGTTTGGCGGCCGGTAGAACCGGGTATTTGGTACAAAACTCGCCGGCGCGGAGGACTGGGTAAAGTGACCCCCTCTCGGGGCAACAGCCTGTAACTCCTTGCAAAAGAAGTATGCTTCTTGTAAATCTTTTGGTCTGCGCATGACCAGTAGCCTAGAGGCATCATTGCCGACTCCCCGGAAAAAGACGTCAAGAGCCTTGTCCCTTGAGTGTTCTGAGAGGGCCCTAACTGCCTCCATTGGACATCCCATAGCCTTCAATCCGTTGAGGATAAGGGAAAGGTGCTTATTCACCTCCAAATAGTATTCCTCTAGAGTTTTATTCCCCTGGGTCAGTTGGCCAAGCTGGTATTCCAGCGTACGCACATCGCGCTTGTCCGCGTAGTGCAGTGCCAGAACTCTCTTAATTTCCGGCCAGTCGTCGTCTAGAACCCCATAAGAGTCAAGCGCTTCCTCAGCCTCACCTCTTATTTTTTGCCTAATGTGACAGACTATGGCGCGGAACAGGGGTCTCCCTTTGATGACCTCGTAATCGTTCAGAATTGCCTGCGCACGGTTCACCCAAGAAACGTATCTCTCGGCTTGACCTTCGAATGTTTGGAGTTCCTTGACGCAATCTGGAAGCGTAAAGACTTCGCTCAATTCGTATTCATTGCGCGCACGCGCCAATGGCACCGGAGGCGTGACCACCGGATTGCTCGGTCGTTTTCGGTTTCTAGCGTACTGAGCCTACCATTTATCTTTTTCATATCGTCCTGCAACCCGGTCAACTGAGCAAGGAGCGTGTTAAGGGATTCTTTAATTTCTTCCATTACTACGAGCGCGGGGGTATCGGAAGCGGATAGGATCGGACAGGCCAAGACCAAGAGTTCGTTTTTTTTTTTTTTTTTTTTTTTTTTTTAGTTCTTATTTTAGGAAGTCAATATTTAGATTTTTATTTTTTACTTTAGAAAAGCGCAACCTGGATGTAGATATGGTTTCACTAACCCTTAACAATTGATGTATGCGTGTTGAGCTTTGTGTTCTTGTATGTTGTATTCTTCTTAAAATCTGAGGAAAGGTAAAGATTTTTTCTTTTTAGAAAATTCAAATAGTAATTCTTTTTTTCTTTTTTCTCTTTTTTTTTGTGGTTTCGGTTTTTTTTTTTTTTCTTGTGGTTTCGGTTTTCGGACAGTGACGAGTCAATTTTAGTGAACTGGGTGCGGTGGTCCGTATTCTTCCTTTTTGGCCTTGGCCTACTAATGGTACGGTTGCCACACAATCTACTGGGCAGCTTTCTCGGGTGCTTCCACACCACTCAGCCTCTCCAGCAGATTACCACGTATTTTAGTTAGAGTTTGTGATTATTTTATCTTTTAATTTTATTTATTCCTTTTTTCTTCGGCACTATGCACATTGCACTCGCGAATAGGTTACAGCGAGTGTAAGCAAATCGCCGCAGTGGGTCGTTACATAGGCCTTTATTATTATTTTCTTATGAAGACGCTTTTGCGCCCGCGTATATCACTCCTGGATGGAGACAGTATTAACGCTGTGGCGGGTGGTCTTTTAATTTTCTTATGTACGACTTTTTTACGCCCGTGTAGAATGTTGTTCCCGCTACAGACTGTAGGGGCATTCCCACCGCGGCGGGTGGTCGTTTTTAACGTTTGATTGTTCACTGTCACATCACATCACTGTCACTCTAATTTTTCTAATTTTTCCACATTCCAACTTATTCTTTTTTTTTGTTTTAATTTCACTTCATTTCATTTCATTTCGTTTGTTTTATTTTTTGTTTTTTATTTTTTTGTTTGTTTCATTTGTTCTTTTTGTTCGGGCGCCAGTTATGCAACTCATAGTTGCTGGGTGCCGTGACGAGCTCTCGTCACAGTACAGCTCACCTAGTCATTAGCAGAAGCATTCTGGAATCTTTGTGGAATGTCGCCTTGTACTCCCCAGGATTCTCCGAAGTCAAATAACAGCGGTGATTTACAGAACGTTACAATCTTTATTAGTCAAACTTAAGGGATTACAAGAAGAGTTGGGATATCAGCAAGCGTATCGATCTGGTGTCCGCAGAAGACTGATTTCTGGCCTTGGTACTGGCTATCACTAGCCCTCCGGTTCCCTTGCTGAGTGCAGCGTTCTGCCGCCAGCGTAGGGCGGGGGTCGACCCCGCGAAGTTGCTGGGTAAGTGGCCGAAACGTGGGCCGCGCTATGTCAGCGGCTGTGGGCCAGTGCCCGAAATGTGTACCACGCTACGTCAGCGGTCGCTTGCCCAATATCCGGCGGCTGCGCTGCTCCCAGCAACAAAGTGTCGATTGCGGACGCAGCACATTGTAGCCGGCGCGGCTGTCGAATGCGTCGTCAAGTTAGAGGGCAAGGCGGGGAGGCGAAGTCAGCGTTCTGACGTCCGGCGGTTCATTGTATACACTGTTGTGTTGATGGATGAGGGAGGGGGCGAAGTCAGCGTTCTCACGGAATGCACTTAGGAGTGGTTGACCGTCAAGTGGCGCAGCGGGAGTTGAGTGATCGTCAGGCGAGCGCGTGTGAGGCAAACTGGTGGGAGGGGGTAAGACAAAGGGTGCGGGAAGAGGGTTCATAACTTATATAAAAAAAGTAAATAAAAACACACCATTTTTCAAAAGTGTGGGCTTGACAGTTTTGTGCGGCTTGTGGTAAAAAGTTGCTTAACAAATCAATAGAAATTTACAAAATATATAAAAAAATTAAAAAATATCACAAAAATTTTCAAAAGTAAGGCCGTGACAGTTTTGGGCGGTTTGTGGGCGCTAAAGTGGGCGTGCCAAAAAGTTTTTCGGCAAATCTATAGTAAGTTCCTAGATATAAAGAAAAATGAATAAAAACACAGCATTTTTCAAAATTGTGGGCATGACAGTTTTTGGCGGCTGTTGGACGGTAGATTGGGCGTGACAACAAGATTTTTGGCAAATCTATAGAAATTTACAAAATATATACACAACTGAAGAAGTATAACATTTTTCAAAGGTTTGGGTGTGACAATTTTGGGCGGTTAGTGGGCGCTAGAGTGGGTGTTTCAAAAAGGTTTTCGGCAAACCTATAGAAATTTACAAGATATAAAATAATGACAAAAAAATCACATTTTTCAAAAGTGTGGGCGTTACAGTTTTTAGCAAACCTAGAGAAATTTACAAGATATAAAATAATGAAAAAAAATCACATTTTTCAAAAGTGTGGGCGTGACAGTTTTGGTCGGTCTATGGACGTTGGAGTGGGCATGGCAAAAAGGTTTTTGGCAAATCTATAGAAAGTTACAAGATACATATATAAAAAAATATAAAAAATAAGGCGGTTTGTGGGCGTGCCAAAAAGTTTTTCGGCAAAAGTGTGGGCGTTACAGTTTTTAGGAAAACCTATAGAAATTTACAAAATATATACACAACTGAAAAAGTTTTAACATTTTTCAAAAGTATGGGTGTGACAGTTTTGGGCGGTTAGTGGGCGCTAGAGTGGGCGTGGCAAAAAGGTTTTCGGCAAATCTATAGTAAGTTACTAGATATATAGAAAAATGAATAAAACCACAGCATTATTCAAAAGTGCGTGCATGGCAGTTTTTGGCGGTTTGTGGGCGTTAGAGTGGGCGTGGCAAAAAGGTTTTCGGCAAATCTATAGTAAGTTACTAGATATATAGAAAAATGAATAAAAACACAGCATTTTTCAAAAGTGTGGGCATGACAGTTTTAGGCGGATTGTTGGCGTTGGAGTGGGCGTGGCAAAAAGGATTTCGGCAAATCTATATAACGTTACAAAATTAATATAAAAAAATAATAAATACACACTATTTTTCAAAAGTGTGGGCGTGACAGTTTTGTGCGGCTTGTGAGCGCTAGAGTGTACGTGGCAAAAAGGATTTCGGCAAATCTATATTAAGTTACTAGATATAGAACAAAATTAATAAAGCCACAACATTTTTCAAAAGTGTGTGCATGGCAGTTTTTGGCGGTTTATGTGCGTTAGAGTAAGCGTGGCAAAAATTTTTTCGGCAAATCTATATAACGTTACAAAATTAATATAAAAAAAAAATAAATACACACCATTTTTCAAAAGTGACAGTTTTGTTTGGTTGTGGGCACGCCAAAAAGTTTTCGGCAAATCTATAGAAATTTACAAGATATAAAATAATGACAAAAAAATCACATTTTTCAAAATTGTGGGCTTGACAGTTTTGGCCGGTCTATGGGCGTTGGAGTGGGCATGGCAAAAAGGTTTTCGGCAAATCTATAGAAAGTTACAAGATACATATATAAAAAAATGAAAAAATTAGGCGGTTTGTGTGCGTGCCAAAAAGGTCTTCGGTAAATCTATATAACGTTACAAAATTAATATAAAAAAATAATAAATACACACCATTTTTCAAAAGTGACAGTTTTGTTTGGTTGTGGGCGCGCCAAAAAGTTTTTCGGCAAATCTATAGAAATTTACAAGATATAAAATAATGACAAAAAAATCACATTTTTCAAAAGTGTGGGCGTTACAGTTTTAGGCAAACCTAGAGAAATTTACAAGATATAAAATAATGAAAAAAAATCAAATTTTTCAAAAGTGTGGGCTTGACAGTTTTGGCCGGTCTATGGGCGTTGGAGTGGGCATGGCAAAAAGGTTTTCGGCAAATCTATAGAAAGTTACAAGATACATATACATACATATATGAAAAAATAAGGCGGTTTGTGTGCGTGCCAAAAAGTTTTTCGGCAAATCTATATAACGTTACAAAATTAATATAAAAAAATAATAAATACACACTATTTTTCAAAAGTGTGGGCGTGACAGTTTTGTGCGGCTTGTGGGCGCTAGAGTGGACGTGGCAAAAAGGATTTCGGCAAATCTATATAACGTTACAAAATTAATATAAAAAAATAATAAATACACACTATTTTTCAAAAGTGTGGGCGTGACAGTTTTGTGCGGCTTGTGGGCGCTAGAGTGGACGTGGCAAAAAGGATTTCGGCAAATCTATAGTAAGTTACTAGATATAGAAAAAAATTAATAAAGCCACAGCATTTTTTAAAAGTGTGTGCATGGCAGTTTTTGGCGGTTTATGTGCGTTAGAGTAAGCGTGGCAAAAAGGTTTTCGGCAAATCTATAGTAAGTTACTAGATATATAGAAAAATGAATAAAAACACAGCATTTTTCAAAAGTGTGGGTATGACAGTTTTAGGCGGATTGTTGGCGTTGGAGTGGGCGTGGCAAAAAGTTGCTTGACAAATCAATAGAAATTTACAAAATATATAAATAAATTAAAAAATATCACAACAATTTTCAAAAGTAAGGCCGTGATAGTTTTGGGCGGTTTGTGGGCGCTAAAGTGGGCGTGCCAAAAAGTTTTTCGGCAAATCTATAGTAAGTTCCTAGATATATAGAAAAATGAATAAAAACACAGCATTTTTCAAAATTGTGGGCATGACAGTTTTTGGCGGCTGTTGGGCGGTAGAGTGGGCGTGATAGATTTTAGGAAAATCGATAGAAATTGACATGGCAAATCTATATAACGTTACAAAATTAATATAAAAAAATAATATATACACATCATTTTTCAAAAGTGTGGGCTTGACAGTTTTGGGCGGTTTGTGGGCGTGGCAAAAAGGTTTTCGGCAAATCTATAGAAAGTTACAAGATACATATATAAAAAAATGAAAAAATTAGGCGGTTTGTGTGCGTGCCAAAAAGTTTTTCGGCAAATCTATAGAAATTTACAAGATATAAAAAAATAAAAAAAAATTAAATTTTCCAAAAGTGCGGGAATGAGAGTTTTGGTCGGTCTGTGAGCGTTGGAATGGGCGTGGCAAAAAAAGTTTTTGGGCAATTCTATAGAAAAAAATTAAATTTTTCAAAAGTGTGGGCGTGACAGTTTTCGGCGGTTTGTGGGCGTAGGGTGCGCGTGGCAAAAAGGTTTTTGGCAAATTTATAGAGATACATATATACATATATATAAAAAAAGAGATACACATATGAAAAAATTAGGCGGTTTGTGCGCGTGCCAAAAAGTTTTTCGGCAAATCTATATAACGTTACAAAATTAATATAAAAAAAATAATAAATACACACCATTTTTCAAAAGTGTGGGCGTGACAGTTTTGTGCGGATTGTGGGCGCTAGAGTGGACGTGCCAAAAAGTTTTTCGGCAAATCTATAGTAAGTTACTAGATATAGGAAAAAATTTATAAAGCCACAGCATTTTTTAAAAGTGTGTGCATGGCAGTTTTTGGCGGTTTATGTACGTTAGAGTAAGCGTGGCAAATAGGTTTTCGGCAAATCTATAGTAAGTTACTAGATATATAGAAAAATGAATAAAAACTCACCATTTTTCAAAAGTGTGGGCATGACAGTTTTAGGCGGGTTGTTGGCGTTGGAGTGGGCGTGGCAAAAAGTTGCTTGACAAATCAATAGAAATTTACAAAATATATAAAAAAATTAAAAAATATCACAAAAATTTTCAAAAGTAAGGCCGAGACAGTTTTGGGCGGTTTGTGGGCGCTAAAGTGGGTGTGCCAAAAAGTTTTTCAGCAAATCTATAGTAAGTTCCTAGATATATAGAAAAATGAATAAAAACACAGCATTTTTCAAATTTGTGGGCATGACAGTTTTTGGCGGCTGTTGGGCGGTAGAGTGGGCGTGACAAAAAGATTTTAGGAAAATCGATAGAAATTGACATGGCAAATCTATATAACGTTACAAAATTAATATAAAAAAATAATATATACACATCATTTTTCAAAAGTGTGGGCTTGACAGTTTTGGGCGGTTTGTGGGCTTGGCAAAAAGGTTTTCGGCAAATCTATAGAAAGTTACAAGATACATATATAAAAAAATGAAAAAATTAGGCGGTTTGTGTGCGTGCCAAAAAGTTTTTCGGCAAATCTATAGAAATTTACAAGATATAAAAAAATAAAAAAAAATTAAATTTTCCAAAAGTGCGGGAATGAGAGATTTGGTCGGTCTGTGAGCGTTGGAATGGGCGTGGCAAAAAAAGTTTTTGGGCAATTCTATAGAAAAAAATTAAATTTTTCAAAAGTGTGGGCGTGACAGTTTTCGGCGGTTTGTGGGCGTAGGGTGCGCGTGGCAAAAAGGTTTTTGGCAAATTTATAGAGATACATATATACATATATATAAAAAAAGAGATACACATATGAAAAAATTAGGCGGTTTGTGCGCGTGCCAAAAAGTTTTTCGGCAAATCTATATAACGTTACAAAATTAATATAAAAAAATAATAAATACACACCATTTTTCAAAAGTGTGGGCGTGACAGTTTTGTGCGGATTGTGGGCGCTAGAGTGGACGTGCCAAAAAGTTTTTCGGCAAATCTATAGTAAGTTACTAGATATAGGAAAAAATGTATAAAGCCACAGCATTTTTTAAAAGTGTGTGCATGGCAGTTTTTGGCGGTTTATGTACGTTAGAGTAAGCGTGGCAAATAGGTTTTCGGCAAATCTATAGTAAGTTACTAGATATATAGAAAAATGAATAAAAACTCACCATTTTTCAAAAGTGTGGGCATGACAGTTTTAGGCGGGTTGTTGGCGTTGGAGTGGGCGTGGCAAAAAGTTGCTTGACAAATCAATAGAAATTTACAAAATATATAAAAAAATTAAAAAATATCACAAAAATTTTCAAAAGTAAGGCCGAGACAGTTTTGGGCGGTTTGTGGGCGCTAAAGTGGGTGTGCCAAAAAGTTTTTCAGCAAATCTATAGTAAGTTCCTAGATATATAGAAACACAGCATTTTTCAAATTTGTGGGCATGACAGTTTTTGGCGGCTGTTGGGCGGTAGAGTGGGCGTGACAAAAAGATTTTAGGAAAATCGATAGAAATTCACATGGGAAATCTATATAACGTTACAAAATTAATATAAAAAAATAATAAATACACATCATTTTTCAAAATTGTGGGCTTGACAGTTTTGGGCGGTTTGTGGGCGTGGCAAAAAGATTTTTGGCAAATCTATAGAAAGTTACAAGATACATATATAAAAAAATAAAAAAATTAGGCGGTTTGTGTGCGTACTAAAAAGTTTTTCGGCAAATCTATAGAAATTTACAAGATATAAAATAATGAACAAAAATTAAATTTTCAAAAGTGTAGGCGTGAGAGTTTTGGCCGGTCTGTAGGCGTTGGAGTGGGCGTGACAAAAAGGTTTTTGACAAATCTATAGAAAGTTACAAGATACATATATAAAAAAATGAAAAAATTAGGCGGTTTGTTGGCGTGCCAAAAAGTTTTTCGGCAAATCTATAGAAATTTACAAGATATAAAATAATGAAAAAAAATTAAATTTTGCAAAAGCGTAGGCGTGAGAGTTTTAGCCGGTCTGTGGGCGTTGGAGTGGGCTTGCAAAAAGGTTTTTGGCAAATCTAGAGTAAGTTACTAGATATATAGAAAAATTAATGAAAACAGCAATGAATAAAACCACAGCATTTTTCAAAAGTGTGTGCATGGCAGTTTTTGGCGGTTTGTGGGCGTTAGAGTGGGCGTGGCAAAAAGGTTTTTGGCAAATTTATAGAGATACATATATACATATACATATATATAAAAAAAGAGATACAACAAAAAAATTAGGCGGTTTGTGGGCGTGCCAAAAAGTTTTTCGGCAAATCTATATAACGTTACAAAATTAATATAAAAAAATAATAAATACACACCATTTTTCAAAAGTGTGGGCTTGACAGTTTTGGGCTGTTTGTGGAATGAGGGTTTTGGTCGGTCTGTGAGCGTATGAATGGGCGTGGCAAAAAAGTTTTTAGGCAAATCTATAGAAATTTACAAAATATATACACAACTGAAAAAGTATCACAACACTTTTCAAAAGTGTGGGCGTGACAGTTTTCTGCGGATAGTGGGCGTAGGGTGCGCGTGGCAAAATGGTTTTTGGCAAATCTATAGAGATAAATATGTATATAAAAAAGAGATATACATATGAAAAAAATAGGCGATTTGTGGGCGTGCCTAAAAAGTTTTCGGCAAATCTATAGAAATTTGCAAGATATAAAATAATCAAAAAAAATTACATTTTTCAAATGTGTGGGCGTGACAGTTTTCGCCGGTCTATGGGCGTTGGAGTGGGCTAGCAAAAAGGTTTCTGTCAAATCTATAGCAAGTTACTAGATATATAGAAAAATGAATACAAACACAGCAATTTTCCAAAGTGTGGGCATGGCAGTTTTGGGCGGCTTGTGGGCGGTAGAGAGGTCGTGACAACAAGATTTTTGGCAAATCTATAGAAAGTTACAAGATACATATATAAAAAAATGAAAAAATTAGGCGGTTTGTGTGCGTGCTAAAAAGTTTTTCGGCAAACCTATAGAAATTTACAAGATATAAAATAATGAAAAAAAAATCACATTTCTCAAAAGTGTGGGCTTGACAGTTTTGGGCGGCTTGTGGGCGCTAGAGTGGGCGTGGCAAAAAGGTTTTTGGCAAATCTATAGAAAGCTGCAAGATACATATATAAAAAATGAAAAAATTAGGCGGTTTGTGTGCGTGCCAAAAAGTTTTTCGGCAAATCTATAGAAATTTACAAGATATAAAATAATGAAAAAAAATTACATTTTTCAAAAGTGTGGGCGTGACAGTTTTCGCCGGTCTATGGGCGTTTGAGTGGGCTAGCAAAAAGGTTTCTGGCAAATCTATAGCAAGTTACTAGATATATAGAAAAATTAATAAACACACAGCAATTTTCCAAAATGTGGGCATGACAGTTTTTAGCGGTTTGTGGGCGTAGGGTGCGCGTGGCAAAAAGGTATTTGGCAAATTTATAGATATACATATATACATATATATAAAAAAAGAGATACACATATGAAAAAATTAGGCGGTTTGTGGGCGTGCCAAAAAGTTTTTCGGCAAATCTATATAACGTTACAAAATTAATATAAAAAAATAATAAATACACACCATTTTTTAAAAAGTGTGGGCGTGACAGTTTTGTGCGGCTTGTGGGCGCTAGAGTGGACGTGGCAAAAAGGATTTCGGCAAATCTATAGTAAGTTACTAGATATAGAAAAAAATTAATAAAGCCACAGCATTTTTCAAAAGTGTGTGCATGGCAGTTTTTGGCGGTTTATGTGCGTTAGAGTAAGCATGGCAAATAGGTTTTCGGCAAATCTATAGTAAGTTACTAGATATATAGAAAAATGAATAAAAACACAGCATTTTTCAAAAGTGTGGGCATGACAGTTTTAGGCGGATTGTTGGCGTTGGAGTGGGCGTTGCAAAAAGTTGCTTGACAAATCAATAGAAATTTACAAAATATATAAATGAAAAAATATCACAAAAATTTTCAAAAGTAAGGCCGTGACAGTTTTGGGCGGTTTGTGGACGCTAAAGTGGGTGTGCCAAAAAGTTTTTCGGCAAATCTATAGTAAGTTACTAGATATAGAAAAAAATTAATAAAGCCACAGCATTTTTTAAAAGTGTGTGCATGGCAGTTTATGGCGATTTATGTGCGTTAGAGTAAGCGTGGCAAATAGGTTTTCGGCAAATCTATAGTAAGTTACTAGATATATAGAAAAATGAATAAAAACTCACCATTTTTCATGGGCATGACAGTTTTAGGCGGATTGTTGGCGTGGCAAAAAGTTGCTTGACAAATCAATAGAAATTTACAAAATATATAAAAAAATTAAAAAATATCACAAAAATTTTCAAAAGTAAGGCCGTGACAGTTTTGGGCGGTTTGTGGGCGCTAAAGTGGGTGTGCCAAAAAGTTTTTCAGCAAATCTATAGTAAGTTCCTAGATATATAGAAAAATGAATAAAAACACAGCATTTTTCAAAATTGTGGGCATGACAGTTTTTGGCGGCTGTTGGGCGGTAGAGTGGGCGTGACAAAAAGATTTTAGGAAAATCGATAGAAATTCACATGGGAAATCTATATAACGTTACAAAATTAATATAAAAAAATAATAAATACACATCATTTTTCAAAATTGTGGGCTTGACAGTTTTGGGCGGTTTGTGGGCGTGGCAAAAAGATTTTTGGCAAATCTATAGAAAGTTACAAGATACATATATAAAAAAATAAAAAAATTAGGCGGTAAGTGTGCGTACTAAAAAGTTTTTCGGCAAATCTATAGAAATTTACAAGATATAAAATAATGAACAAAAATTAAATTTTCAAAAGTGTAGGCGTGAGAGTTTTGGCCGGTCTGTGGGCGTTGGAGTGGGCGTGACAAAAAGGTTTTTGGCAAATCTATAGAAAGTTACAAGATACATATATAAAAAAATGAAAAAATTAGGCGGTTTGTGGGCGTGCCAAAAAGTTTTTCGGCAAATCTATAGAAATTTACAAGATATAAAATAATGAAAAAAAATTAAATTTTGCAAAAGCGTAGGCGTGAGAGTTTTGGCCGGTCTGTGGGCGTTGGAGTGGGCGTGACAAAAAGGTTTTTGGCAAATCTATAGAAAGTTACAAGATACATATATAAAAAAATGAAAAAATTAGGCGGTTTGTGGGCGTGCCAAAAAGTTTTTTGGCAAATCTATAGAAATTTACAAAATATATACACAACTGAAGAAGTATAACATTTTTCAAAGGTTTGGGTGTGACAATTTTGGGCGGTTAGTGGGCGTTAGAGTGGGGGTGGCAAAAAGGTTTTCGGCAAACCTATAGAAATTTACAAGATACAAAATAATGAAAAAAAATTACATATTTTAAGAGTGCGGGCGTGACAGTTTTCGCCGGTCTATGGGCGTTTGAGTGGGCTAGCAAAAAGGTTTCTGGCAAATCTATAGAAATAAATATGTATATAAAAAAAGAGATATAGATATGAAAAAATTAGGCGGTTTGTTGGCGTGCCAAAAAGTTTTTCGGCAAATCTATAGAAATTTACAAGATACAAAATAATGAAAAAAAATTACATTTTTCAAAAGTGTGGGCGTGACACTTTTCGCCGGTCTATGGGCGTTGGAGTGGGCTAGCAAAAAGGTTTCTGGCAAATCTATAGCAAGTTACTAGATATATAGAAAAATTAATAAACACACAGCAATTTTCCAAAATGTGGGCATGACAGTTTTTAGCGGTTTGTGGACGTAGGGTGCGCGTGGCAAAAAGGTTTTTGGCAAATCTATAGAAATAAATATGTATATAAAAAAAGAGATATAGATATGAAAAAATTAGGCGGTTCGTGGGCGTGCCAAAAAGTTTTCGGCTAATCTATAGAAATTTACAAGATATAAAACAATGAAAAAAAATTACATTTTTCAAAAGTGTGGGCGTGACACTTTTCGCCGGTCTATGGGCGTTGGAGTGGGCTAGCAAAAAGGTTTCTGGCAAATCTATAGCAAGTTACTAGATATATAGAAAAATTAATAAACACACAGCAATTTTCCAAAATGTGGGCATGACAGTTTTTAGCGGTTTGTGGACGTAGGGTGCGCGTGGCAAAAAGGTTTTTGGCAAATCTAAAGAAATAAATATGTATATAAAAAAAGAGATATAGATATAAAAAATTAGAGATATAGATATGAAAAAATTAGGCGGTTTGTTGGCGTGCCAAAAAGTTTTTCGGCAAATCTATAGAAATTTACAAGATACAAAATAATGAAAAAAAATTAGCAATTTTCCAAAGAGTGGGCATGGCAGTTTTTAGCTGTTTGGGACGGTAGAGTGGGCGTGAAAACAAGATTTTTGGCAAATCTATAGAAATATACTGGATATATAGAAAAATTAATAAATAACAGCAATTTTCCACAGTTTTTAGCTGTTTGTGGACGGTAGAGTCGTCGTGAAAACAAGATTTTTGGCAAATCTATAGAAATATACAAAATATATACACAACTGAAGAAGTATAACATTTTTCAAAGGTTTATGTGTGACAATTTTGGGCGGTTAGTGGGCGGTAGAGTGGGTGTGGCAAATAGGTTTTCGGCAAACCTATAGAAATTTACAAGATATAAAATAATGACAAAAAAAATCACATTTTTCAAAAGTGTGGGCGTTACACTTTTTAGGCAAACTTAGAGAAATTTACAAGATATAAAATAATGAAAAAAAATCACATTTTTCAAAAGTGTGGGCTTGACAGTTTTGGCCGGTCTATGGGCATTGGAGTGGGCGTGGCAAAAAGGTTTTCGGCAAATCTATAGTAAGTTACTAGATATATAGAAAAAATGAATAAAACCATAGCATTTTTCAAAAGTGTGTGCATGGCAGTTTTTGGCGATTTGTGGGCGTTAGAGTGGGCATGGCAAAAAGGTTTTTGGCAAATTTATAGAGATACATATATACATATACATATATATAAAAAAAAGAGATACAAAAAAAAAATTAGGGGGTTTGTGGGCATGCCAAAAAGTTTTTCGGCAAATCTATATAACGTTACAAAATTAATATAAAAAAATAATAAATACACAACATTTTTCAAAAGCGTGGGCTTGACAGTTTTGGGCGGTTTGTGGAATGAGGGTTTTGGTCGGTCTGTGAGCGTATGAATGGGCGTGGCAAAAAAGTTTTTAGGCAAATCTATAGAAATTTACAAAATATATACACAACTGAAAAAGTATCACAACACTTTTCAAAAGTGTGGGCGTGACAGTTTTCTGCGGATTGTGGGCGTAGGGTGCGCGTGGCAAAAAGGTTTTTGGCAAATCTATAGAGATAAATATGTATATAAAAAAGAGATATACATATGAAAAAATTAGGCGGTTTGTGGGCGTGCCAAAAAGTTTTTCCGCAAATCTATAGAAATTTACAAGATATAAAATAATCAAAAAAAATTACATTTTTCAAAAGTGTGGGCGTGACAGTTTTCGCCGGTCTATGGGCGTTGGAGTGGGCTAGCAAAAAGGTTTCTGTCAAATCTATAGCAAGTTACTAGATATATAGAAAACTGAATACAAGCACAGCAATTTTCCAAAGTGTGGGCATGGCAGTTTTGGGCGGCTTGTGGGCGCTAGAGTGGGCTTGGCAAAAAGGTTTTTGGCCAATCTATAGAAAGTTGCAAGATACATATATAAAAAATGAAAAAATTAGGCGGTTTGTGTGCGTGCCAAAAAGTTTTTCGGCAAATCTATAGAAATTTACAAGATCTAAAATAATGAAAAAAAATTACATTTTTCAAAAGTGTGGGCGTGACAATTTTCGCCGGTCTATGGGCGTTTGAGTGGGCTAGCAAAAAGGTTTCTGGCAAATCTATAGCAAGTTACTAGATATATAGAAAAATTAATAAAAACACAGCAATTTCCCAAAGTGTGGGCATGACCGTTTTTAGCGGTTTGTGGGCGGTAGAGTGGTCGTGACAACAAGATTTTTGGCAAATCTATAGAAATTTACAAAAGTGTAGACGTGAGGGTTTTGGTCGGTCTGTGAGCGTTGGAATGGGCGTGGCAAAAAAGTTTTTAGGCAAATCTATAGAAATTTACAAAATATATACACAACTGAAAAAGTATCACAACACTTTTCAAAAGTGTGGGCGTGACCGTTTTCGGCGGTTTGTGGACGTAGGGTGCGCGTGGCAAAAAGGTTTTTGGCAAATCTATACAAATAAATATGTATATAAAAAAAGAGATATAGATATGAAAAAATTAGGCGGTTTGTTGGCGTGCCAAAAAGTTTTTCGGCAAATCTATAGAAATTTACAAGATACAAAATAATGAAAAAAAATTACATTTTTTAAGAGTGCGGGCGTGACAGTTTTCGCCGGTCTATGGGCGTTTGAGTGGGCTAGCAAAAAGGTTTCTGGCAAATCTATAGTAAGTTACTGGATATATAGAAAAATTAATAAAAACAGCAATTTTCCAAAGAGTGGGCATGGCAGTTTTTAGCTGTTTGTGGACGGTAGAGTCGTCGTGAAAACAAGATTTTTGGCAAATCTATAGAAATATACAAAATATATACGCAACTGAAGAAGTATAACATTTTTCAAAGGTTTATGTGTGACAATTTTGGGCGGTTAGTGGGCGGTAGAGTGGGTGTGGCAAATAGGTTTTCGGCAAACCTATAGAAATTTACAAGATATAAAATAATGACAAAAAAATCACATTTTTCAAAAGTGTGGGCGTTACACTTTTTAGGCAAACTTAGAGAAATTTACAAGATATAAAATAATGAAAAAAAATCACATTTTTCAAAAGTGTGGGCTTGACAGTTTTGGCCGGTCTATGGGCATTGGAGTGGGCGTGGCAAAAAGGTTTTCGGCAAATCTATAGTAAGTTACTAGATATATAGAAAAAATGAATAAAACCATAGCATTTTTCAAAAGTGTGTGCATGGCAGTTTTTGGCGATTTGTGGGCGTTAGAGTGGGCGTGGCAAAAAGGTTTTTGGCAAATTTATAGAGATACATATATATAAAAAAAAGAGATACAAAAAAAAAATTAGGGGGTTTGTGGGCGTGCCAAAAAGTTTTTCGGCAAATCTATATAACGTTACAAAATTAATATAAAAAAATAATAAATACACAACATTTTTCAAAAGCGTGGGCTTGACAGTTTTGGGCGGTTTGTGGAATGAGGGTTTTGGTCGGTCTGTGAGCGTATGAATGGGCGTGGCAAAAAAGTTTTTAGGCAAATCTATAGAAATTTACAAAATATATACACAACTGAAAAAGTATCACAACACTTTTCAAAAGTGTGGGCGTGACAGTTTTCTGCGGATTGTGGGCGTAGGGTGCGCGTGGCAAAAAGGTTTTTGGCAAATCTATAGAGATAAATATGTATATAAAAAAGAGATATACATATGAAAAAATTAGGCGGTTTGTGGGCGTGCCAAAAAGTTTTTCGGCAAATCTATAGAAATTTACAAGATATAAAATAATCAAAAAAAATTACATTTTTCAAAAGAGTGGGCGTGACAGTTTTCGCCGGTCTATGGGCGTTGGAGTGGGCTAGCAAAAAGGTTTCTGTCAAATCTATAGCAAGTTACTAGATATATAGAAAACTGAATACAAGCACAGCAATTTTCCAAAGTGTGGGCATGGCAGTTTTGGGCGGCTTGTGGGCGCTAGAGTGGGCTTGGCAAAAAGGTTTTTGGCAAATCTATAGAAATTTACAAAAGTGTAGACGTGAGGTTTTGGTCGGTCTGTGAGCGTTGGAATGGGCGTGGCAAAAAAGTTTTTAGGCAAATCTATAAAAATTTACAAAATATATACACAACTGAAAAAGTATCACAACACTTTTCAAAAGTGTGGGCGTGACCGTTTTCGGCGGTTTGTGGACGTAGGGTGCGCGTGGCAAAAAGGTTTTTGGCAAATCTATACAAATAAATATGTATATAAAAAAAGAAATATAGATATGAAAAAATTAGGCGGTTTGTTGGCGTGCCAAAAAGTTTTTCGGCAAATCTATAGAAATTTACAAGATACAAAATAATGAAACAAAATTACATTTTTCAAAAGTGTGGGCGTGACAGTTTTCGCCGGTCTATGGGCGTTGGAGTGGGCTAGCAAAAAGGTTTCTGTCAAATCTATAGCAAGTTACTAGATATATAGAAAAATGAATAAAAACACAGCAATTTTCCAAAGTGTGGGCATGGCAGTTTTGGGCGGCTTGTGGGCGGTAGAGTGGTCGTGACAACAAGATTTTTGGCAAATCTATAGAAAGTTACAAGATACATTTATAAAAAAATGAAAAAATTAGGCGGCTTGTGTGCGCGCTAAAAAGTTTTTCGGCAAATCTATAGAAATTTACAAGATATAAAATAATGAAAAAAAAATCACATTTTTCAAAAGTGTGGGCTTGACAGTTTTTGACGGTTTGTGGGCGCTAGAGTGGGCGTGGCAAAAAGGTTTTTGGCAAATCTTTAGAAAGTTACAAGATACATATATAAAAAAAATGAAAAAATTTGGAGGTTTGTGTGCGTGCCAAAAAGTTTTTCGCCAAATCTATAGAAATTTACGAAATATAAAATAATGAAAAAAAAACATAAATTTTTCAAAAGTGTGGGCGTGACAGTTTTCGCCGGTCTATGGGCGTTGGAGTGGGCTAGCAAAAAGGTTTTTGGCAAATCTATAGTAAGTTATTAGATATATAGAAAAATTAATAAAAACACAGCATTTTTCCAGAGTGGTCGTGACAACAAGATTTTTGGCAAATCGAAAGAAATTTGCAAGTAATAAAATAATGAAAAAAAATCACATTTTTCAAAAGTGTAGTCGTGAGAGTTTTGGCCGGTCTATGGGCGTTGGAGTGGGCGTGGCAGTTTACAGTTTTCAGCAAACTATAGAAATTTACTAAATATATATAAAAAAGAGTAAACAAAAACACACAATTTTTCAAAAGTGTGGGCGTGACAGTTTTGGGCGGCTTGTGGGCGGTAGAGTGGTCGTGACAACAAGATTTTTGGCAAATCTATAGAAAGTTACAAGATACATATATAAAAAAATGAAAATATTAGGCGGTTTGTGTGCGTGCTAAAAAGTTTTTCGGCAAACCTATAGAAATTTACAAGATATAAAATAATGAAAAAAAAATCACATTTTTCAAAAGTGTGGGCTTGACAGTTTTGGGCGGCTTGTGGGCGCTAGAGTGGGCGTGGCAAAAAGGTTTTTGGCAAATCTTTAGAAAGTTACAGGATACATATATAAAAAAATGAACAAATTTGGAGGTTTGTGTGCGTGCCAAAAAGTTTTTCGCCAAATCTATAGAAATTTACGAAATATAAAATAATGAAAAAAAATATAAATTTTTCAAAAGTGCGGGCGTGACAGTTTTGACCGGTCTATAGGCGTTGGAGTGGGCTTGCAAAAAGGTATTTGGCAAATCTATAGTAATTTACTAGATTAATAGAAAAATTAATAAAAACAGCAATTTTCCAAAGTGTGGGCATGGCAGTTTTTAGCGGTTTGTGGGCGGTAGAGTGGTCGTGACAACAAGATTTTTGCAAATCTATAGAAATTTACAAGCAATAAAATAATGAAAAAAAAATCACATTTTTCAAAACTTGGGCTTGACAGTTTTTGACGGTTTGTGGGCGCTAAAGTGGGCGTGCCAAAAAGTTTTTCGGCAAATCTATAGAAATTTACAAGATATCAAATAATGAAAGTGTGGGCGTTACAGTTTTTAGGCCAATGGCAAAAAGGTTTTCGGAAAAGCTATAGAAATTTACAAGATATAAAATAATGACAAAAAAATCACATTTTTCAAAAGTGTGGGCGTTACAGTTTGTAGGCAAACCTAGAGTAATTTAGTAAATATATATAAAAAAAAGTAAATAAATACACACCATTTTTTAAAAGTGTCGGCGTGACAGTTTTGGGCGGCTTGTGGGCGGTAGAGTGGTCGTGACAAAAAGATTTTTGGGAATCTATAGAAAGTTATAAGATACATATATAAAAAAATGAAAAAATTAGGCAGCTTGTGTGCGTGCCAAAAAGTTTTTCGGCAAATCTATAGAAATTTACAAGATATAAAACAATGAAAAAAATTAAATTTTTCAAAAGTGTGGGCTAGCAAAAAGGTTTTTGGCAAATCTTTAGTAAGTTACTAGATATATAGAAAAATTAATAAAAACACAGCATTTTTCCAGAGTGGTCGTGACAACAAGATTTTTGGCAAATCGAAAGAAATTTACAAGTAATAAATTAATGAAAAAAAATCACATTTTTCAAAAGTGTAGGCGTGAGAGTTTTGGCCGGTCTATGGGCGTTGGAGTGGGCGTGGCAAAAAGGTTTTTGGCAAATCTATAGAATGTTACAAGATACATATATAAAAAAATGATAAAATTAGGCGGTTTGTGTGCGTGCTAAAAAATTTTCCGCAAATCTATAGAAATTTACAAGATATAAAATAATGAAAAAAAAATCACATTTTTCAAAAGTGTGGGCTTGACAGCTTTGACCGGTCTATGGGCGTTGGAGTGGGCTTGCAAAAAGGTTTTTGGCAAATCTATAGTAAGTTACTAGATATATAGAAAAATTAATAAAAAACACAGCAATTTTCACAAGTGTGGGCATGGCAGTTTTTAGCGGTTTGTGGGCGGTAGAGTGGTCGTGACAACAAGATTTTTGGCAAATCTATAGAAAGTTACAAGATACATTTATAAAAGAAATGGTAAAATTAGGCGGTTTGTTGGCGTGCCAAAAAGTTTTTCGGCAAATCTATAGAAATTTACAAGATATAAAATAATGAAAAAAAAATCACATTTTTTAAAAGTGTGGGCGTTACAGTTTTTAAGCAAACCTATAGAAATTTACAAAATATATACACATTTGAAAAAATGTAACATTTTTCAAAAGTGTGGGTGTGACAGTTTTGGGCGGCTTGTGGGCGCTAGAGTGGGCGTGTCAAAAAGGTTTTCGGCATATCTATAGTACGTTACTAGATATATAGAAAAATGAATAAAAACACAGCATTTTTCAAAAGTGTGTGCATAGCAGTTTTTGGCGGCTTGTGGGCGCTAGAGTGGGCGTGGCAAAAAGGTTTTCGGCAAATCTATAGAAATTTACAAGTAATATAATAAGGAAAAAAAGATCACATTTTTCAAAAGTGTAGGCGTGAGAGTTTTTTAGGCAGATCTACAGAAATTTACACAATATATACACAACTGAGAAGTTTAACATTTTTCAAAAGTAAGGCCGTGACAGTTTTGGGCGGTTTGTGGGCGCTAAAGTGGGCGTGCCAAAAAGTTTTTCGGCAAATCTATAGAAATTTACAAGATATCAAATAATGAAAGTGTGGGCGTTACAGTTTTTAGGCCAATGGCAAAAAGGTTTTCGGCAAAGCTATAGAAATTTACAAGATATAAAATAATGACAAAAAAATCACATTTTTCAAAAGTGTGGGCGTTACAGTTTGTAGGCAAACCTAGAGTAATTTAGTAAATATATATAAAAAAAAGTAAATAAATACACACCATTTTTTAAAAGTGTCGGCGTGACAGTTTTGGGCGGCTTGTGGGCGGTAGAGTGGTCGTGACAAAAAGATTTTTGGGAATCTATAGAAAGTTATAAGATACATATATAAAAAAATGAAAAAATTAAGCGGTTTGTGTGCGTGCTAAAAAGTTTTTCGGCAAATCTATAGAAATTTACAAGATATAAAATAATGAAAAAATGGGCGCTAGAGTGGGCATGGCAAAAAGGTTTTTGGCAAATCTTTAGAAAGTTACAAGATACATATATAAAAAAATGAAAAAATTAGGCAGCTTGTGTGCGTGCCAAAAAGTTTTTCGGCAAATCTATAGAAATTTACAAGATATAAAACAATGAAAAAAATTAAATTTTTCAAAAGTGTGGGCTAGCAAAAAGGTTTTTGGCAAATCTATAGTAAGTTACTAGATATATAGAAAAATTAATAAAAACACAGCATTTTTCCAGAGTGGTCGTGACAACAAGATTTTTGGCAAATCGAAAGAAATTTACAAGTAATAAATTATTGAAAAAAAATCACATTTTTCAAAAGTGTAGGCGTGAGAGTTTTGGCCGGTCTATGGGCGTTGGAGTGGGCGTGGCAAAAAGGTTTTTGCCAAATCTATAGAATGTTACAAGATACATATATAAAAAAATGATAAAATTAGGCGGTTTGTGTGCGTGCTAAAAAATTTTCCGCAAATCTATAGAAATTTACAAGATATAAAATAATGAAAAAAAAATCACATTTTTCAAAAGTGTGGGCTTGACAGCTTTGACCGGTCTATGGGCGTTGGAGTGGGCTTGCAAAAAGGTTTTTGGCAAATCTATAGTAAGTTACTAGATATATAGAAAAATTAATAAAAAACACAGCAATTTTCACAAGTGTGGGCATGGCAGTTTTTGGCGTTTTTGGTCTATAGAAATTTACAAGTAATATAATAAGGAAAAAAAGATCACATTTTTCAAAAGTGTAGGCGTGAGAGTTTTTTAGGCAGATCTACAGAAATTTACACAATATATACACAACTGAGAAGTTTAACATTTTTCAAAAGTAAGGCCGTGACAGTTTTGGGCGGTTTGTGGGCGCTAAAGTGGGCGTGCCAAAAAGTTTTTCGGCAAATCTATAGAAATTTACAAGATATCAAATAATGAAAGTGTGGGCGTTACAGTTTTTAGGCCAATGGCAAAAAGGTTTTCGGCAAAGCTATAGAAATTTACAAGATATAAAATAATGACAAAAAAATCACATTTTTCAAAAGTGTGGGCGTTACAGTTTGTAGGCAAACCTAGAGTAATTTAGTAAATATATATAAAAAAAAGTAAATAAATACACACCATTTTTTAAAAGTGTCGGCGTGACAGTTTTGGGCGGCTTGTGGGCGGTAGAGTGGTCGTGACAAAAAGATTTTTGGGAATCTATAGAAAGTTATAAGATACATATATAAAAAAATGAAAAAATTAAGCGGTTTGTGTGCGTGCTAAAAAGTTTTTCGGCAAATCTATAGAAATTTACAAGATATAAAATAATGAAAAAATGGGCGCTAGAGTGGGCATGGCAAAAAGGTTTTTGGCAAATCTTTAGAAAGTTACAAGATACATATATAAAAAAATGAAAAAATTAGGCAGCTTGTGTGCGTGCCAAAAAGTTTTTCGGCAAATCTATAGAAATTTACAAGATATAAAACAATGAAAAAAATTAAATTTTTCAAAAGTGTGGGCTAGCAAAAAGGTTTTTGGCAAATCTATAGTAAGTTACTAGATATATAGAAAAATTAATAAAAACACAGCATTTTTCCAGAGTGGTCGTGACAACAAGATTTTTGGCAAATCGAAAGAAATTTACAAGTAATAAATTAATGAAAAAAAATCACATTTTTCAAAAGTGTAGGCGTGAGAGTTTTGGCCGGTCTATGGGCGTTGGAGTGGGCGTGGCAAAAAGGTTTTGGCAAATCTATAGAATGTTACAAGATACATATATAAAAAAATGATAAAATTAGGCGGTTTGTGTGCGTGCTAAAAAATTTTCCGCAAATCTATAGAAATTTACAAGATATAAAATAATGAAAAAAAAATCACATTTTTCAAAAGTGTGGGCTTGACAGCTTTGACCGGTCTATGGGCGTTGGAGTGGGCTTGCAAAAAGGTTTTTGGCAAATCTATAGTAAGTTACTAGATATATAGAAAAATTAATAAAAAACACAGCAATTTTCACAAGTGTGGGCATGGCAGTTTTTAGCGGTTTGTGGGCGGTAGAGTGGTCGTGACAACAAGATTTTTGGCAAATCTATAGAAATTTACAAGTAATAAAATAATGGAAAAAAAATCACATTTTTCAAAAGTGTAGGCGTGAGGATTTTGATCGGTCTGTGAGCGTTGGAATGGGCGTGGCAAAAAAGTTTTTAGGCAAATCTATAGAAATTTACAAAATATATACACAACTGAAAAAGTATCACAACACACAACAACACTTTTCGCTGGTCTATGGGCGTTGGAGTGAGCTAGCAAAAAAGTTTCTGGCAAATCTATAGCAAGTTACTGGATATATATAAAAATAAATAAAAACACAGCATTTTTCCAGAGTGGTCGTGACAACAAGATTTTTGGCAAATCGAAAGAAATTTACAAGTAATAAAATAATGAAAAAATATCACATTTTTCAAAAGTGTAGGCGTGAGAGTTTTTAGACAAATCTACAGAAATTTACAAAATATATACACAACTGAAAAAGTATAATATTTTTCAAAGGTGTGGGTGTGCCAGTTTTGGGCGTTTTGTGGGCGTAGGGTGCGCGTGACAAAAAGGTTTTTGGCAAATCTATAGAGATACAAATGTATATAAAAAAAGAGATATACATATGAAAAATTAGGCGGTTCGTGGGCATGCCAAAAAGTTTTCGGCAAATCTATAGAAATTTACAAGATATAAAATAATGAAAAAAAAATTAAATTTTTCAAAAGTGCGGTCGTGACAGCTTTGACAGGTCTATGGGCGTTGGAGTTGGCTTGCAAGAAGGTTTTTGGCAAATCTATAGAAAGTTACAAGATACATATATAAAAAAATGAAAAAATTAGGCGGTTTGTGTGCTCGCTAAAAAGTTTTTCGGCAAATCTATAGAAATTTACAAGATATAAAATAATGAAAAAAAAATCACATTTTTCAAAAGTGTGGGCTTCACAGTTTTGGGCGGTTTGTGGGCGCTAGAGTGGGCATGTCAAAAAGTTTTTTAGCAAATCTTTAGAAAGTTATAAGATACATATATAAAAAAATGAAAAAATGAGGCGGTTTGTGGGCGTGCCAAAAAGTTTTTTGGCAAATCTATAGAAATTTACAAGATATAAAATAATGAAAAAAAAATTAAATTTTTCAAAAGTGCGGGAGTGACAGCTTTGACCGGTCTATGGGCGTTGGAGTGGGCGTGGCAAAAAGGTTTTTGGCAAATCTATAGTAAGTTACTAGATATATAGAAAAATTAATAAAAACACAGCAATTTTCACAAGTGTGGGCATGGCAGTTTTTAGCGGTTTGTGGGCGGTAGAGTGGTCGTGACAACAAGATTTTTGGCAAATCGAAATAAATTTACAAGTAATAAAATAATGGAAAAAATCACATTTTTCAAAAGTGTGGGCGTTACAGTTTTTGAGGCAAATCTACAGAAATTTACAAAATATATACACAACTGAAAAAGTATACCATTTTTCAAAGGTGTGGGTGTGACAGTTTTGGGCGGTTTGTGGGCGCTAGAGTGGGCGTGGCAGAAAGGTTTTTGGCAAACCTATAGAAATTTACAAGATATAAAATAATGACAAAAAATCACATTTTTCAAAAGTGTGGGCGTTACAGTTTTTAGGCAAACCTATAGAAATTTACAAAATATATACACAACTGAAAAAGTATACCATTTTTCAAAGGTGTGGGTGTGACAGTTTTGGGCGGTTTGTGGGCGCTAGAGTGGGCGTGGCAGAAAGGTTTTTGGCAAATCTATAGAAAAACATATGTATATAAAAAAAGAGATATACATATGAAAAAATTAGACGGTTCGTGGGCGTGCCAAAAAGTTTTCGGCAAATCTATAGAAATTTACAAGATATAAAACAATGAAAAAAAATTACATTTTTCAAAAGTGTGGACGTGACAGTTTTCTCCGGTCTATGGGCGTTGGAGTGGGCTAGCAAAAAGGTTTCTGGCAAATCTATAGTAAGTTACTAGATATATAGAAAAATTAATAAAAACACAGCATTTTTCCAGCGTGGTCGTGACAACAAGATTTTTGGCAAATCGAAAGAAATTTACAAGTAATAAAATAATGAAAAAAATCACATTTTTCAAAAGTGTAGGCGTGATTTTTAGCAAATCGAAAGAAATTTACAAGTAATAAAATAATGAAAAAAATCACATTTTTCAAAAGTGTAGGCGTGAGAGATTTTTAGGCAAATCTACAGAAATTTACAAAATATATACACAACAGAAAATGTATAACATTTTTCAAAGGTGTGGGTGTGACAGTTTTGGGCGGTTAGTGTGCGCTAGAGTGGGCGTGGCAAAAAGGTTTTCGGCAAATCTATAGTAAGTTACTAGATATATAGACAAATGAATAAAAACACAGCATTTTTCAAAAGTGTGTGCATTGTAGTTTTTGGCGGCTTGTGGGCGCTAGAGTGGGTGTGCCAAAAAGGTTTTCGGCAAATCTAAATAACTTACTTGATATATTGAAAAATGAATAAAAGCACAGCATTTTTTAAGAGTGTGGGAATGACAGTTTTAGGCGGATTGTTGGCGTTGGAGTGGACGTGGCAAAAAGTTGCTTGAGAAATTAATTAAAATTTACAAAATATATATAAAAATTAAAAATATCACAAATATTTTCAAAAGTAAGGCCGTGACAGTTTTGAGGGGTTTGTGGGCGCTAAGGTGGGCGTGCCAAAAAGGTTTCTGGCAAATCGAAAGAAATTTACAAGTAATAAAATAATGAAAAAAAATCACATTTTTCAAAAGTGTGGGCGTTACAGTTTTTAGGCAAATCTAGAGAAATTTACTATATATATATAAAAAAAAATAAATAAAAACACCATTTTGCAAATGTGTGGGAGTGACTGTTTTGGGCGGCTGAGTGGGAGTGGCAAAAAGGTTTTCGGCAAATCTATAGTAAGTTACTAGATATATAGAAATATGAATAAAAACACAGCATTTTTTAAAATTGGGCATGGCAGTTTTGGGGGCTTGTGGGCGGTAGAGTGGGCGTGACAACAAGATTTTAGGCAAATCGATAGAAATTTACAAGTTATAAAAAATGAAAAAATATCTCAAGAGTGTGTGCGTGTTAGTTTCTGCTGGTCTGTGGGCGTGGCAAAAAGGTTTTTGGCAATTCTATAGAACGTTACAAAATGAATATAAAAAAATTAATAAATACACACCATATTCAAAAGTGTGGACTTGACAGTTTCGGGCGGTTTGTGGCGCTATAGTGGCGTGGAAAAAAGGTTTTTGGCAAATCTATAGAGATACATATATAAAAAAATTAAAAAAAAAGGCGGTTTGTGGGCGTGCCAAAAAAATTTTTTGGCAATTCTATAGTAAGTTACTAGATATATAGAAATATGAATAAAAACACACCATTTTTCAAAAGTGTGGGCTTGACAGTTTTGGGCGGTTTGTGAGCGCTAGAGTGGGCGTTGCAAAAATGTTTTCGGCAAACCTATAGAAATTTACAAGATATAAAATAATGAAAAAAAAATTAAATTTTTCAAAAGTGCGGGCGTGAAAGTTTTGGCCGGTCTATGGCGTTGAGTGGGCGTGCAAAAAGGATTTGGAAAATCTATGAAGTTACAAGATACATATATAAAAAAATGAAAAAATTAGGCGGTTGTGGGCGTGCTAAAAAGTTTTTCGGCAAATCTATAGAAATTACAAGATATAAATAATGAAAAAAAATCACATTTCTCAAAAGTGTGGGCGTTACCGTTTTTAGGCAAACCTATGGAAATTTACAAAATATATACACAACTGAAAAAATGTAACATTTTTCAAAAGTGTGGGTGTGACAGTTTTGGGCAGTTAGTGGGCGGTAGAGTGGGCGTGTCAAAAGGTTTTCGCAATCTATAGTAAGTACTGGATATTGAAATATGAATAAAACAACCATTTTTCGAAAGTGTGGCTTGACAGTTTTCGGTTTGTGGCGCTAAGTGGGCGTGCAAAAAGGTTTCGGCAAACCTATAGAAATTTACAAGATATAAAATAATGAAAAAAAAATTAAATTTTTCAAAAGCGGCGTGAAGTTTTGCGGTCTATGGCGTTGGAGTGGGCGTGGCAAAAGGTTTGGAAAATCTATGAAGTTACAAGATCATATATGAAAAATAAAAAATTAGGCGTTTGTGGGCGTGCAAAGTTTTCGGCAAATCTATACAAATTTACAGATATAAATAATGAAAAAAAATCACATTTTCAAAAGTGTGGGCGTTACCGTTTTTAGGCAAACCTATGAAATTTACAAAAATATACACAACTGAAAATGTAACATTTTCAAAAGTGTGGGTGTGACAGTTTTGGGCAGTTAGTGGGCGGTAGAGTGGGCGTGTCAAAGGTTTTCGGCAAATCTATAGTAAGTTACTGGATATATAGAAATATGATAAAAACACACCATTTTTCGAAAGTGTGGGCTTGACAGTTTTTATCGGTTTGTGGGCGCTAGAGTGGGCGTGGCAAAAGGTTTTCGGCAAACCTATAGAAATTTACAAGATATAAAATATGAAAAAAAATTAAATTTTTCAAAAAAGCGTGCGTGACAGTTTTGGCCGGTCTATGGGCGTTGGAGTGGGCGTGGCAAAAGGTTTTTTGGGAAATCTATAGAAAGTTACAAGATACATATATGAAAAATTAAAAATTAGGCGTTTTGTGGCGTGCCAAAAGTGTTTTGCGGACAATCTATACAAATTTACAAGATATAAAATAATGAAAAAAAAAATCCATTTTTCAAAAGTGTGGGCGTTACCGTTTTTAGGCAAACCTATGGAAATTTACAAAATATATACACAACTGATAAAATGTAACATTTTTCAAAAGTGTGGGGTGTGACAGTTTTGGGCGGTTTTGTGGGCGATAGAGTGGGCGTGGCAAAAAGGTTTTTGGCAAATCTTTAGAAAGTTACAAGATACATAATATAAAAAATGAAAAATTAGGCGGCTTGTGTGCGTGCCAAAAAGTTTTTTCGGCACAATCTATAGAAATTTACAAGATATAAATAATGAAAAAAAATAACATTTTTCAAAAGTGTGGGCGTGACAGTTTTTGGCGGTTTGTGGGCGTAGGGTGCGCGTGGCAAAAAGGTTTTTGGCAAATCTATAGAGATACATATGTATATAAAAAAGTGATATACATATGAAAAATTAGGCGGTTTCGTGGGCGTGCCAAAAAGTTTTCGGCTAATCTATAGAAATTTACAAGATATAAAACAATGAAAAAATTACATTTTTCAAAAGTGTGGGCGTGACACTTTTCGCCGGTCTATGGGCGTTGGAGTGGGCTAGCAAAAAGGTTTCTGGCAATCTATAGGAAGTTAATAGATATATAGAAAAATTAATAAAAACACAGCATTTTTCCAGAGTGGTCGTGACAACAAGATTTTTGGCAAATCGAAAGAAATTTTCAAGTAATAAAATAATGAAAAAAATAACATTTTTCAAAAGTGTAGGCGTGAGAGTTTTTTAGGCAAATCTACAGAAATTTACAAAATATATACACAACTGAAAAAGTATAACATTTTTCAAAGGTGTGGGTGTGACAGTTTTAGGCGGTTAGTGGGCGCTAGAGTGGGCGCGGCAAAAAGTTTTTCGGCAAAACTATAGTAAGTTACTAGATATATAGACAAATGAATAAAAACACTGCATTGCAGTTTTTGGCGGCTTGTGGGCGCTAGAGTGGGTTTGGCAAAAAAGTTTTCGGCAATCTATAGTAAGTTACTAGATATATAGAAAATGAATAAAAGCACAGCATTTTTTTAAAAGTGTGGTCATGACCCGTTTTAGGCGATTGTTGGCGTTGGAGTGGGCGTGGCAAAGTTGCTGACAAATCAATAAAAATTTACAAAATATATAAAAAAATTAAAAATATCACAGATATTTTCAAAAGTAAGGCGTGACAGTTTTTGCGGTTTTTGTGGGCGCTAAGGTGGTCGTGCCAAAAGGTTTCTGGCAAATCGACAGAAATTTACAAGTAATAAAATAATGAAAAAAAATCATTTTTTCAAAAGTGTGGGTGTTACAGTTTTTAGGCAAATCTAGAGAAATTTACTAAATATATTTAAAAAGAAATAAATAAAAACAACATTTTGCAAATGTGTGGGCGTGACTGTTTTGGCGGCTGAGTGGGCGTGGCAAAAAGGTTTTCGGGCAACTCTATAGTAAGTTACTAGATATACACATAGACAAATGAATAAAACACAGCATTTTTCAAAAGTGTGTGCATTGCAGTTTTTGGCGGCTTGTGGGCGCTAGAGTGGGTGTGGCAAAAAGGTTTTCGGCAAATCTAAATAAGTTACTTGATTTATAAAAAATGAATAAAAGCACAGCATTTTTTAAAAGTGTGGGCATGACAGTTTTAGGCGGATTGTTGGCGTTGGAGTGGCGTGGCAAAAAGTTGCTTGACAAATTAATAAAATTTACAAATATATAAAAAAATTAAGAAATATCACAAATATTTTCACAAGTAAGGCCGTGACAGTTTTGGGCGTTTTGTGGGCGCTAAGGTGGGCGTGCCAAAAAGGTTTCTAGCAAATCGAAAGAAATTTACAAGTAATAAAATAATGAAAAAAAATCACATTTTTCAAAAGTGTGGGCGTTACAGTTTTTAGGCAAATCTGAGAAATTTACTAAATATATATAAAAAAAATAAATAAAAACACCATTTTGCAAATGTTAAAAATGTAAATGTAAAATGTAAAAAATTAAAAAATATCACAAATATTTTCACAAGTAAGGCCGTGACAGTTTTGGGCGTTTTGTGGGCGCTAAGGTGGGCGTGCCAAAAAGGTTTCTGGCAAATCGAAAGAAATTTACAAGTAATAAAATAATGAAAAAAAATCACATTTTTCAAAAGTGTGGGCGTTACAGTTTTTAGGCAAATCTGAGAAATTTACTAAATATATATAAAAAAAATAAATAAAAACACCATTTTGCAAATGTGTGGGAGTGACTGTGACTGTTGGGCGGCTGAGTGGGCGTGGCAAAAAGGTTTTCGGCAAATCTATAGTAAGTTACTAGATATATAGAAATATGAATAAAACACAGCATTTTTTAAAATTGTGGGCATGACAGTTTTTGGGGGCTTGTGGGCGGTAGAGTGGGCGTGACAACAAGATTTTAGGCAAATCGATAGAAATTTACAAGATATAAAAAATGAAAAAATATCTCAAAGTGTGGGCGTGTTAGTTTCTGCTGGTCTGTGGGCGTGGCAAAAAGGTTTTTGGCAATTCTATAGAACGTTACAAAATTAATATAACAAATTAATAAATACACACCATATTTCAAAGTGTGGACTTGACAGTTTCGGGCGGCTTGTGGGCGCTATAGTGGGCGTGGAAAAAGGTTTTTGGCAATCTATAGAGATACATATATAAAAAAATTAAAAAATAAGGCGGTTTGTGTGGCGTGCCAAAAAGTTTTTTGGGCAATTCTGTAGTAGTTACTAGATGTATATAAATATGAATAAAACACACCATTTTTCAAAAGTGTGGGCTTGACAGTTTTGGGCGGTTTATTGGCGATAGAGTGGGCGTGGCAAAAAGGTTTTTGGCAAATCTTTAGAAAGTTACAAGATACATATATAAAAAAATGAAAAAATTAGGCGGCTTGTGTGCGTGCCAAAAGTTTTTCGGCAATCTATAGAAATTTACAAGATATAAAATAATGAAAAAAATTACATTTTTCAAAAAAAGTGTGGGCGTGACAGTTTTGGCGGTTTGTGGGCGTAGGGTGCGCGTGGCAAAAAGGTTTTTGGCAAATCTATAGAGATACATATGTATATAAAAAAAGTGATATACATATGAAAAAATTAGGCGGTTCGTGGGCGTGCCAAAAGTTTTCGGCTAATCTATAGAAATTTACAAGATATAAAACAATGAAAAAAATTACATTTTTCAAAAGTGTGGGCGTGACACTTTTCGCCGGTCTATGGGCGTTGGAGTGGGCTAGCAAAAAGGTTTCTGGCAAATCTATAGGAAGTTACTAGATATATAGAAAAATTAATAAAACACAGCATTTTTCCAGAGTGCGTGACAACAAGATTTTGGCAAATCGAAAGAAATTTACAAGTAATAAAATAATGAAAAAATATCACATTTTTCAAAGTGTAGGCGTGAGAGTTTTTAGGCAAATCTACAGAAATTTACAAAATATATACACAACTGAAAAAGTATAACATTTTTCAAAGGTGTGGGTGTGACAGTTTTAGGCGGTTAGTGGGCGCTAGAGTGGGCGCGGCAAAAAGTTTTTCGGCAAAAGTATAGTAAGTTACTAGATATATAGACAAATGAATAAAAACACTGCATTGCAGTTTTTGGCGGCTTGTGGGCGCTAGAGTGGGTTTGGCAAAAAGGTTTTCGGCAAATCTATAGTAAGTTACTAGATATATAGAAAAATGAATAAAAGCACAGCATTTTTTAAAAGTGTGGTCATGACAGTTTTAGGCGGATTGTTGGCGTTGGAGTGGGCGTGGCAAAAAGTTGCTGACAAATCAATAAAAATTTACAAAATATATAAAAAAATTAAAAATATCACAGATATTTTCAAAAGTAAGGCCGTGACAGTTTTGGACGGTTTGTGGGCGCTAAGGTGGGCGTGCCAAAAAGGTTTCTGGCAAATCGACAGAAATTTACAAGTAATAAAATAATGAAAAAAAATCACATTTTTCAAAAGTGTGGGTGTTACAGTTTTTAGGCAAATCTAGAGAAATTTACTAAATATATTTAAAAAGAAATAAATAAAAACACCATTTTGCAAATGTGTGGGCGTGACTGTTTTGGGCGGCTGAGTGGGCGTGGCAAAAAGGTTTTCGGCAAATCTATAGTAAGTTACTAGATATACACATAGACAAATGAATAAAAACACAGCATTTTTCAAAAGTGTGTGCATTGCAGTTTTTGGCGGCTTGTGGGCGCTAGAGTGGGTGTGGCAAAAAGGTTTTCGGCAAATCTAAATAAGTTACTTGATTTATAAAAAATGAATAAAAGCACAGCATTTTTTAAAAGTGTGGGCATGACAGTTTTAGGCGGATTGTTGGCGTTGGAGTGGGCGTGGCAAAAAGTTGCTTGACAAATTAATAAAAATTTACAAAATATATAAAAAAATTAAGAAATATCACAAATATTTTCACAAGTAAGGCCGTGACAGTTTTGGGCGTTTTGTGGGCGCTAAGGTGGGCGTGCCAAAAAGGTTTCTAGCAAATCGAAAGAAATTTACAAGTAATAAAATAATGAAAAAAAATCACATTTTTCAAAAGTGTGGGCGTTACAGTTTTTAGGCAAATCTGAGAAATTTACTAAATATATATAAAAAAATAAATAAAAACACCATTTTGCAAATGTTAAAAATGTAAATGTAAAATGTAAAAAATTAAAAAATATCACAAATATTTTCACAAGTAAGGCCGTGACAGTTTTGGGCGTTTTGTGGGCGCTAAGGTGGGCGTGCCAAAAGGTTTCTGGCAAATCGAAAGAAATTTACAAGTAATAAAATAATGAAAAAAAATCACATTTTTCAAAAGTGTGGGCGTTACAGTTTTTAGGCAATCTGAGAAATTTACTAAATATATATAAAAAAAATAAATAAAAACACCATTTTGCAAATGTGTGGGAGTGACTGTGACTGTTGGGCGGCTGAGTGGGCGTGGCAAAAAGGTTTTCGGCAAATCTATAGTAAGTTACTAGATATATAGAAATATGAATAAAAACACAGCATTTTTTAAATTGTGGCATGACAGTTTTTGGGGGCTTGTGGGCGGTAGAGTGGGCGTGACAACAAGATTTTAGGCAAATCGATAGAAATTTACAAGATATAAAAAATGAAAAAATATCTCAAAAGTGTGGGCGTGTTAGTTTCTGCTGGTCTGTGGGCGTGGCAAAAAGGTTTTTGGCAATTCTATAGAACGTTACAAAATTAATATAACAAAATTAATAAATACACACCATATTTCAAAAGTGTGGACTTGACAGTTTCGGGCGGCTTGTGGGCGCTATAGTGGGCGTGGAAAAAAGGTTTTTGGCAAATCTATAGAGATACATATATAAAAAAATTAAAAAATAAGGCGGTTTGTGGGCGTGCCAAAAAGTTTTTTTGGCAATTCTGTAGTAAGTTACTAGATGTATATAAATATGAATAAAAACACACCATTTTTCAAAAGTGTGGGCTTGACAGTTTTGGGCGGTTTATTGGCGATAGAGTGGGCGTGGCAAAAAGGTTTTTGGCAAATCTTTAGAAAGTTACAAGATACATATATAAAAAAATGAAAAATTAGGCGGCTTGTGTGCGTGCCAAAAGTTTTTCGGCAAATCTATAGAAATTTACAAGATATAAAATAATGAAAAAAATTACATTTTTCAAAAGTGTGGGCGTGACAGTTTTGGCGGTTTGTGGGCGTAGGGTGCGCGTGGCAAAAAGGTTTTTGGCAAATCTATAGAGATACATATGTATTTAAAAAAAGTGATATACATATGAAAAAATTAGGCGGTTCGTGGGCGTGCAAAAAGTTTTCGGCTAATCTATAGAAATTTACAAGATATAAAACAATGAAAAAAATTACATTTTTCAAAGTGTGGGCGTGACACTTTTCGCCGGTCTATGGGCGTTGGAGTGGGCTAGCAAAAGGTTTCTGGCAATCTATAGGAAGTTACTAGATATATAGAAAAATTAATAAAAACACAGCATTTTTCCAGAGTGGTCGTGACAACAAGATTTTTGGCAAATCGAAAGAAATTTACAAGTAATAAAATAATGAAAAAATATCACATTTTTCAAAAGTGTAGGCGTGAGAGTTTTTTTGGCAAATCTACAGAAATTTACAAAATATATACACAACTGAAAAAGTATAACATTTTTCAAAGGTGTGGGTGTGACTGTTTTGGGCGGTTAGTGGGCGCTAGAGTGGGCGTGGCAAAAAGGTTTTCGGCAAACCTATAGAAAGTTACAAGATACATATATAAAAAACATGAAAAATATAGGCGATTTGTTGGCGTGCCAAAAAGTTTTTCGGCAAATCTATAATAATTTACAAGATATAAAATAATGAAAAAAATCACATTTTTCAAAAGTGTGGGCGTTACAGTTTTTAGGCAAACCTATAGAAATTTACAAAATATATACACATTTGAAAAAATGTAACTTTTTTCAAAATTGTGGGTGTGACAGTTTTGGGCGGTTAGTGGGCGCTAAGGTGGGCGTGCCAAAAAGGTTTCTGGCAAATCGAAAGAAATTTACAAGTAATAAAATAATGAAAAAAAATCAAATTTTTCAAAAGTGTGGGCGTTACAGTTTTTAGGCAAATCTGAGAAATTTACTAAATATATATAAAAAAATAAATAAAACACCATTTTGCAAATGTTAAAAATGTAAATGTAAATGTAAAAATTAAAATATCACAATATTTTCACAAGTAAGGCCGTGACAGTTTTGGGCGTTTTGTGGGCGCTAAGGTGGGCGTGCCAAAAAGGTTTCTGGCAAATCGAAAGAATTTACAAGTAATAAAATAATGAAAAAAATTCACATTTTTCAAAAGTGTGGGCGTTACAGTTTTTAGGCAAATCTGAGAAATTTACTAAATATATATAAAAAAAATAAATAAAAACACCATTTTGCAAATGTGTGGGAGTGACTGTTTTGGGCGGCTGAGTGGGCGTGGCAAAAAGTTTTCGGCAATCTATAGTAAGTTACTAGATATATAGAAATATGAATAAAACACAGCATTTTTTTTAAAATTGTGGGCATGGCAGTTTTTGGGGGCTTGTGGGCGGTAGAGTGGGCGTGACAACAAGATTTTAGGCAAACCTATGGAAATTTACAAAATATATACACAACTGAAAAAATGTAACATTTTTCAAAAGTGTGGGTGTGACAGTTTTGGGCGGTTAGTGGGCGGTAGAGTGGGCGTGGCAAAAAGATTTTCGGCAAATCTATAATAAGTTACTAGGTATATAGAAATATGAATAAAAACACACCATTTTTCAAAAGTGTGGGCTTGACAGTTTTGATCGGTTTGTGGGCGCTAGAGTGGGCGTGGCAAAAAGGTTTTCGGCAAATCTATAGTAAGTTACTAGATATATCGAAAAATGAATAACAGCACAGCATTTTTCAAAAGTGTGGGCTTGACAGTTTTGGGCGGTAAGTAGGCGCTAGAGTGGGCGTCGCAAAAAGGTTTTCGGCACACTTATAGAAAGTTACAAGATACATATATAAAAAAAATGAAAAATTTGGCGGTTTTTTGGCATGCCAAAAAATTTTCTGCAAATCTATAGAAATGTACAAGATATAAAATAATGAAAAAAAATCACATTTCTCAAAAGTGTGGGCGTTACCGTTTTTAGGCAAACGTATGGAAATTTACAAAATATATACACAACTGAAAAATGTAACATTTTTTAAAAGTGTGGTGTGTGACAGTTTTGGGCGGTTAGTGGGCGCTAGAGTGGGCGTGGCAAAAAGGTTTTGGCCAATCTATAGTAAGTTACTAGATATATAGAAATATGAATAACAGCACAGCATTTTTTAAAAGTGTGGGCATGACAGTATTAGGCGGATTGTTGGCATTGGATTGGACGTGGCAAAAAGTTGCTTGACAAATCAATAGAAATTTACAAAATATATAAAAAAAATTATAAAATATCACAAATATTTTGAAAAGTAAGGCCGTGACAGTTTAGGCGGTTTGTGGGCGCTAAAGTGGGCGTGCCAAAAAAGGTTTCTGGCAAATCGAAAGAAATTTACAAGTAATAAAATAATGAAAAAAGTCACATTTTTCAAAAGTGTGGGCGTTACAGTTTTTAGGCAAATCTAGAGAAATTTACTAAATATATATAAAAAAAATAAATAAAAACACCATTTTGCAGAAGTGTGGGCGTGACAGTTTTGGGCTGCTTGAGTGGCGTGGCAAAAAGGTTTTCGGCAAATCTATAGTAAGTTACTAGATATATAGAAATATGAATAAAAACACAGCATTTTTTAAAATTGTGGGCATGGCATTTTTTGGGGGCTTGTGGGCGGTAGAGTGGGCGTGACAACAAGATTTTAGGCAAATCGATAGAAATTTACAAGATATAAAAAATTAAAGAATATCTCAAGTGTGTGGGCGTGTTAGTTTCTGCTGGTCTGTGGGCGTGGCAAAAGGTTTTTGGCAATTCTATAGAACCTTACAAAATGATATAAAAAAATTAATAATACACACCATATTTTCAAAATTGTGGGCTGACAGTTTCGGGCGGTTTGTGGCGCTAGAGTGGGCGTGGAAAAAAGGTTTTTGGCAAATCTATAGAAAGTTACAGGATACATACATATATAAAAAATTAAAAAATTAGGCGGTTTGTGGGCGTACCAAAAGTTTTTCCTGCAAATCTATACAAATTTACAAGATATAAAATAATGAAAAAAAAATCACATTTCTCAAAAGTGTTGGCGTTACCGTTTTTAGGCAAACCTATGGAAATTTACAAAATATATACACAACTGAAAAAATGTAACATTTTTTAAAAGTGTGGGTGTGACAGTTTTGGGCGGTTAGTGGCGCTAGAGTGGGCGTGGCAAAAAGGTTTGGCCAATCTATAGTAAGTTACTAGATATATAGAAATATGAATAAAAACACAGCATTTTTTAAAATTGTGGGCATGGCAGTTTTTGGCGGCTTGTGGGCGGTAGAGTGGGCGTGACAACAAGATTTTAGGCAAATCGATAGAAATTTACAAGATATAAAAAATTAAAGAATATCTCAAGTGTGTGGGCGTGTTTTTTCTGCTGGTCTGTGGGCGTGGCAAAAAGGTTTTTGGCAATTCTATAGAACGTTACAAAATTAATAAATACACACCATATTTCAAAAGTGTGGACTTGACAGTTTCGGGCGGTTTTGTGGGGCTATAGTGGGCGTGGAAAAAAGGTTTTTGGCAAATCTATAGAGATACATATATGAAAAAATCAAAAAATTAGGCGGTTTGTGGGCGTGCTAAAAAGTTTTTCGGCAAATCTATAGAAATTTACAAGATATAAAATAATGAAAAAAAAATTAAATTTTTCAAAAAAGCGTGCGTGACAGTTTTGGCCGGTCTATGGGCGTTGGAGTGGGCGTGGCAAAAAGGTTTTTGGAAAATCTTTAGAAAGTTACAAGATACATATATAAAAAAATGAAAAAATTAGGCGGCTTGTGTGCGTGCCAAAAAGTTTTTCACAAATCTATAGAAATTTACAAGATATAAAATAATGAAAAAAAATTACATTTTTCAAAAGTGTGGGCGTGACAGTTTTTGGCGGTTTGTGGGCGCTAGAGTGGGCGTGGCAAAAAGGTTTTGGCCAATCTATAGTAAGTTACTAGATATATAGAAATATGAATAAAAACACAGCATTTTTTAAATTGTGGGCATGGCAGTTTTTGGCGGCTTGTGGGCGGTAGAGTGGGCGTGACAACAAGATTTTGGCAAATCGATAGAAATTTACAAGATATAAAAATTAAAGAATATCTCAAGTGTGTGGGCGTGTTAGTTTCTGCTGGTCTGTGGCCGTGGCAAAAAGGTTTTTGGCAATTCTATAGAACGTTACAAAATTAATAAATACACACCATATTTCAAAAGTGTGGACTTGACAGTTTCGGGCGGTTTGTGGGCGCTATAGTGGGCGTGGAAAAAAGGTTTTTGGCAAATCTATAGAGATACATATATGAAAAAATAAAAAAATTAGGCGGTTTGTGGGCGTGCCAAAAAGTGTTTCGGCAAATCTATACAAATTTACAAGATATAAAATAATGAAAAAAAAATCACATTTTTCAAAAGTGTTGGCGTTACCGTTTTTACAAACCTTTGGCAATTTATAATTCAAATATATACACAACTGAAAAAATGTAACATTTTTCAAAGTGTGGGTGTGACAGTTTTGGGCGGTTTGTGGGCGATAGAGTGGGCGTGGCAAAAAGGTTTTTGGCAAATCTTTAGAAAGTTACAAGATACATATATAAAAAAATGAAAAAATTAGGCGGCTTGTGTGCGTGCCAAAAGTTTTTCACAAATCTATAGAAATTTACAAGATATAAAATAATGAAAAAAATCCTATGGAAAGTTACCAGATACATATATAAAAAACATGAAAAATATAGGCGATTTGTTGGCGTGCCAAAAAGTTTTTCGGCAAATCTATAATAATTTACAAGATATAAAATAATGAAAAAAATCACATTTTTCAAAAGTGTGGGCGTTACAGTTTTTAGGCAAACCTATAGAAATTTACAAAATATATACACAACTGAAAAAGTATAACATTTTTCAAAGGTGTGGGTGTGACTGTTTTGGGCGGTTAGTGGGCGCTAGATGTGGGCGTGGAAAAAGGTTTTCGGCAAATCTATAGTAAGTTACTAGATATATAGAACAAATGAATAAAAACACTGCATTGCAGTTTTTGGCGGTTGTGGGCGCTAGAGTAGAGTGGGTTTGGCAAAAAGGTTTTCGGCAAATCTATAGTAAGTTACTAGATATATAGAAAAATGAATAAAAGCACAGCATTTTTTAAAAGTGTGGGCATGACAGTTTTAGGCGGATTGTTGGCGTTGGAGTGGGCGTGGCAAAATATTGCTGACAAATCAATAAAAATTTACAAAATATATAAAAAAATTAAAAATATCACAAATATTTTCAAAAGTAAGGCCGTGACAGTTTTGGACGGTTTGTGGGCGCTAAGGTGGGCGTGCGAAAAAGGTTTCTGGCAAATCGAAAGAAATTTACAAGTAATAAAATAATGAAAAAAAATCACATTTTTCAAAAGTGTGGGCGTTACAGTTTTTAGGCAAACCTATAGAAATTTACAAAATATATTTAAAAAAAAATAAATAAAAACACCATTTTGCAAATGTGTGGGGCGTGACTGTTTTGGCGGGCTGAGTGGGCGTGGCAAAAAGGTTTTCGGCAAAATCTATAGTAAGTTACTAGATATACATATAGACAAATGAATAAAAACACAGCATTTTTCAAAAGTGTGTGCATTGCAGTTTTTGGCGGCTTGTGGGCGCTAGAGGGTGTGGCAAAAAGGTTTTCGGCAAATCTAAATAAGTTACTTGATATATAAAAAATGAATAAAAGCACAGCATTTTTTTAAAAGTGTGGGCATGACAGTTTTAGGCGGATTGTTGGCGTTGGAGTGGGCGTGGCAAAAAGTTGCTTGACAAATTAATAAAAATTTACAAAATATATAAAAAAATTAAAAAATATCACAAATATTTTCACAATAAGGCCGTGACAGTTTTGGGTGTTTTGTGAGCGCTAAGGTGGGCGTGCCAAAAAGGTTTCTGGCAAATCGAAAGAAATTTACAAGTAATAAAATAATGGAAAAAAAATCACATTTTTCAAAAGTGTGTGGGCGTTACAGTTTTTAGGCAAATCTGAGAAATTTACTAAATATATATAAAAAAATAAATAAAAACACCATTTTGCAAATGTGTGGGAGTGACTGTTTTGGGGCGGCTGAGTGGGCGTGCAAAAAGGTTTTCGGCAAATCTATAGTAAGTTACTAGATATATAGAAATATGAATAAAAAACAGCATTTTTTAAATTGTGGGCATGGGCAGTTTTTGGGGGCTTGTAAGCGGTAGAGTGCGTGACAACAAGATGTTAGGCCAAAATCGATAGAAATTTACAAGATATTAAAAATGAAAAAATATCTCAAAAGTGTGGGCGTGTGGTTTCTGCTGGTCTGTGGGCGTGGCAAAAAGGTTTTTGGCAATTCTATAGAACGTTACAAAAATTAATATAACAAAATTAATAAATACACACCATATTTCAAAAGTGTGGACTTGACAGTTTCGGGCGGTTTGTGGGCGCCTATAGTGGGCGTGGAAAAAAAGGGTTTTTGGCAAATCTATAGAGATACATATATAAAAAAATTAAAAAATAAAAATAAGGCGGTTGTTGGGCGTGCCAAAAAGTTTTTTTGGCAATTCTGTAGTAAGTTACTAGATGTATATAAATATGAATAAAAAAACACCATTTTTTCAAAAGTGTGGGCTTGACAGTTTGGGCGGTTTGTTGGCGCTAGAGTGGGCGTGGCAAAAAGATTTTCGGCAAACCTATAGAAATTTACAAGATATAAAATAATGAAAAAAAATTAAATTTTTCAAAAATGCGGGCGTGGCGCCGTGACAGTTTTGGGCCGGTCTATGGGCGTTGGAGTGGGCGTGGCAAAAAGGTTTTTGGAAAATCTATGAAAGTTACAAGATACATATATAAAAAAATGAAAAAATTAGGCGGTTTGTGGGCGTGCTAAAAGTTTTTCGGCAAATCTATAGAAATTTACAAGATATAAAATAATGAAAAAAAAATTCACATTTCTCAAAAGTGTGGCGTTACCGTTTTTAGGCAACAACCTATGGAAATTTACAAAATATATACACAACTGAAAAAATGTAACATTTTTCAAAGTGTGGGTGTGACAGTTTTTGGGCAGTTTGTGGGCGATAGAGTGGGCGTGGCAAAAAGGTTTTTGGGCAAATCTTTAGAAAAAAAATTATTGAAAAAATTAGGCGGCTTGTGTGCGTGCCAAAAAGTTTTTTCGGCAAATCTATAGAAATTTACAAGATATAAAATAATGAAAAAAAAATTACATTTTTCAAAAGTGTGGGCGTGACAGTTTTGGCGGTTTGTGGGCGTAGGGTGCGCGTGGCAAAAAGTTTTTTTGGCAAATCTATAGAGATACATATGTATATAAAAAAAAGTGGATATACATATAAAAAATTAGGCGGTTCGTGGGCGTGCCAAAAAGTTTTCGGCTAATCTATAGAAATTTACAAGAATAAAACAATGAAAAAAATTACATTTTTCAAAAGTGTGGGCGTGACACTTTTCGCCGGTCTAGGGCGGTTTGGAGTGGGCTAGCAAAAAGGTTTCTGGCAAATCTATAGGAAGTTACTAGATATATAGAAAAATTAATAAAAACACAGCATTTTTCCAGAGTGGTCGTGACAACAAGATTTTTGGCAAATCGAAAGAAATTTACAAGTAATAAAATAATGAAAAAAAAATCACATTTTTCAAAAGTGTAGGTCGTGAGAGTTTTTTAGGCAAATCTACAGAAATTTACAAAATATATACACAACTGAAAAAGTATAACATTTTTCAAAGGTGTGGGTGTGATGTTTGGGCGGTTAGTGGGCGCTAGTAGAGTGGGCGTGGCAAAAAGGTTTTCGGCAAACCTATAGAAAGTTACAAGATACATATATAAAAAAAATGAAAAATATAGACGATTGTTGGGCGTGCCAAAAAGTTTTTCGGCAAATCTATAAATAATTTACAAGATATAAAATAATGAAAAAAAATCACATTTTTCAAAAGTGTGGGCTTTACAGTTTTAGGCAAACCTATAGAAATTTACAAAATATATACACAACTGAAAAAATGTAACTTTTCAAAAATTTGTGGGTGTGACAGTTTTGGGCGGTTAGTGGGCGCTAGAGTGGGCGTGGCAAAAAGTTTTTCGGCAAATCTATAGTAAGTTACTAGATATATAGATTTTCGGCAAATCTATAGTAAGTTACTAGATATATAGACAAATGAATAAAAACACTGCATTGCAGTTTTTGGCGGCTTGTGGGCGCTAGAGTGGGTTTGGCAAAAAGGTTTTCGGCAAAATCTATATTAAGTTACTAGATATATAGAAAATGAATAAAAGCACAGCATTTTTTAAAAGTGTGGGCATGACAGTTTTAGGCGGATTGTTGGCGTGAGTGGGCGTGACAAAAGTTGCTGACAAATCAATAAAAATTTACAAAATATATAAAAAATTTAAAAATATCACAAATATTTTCACAAGTAGGCCGTGACAGTTTTGGGCGTTTTGTGAGCGCTAAGGTGGGCGTGCCAAAAAGGTTTCTGGCAAATCGAAAGAATTTACAAGTATAAAATAATGAAAAAAAATCACATTTTTCAAAAGTGTGGGCGTTACAGTTTTTAGGCAAATCTGAGAAATTTACTAAAATATATATAAAAAAAATAAATAAAACACCATTTTGCAAAATGTGTGGGAGTGACTGTTTTGGGCGGCTGAGTGGGCGTGGCAAAAAGGTTTTCGGCAAATCTATAGTAAGTTACTAGATATACATTATAGACAAATGAATAAAACACAGCATTTTTCAAAGTGTGTGCATTGCAGTTTTTGGCGGCTTGTGGGCGCTAGAGTGGGGTTTGGCCAAAAGGTTTTCGGCAAATCTAAATAAGTTACTTGATATATAAAAAATGAATAAAAGCACAGCATTTTTTCAAAAGTGTGGGCATGACAGTTTTAGGCGGATTGTTGGCGTTGGAGTGGGCGTGGCAAAGTTGCTTGACAAATTAATAAAATTTACAAATTATAAAAAAATTAAAAAAATATCACAATATTTTCACAAGTAAGGCCGTGACAGTTTTGGGCGCTTTGTGAGCGCTAAGGTGGGCGTGCCAAAAAGGTTTCTGGCAAATCGAGAAATTTACAAGTAATAAAATAATGAAAAAAAACACATTTTTCAAAAGTGTGGGCGTTACAGTTTTTAGGCAAATCTGAGAAATTTACTAAATATATAAAAAAAAATAAATAAAACACCATTTTGCAAATGTGTGGGAGTGACTGTTTTGGGCGGCTGAGTGGGCGTGCAAAAAGGTTTTCGGGCAAATCTATAGTAAAGTTACTAGATATATAGAAATATGATAAAAACACAGCATTTTTTAAATTGGAGGGCATGGCGTTTTTGGGGCTTGTGGGCGGTAGAGTGGGCGTGACAACAAGATTTTAGGCAAATCGATAGAAATTTACAAGATATAAAAAATGAAAAAATATCTAAAAAGTGTGGGCGTGTTAGTTTCTGCTGGTCTGTGGGCGTGGCAAAAAGGTTTTTTGGCAATTCTATAGAACGTTACAAAATTAATATAACAAAATTAATAAATACACACCATATTTCAAAAGTGTGGACTTGAACAGTTTCGGGCGGTTTGTGGGCGCTATAGTGGGCGTGGAAAAAGGTTTTTGGCAAATCTATAGAAGATACATATATAAAAAAAATTAAAAAATAAGGCGGTTTGTGGGCGTGCACAAAAAGTTTTTTTGGCAATTCTATAGTAAGTTACTAGATGTATAGAAATATGAATAAACACACCATTTTTCAAAAGAGTGGGCTCGACAGTTTTGGGCGTTTGTTGGCGCTAGAGTGGGCGTGGGCAAAAAGATTTTCGGCAAACCTATAGAAATTTACAAGATATTAAAATAATGAAAAAAAAAATTAAATTTTTCAAAATGCGGGCGTGACAGTTTTGGCCGGTCATATGGCGTTGGAGTGGGCGTGGCAAAAAGGTTTTTGGAAAATCTATGAAAGTTACAAGATACATATATAAAAAAATGAAAAAATTAGGCGGTTTGTGGGCGTGCTAAAAAGTTTTTCGCAAATCTTTAGAAATTTACAAGATATAAAATAATGAAAAAAAAATCACATTTCTCAAAAGTGTGGGCGTTACCGTTTTTAGGCAAACGTATGAAAACTTACAAAATATATACACAACTGAAAAAGTATAACATTTTTCAAGGGTGTGGGTGTGACAGTTTTGGGCGATTTGTGGGCGCTAGAGTGGGCGTGGCAAAAAGGTTTTCGGCAAATCTATAATAAGTTACTAGGTATATAGAAATATGAATAAAAACACACCATTTTTCAAAAGTGTGGGCTTGACAGTTTTGATCGGTTTGTGGGCGCTAGAGTGGACGTGGCAAAAAGGTTTTCGGCAAATCTATAGTAAGTTACTAGATATATCGAAAAATGAATAACAGCACAGCATTTTTCAAAAGTGTGGGCTTGACAGTTTTGGGCGGTAAGTGGGCGCTAGAGTGGGCGTCGCAAAAAGGTTTTCGGCAAACTTATAGAAAGTTACAAGATACATATATAAAAAAAATGAAAAATTTGGCGGTTTTTTGGCGTGCCAAAAAATTTTCTGCAAATCTATAGAAATTTACAAGATATAAAATAATGAAAAAAAATCACATTTTTCAAAAGTGTGGGCGTTACAGTTTTTGAGCAAACCTATAGATATTTACAAAATATATACACAACTGAAAAAATTTAACATTTTTCAAAAGTGTGGGTGGGACAGTTTTGGGCGGTTAGTGGGCGGTAGAATGGGCGTGGCAAAAAGGTTTTCGGCAAATATAAATAAGTTACTAGATATATAGAAAAATGAATAACAGCAGAGCATTTTTCAAAAGTGTGGGCTTGACAGTTTTTGGCGGCTTGTGGGCGGTAGAAAGGGCCTGACAACAAGATTTTAGGCAAATCGATAGAAATTTACAAGATATAAAAATTAAAGAATATCTCAAGTGTGTGGGCGTGTTAGTTTCTGCTGGTCTGTAAGCGTGGCAAAAAGGTTTTTGGCAATTCTATAGAACCTTACAAAATGAATATAAAAAAATTAATAAATACACACCATATTTCAAAAGTGTGGGCCTGACAGTTTCGGGCGGTTTGTGGGCTCTAGAGTGGGCGTGGAAAAAAGGTTTTTTGGCAATCTATAGAAAGTTACAGGATACATACATATATAAAAAAATTAAAAAATTAGGCGGTTTGTGGGCGTGCCAAAAAGTTTTTCTGCAAATCTATACAAATTTACAAGATATAAAATAATGAAAAAAAAATCACATTTCTCAAAAGTGTTGGCGTTACCGTTTTTAGGCAAACCTATGGAAATTTACAAAATATATACACAACTGAAAAAATGTAACATTTTTTAAAAGTGTGGGTGTGACAGTTTTGGGCGGTTAGTGGGCGCTAGAGTGGGCGTGGCAAAAAGGTTTTGGCCAATCTATAGTAAGTTACTAGATATATAGAAATATGAATAAAAACACAGCATTTTTTAAAATTGTGGGCATGGCAGTTTTTGGCGGCTTGTGGGCGGTAGAAAGGGCCTGACAACAAGATCTTAGGCAAATCGATAGAAATTTACAAGATATAAAAAATTAAAGAATATCTCAAGTGTGTGGGCGTGTTAGTTTCTGCTGGTCTGTGGGCGTGGCAAAAAGGTTTTTGGCAATTCTATAGAACCTTACAAAATGAATATAAAAAAATTAATAAATACACACCATATTTCAAAAGTGTTGGCCTGACAGTTTCGGGCGGTTTGTGGGCTCTAGAGTGGGCGTGGAAAAAAGGTTTTTGGCAAAAAAACCTTACATACATATATAAAAAAATTAAAAAATTAGGCGGTTTGTGGGCGTGCCAAAAAGTTTTTCTGCAAATCTATACAAATTTACAAGATATAAAATAATGAACAAAAAATCACATTTCTCAAAAGTGTTGGCGTTACCGTTTTTAGGCAAACCTATGGAAATTTACAAAATATATACACAACTGAAAAAATGTAACATTTTTTAAAAGTGTGGGTGTGACAGTTTTGGGCGGTTAGTGGGCGCTAGAGTGGGCGTGGCAAAAAGGTTTTGGCCAATCTATAGTAAGTTACTAGATATATAGAAATATGAATAAAAACACAGCATTTTTTAAAATTGTGGGCATGGCAGTTTTTGGCGGCTTGTGGGCGGTAGAGTGGGCGTGACAACAAGATTTTAGGCAAATCGATAGAAATTTACAAGATATAAAAAATTAAAGAATATCTCAAGTGTGTGGGCGTGTTAGTTTCTGCTGGTCTGTGGGCGTGGCAAAAAGGTTTTTGGCAATTCTATAGAACGTTACAAAATTATTAAATACACACCATATTTCAAAAGTGTGGACTTGACAGTTTCGGGCGGTTTGTGGGCGCTATAGTGGGCGTGGAAAAAAGGTTTTTGGCAAATCTATAGAGATACATATATGAAAAAATGAAAAAATGAGGCGGTTTGTGGGCGTGCTAAAAAGTTTTTCGGCAAATCTATAGAAATTTACAAGATATAAAATAATGAAAAAAAAATTAAATTTTTCAAAAAAGCGTGCGTGACAGTTTTGGCCGGTCTATGGGCGTTGGAGTTGGCGTGGCAAAAAGGTTTTTGGAAAATCTATAGAAAGTTACAAGATACATATATGAAAAAATGAAAAAATTAGGCGGTTTGTGGGCGTGCCAAAAAGTGTTTCGGCAAATCTATACAAATTTACAAGATATAAAATAATGAAAAGAAAATCACATTTTTCAAAAGTGTGGGCGTTATCGTTTTTAGGCAAACCTATGGAAATTTACAAAATATATACACAACTGAAAAAATGTAACATTTTTCAAAAGTGTGGGTGTGACAGTTTTGGGCGGTTTGTGGGCGATAGAGTGGGCGTGGCAAAAAGGTTTTTGGCAAATCTTTAGAAAGTTACAAGATACATATATAAAAAAATGAAAAAATTAGGCGGCTTGTGTGCGTGCCAAAAAGTTTTTCGGCAAATCTATAGAAATTTACAAGATATAAAATAATGAAAAAAAATTACATTTTTCAAAAGTGTGGGCGTGACAGTTTTTGGCGGTTTGTGGGCGTAGGGTGCGCGTGGCAAAAAGGTTTTTGGCAAATTTATAGAGATACATATGTATATAAAAAAAGTGATATACATATGAAAAAATTAGGCGGTTCGTGGGCGTGCCAAAAAGTTTTCGGCTAATCTATAGAAATTTACAAGATATAAAACAATGAAAAAAAATTACATTTTTCAAAAGTGTGGGCGTGACACTTTTCGCCGGTCTATGGGCGTTGGAGTGGGCTAGCAAAAAGGTTTCTGGCAAATCTATAGGAAGTTACTAGATATATAGAAAAATTAATAAAAACACAGCATTTTTCCAGAGTGGTCGTGACAACAAGATTTTTGGCAAATCGAAAGAAATTTACAAGTAATAAAATAATGAAAAAAAATCACATTTTTCAAAAGTGTAGGCGTGAGAGTTTTTTAGGCAAATCTACAGAAATTTACAAAATATATACACAACTGAAAAAATGTAACTTTTTTCAAAATTGTGGGTGTGACAGTTTTGGGCGGTTAGTGGGCGCTAGAGTGGGCGTGGCAAAAAGTTTTTCGGCAAATCTATAGTAAGTTACTAGATATATAGACAAATGAATAAAAACACTGCATTGCAGTTTTTGGCGGCTTGTGGGCGCTAGAGTGGGCGTGGCAAAAAGGTTTTCGGCAAACCTATGGAAAGTTACCAGATACATATATAAAAACCATGAAAAATATAGGCGATTTGTTGGCGTGCCAAAAAGTTTTTCGGCAAATCTATAATAATTTACAAGATATAAAATAATGAAAAAAAATCACATTTCTCAAAAGTGTGGGCTTTACCGTTTTTAGGCAAACGTATGGAAATTTACAAAATATATACACAACTGAAAAAATGTAACATTTTTTAAAAGTGTGGGTGTGACAGTTTTGGGCGGTTAGTGGGCGCTAGAGTGGGCGTGGCAAAAAGGTTTTGGCCAATCTATAGTAAGTTACTAGATATATAGAAATATGAATAAAAACACAGCATTTTTTAAAATTGTGGGCATGGCAGTTTTTGGCGGCTTGTGGGCGGTAGAAAGGGCCTGACAACAAGATTTTAGGCAAATCGATAGAAATTTACAAGATATAAAAAATTAAAGAATATCTCAAGTGTGTGGGCGTGTTAGTTTCTGCTGGTCTGTGGGCGTGGCAAAAAGGTTTTTGGCAATTCTATAGAACGTTACAAAATTAATAAATACACACCATATTTCAAAAGTGTGCATTTGACAGTTTCGGGCGGTTTGTGGGCGCTATAGTGGGCGTGGAAAAAAGGTTTTTGGCAAATCTATAGAGATACATATATGAAAAAATGAAAAAATTAGGCGGTTTGTGGGCGTGCTAAAAAGTTTTTCGGCAAATCTATAGAAATTTACAAGATATAAAATAATGAAAAAAAAATTAAATTTTTCAAAAGTGCGGGCGTGAAAGTTTTGGCCGGTCTATGGGCGTTGGAGTGGGCGTGGCAAAAAGGTTTTTGGAAAATCTATGAAAGTTACAAGATACATATATAAAAAAATGAAAAAATTAGGCGGTTTGTGGGCGTGCTAAAAAGTTTTTCGGCAAATCTATAGAAATTTACAAGATATAAAATAATGAAAAAAAAATCACATTTCTCAAAAGTGTGGGCGTTACCGTTTTTAGGCAAACCTATGGAAATTTACAAAATATATACACAACTGAAAAATTGTAACATTTTTCAAAAGTGTGGGTGTGACAGTTTTGGGCAGTTAGTGGGCGGTAGAGTGGGCGTGTCAAAAAGGTTTTCGGCAAATCTATAGTAAGTTACTAGATATATAGAAATATGAATAAAAACACACCATTTTTCAAAAGTGTGGGCTTGACAGTTTTGATCGGTTTGTGGGCGCTAGAGTGGGCGTGGCAAAAAGGTTTTCGGCAAACCTATAGAAATTTACAAGATATAAAATAATGAAAAAAAACTGAATTTTTCGAAAAAGCGTGCGTGACAGTTTTGGCCGGTCAATGGGCGTTGGAGTGGGCGTGGCAAAAAGGTTTTTGGAAAATCTATAGAAAGTTACAAGATACATATATGAAAAAATGAAAAAATTAGGCGGTTTGTGGGCGTGCCAAAAAGTGTTTCGACAAATCTATACAAATTTACAAGATATAAAATAATGAAAAAAAAATCACATTTTTCAAAAGTGTGGGCGTTACCGTTTTTAGGCAAACCTATGGAAATTTACAAAATATATACACAACTGAAAAAATGTAACATTTTTCAAAAGTGTGGGTGTGACAGTTTTGGGTGGTTTGTGGGCGATAGAGTGGGCGTGGCAAAAAGGTTTTTGGCAAATCTTTAGAAAGTTACAAGATACATATATAAAAAAATGAAAAAATTAGGCGGCTTGTGTGCGTGCCAAAAAGTTTTTCGGCAAATCTATAGAAATTTACAAGATATAAAATAATGAAAAAAAATTACATTTTTCAAAAGTGTGGGCGTGACAGTTTTTGGCGGTTTGTGGGCGTAGGGTGCGCGTGGCAAAAAGGTTTTTGGCAAATCTATAGAGATACATATGTATATAAAAAAAGTGATATACATATGAAAAAATTAGGCGGTTCGTGGGCGTGCCAAAAAGTTTTCGGCTAATCTATAGAAATTTACAAGATATAAAACAATGAAAAAAATTACATTTTTCAAAAGTGTGGGCGTGACACTTTTCGCCGGTCTATGGGCGTTGGAGTGGGCTAGCAAAAAGGTTTCTGGCAAATCTATAGGAAGTTACTAGATATATAGAAAAATTAATAAAAACACAGCATTTTTCCAGAGTGGTCGTGACAACAAGATTTTTGGCAAATCGAAAGAAATTTACAAGTAATAAAATAATGAAAAAAAATCACATTTTTCAAAAGTGTGGGCGTTACAGTTTTTAGGCAAACCTATAGAAATTTACAAAATATATACACAACTGAAAAAGTATAACATTTTTCAAAGGTGTGGGTGTGACTGTTTTGGGCGGTTAGTGGGCGCTAGAGTGGGCGTGGCAAAAAGGTTTTCGGCAAATCTATAGTAAGTTACTAGATATATAGACAAATGAATAAAAACACTGCATTGCAGTTTTTGGCGGCTTGTGGGCGCTAGAGTGGGTTTGGCAAAAAGGTTTTCGGCAAATCTATAGTAAGTTACTAGATATATAGAAAAATGAATAAAAGCACAGCATTTTTTAAAAGTGTGGGCATGACAGTTTTAGGCGGATTGTTGGCGTTGGAGTGGGCGTGGCAAAAAGTTGCTGACAAATCAATAAAAATTTACAAAATATATAAAAAAATTAAAAATATCACAAATATTTTCAAAAGTAAGGCCGTGACAGTTTTGGACGGTTTGTGGGCGCTAAGGTGGGCGTGCCAAAAAGGTTTCTGGCAAATCGAAAGAAATTTACAAGTAATAAAATAATGAAAAAAGAATTACATTTTTCAAAAGTGTGGGCGTTACAGTTTTTAGGCAAATCTAGAGAAATTTACTACATATATTTAAAAAAAAATAAATAAAAACACCATTTTGCAAATGTGTGGGCGTGACTGTTTTGGGCGGCTGAGTGGGCGTGGCAAAAAGGTTTTCGGCAAATCTATAGTAAGTTACTAGATATACATATAGACAAATGAATAAAAACACAGCATTTTTCAAAAGTGTGTGCATTGCAGTTTTTGGCGGCTTGTGGGCGCTAGAGTGGGTGTGGCAAAAAGGTTTTCGGCAAATCTAAATAAGTTACTTGATATATAAAAAATGAATAAAAGCACAGCATTTTTTAAAAGTGTGGGCATGACAGTTTTAGGCGGATTGTTGGCGTTGGAGTGGGCGTGGCAAAAAGTTGCTTGACAAATTAATAAAAATTTACAAAATATATAAAAAAATTAAAAAATTTCACAAATATTTTCACAAGTAAGGCCGTGACAGTTTTGGGCGTTTTGTGAGCGCTAAGGTGGGCGTGCCAAAAAGGTTTCTGGCAAATCGAAAGAAATTTACAAGTAATAAAATAATGAAAAAAAATCACATTTTTCAAAAGTGTGGGCGTTACAGTTTTTAGGCAAATCTGAGAAATTTACAAAATATATATAAAAAAAATAAATAAAAACACCATTTTGCAAATGTGTGGGAGTGACTGTTTTGGGCGGCTGAGTGGGCGTGGCAAAAAGGTTTTCGGCAAATCTATAGTAAGTTACTAGATATATAGAAATATGAATAAAAACACAGCATTTTTTAAAATTGTGGGCATGGCAGTTTTTGGGGGCTTGTGGGCGGTAGAGTGGGCGTGACAACAAGATTTTAGGCAAATCGATAGAAATTTACAAGATATAAAAAATGAAAAAATATCTCAAAAGTGTGGGCGTGTTAGTTTCTGCTGGCCTGTGGGCGTGGCAAAAAGGTTTTTGGCCATTCTATAGAACGTTACAAAATTAATATAACAAAATTAATAAATACACACCATATTTCAAAAGTGTGGACTTGACAGTTTCGGGCGGTTTGTGGGCGCTATAGTGGGCGTGGAAAAAAGGTTTTTGGCAAATCTATAGAGATACATATATAAAAAAATTAAAAAATAAGGCGGTTTGTGGGCGTGCAAAAAAAAAGTTTTTTTGGCAATTCTATAGTAAGTTACTAGATGTATAGAAATATGAATAAAAACACACCATTTTTCAAAAGTGTGGGCTCGACAGTTTTGGGCGGTTTGTTGGCGCTAGCGTGGGCGTGGCAAAAAGATTTTCGGCAAACCTATAGAAATTTACAAGATATAAAATAATGAAAAAAAATTAAATTTTTCAAAAATGCGGGCGTGACAGTTTTGGCCGGTCTATGGGCGTTGGAGTGGGCGTGGCAAAAAGGTTTTTGGAAAATCTAAAGAAAGTTACAGGATACATATATAAAAAAATGAAAAAATTAGGCGGTTTGTGGGCGTGCTAAAAAGTTTTTCGCAAATCTTTAGAAATTTACAAGATATAAAATAATGAAAAAAAAATCACATTTCTCAAAAGTGTGGGCGTTTCCGTTTTTAGGCAAACGTATGGAAATTTACAAAATATATACACAACTGAAAAAATGTAACATTTTTCAAAAGTTAGGTGTGACAGTTTTGGGCGGTTAGTGGGCGGTAGAGTGGGCGTGGCAAAAAGGTTTTCGGCAAATCTATAATAAGTTACTAGGTATATAGAAATATGAATAAAAGCACACCATTTTTCAAAAGTGTGGGCTTGACAGTTTTGATCGGTTTGTGGGCGCTAGAGTGGGCGTGGCAAAAAGGTTTTCGGCAAATCTATAGTAAGTTACTAGATATATCGAAAAATGAATAACAGCACAGCATTTTTCAAAAGTGTGGGCTTGACAGTTTTGGGCGGTAAGTGGGCGCTAGAGTGGGCGTCGCAAAAAGGTTTTCGGCAAACTTATAGAAAGTTACAAGATACATATATAAAAAAAATGAAAAATTTGGCGGTTTTTTGGCGAGCCAAAAAATTTTCTGCAAATCTATAGAAATTTACAAGATATAAAATAATGAAAAAAAATCACATTTTTCAAAAGTGTGGGCGTTACAGTTTTTGAGCAAACCTATAGAAATTTACAAAATATATACACAACTGAAAAAATTTAACATTTTTCAAAAGTGTGGGTGGGACAGTTTTGGGCGGTTAGTGGGCGGTAGAATGGGCGTGGCAAAAAGGTTTTCGGCAAATATAAATAAGTTACTAGATATATAGAAAAATGAATAACAGCAGAGCATTTTTCAAAAGTGTGGGCGTTACCGTTTTTAGGCAAACGTATGGAAATTTACAAAATATATACACAACTGAAAAAATGTAACATTTTTTAAAAGTGTGGGTGTGACAGTTTTGGGCGGTTAGTGGGCGCTAGAGTGAGCGTGGCAAAAAGGTTTTGGCCAATCTATAGTAAGTTACTAGATATATAGAAATATGAATAAAAACACAGCATTTTTTAAAATTGTGGGCATGGCAGTTTTTGGCGGCTTGTGGGCGGTAGAAAGGGCCTGACAACAAGATTTTAGGCAAATCGATAGAAATTTACAAGATATAAAAAATTAAAGAATATCTCAAGTGTGTGGGCGTCTTAGTTTCTGCTGGTCTGTGGGCGTGGCAAAAAGGTTTTTGGCAATTCTATAGAACGTTACAAAATTAATAAATACACACCATATTTCAAAAGTGTGGACTTGACAGTTTCGGGCGGTTTGTGGGCGCTATAGTGGGCGTGGAAAAAGGGTTTTTGGCAAGTCTATAGAGATACATATATGAAAAAATGAAAAAATGAGGCGGTTTGTGGGCGTGCTAAAAAGTTTTTCGGCAAATCTATAGAAATTTACAAGATATAAAATAATGAAAAAAAAATTAAATTTTTCAAAAGTGCGGGCGTGAAAGTTTTGGCCGGTCTATGGGCGTTGGAGTGGGCGTGGCAAAAAGGTTTTTGGAAAATCTATGAAAGTTACAAGATTCATATATAAAAAAATGAAAAAATTAGGCGGTTTGTGGGCGTGCTAAAAAGTTTTTCGGCAAATCTATAGAAATTTACAAGATATAAAATAATGAAAAAAAAATCACATTTCTCAAAAGTGTGGGCGTTACCGTTTTTAGGCAAACCTATGGAAATTTACAAAATATATACACAACTGAAAAAATGTAACATTTTTCAAAAGTGTGGGTGTGACAGTTTTGGGCAGTTAGTGGGCGGTAGAGTGGGCGTGTCAAAAAGGTTTTCGGCAAATCTATAGTAAGTTACTAGATATATAGAAATATGAATAAAAACACACCATTTTTCAAAAGTGTGGGCTTGACAGTTTAGATCGGTTTGTGGGCGCTAGAGTGGGCGTGGCAAAAAGGTTTTCGGCAAACCTATAGAAATTTACAAGATATAAAATAATGAAAAAAAATTAAATTTTTCAAAAGAGCGTGCGTGACAGTTTTGGCCGGTCTATGGGCGTTGGAGTGGGCGTGGCAAAAAAGTTTTTGGAAAATCTATAGAAAGTTACAAGATACATATATGAAAAAATGAAAAAATTAGGCGGTTTGTGGGCGTGCCAAAAAGTGTTTCGGCAAATCTATACAAATTTACAAGATATAAAATAATGAAAAAAAAATCACATTTTTCAAAAGTGTGGGCGTTACCGTTTTTAGGCAAACCTATGGAAATTTACAAAATATATACACAACTGAAAAAATGTAACATTTTTCAAAAGTGTGGGTGTGACAGTTTTGGGCGGTTTGTGGGCGATAGAGTGGGCGTGGCAAAAAGGTTTTTGGCAAATCTTTAGAAAGTTACAAGATACATATATAAAAAAATGAAAAAATTAGGTGGCTTGTGTGCGTGCCAAAAAGTTTTTCGGCAAATCTATAGAAATTTACAAGATATAAAATAATGAAAAAAAATTACATTTTTCAAAAGTGTGGGCGTGACACTTTTCGCCGGTCTATGGGCGTTGGAGTGGGCTAGCAAAAAGGTTTCTTGCAAATCTATAGGAAGTTACTAGATATATAGAAAAATTAATAAAAACACAGCATTTTTCCAGAGTGGTCGTGACAACAAGGTTTTTGGCAAATCTTTAGAAAGTTACAAGATACATATATAAAAAAATGAAAAAATTAGGCGGCTTGTGTGCGTGCCAAAAAGTTTTTCGGCAAATCGAAAGAAATTTACAAGTAATAAAATAATGAAAAAAAATCACATTTTTCAAAAATGTGGGCGCTACAGTTTTTAGGCAAATCTAAGAAATTTACTAAATATACATAAATAAAAATAAATAAAAACACCATTTTGCAAATGTGTGGGCGTGACAGTTTTGGGCTGCTTGAGTGGGCGTGGCAAAAAGGTTTTCGGCAAATCTATAGTAAGTTACTAGATATATAGAAATATGAATAAAAACACAGCATTTTTTAAAACTGTGGGCATGGCAGTTTTTGGCGGCTTGTGGGCGGTAGAAAGGGCCTGACAACAAGATTTTAGGCAAATCGATAGAAATTTACAATATATAAAAAATTAAAGAATATCTCAAGTGTGTGGTCGTCTTAGTTTCTGCTGGTCTGTGGGCGTGGCAAAAAGGTTTTTGGCAATTCTATAGAACGTTACAAAATTAATAAATACACACCATATTTCAAAAGTGTGGACTTGACAGTTTCGGGCGGTTTGTGGGCGTAGGGTGCGCGTGGCAAAAAGGTTTTTGGCAAATCTATAGAGATACATATGTATATAAAAAAAGTGATATACATATGAAAAAATTAGGCGGTTCGTGGGCGTGCCAAAAAGTTTTCGGCTAATCTATAGAAATTTACAAGATATAAAACAATGAAAAAAAATTACATTTTTCAAAAGTGTGGGCGTGACACTTTTCGCCGGTCTATGGGCGTTGGAGTGGGCTAGCAAAAAGGTTTCTGGCAAATCTATAGGAAGTTACTAGATATATAGGAAAATTAATAAAAACACAGCATTTTTCCAGAGTGGTCGTGACAACAAGATTTTTGGCAAATCGAAAGAAATTTAAAGTAACAAAATAATGAAAAAAAATCACATTTTTCAAAAGTGTAGGCGTGAGAGTTTTTTAGGCAAATCTACAGAAATTTACAAAATATATACACAACTGAAAAAGTATAACATTTTTCAAAGGTGTGGGTGTGACTGTTTTGGGCGGTAAGTGGGCGCTAGAGTGGGCGTGGCAAAAAGGTTTTCGGCAAACCTATAGAAAGTTACAAGATACATATATAAAAAACATGAAAAATATAGGTGATTTGTTGGCGTGCCAAAAAGTTTTTCGGCAAATCTATAATAATTTACAAGATATAAAATAATGAAAAAAATCACATTTTTCAAAAGTGTGGGCGTTACAGTTTTTAGGCAAACCTATAGAAATTTACAAAATATATACACAACTGAAAAAATGTAACTTTTTTCAAAATTGTGGGTGTGACAGTTTTGGGCGGTTAGTGGGCGCTAGAGTGGGCGTGGCAAAAAGTTTTTCGGCAAATCTATAGTAAGTTACTAGATATATAGACAAATGAATAAAAACACTGCATTGCAGTTTTTGGCGGCTTGTGGGCGCTAGAGTGGGTTTGGCAAAAAGGTTTTCGGCAAATCTATAGTAAGTTACTAGATATATAGAAAAATGAATAAAAGCACAGCATTTTTTAAAAGTGTGGGCATGACAGTTTTAGGCGGATTGTTGGCGTTGGAGTGGGCGTGGCAAAAAGTTGCTGACAAATCAATAAAAATTTACAAAATATATAAAAAAATTAAAAATATCACAAATATTTTCAAAAGTAAGGCCGTGACAGTTTTGGACGGTTTGTGGGCGCTAAGGTGGGCGTGCCAAAAAGGTTTCTGGCAAATCGAAAGAAATTTACAAGTAATAAAATAATGAAAAAAAATCACATTTTTCAAAAGTGTGGGCGTTACAGTTTTTAGGCAAATCTAGAGAAATTTACTAAATATATTTAAAAAAAAATAAATAAAAACACCATTTTGCAAATGTGTGGGCGTGACTGTTTTGGGCGGCTGAGTGGGCGTGGCAAAAAGGTTTTCGGCAAATCTATAGTAAGTTACTAGATATACATATAGACAAATGAATAAAAACACAGCATTTTTCAAAAGTGTGTGCATTGCAGTTTTTGGCGGCTTGTGGGCGCTAGAGTGGGTGTGGCAAAAAGGTTTTCGGCAAATCTAAATAAGTTACTTGATATATAAAAAATGAATAAAAGCACAGCATTTTTTAAAAGTGTGGGCATGACAGTTTTAGGCGGATTGTTGGCGTTGGAGTGGGCGTGGCAAAAAGTTGCTTGACAAATTAATAAAAATTTACAAAATATATAAAAAATTAAAAAATATCACAAATATTTTCACAAGTAAGGGCGTGACAGTTTTGGGCGTTTTGGGAGCGCTAAGGTGGGCGTGCCAAAAAGGTTTCTGGCAAATCGAAAGAAATTTACAAGTAATAAGATAATGAAAAAAAATCACATTTTTCAAAAGTGTGGGCGTTACAGTTTTTAGGCAAATCTGAGAAATTTACTAAATATATATAAAAAAAATAAATAAAAACACCATTTTGCAAATGTGTGGGAGTGACTGTTTTGGGCGGCTGAGTGGGCGTGGCAAAAAGGTTTTCGGCAAATCTATAGTAAGTTACTAGATATATAGAAATATGAATAAAAACACAGCATTTTTTAAAATTGTGGGCATGGCAGTTTTTGGGGGCTTGTGGGCGGTAGAGTGGGCGTGACAACAAGATTTTAGGCAAATCGATAGAAATTTACAAGATATAAAAAATGAAAAAATATCTCAAAAGTGTGGGCGTGTTAGTTTCTGCTGGTCTGTGGGCGTGGCAAAAAGGTTTTTGGCAATTCTATAGAACGTTACAAAATTAATATAACAAAATTAATGAATACACACCATATTTCAAAAGTGTGGACTTGACAGTTTCGGGCGGTTTGTGGTCGCTATAGTGGGCGTGGAAAAAAGGTTTTTGGCAAATCTATAGAGATACATATATAAAAAAATTAAAAAATAAGGCGGTTTGTGGGCGTGCCAAAAAGTTTTTTTGGCAATTCTATAGTAAGTTACTAGATGTATAGAAATATGAATAAAAACACACCATTTTTCAAAAGTGTGGGCTCGACAGTTTTGGGCGGTTTGTTGGCGCTAGAGTGGGCGTGGCAAAAAGATTTTCGGCAAACCTATAGAAATTTACAAGATATAAAATAATGAAAAAAAAATCACATTTCTCAAAAGTGTGGGCGTTACCGTTTTTAGGCAAACGTATGGAAATTTACAAGATATATACACAACTGAAAAAATGTAACATTTTTCAAAAGTGTGGGTGTGACAGTTTTGGGCGGTTAGTGGGCGGTAGAGTGGGCGTGGCAAAAAGGTTTTCGGCAAATCTATAATAAGTTACTAGGTATATAGAAATATGAATAAAAACACACCATTTTTCAAAAGTGTGGGCTTGACAGTTTTGATCGGTTTGTGGGCGCTAGAGTGGGCGTGGCAAAAAGGTTTTCGGCAAATCTATAGTAAGTTACTAGATATATCGAAAAATGAATAACAGCACAGCATTTTTCAAAAGTGTGGGCTTGACAGTTTTGGGCGGTAAGTGGGCGCTAGAGTGGGCGTCGCAAAAAGGTTTTCGGCAAACTTATAGAAAGTTACAAGATACATATATAAAAAAAATGAAAAATTTGGCGGTTTTTTGGCGTGCCAAAAAATTTTCTGCAAATCTATAGAAATTTACAAGATATAAAATAATGAAAAAAAATCACATTTCTCAAAAGTGTGGGCGTTACAGTTTTTAGGCAAACGTATGGAAATTTACAAAATATATCAACTGAAAAAATGTAACATTTTTTAAAAGTGTGGGTGTGACAGTTTTGGGCGGTTAGTGGGCGCTAGAGTGGGCGTGGCAAAAAGGTTTTGGCCAATCTATAGTAAGTTACTAGATATATAGAAATATGAATAACAGCACAGCATTTTTTAAAAGTGTGGGCATGACAGTATTAGGCGGATTGTTGGCGTTGGATTGGACGTGGCAAAAAATTGCTTGACAAATCAATAGAAATTTACAAAATATATAAAAAAAATTATAAAATATCACAAATATTTTGAAAAGTAAGGCCGTGACAGTTTAGGCGGTTTGTGGGCGCTAAAGTGGGCGTGCCAAAAAAGGTTTCTGGCAAATCGAAAGAAATTTACAAGTAATAAAATAATGAAAAAAAATCACATTTTTCAAAAGTGTGGGCGTTACAGTTTTTAGGCAAATCTAGAGAAATTTACTAAATATATATAAAAAAAAATAAATAAAAACACCATTTTGCAGAAGTGTGGGCGTGACAGTTTTGGGCTGCTTGAGTGGGCGTGGCAAAAAGGTTTTCGGCAAATCTATAGTAAGTTACTAGATATATAGAAATATGAATAAAAACACAGCATTTTTTAAAATTGTGGGCATGGCAGTTTTTGGTGGCTTGTGGGCGGTAGAGTGGGGTGACAACAAGATTTTAGGCAAATCGATAGAAATTTACAAGATATAAAAAATTAAAGAATATCTCAAGTGTGTGGGCGTGTTAGTTTCTGCTGGTCTGTGGGCGTGGCAAAAAGGTTTTTGGCAATTCTATATAACTTTACAAAATGAATATAAAAAAATTAATAAATACACACCATATTTCAAAAGTGTGGGCCTGACAGTTTCGGGCGGTTTGTGGGCGCTAGAGTGGGCGTGGAAAAAAGGTTTTTGGCAAATCTATAGAAAGTTACAGGATACATACATATATAAAAAAATTAAAAAATTAGGCGGTTTGTGGGCGTGCCAAAAAGTTTTTCTGCAAATCTATACAAATTTACAAGATATAAAATAATGAAAAAAAAATCACATTTCTCAAAAGTGTTGGCGTTACCGTTTTTAGGCAAACCTATGGAAATTTACAAAATATATACACAACTGAAAAAATTTAACTTTTTTCAAAATTGTGGGTGTGAAAGTTGTGGGCGGTTAGTGGGCGGTAGAGTGGGCGTGGCAAAAAGATTTTCGGCAAATCTATAGTAAGTTACTAGATATATAGACAAATGAATAAAAACACAGCATTTTTCAAAAGTGTGTGCATTGCAGTTTTTGGCGGCTTGTGGGCGCTAGAGTGGGTTTGGCAAAAAGGTTTTCGGCAAATCTATAGTAAGTTACTAGATATATAGAAAAATGAATAAAAGCACAGCATTTTTTAAAAGTGTGGGCATGACAGTTTTAGGCGGATTGTTGGCGTTGGAGTGGGCGTGGCAAAAAGTTGCTGACAAATCAATAAAAATTTACAAAATATATAAAAAAATTAAAAATATCACAAATATTTTCAAAAGTAAGGCCGTGACAGTTTTGGACGGTTTGTGGGCGCTAAGGTGGGCGTGCCAAAAAGGTTTCTGGCAAATCGAAAGAAATTTACAAGTAATAAAATAATGAAAAAAAATCACATTTTTCAAAAGTGTGGGCGTTACAGTTTTTAGGCAAATCTAGAGAAATTTACTAAATATATTTAAAAAAAAATAAATAAAAACACCATTTTGCAAATGTGTGGGCGTGACTGTTTTGGGCGGCTGAGTGGGCGTGGCAAAAAGGTTTTCGGCAAATCTATAGTAAGTTACTAGATATACATATAGACAAATGAATAAAAACACAGCATTTTTCAAAAGTGTGTGCATTGCAGTTTTTGGCGGCTTGTGGGCGCTAGAGTGGGTGTGGCAAAAACGTTTTCGGCAAATCTAAATAAGTTACTTGATATATAAAAAATGAATAAAAGCACAGCATTTTTTAAAAGTGTGGGCATGACAGTTTTAGGCGGATTGTTGGCGTTGGAGTGGGCGTGGCAAAAAGTTGCTTGACAAATTAATAAAAATTTACAAAATATATAAAAAAATTAAAAAATATCACAAATATTTTCACAAGTAAGGGCGTGACAGTTTTGGGCGTTTTGGGAGCGCTAAGGTGGGCGTGCCAAAAAGGTTTCTGGCAAATCGAAAGAAATTTACAAGTAATAAGATAATGAAAAAAAATCACATTTTTCAAAAGTGTGGGCGTTACAGTTTTTAGGCAAATCTGAGAAATTTACTAAATATATATAAAAAAAATAAATAAAAACACCATTTTGCAAATGTGTGGGAGTGACTGTTTTGGGCGGCTGAGTGGGCGTGGCAAAAAGGTTTTCGGCAAATCTATAGTAAGTTACTAGATATATAGAAATATGAATAAAAACACAGCATTTTTTAAAATTGTGGGCATGGCAGTTTTTGGGGGCTTGTGGGCGGTAGAGTGGGCGTGACAACAAGATTTTAGGCAAATCGATAGAAATTTACAAGATATAAAAAATGAAAAAATATCTCAAAAGTGTGGGCGTGTTAGTTTCTGCTGGTCTGTGGGCGTGGCAAAAAGGTTTTTGGCAATTCTATAGAACGTTACAAAATTAATATAACAAAATTAATGAATACACACCATATTTCAAAAGTGTGGACTTGACAGTTTCGGGCGGTTTGTGGTCGCTATAGTGGGCGTGGAAAAAAGGTTTTTGGCAAATCTATAGAGATACATATATAAAAAAATTAAAAAATAAGGCGGTTTGTGGGCGTGCCAAAAAGTTTTTTTTGGCAATTCTATAGTAAGTTACTAGATGTATAGAAATATGAATAAAAACACACCATTTTTCAAAAGTGTGGGCTCGACAGTTTTGGGCGGTTTGTTGGCGCTAGAGTGGGCGTGGCAAAAAGATTTTCGGCAAACCTATAGAAATTTACAAGATATAAAATAATGAAAAAAAAATCACATTTCTCAAAAGTGTGGGCGTTACCGTTTTTAGGCAAACGTATGGAAATTTACAAGATATATACACAACTGAAAAAATGTAACATTTTTCAAAAGTGTGGGTGTGACAGTTTTGGGCGGTTAGTGGGCGGTAGAGTGGGCGTGGCAAAAAGGTTTTCGGCAAATCTATAATAAGTTACTAGGTATATAGAAATATGAATAAAAACACACCATTTTTCAAAAGTGTGGGCTTGACAGTTTTGATCGGTTTGTGGGCGCTAGAGTGGGCGTGGCAAAAAGGTTTTCGGCAAATCTATAGTAAGTTACTAGATATATCGAAAAATGAATAACAGGACAGCATTTTTCAAAAGTGTGGGCTTGACAGTTTTGGGCGGTAAGTGGGCGCTAGAGTGGGCGTCGCAAAAAGGTTTTCGGCAAACTTATAGAAAGTTACAAGATACATATATAAAAAAAATGAAAAATTTGGCGGTTTTTTGGCGTGCCAAAAAATTTTCTGCAAATCTATAGAAATTTACAAGATATAAAATAATGAAAAAAAATCACATTTCTCAAAAGTGTGGGCGTTACAGTTTTTAGGCAAACGTATGGAAATTTACAAAATATATACACAACTGAAAAAATGTAACATTTTTTAAAAGTGTGGGTGTGACAGTTTTGGGCGGTTAGTGGGCGCTAGAGTGGGCGTGGCAAAAAGGTTTTGGCCAATCTATAGTAAGTTACTAGATATATAGAAATATGAATAACAGCACAGCATTTTTTAAAAGTGTGGGCATGACAGTATTAGGCGGATTGTTGGCGTTGGATTGGACGTGGCAAAAAATTGCTTGACAAATCAATAGAAATTTACAAAATATATAAAAAAAATTATAAAATATCACAAATATTTTGAAAAGTAAGGCCGTGACAGTTTAGGCGGTTTGTGGGCGCTAAAGTGGGCGTGCCAAAAAAGGTTTCTGGCAAATCGAAAGAAATTTACAAGTAATAAAATAATGAAAAAAAATCACATTTTTCAAAAGTGTGGGCGTTACAGTTTTTAGGCAAATCTAGAGAAATTTACTAAATATATATAAAAAAAAATAAATAAAAACACCATTTTGCAGAAGTGTGGGCGTGACAGTTTTGGGCTGCTTGAGTGGGCGTGGCAAAAAGGTTTTCGGCAAATCTATAGTAAGTTACTAGATATATAGAAATATGAATAAAAACACAGCATTTTTTAAAATTGTGGGCATGGCAGTTTTTGGTGGCTTGTGGGCGGTAGAGTGGGGTGACAACAAGATTTTAGGCAAATCGATAGAAATTTACAAGATATAAAAAATTAAAGAATATCTCAAGTGTGTGGGCGTGTTAGTTTCTGCTGGTCTGTGGGCGTGGCAAAAAGGTTTTTGGCAATTCTATATAACTTTACAAAATGAATATAAAAAAATTAATAAATACACACCATATTTCAAAAGTGTGGGCCTGACAGTTTCGGGCGGTTTGTGGGCGCTAGAGTGGGCGTGGAAAAAAGGTTTTTGGCAAATCTATAGAAAGTTACAGGATACATACATATAAAAAAATTAAAAAATTAGGCGGTTTGTGGGCGTGCCAAAAAGTTTTTCTGCAAATCTATACAAATTTACAAGATATAAAATAATGAAAAAAAAATCACATTTCTCAAAAGTGTTGGCGTTACCGTTTTTAGGCAAACCTATGGAAATTTACAAAATATATACACAACTGAAAAAATTTAACTTTTTTCAAAATTGTGGGTGTGAAAGTTGTGGGCGGTTAGTGGGCGGTAGAGTGGGCGTGGCAAAAAGATTTTCGGCAAATCTATAGTAAGTTACTAGATATATAGACAAATGAATAAAAACACAGCATTTTTCAAAAGTGTGTGCATTGCAGTTTTTGGCGGCTTGTGGGCGCTAGAGTGGGTTTGGCAAAAAGGTTTTCGGCAAATCTATAGTAAGTTACTAGATATATAGAAAAATGAATAAAAGCACAGCATTTTTTAAAAGTGTGGGCATGACAGTTTTAGGCGGATTGTTGGCGTTGGAGTGGGCGTGGCAAAAAGTTGCTGACAAATCAATAAAAATTTACAAAATATATATAAAAATTAAAAAATATCACAAATATTTTCACAAGTAAGGCCGTGACAGTTTTGGGCGTTTTGTGGGCGCTAAGGTGGGCGTGCCAAAAAGGTTTCTGGCAAATCGAAAGAAATTTACAAGTAATAAAATAATGAAAAAAAATCACATTTTTTAAAAATGTGGGCGCTACAGTTTTTAGGCAAATCTAAGAAATTTACTAAATATACATAAAAAAAAATAAATAAAAACACCATTTTGCAAATGTGTGGGAGTGACTGTTTTGGGCGGCTGAGTGGGCGTGGCAAAACGTTTTCGGCAAATCTATAGTAAGTTACTAGATATATAGAAATATGAATAAAAACACAGCATTTTTTAAAATTGTGGGCATGGCAGTTTTTGGGGGCTTGTGGGCGGTAGAGTGGGCGTGACAACAAGATTTTAGGCAAATCGATAGAAATTTACAAGATATAAAAAATGAAAAAATATCTCAAAAGTGTGGGCGTGTTAGTTTCTGCTGGTCTGTGGGCGTGGCAAAAAGGTTTTTGGCAATTCTATAGAACGTTACAAAATTAATATAAAAAAATTAATAAATACACACCATATTTCAAAAGTGTGGACTTGACAGTTTCGGGCGGTTTGTGGGCGCTTTAGTGGGCGTGGAAAAAAGGTTTTTGGCAAATCTATAGAGATACATGTATAAAAAAATTCAAAAATAAGGCGGTTTGTGGGCTTGCCAAAAAGTTTTTTTGGCAATTCTATAGTAAGTTACTAGATGTATAGAAATATGAATAAAAACACACCATTTTTTAAAAGTGTGGGCTTGACAGTTTTGGGCGGTTTGTTGGCGCTAGAGTGGGCGTGGCAAAAAGATTTTCGGCAAACCTATAGAAATTTACAAGATATAAAATAATGAAAAAAAATTAAATTTTTCAAAAATGCGGGCGTGACAGTTTTGGCCGGTCTATGGGCGTTGGAGTGGGCGTGGCAAAAAGGTTTTTGGAAAATCTAAAGAAAGTTACAGGATACATATATAAAAAAATAAAAAAATAAGGCGGTTTGTGGGCGTGCTAAAAAGTTTTTCGCAAATCTTTAGAAATTTACAAGATATAAAATAATGAAAAAAAAAATCACATTTCTCAAAAGTGTGGGCGTTACCGTTTTTAGGCAAACGTATGGAAATTTACAAAATATATACACAACTGAAAAAATGTAACATTTTTCAAAAGTGTGGGTGTGACAGTTTTGGGCGGTTAGTGGGCGGTAGAGTGGGCGTGGCAAAAAGATTTTCGGCAAATCTATAGTAAGTTACTAGGTATATAGAAATATGAATAAAAACACACCATTTTTCAAAAGTGTTGGCTTGACAGTTTTGATCGGTTTGTGGGCGCTAGAGTGGGCGTGGCAAAAAGGTTTTCGGCAAACAAGATTTTAAGCAAATCGATAGAAATTTACAAGATATAAAAAATTAAAGAATATCTCAAGTGTGGGCGTGTTAGTTTCTGCTGGTCTGTCGGCGTGGCAAAAAGGTTTTTGGCAATTCTATAGGACTCTACAAAATTAATATAATTTGGTCGTGACAACAAGATTTTTGGCAAATCGAAAGAAATTTACAAGTAATAAAATAATGAAAAAAAATCACATTTTTCAAAAGTGTGGGCTTGACAGTTTTGGGCGGTTTGTGGGCGCTAGAGTGGGCGTGGCAAAAAGGTTTTCTGCAAACCTATAGAAATTTACAAGATATAAAATAATGAAAAAAAATCACATTTTTCAAAAGTGTGGGCTTGACAGTTTTGGGCGGTTTGTGGGCGCTAGAGTGGGCGTGGCAGAAAGGTTTTTGGCAAGTCTATAGAAAGTTACAAGATACATATATAAAAAAAATGAAAAAATTAGGCGGCTTGTGGGCGGGCCAAAAAGTTTTTCGGCAAATCTATAGAAATTTACAAGATATAAAACAATGAAAAAAAATTACACACAAAAGTGTGGACGTGACAGTTTTCGCCGGTCTATGGGCGTCGGAGTGGTCTAGCAAAAAGGTTTCTGGCAAATCTATAGGAAGTTACTAGATATATAAAAAAATTAATAAAAACACAGAATTTTTCCAGAATGGTCGTGACAACAACATTTTTGGCAAATCCATAGAAATTTTCAAGTAATAAAATAATTTTAAAAAATCACATTTTTCAAAAGTGTAGGCGTGAAAGTTTTTTAGGCAAATCTATAGAAATTTACAAAATATATACACAACTGAAAAAATTTAACATTTTTCAAAGGTGTGGGTGTGACAGTTTTGGGCGGTAAGTGGGCGCTAGAGTGGGCGTGGCAAAAAGGTTTTCGTCAAACCTATAGAAAGTTACAAGATACATATATAAAAAAAATGAAAAAATTAGGCGGTTTGTTGGCGTGCCAAAAATTTTATCGGCAAATCTATAGAAATTTACAAGATATAAAATAATGAAAAAAAATCACATTTTTCAAAAGTGTGGGCGTTACAGTTTTTGAGCAAACCTATAGAAATTTACAAAATATATACACAACTGAAAAATTTAACATTTTTCAAAAGTATGGGCGGTTAGTGGGCGCTAGAGTGGGCATGGCAAAAAGGTTTTCGGCAAATCTATAGTAAGTTACTAGATATATAGAGAAATGAATAAAAACACAGCATTTTTTAAAAGTGTGTGCATGGCAGTTTTTGGCGGCTTGTGGGCGCTAGAGTGGGCGTGACAAATAGGTTTTCGGCAAATCTAAATAAGTTACTAGATATATCGAAAAATGAATAACAGCACAGCATTTTTTAAAAGTGTGGGCATGACAGTATTAGGCGGATTGTTGGCGTTGGATTGGACGTGGCAAAAAGTTGCTGGACAAATCAATAGAAATTTTCAAAATATATAAAAAAAATTATAAAATATCACAAATATTTTCAAAAGTAAGGCCGTGACAGTTTAGGCGGTTTGTGGCAAAAAGGTTTTCGGCTAATCTATAGTAAGTTACTAGATATATAGAAATATGAATAAAAACACAGCATTTTTTAAAATTGTGGGCATGGCAGTTTTTGGCGGCTTGTGGGCGGTAGAAAGGGCGTGACAACAAGATTTTAGGCAAATCGATAGAAATTTAGAAGATATAAAAAATTAAAAAATATCTCAAGAGAGTTAGTTAGTGTTAGTTTCTGCTGGTCTGTTGGCGTGGCAAAAAGGTTTTTGCAATTCTATAGGACGTTACAAAATTAATATAATTTGGTCGTGACAACAAGATTTTTGGCAAATCGAAAGAAATTTTCAAGTAATAAAATAATGAAAAAAAATTACATTTTTCAAAAGTGTAGGCGTGAAAGTTTTTTAGGCAAATCTACAGAAATTTACAAAATATATACACAACTGAAAAAGTATAACATTTTTCAAAGGTGTGGTTGTGACAGTTTTGGGCGGTTAGTGGGCGCTAGAGTGGGCGCTAGAGTGGGCGTGGCAAAAAGGTTTTCGCAAACCTATAGAAATTTATAAGATACATATATAAAAAAAATGAAAAATTTAGGCGGTTTGTTGGCGTGCCAAAAAGATTTCCGCCAAATCTATAGAAATTTACAAGATATAAAATAATTTAAAAAAAAATCACATATCTCAAAAGTGTTGGCGTTACCGTTTTTAGGCAAACCTATGGAAATTTACAAAATATATACACAACTGAAAAAATGTAACATTTTTCAAAAGTGTGGGTGTGACAGTTTTGGGCGGTTTGTGGGCGCTAGAGTGGGCGTGACAAAAAGGTTTTCGGCAAATCTATAGTAAGTTACTAGATATATAGAAAAATGAATAAAAACACAGCATTTTTAAAAAGTGTGTGCATGGCAGTTTTTGGCGGTTTGTGGGCGCTAGAGTGGGCGTGGCAAAAAGGTTTTCGGCAAATCTAAAGAAGTTACTAGATATATAGAAAAATGAATAAAAGCACAGCATTTTTTAAAAGTGTGGGCATGATAGTTTTAGGCGGATTGTTGGCGTTGAAGTGGGCATGGCAAAAAGTTGCTTGACAAATCAATAGAAAATTTTTGTAAAAAAATTAAAAAATATCACAAATATTTTCAAAAGTAAGGCCGTGCCAGTTTTGGGCGCTAAAGTGGGCGTGCCAAAAAGTTTTTCGGCAAATCTAGAGAAATTTACTAAATATATATAAAAAAAATAAATAAAAACAACATTTTGCAAAAGTGTGGGCGTGACAGTTTTGGGCGTCTTGAGTGGGCGTGGCAAAAAGGTTTTCGGCAAATCTATAGTAAGTTACTAGATATATAGAAATGTGAATAAAAACACAGCATTTTTTTAAAGTGTGGGCATGGCAGTTTTTGGCGGCTTGTGGGCGGTAGAGTGGGCGTCACAACAAGATCTTAGGCAAATCGATAGAAATTTACAAGATATAAAAAATGAAAAAATACCTCAAGAGTGTGGTCGTGTTAGTTTCTGCTGGTCTGTGGGCGTGGCAAAAAGGTTTTATGCAATTCTATAGAAAGTTACAAACTTAATATAAAAAATTAATAAATACAAACCATATTTCAAAAGTGTGGGCTTAACAGTTTCGGGCGGTTTGTGGGCGCTAGAGTGGGCGTGGAAAAAAGGTTTTTGGCAAATCTATAGAGATACATATATAAAAAAATGAAAAAATAAGGCGGTTTGTGGGCGTACCAAAAATTTTTTTGGCATATCTATAGAAAGCTACAGGATACATATATAAAAAAATGAACAAATTAGGCGGTTTGTGGGCGTGCCAAAAAGTTTTTCGGAAAATCTATAGAAATTTACAAGATATAAAATAATGAAAAAAAAATCACATTTCTCAAAAGTGTGGGCGTTACAGTTTTTAGGCATCCTATGGAAATTTACAAAATATATACACAACTGAAAAAATTTAACATTTTTCAAAAGTGTGGGTTTGACAGTTTTGGGCGGTTTGTGGGCGCCAGAGTGGGCGTGACAAAAAGGTTTTCGGCAAATCTATAGTAAGTTACTAGATATATAGAAAAATGAATAAAAGCACAGCATTTTTTAAGAGTGTGGGCATGACAGTTTTAGGCGTATTGTTGGCGTTGGAGTGGGCATGGAAAAAAGTTTCTTGACAAATCAATAGAAACTTTTTTGTAAAAAAATTAAAAAATATCACAAATATTTTCAAAAGTAAGGCCGTGACAGTTTTGGGCGCTAAAGTGGGCGTGCCAAAAAGTTTTTCGGCAAATCTATAAAAATTTACAAGATATAAAATAATGAAAAAAAATCACATTTCACAAAAGTGTGGGCGTTACCGTTTTTAGGCAAACCTATGGAAATTTACAAAATATTTATAAAAAAAATAAATAAAAACACAATTTTGCAAAGGTGTGGGCGTGACAGTTTTGGGCGGCATGAGTGGGCGTTGCAAAAAGGTTTTCGGCAAATCTATAGTAAGTTACTGGATATATAGAAATATGAATAAAAACACAGCATTTTTCAAGTGTGCATGGCAGTTTTTGGCGGTTTGTGGGCGCTAGAGTGGGCGTGGCAAAAAGGTTTTCGACAAATCTAAAAAAGTTACTAGATATATAGAAAAATGAATAACAGCACAGCATTTTTTAAAAGTGTGAGCATGACAGTATTAGGCGGATTGTTGGCGTTGGATTGGACGTGGCAAAAAGTTGCTTGACAAATCAATAGAAATTTACAAAATATATAAAAAAAATTATAAAATATCACAAATATTTTGAAAAGTAAGGCCGTGACAGTTTAGGCGGTTTGTGGGCGCTAAAGTGGGCGTGCCAAAAAGGTTTCTGGCAAATCGAAAGAAATTTACAAGTAATAAAATAATGAAAAAAAATCACATTTTTTAAAAGTGTGGGCGTTACAGTTTTTAGGCAAATCTAGAGAAATTTACTAAATATATATAAAAAAAAATAAATAAAAACACCATTTTGCAGAAGTGTGGGCGTGACAGTTTTGGGCTGCTTGAGTGGGCGTGGCAAAAAGGTTTTCGGCAAATCTATAGTAAGTTACTAGATATATAGAAATATGAATAAAAACACAGCATTTTTTAAAATTGTGGGCATGGCAGTTTTTGGCGGCTTGTGGGCGGTAGAAAGGGCGTGACAATAAGATTTTAGGCAAATCGATAGAAATTTACAAGATATAAAATAATGAAAAAAAAATCACATTTCTCAAAAGTGTGGGCGTTACCGTTTTTAGGCAAACCTATGGAAATTTACAAAATATATACACAACTGAAATAATTTAACATTTTTAAAAAGTGTGGGTGTGACAGTTTTGGGCGATTTGTGGGCGCTAGAGTGGGCGTGGCAAAAAGGTATTTGGGAAATCTATAGAAAGTTACAAGATACATATATATAAAAAATGAAAATATTAGGTGGTTTGTTGGCGTGCCAAAAAGATTTCCTGCAAATCTATAGAAATTTACAAGATATAAAATAATTAAAAAAAAATCACATATCTCAAAAGTGTGGGCGTTACCGTTTTTAGGCAAACCTATGGAAATTTACAAAATATATACACAACTGAAAAAATGTAACATTTTTCAAAAGTGTGGGTGTGACAGTTTTGGGCGGTTTGTGGGCGCTAGAGTGGGCGTGACAAAAAGGTTTTCGGCAAATCTATAGTAAGTTACTAGATATATAGAAAAATGAATAAAAACACAGCATTTTTAAAAAGTGTGTGCATGGCAGTTTTTGGCGGTTTGTGGGCGCTACAGTGGGCGTGGCAAAAAGGTTTTCGGCAAATCTAAAGAAGTTACTAGATATATAGAAAAATGAATAAAAGCACAGCATTTTTTAAAAGTGTGGGCATGATAGTTTTAGGCGGATTGTTGGCGTTGAAGTGGGCATGGCAAAAAGTTGCTTGACAAATCAATAGAAAATTTTTGTAAAAAAATTAAAAAATATCACAAATATTTTCAAAAGTAAGGCCGTGCCAGTTTTGGGCGCTAAAGTGGGCGTGCCAAAAAGTTTTTCGGCAAATCTAGAGAAATTTACTAAATATATATAAAAAAAATAAATAAAAACAACATTTTGCAAAAGTGTGGGCGTGACAGTTTTGGGCTGCTTGAGTGGGCGTGGCAAAAAGGTTTTCGGCAAATCTATAGTAAGTTACTAGATATATAGAAATATGAATAAAAACACAGCATTTTTTAAAATTGTGGGCATGGCAGTTTTTGGCGGCTTGTGGGCGGTAGAAAGGGCGTGACAATAAGATTTTAGGCAAATCGATAGAAATTTACAAGATATAAAATAATGAAAAACAAATCACATTTCTCAAAAGTGTGGGCGTTACCGTTTTTAGGCAAACCTATGGAAATTTACAAAATATATACACAACTGAAAAAATTTAACATTTTTAAAAAGTGTGGGTGTGACAGTTTTGGGCGGTTTGTGGGCGCTAGAGTGGGCGTGACAAAAAGGTTTTCGGCAAATCTATAGTAAGTTACTAGATATATAGAAAAATGAATAAAAACACAGCATTTTTCAAAAGTGTGTGCATGGCAGTTTTTGGCGGTTTGTGGGCGCTATAGTGGGCGTGGCAATAGGTTTTCGGCAAATCTAAAAAAGTTACTAGATATATAGAAAAATGAATAAAAGCACAGCATTTTGTAAAAGTGTGGGCATGACACTTTAAGGCGGATTGTTGGCGTTGAAGTGGGCATGGCAAAAAGTTGCTTGACAAATCAATACAAAATTTTTGTAAAAAAATTAAAAAATATCACAAATATTTTCAAAAGTAAGGCCGTGCCAGTTTTAGGCGCTAAAGTGTGCGTGCCAAAAAGTTTTTCGGCAAATCTAGAGAAATTTACTAAATATATATAAAAAAAAATAAATAAAAACACCATTTTGCAAAAGTGTGGGCGTGACAGTTTTGGGCGGCTTGAGTGGGCGTGGCAAAAAGGTTTTCGGTAAATCTAAAGCAAATTACTAGATATATAGAAATGTGAATAAAAACACAGCATTTTTTAAAAGTGTGGGCATGGCAGTTTTTGGCGGCTTGTGGACGGTGGAGTGGGCGTCACAACAAGATTTTAGGCAAATCAATAGAAATTTACAAGATATAAAAAATGAAAAAATATCTCAAGAGTGTGGTCGTGTTAGTTTCTGCTGGTCTGTGGGCGTGGCAAAAAGAATTTATGCAATTCTATAGAAAGTTACAAAATTAATATAAAAAAATAATAAATACACACCATATTTCAAAAGTGGGGGCATGACAGTTTCGGGCGGTTTGTGGGCGCTAGAGTGGGCGTGGAAAAAAGGTTTTTGGCAAATCTATAGAGATACATATATAAAAAAATGAAAAAGTAAGGCGGTTTGTGGGGGTGCCAAAAAGTTTTTTGGCAAATCTATAGAAAGTTACAGGATACATATATAAAAAAATGTACAAATTAGGCGGTTTGTGGGCGTGCCAAAAAGTTTTTCGGCAAATCTATAGAAATTTCCAAGATATAAAATAATGAAAAAAAAATCACATTTCTCAAAAGTGTGGGCGTTACCGTTTTTAGGCATCCTATGGAAATTTACAAAATATATACACAACTGAAAATATTTAACATTTTTCAACAGTGTGGGTGTGACAGTTTTGGGCGGTTTGTGGGCGCTAGAGTGGGCGTGACAAAAAGGTTTTCGGCAAATCTATAGTGAGTTACTAGATATATAGAAAAATGAATAAAAACACAGCATTTTTCAAAAGTGTGTGCATGGCAGTTTTTGGCGGTTTGTGGGCGCTAGAGTGGGATTGGCCAAAAGGTTTTCGACAAATCTAAAAAAGTTACTAGATATATAGAAAAATGAATAAAAGCACAGCATTTTTTAAAAGTGTGGGCATGACAGTTTTAGGCGTATTGTTGGCGTTGGAGTGAGCATGGCAAAAAGTTGCTTGACAAATCAATAGAACATTTTTGTACAAAAATTAAAAAATATCACAAATATTTTCAAAAGTAAGGCCGTGACAGTTTTGGGCGCTAAAGTGGGCGTGCCAAAAAGTTTTTCGGCAAATCTATAGAAATTTACAAGATATAAAATAATGAAAAAAAAATCACATTTCTCAAAAGTGTGGGCGTTACCGTTTGTAGGCAAACCTATGGAAATTTACAAAATATATATAAAAAAAAATAAATAAAAACACCATTTTGCAAAAGTGTGGGCGTGAGTTTTGGGCGGCATGAGTGGGCGTGGCAAAAAGGTTTTCGGCCAATCTATAGTAAGATAATAGATATATAGAAATATGAATAAAAACACAGCATTTTTTAAAATTGTTGGCATGACAGTTTTTGGCGGATTTTGGGCGGTAGAGTGGGCTTGACAACAAGATTTTAGGAATATCGATAGAAATTTACAAGATATAAAAAATGAAAAAATATCTCAAGAGTGTGGGCGTGTTAGTTTCTGCTGGTCTGTCGGCGTGGCAAAAAGGTTTTTGGCAATTCTATAGGACGTTACAAAATTAATATAATTTGGTCGTGACAACAAGATTTTTGGCAAATCGAAAGAAATTTATAAGTAATAAAATAATGAAAAAAAAATACATTTTTCAAAAGTGTAGTCGTGAAAGTTTTTTAGGCAAATCTACAGAAATTTACAAAATATATACACAACTGAAAAAGTATAACATTTTTCAAAGGTGTGGTTGTGACAGTTTTTAGGCAAACCTATGGAAATTTACAAAATATATACACAACTGAAAAAGTATAACATTTTTCAAAAGTGTGGGTGTGACAGTTTTGGGCGGTTTGTGGTCGCTAGATTGAGCGTGACAAAAAGGTTTTCGGCAAATCTATAGTAAGTTACTAGATATATAGAAAAATGAATAAAAACACAGCATTTTTCAAAAGTGTGTGCATGGCAGTTTTTGGCGGTTTGTGGGCGCTAGAGTGGGAGTGGCAAAAAGGTTTTCGACAAATCTAAAAAAGTTACTAGATATATAGAAAAATGAATAAAAGCACAGCATTTTTTAAAAGTTTGGGCTTGACAGTTTCGGGCGGTTTGTGGGTGCTAGAGTGGGCGCGGAAAAAAGGTTTTTGGCAAATCTATAAAAAAAATAAATAAATATATAAAAAAATGAAAAAATTAGACGGTTTCTTGGCGTGCCAAAAAGTTTTTAGGCAAATCTATAGAAATTTACAAGATATAAAATAATGACAAAAAAATCACATTTTTCAAAAGTGTGGGCGCTACAGTTTTTAGGCAAACCTATAGAAATTTACAAAATATATACACAACTGAAAAAGTATAACATTTTTTAAAGGTGTGGGTGTGACAGTTTTGGGCGGTTAGTGGGCGCTAGAGTGGGCGTGGCAAAAAGGTTTTCGACAAACCTATAGAAAGTTACAAGATACATACATATATAAAAAAATGAAAATATTAGGCGGTTTGTTGGCGTGCCAAAAAGTTTTTAGGCAAATCTATAGAAATTTACAAGATATAAAATAATGAAAAAAAATCAAATTTTTCAAAAGTGTGGGCGTTACAGTTTTTGAGCAAACCTATAGAGATTTACAAAATATATACACAACTGAAAAAATTTAACATTTTTCAAAAGTGTGGGTGTGACAGTTTTGGGCGGTTAGTGGGTGCTAGAGTGGGCGTGGCAAAAAGGTTTTCGGCAAATCTGTAGTAAGTTACTAGATATATAGAAATATGAATAAAAACACAGACAGTTTTTGGCGGCTTGTGGGCGGTAGAGTGGGCTTGACAACAAGATTTTAGGAATATCGATAGAAATTTACAAGATATAAAAAATGAAAAAATATCTCAAGAGTGTGGGCGTGTTAGTTTCTGCTGGTCTGTCGGCGTGGCAAAAAGGTTTTTGGCAATTCTATAGGACGTTACAAAATTAATATAATTTGGTCGTGACAACAAGATTTTTGGCAAATCGAAAGAAATTTACAAGTAATAAAATAATGAAAAAAAATTACATTTTTCAAAAGTGTAGTCGTGAAAGTTTTTTAGGCAAATCTACAGAAATTTACAAAATATATACACAACTGAAAAAGTATAACATTTTTCAAAGGTGTGGTTGTGACAGTTTTGGGCGGTTAGTGGGCGCTAGAGTGGGCGTGTCAAAAAGGTTTTCGGCAAATCTATAGTAACTTACTAGATATATAGAAAAATGAATAAAAACACAGCATTTTTCAAAAGTGTGTGCATGGCAGTTTTTGGCGGTTTGTGGGCGCTAGAGTGGGAGTGGCAAAAAGGTTTTCGACAAATCTAAAAAAGTTACTAGATATATAGAAAAATGAATAAAGGCACAGCATTTTTTAAAAGTGTGGGCTTGACAGTTTCGGGCGGTTTGTGGGTGCTAGAGTGGGCGCGGAAAAAAGGTTTTTGGCAAATCTATAAAAAAATAAATAAATATATAAAAAAATGAAAAAATTAGGCGGTTTCTTGGCGTGCCAAAAAGTTTTTAGGCAAATCTATAGAAATTTACAAGATATATACACAACTGAAAAAGTATAACATTTTTCAAAGGTGTGGTTGTGACAGTTTTGGGCGGTTAGTGGGCGCTAGAGTGGGCGTGGCAAAAAGGTTTTCGGCAAACCTATAAAAATTTACAAGATACATATATAAAAAAAATGAAAAAATAAGGCGGTTTGTTGGCGTGCCTAAAAGTTTTTCGGCAAATCTATAGAAATTTACAAGATATAAAATAATGAAAAAAAAATCACATTTCTCAAAAGTGTGGGCGTTACCGTTTTTAGGCAAACCTATGGAAATTTACAAAATATATACACAACTGAAAAAATGTAACATTTTTCAAAAGTGTGGGCGTGACAGCTTTGGGCGGTTAGTGGACGCTAGAGTGGGCGTGGCAAAAGGTTTTCGGCAAATCTATAGTAAGTTACTAGATATATAGAAATATGAATAAAAACACAGCATTTTTTAAAATTGTGCGCATGGCAGTTTTTGGCGGCTTGTGGGCGGTAGAGTGCGCGTGACAACAAGATTTTCGGCAAATCTATAGTAAGTTACTAGATATATAGAAAAATGAATAAAAACACAGCATTTTTCAAAAGTGTGTGCATGGCAGTTTTTGGCGGTTTGTGGGCGCTAGAGTGGGAGTGGCAAAAAGGTTTTCGACAAATCTAAAAAAGTTACTAGATATATAGAAAAATGAATAAAAGCACAGCATTTTTTAAAAGTGTGGGCTTGACAGTTTCGGGCGGTTTGTGGGTGCTAGAGTGGGCGCGGAAAAAAGGTTTTTGGCAAATCTATAAAAAAATAAATAAATATATAAAAAAATGAAAAAATTAGGCGGTTTGTTGGCGTGCCAAAAAGTTTTTAGGCAAATCTATAGAAATTTACAAGATATAAAATAATGACAAAAAAATCACATTTTTCAAAAGTGTGGGCGCTACAGTTTTTAGGCAAACCTATAGAAATTTACAAAATATATACACAACTGAAAAAGTATAACATTTTTTAAAGGTGTGGGTGTGACAGTTTTGGGCGGTTAGTGGGCGCTAGAGTGGGCGTGGCAAAAAGGTTTTCGACAAACCTATAGAAAGTTACAAGATACATATATAAAAAAATGAAAATATTAGGCGGTTTGTTGGCGTGCCAAAAAGTTTTTAGGCAAATCTATAGAAATTTACAAGATATAAAATAATGAAAAAAAATCAAATTTTTCAAAAGTGTGGGCGTTACAGTTTTTGAGCAAACCTATAGAGATTTAAAAAATATATACACAACTGAAAAAATTTAACATTTTTCAAAAGTGTGGGTGTGACAGTTTTGGGCGGTTAGTGGGTGCTAGAGTGGGCGTGGCAAAAAGGTTTTCGGCAAATCTGTAGTAAGTTACTAGATATATAGAAATATGAATAAAAACACAGACAGTTTTTGGCGGATTGTGGGCGGTAGAGTGGGCTTGACAACAAGATTTTAGGAATATCGATAGAAATTTACAAGATATAAAAAATGAAAAAATATCTCAAGAGTGTGGGCGTGTTAGTTTCTGCTGGTCTGTCGGCGTGGCAAAAAGGTTTTTGGCAATTCTATAGGACGTTACAAAATTAATATAATTTGGTCGTGACAACAAGATTTTTGGCAAATCGAAAGAAATTTACAAGTAATAAAATAATGAAAAAAAAATACATTTTTCAAAAGTGTAGTCGTGAAAGTTTTTTAGGCAAATCTACAGAAATTTACAAAATATATACACAACTGAAAAAGTATAACATTTTTCAAAGGTGTGGTTGTGACAGTTTTGGGCGGTTAGTGGGCGCTAGAGTGGGCGTGTCAAAAAGGTTTTCGGCAAACCTATAAAAATTTACAAGATACATATATAAAAAAAATGAAAAAATAAGGCGGTTTGTTGGCGTTTCAAAAAGTTTTTAGGCAAATCTATAGAAATTTACAAGATATAAAATAATGACAAAAAAATCACATTTTTCAAAAGTGTGGGCGTTACAGTTTTTAGGCAAACCTATAGAAATTTACAAAATATATACACAACTGAAAAAGTATAACATTTTTCAAGGGTGTGGGTGTGACAGTTTTGGGCGATTTGTGGGCGCTAGAGTGGGCGTGTCAAAAAGGTACTTGGCAAATCTATAGAAAGTTACAAGATACATATATAAAATAAATGAAAATATTAGGCGGTTTGTTGGCGTGCCAAAAAGATTTCCGGCAAATCTATAGAAATTTACAAGATATAAAATAATGAAAAAAAAATCGCATTTCTCAAAAGTGTGGGCGTTACCGTTTTTAGGCAAACCTATGGAAATTTACAAAATATATACACAACTGAAAAAATTTAACATTTTTCAAAAGTGTGGGTGTGACAGTTTTGGGCGGTTTGTGGGCGCTAGAGTGAGCGTGACAAAAAGGTTTTCGGCAAATCTATAGTAACTTACTAGATATATAGAAAAATGAATAAAAACACAGCATTTTTCAAAAGTGTGTGCATGGCAGTTTTTGGCGGTTTGTGGGCGCTAGAGTGGGAGTGGCAAAAAGGTTTTCGACAAATCTAAAAAAGTTACTAGATATATAGAAAAATGAATAAAAGCACAGCATTTTTTAAAAGTGTGGGCTTGACAGTTTCGGGCGGTTTGTGGGTGCTAGAGTGGGCGCGGAAAAAAGGTTTTTGGCAAATCTATAAAAAAATAAATAAATATATAAAAAAATGAAAAAATTAGGCGGTTTCTTGGCGTGCCAAAAAGTTTTTAGGCAAATCTATAGAAATTTACAAGATATATACACAACTGAAAAAGTATAACATTTTTCAAAGGTGTGGTTGTGACAGTTTTGGGCGGTTAGTGGGCGCTAGAGTGGGCGTGTCAAAAAGGTTTTCGGCAAACCTATAGGAAGTTACAAGATACATATAAAAAAAAAATGAAAATATTTTGCGGTTTGTTGGCGTGCCAAAAAGTTTTTAGGCAAATCTATAGAAATTTACAAGATATAACATAATGAAAAAAAAATCACATTTTTCAAAAGTGTGAGCGTTACAGTTTTTAGGCAAACCTATAGAAATTTACAAAATATATACAGAACTGAAAAAATTTAACATTTTTCAAAAGTGTGGGTGGGACAGTTTTGGGCGGTTAGTGGGCGCTAGAGTGGGCGTGGCAAAAAGGTTTTCGGCAAATCTATAGTAAGTTACTAGATATATAGAAAAATGAATAAAAACACACCATTTTTCAAAAGTGTCTGCAAGACACTTTTTGGCGGTTTATGGGCGTTAGAGTCGGCGTGGCAAAAAGTTGCTTGACAAATCAATAGAAATTTACAAAATATATGAAAAAATTAAGAAATATCACAAATATTTTCAAAAGTAAGGCCGTGACAGTTTTGGGCGGCTTGTGGGCGCTAAAGTGGGCGTGACAAAAAGTTTTTCGGCTAACCTATAGAAATTTACAAGATATAAAATAATGACAAAAAAATCACATAATTTCAAAAGTGTGGGCGTTACAGTTTTTAGGCAAATCTAGAGAAATTTACTAAATATATATAAAAAAAATAAATAAAAACACCATTTTGCAAAAGTGTGGGCGTGACAGTTTTGAGCGGCTTGTGGGCGCTAGAGTGGGCGTGACAAAAAGGTTTTCGGCAAATGTATAGTAAGTTACTAGATATATGGAAATATGAATAAAAACACAGCATTTTTTAAAATTGTGGGCATGACAGTTTTTGTCGGCTTGTGGGCGGTAGAGTGGGCGTGACAGCAAGATTTTAGGCAACTCGATAGAAATTTACAAGATATAAAAATGAAAAAATATCTCAAGAGTGTGAGCGTGTTAGTTTCTGCTGGTCTGTGGGCGGGCAAAAAGTTTTTTGGCAATTCTATAGAACGTTACAAAATTAATATAAAAAAATTAATAAATACACACCATATTTCAAAAGTGTGGGCGTGACAGTTTTGGGCGGTTAGTGGGCGCTAAAGTGGGCGTGGCAAAAGGTTTTCGGTAAATTTATAGTAAGTTACTAGATATATAGAAATATGAATAAAAACACAGCATTTTTTAAAATTGTGGGCATGGCAGCTTTTGGCGGCTTGTGGGCGGTAGAGTGGGCGTGACAACAAGATTTTAGGCAAATCGATAGAAATTTGCAAGGTATAAAAAATGAAAAAATATCTCAATAGTGTGGGCGTGTTAGTTTCTGCTGGTCTGTGGGCGTTGCAAAAAGGTTTTCGGCAATTCTATAGGACGTTACAAAATTAATATATTTTGGTCGTGACAACAAGATTTTTGACAAATTTTTCAAAAGTGTAGGCGTGAAAGTTTTTTAGGCAAATCTACAGAAATTTACAAAATATATACACAACTGATAAAGTATAACATTTTTCAAAGGTGTGGTTGTGACAGTTTTGGGCGGTTAGTGGGCGCTAGAGTGGGCGTGGCAAAAAGGTATTTGGCAAATCTATAGAAAGTTACAAGATACATATATACAAAAAATGAAAATATTAGGAAGTTTGTTGGCGTGCCAAAAAGTTTTTCGGCAAATCTATAGAAATTTACAAGATATAAAATAATGAAAAAAAAATCACATTTCTCAAAAGTGTGGGCGTTACCGTTTTTAGGCAAACCTATGGAAATTTACAAAATATATACACAAATGAAAAAATTTAAGATTTTTCAAAAGTGTGGGCTTGACAGTTTCGGGCGGTTTGTGGGCGCAAGAGTGGGCGTGGAAAAACGGTTTTGGGCAAATCTATAGAGATACATATATAAAAAAATGAAAAAATAAGGCGGTTTGTGGGCGTGCCAAAAAGATTTTCGGCAAATCATAGAAATTTACAAGATATAAAATAATGAAAAAAAAATCACATTTCTCAAAAGTGTGGGCGTTACAGGTTTTAGGCTAATCTAGAGAAATTTACTAAATATATATAAAAAAAAATAAATAAAAAAACCATTTTGCAAAAGTGTGGGCGTGACAGTTTTTAGAGGCTTGTGGGCGCTAGAGTGGGTGTGGCAAAAAGGTTTTCGGCAAATCTATAGTAAGTTACTAGATATATAGAAATATGAATAAAAACACAGCATTTTTTAAAATTGTGGGCATGACAGTTTTTGGCGGCTTGTGGGCGGTAGAGTGGGTGTGACAGTAAGATTTTAGGCAAATCGATAGAAATTTACAAGATATAAAAAATGAAAAAATATCTCAAGAGTGTGGTCGTGTTAGTTTCTGCTGGTCTGTGGGCGTGGCAAAAAGGCTTTTGGCAATTCTATAGAACGTTACAAAATTAATATAAAAAAATTAATAAATACACACCATATTTCAAAAGTGTGGGCTTGATAGTTTCGGGCGGTTTGTGGGCGCTAGAGTGGGCGTGGAAAAAAGGTTTTTGGCAAATCTATAGAGATACATATATAAAAAAATGAAAAAATAAGGCGGTTTGTGGGCGTGCCAAAAAGCTTTTTGGCAAATCTATAGAAAGTTACAGGATACATATATAAAAAAATGAAAAAATTTGGCGGTTTGTGGGCGTGCCAAAAATTTTTTCGGCAAATCTATAGAAATTTACAAGATATAAAATAATGAAAAAAAATTCACATTTTTCAAAAGTGTGAGCGTTACAGTTTTTAGGCAAACCTATAGAAATTTACAAAATATATACACAACTGAAAAAATGTAACATTTTTCAAAAGTGTGGGCGTGACAGTTTGGCAAAAGGTTTTCGGCAAATCTAAAGTAAGTTACTAGATATATAGAAATATGAATAAAAACACAGCATTTTTTAAAATTGTGGGCATGGCAGTTTTTGGCGGCTTGTGGGCGGTAGAGTGGGCGTGAGAACAAGATTTTAGGCAAATCGATAGAAATTTACAAGATATAAAAAATGGAAAAATATCTCAAGAGACTGGGCGTGTTAATTTCTGCTGGTCTGTGGGCGTGGCAAAAAGGTTTTTGGCAATTCTATAGGACGTTACAAAATTAATATATTTTGGTCGTGCCAAAAAGGTTTCTGGCAAATCGAAAGAAATTTACAAGTAATAAAATAATGAAAAAAATCACATTTTTCAAAAGTGTGGGCGTTACAGTTTTTAGGCAAATCTAGAGAAATTTACTAAATATATATAAAAAAAATAAATAAAAACACCATTTTGCAAAAGTGTGGGCGTGACAGTTTTGAGAGGCATGTGGGCGCTAGAGTGGGCGTGGCAAAAAGGTTTTCGGCAAATCTATAGTAAGTTACTAGATATATAGAAATATGAATAAAAACACAGCATTTTTTAAAATTGTGGGCATGACAGTTTTTGGCGGCTTGTGGGCGGTAGAGTGGGCGTGACAGCAAGATTTTAGGCAACTCGATAGAAATTTACAAGATATAAAAATGAAAAAATATCTCAAGAGTGTGAGCGTGTTAGTTTCTGCTGGTCTGTGGGCGTGGCAAAAAGTTTTTTGGCAATTCTATAGAACGTTACAAAATTAATATAAAAAAATTAATAAATACACACCATATTTCAAAAGTGTGGGCGTGACAGTTTTGGGCGGTTAGTGGGCGCTAGAGTGGGCGTGGCAAAAGGTTTTCGGTAAATTTATAGTAAGTTACTAGATATATAGAAATATGAATAAAAACACAGCATTTTTTAAAATTGTGGGCATGGCAGCTTTTAGCGGCTTGTGGGCGGTAGAGTGGGCGTGACAACAAGATTTTAGGCAAATCGATAGAAATTTGCAAGTTATAAAAAATGAAAAAATATCTCAATAGTGTGGGCGTGTTAGTTTCTGCTGGTCTGTGGGCGTTGCAAAAAGGTTTTTGGCAATTCTATAGGACGTTACAAAATTAATATATTTTGGTCGTGACAACAAGATTTTTGACAAATTTTTCAAAAGTGTAGGCGTGAAAGTTTTTTAGGCAAATCTACAGAAATTTACAAAATATATACACAACTGATAAAGTATAACATTTTTCAAAGGTGTGGTTGTGACAGTTTTGGGCGGTTAGTGGGCGCTAGAATGGGCGTGGCAAAAAGGTATTTGGCAAATCTATAGAAAGTTACAAGATACATATATACAAAAAATGAAAATATTAGGAAGTTTGTTGGCGTGCCAAAAAGTTTTTCGGCAAATCTATAGAAATTTACAAGATATAAAATAATGAAAAAAAAATCACATTTCTCAAAAGTGTGGGCGTTACCGTTTTTAGGCAAACCTATGGAAATTTACAAAATATATACACAAATGAAAAAATTTAAGATTTTTCAAAAGTGTGGGCTTGACAGTTTCGGGCGGTTTGTGGGCGCAAGAGTGGGCGTGGAAAAACGGTTTTGGGCAAATCTATAGAGATACATATATAAAAAAATGAAAAAATAAGGCGGTTTGTGGGCGTGCCAAAAAGATTTTCGGCAAATCATAGAAATTTACAAGATATAAAATAATGAAAAAAAAATTACATTTCTCAAAAGTGTGGGCGTTACAGGTTTTAGGCTAATCTAGAGAAATTTACTAAATATATATAAAAAAAAATAAATAAAAAAACCATTTTGCAAAAGTGTGGGCGTGACAGTTTTTAGAGGCTTGTGGGCGCTAGAGTGGGTGTGGCAAAAAGGTTTTCGGCAAATCTATAGTAAGTTACTAGATATATAGAAATATGAATAAAAACACAGCATTTTTTAAAATTGTGGGCATGACAGTTTTTGGCGGCTTGTGGGCGGTAGAGTGGGTGTGACAGTAAGATTTTAGGCAAATCGATAGAAATTTACAAGATATAAAAAATGAAAAAATATCTCAAGAGTGTGGTCGTGTTAGTTTCTGCTGGTCTGTGGGCGTGGCAAAAAGGCTTTTGGCAATTCTATAGAACGTTACAAAATTAATATAAAAAAATTAATAAATACACACCATATTTCAAAAGTGTGGGCTTTATAGTTTCGGGCGGTTTGTGGGCGCTAGAGTGGGCGTGGAAAAAAGGTTTTTGGCAAATCTATAGAGATACATATATAAAAAAATGAAAAAATAAGGCAGTTTGTGGGCGTGCCAAAAAGCTTTTTGGCAAATCTATAGAAAGTTACAGGATACATATATAAAAAAATGAAAAAATTTGGCGGTTTGTGGGCGTGCCAAAAATTTTTTCGGCAAATCTATAGAAATTTACAAGATATAAAATAATGAAAAAAATTCACATTTTTCAAAAGTGTGAGCGTTACAGTTTTTAGGCAAACCTATAGAAATTTAAAAAATATATACACAACTGAAAAAATGTAACATTTTTCAAAAGTGTGGGCGTGACAGTTTGGCAAAAGGTTTTCGGCAAATCTATAGTAAGTTACTAGATATATAGAAATATGAATAAAAACACAGCATTTTTTAAAATTGTGGGCATGGCAGTTTTTGGCGGCTTGTGGGCGGTAGAGTGGGCGTGACAACAAGATTTTAGGCAAATCGATAGAAATTTACAAGATATAAAAAATGGAAAAATATCTCAAGAGACTGGGCGTGTTAATTTCTGCTGGTCTGTGGGCGTGGCAAAAAGGTTTTTGGCAATTCTATAGGACGTTACAAAATTAATATATTTTGGTCGTGACAACAAGATTTTTGGCAAATCGAAAGAAGTTTACAAGTAATAAAATAATGAAAAAGAATCACATTTTTCAAAAGTGTAGGCGTGAAAGTTTTTTAGGCAAATCTACAGAAATTTACAAAATATATACACAACTGAAAAAGTATAACATTTTTCAAAGGTGTGGGTGTGACAGTTTTGGGGGGTTAGTGGGCGCTAGAGTGGGCGTGGCAAAAAGGTTCTCGGCAAACCTATAGGAAGTTACAAGATACATATATAAAAAACTGAAAATATTTTGCGGTTTGTTGGCGTGCCAAAAAGTTTTTAGGCAAATCTATAGAAATTTACAAGATATAAAATAATGAAAAAAAAATCACTTTTTTCAAAAGTGTGAGCGTTACAGTTTTTAGGCAAACCTATAGAAATTTACAAAATATATACACAACTGAAAAAATTTAACATTTTTTAAAAGTGTGGGTGGGACAGTTTCGGGCGGTTTGTGGGCGCTAAAGTGGGCGTGCCAAAAAGTTTTTCGGCAAACCTATAGAAATTTACAAGATATAAAATAATGACAAAAAAATCACATATCTCAAAAGTGTGGGCGTTACTGTTTTTAGGCAAATCTAGAGAAATTTACTAAATATATATAAAAAAAAATAAATAAAAACACCATTTTGCAAAAGTGTGGGCGTGACAGTTTTGGACGGCTTGTGGGCGCTAGAGTGGGCGTGGCAAAAAGGTTTTTGGCAAATCTATAGAGATACATATATAAAAAAATGAAAAAATAAGGCGGTTTGTGGGCGTGCCAAAAAGCTTTTTGGCAAATCTATAGAAAGTTACTAGATATATGGAAATATGAATAAAAACACAGCATTTTTTAAAATTGTGGGCATGACAGTTTTTGGCGGCTTGTGGGCGGTAGAGTGGGCGTGACAACAAGGTTTTAGGCAAATCGATAGAAATTTACAAGATATAAAATAATGACAAAAAAATCACATATCTCAAAAGTGTGGGCGTTACTGTTTTTAGGCAAATCTAGAGAAATTTACTAAATATATATAAAAAAAATAAATAAAAACACCATATTTCAAAAGTGTGAGCTTGACTGTTTCGGGCGGTTTGTGGGCGCTAGAGTGGGCGTGGCAAAAAGTTGCTTGACAAATCAATAGAAATTTACAAAATATATGAAAAAATTAAAAAATATCACAAATATTTTCAAAAGTAAGGCCGTGACAGTTTAGGCGGTTTGTGGGCACTAAAGTGGGCGTGCCAAAAAGGTTTCTGGCAAATCGAAAGAAATTTACAAGTAATAAAATAATGAAAAAAATCACTTTTTTCAAAAGTGTGGGCGTTACAGTTTTTGGGCAAATCTAGAGAAATTTACTAAATATATATAAAAAAAATAAATAAAAACACCATTTTGCAAAAGTGTGGGCGTGACAGTTTTGAGAGGCATGTGGGCGCTAGAGTGGGCGTGGCAAAAAGGTTTTCGGCAAATCTATAGTAAGTTACTAGATATATAGAAATATGAATAAAAACACAGCATTTTTTAAAATTGTGGGCATGACAGTTTTTGGCGGCTTGTGGGCGGTAGAGTGGGCGTGACAGCAAGATTTTAGGCATTTCGATAGAAATTTACAAGATATAAAAATGAAAAAATATCTCAAGAGTGTGGGCGTGTTAGTTTCTGCTGGTCTGTGGGCGTGGCAAAAAGTTTTTTGGCAATTCTATAGAACGTTACAAAATTAATATAAAAAAATTAATAAATACACACCATATTTCAAAAGTGTGGGCGTGACAGTTTTGGGCGGTTAGTGGGCGCTAGAGTGGGCGTGGCAAAAAGGTGTTTGGCAAATCTATAGAAAGTTACAAGATACATATATACAAAAAATGAAAATATTAGGAAGTTTGTTGGCGTGCCAAAAAGTTTTTCGGCAAATCTATAGAAATTTACAAGATATAAAATAATGAAAAAAAAATCACATTTCTCAAAAGTGTGGGCGTTACCGTTTTTAGGCAAACCTATGGAAATTTACAAAATATATACACAAATAAAAAAATTTAAGATTTTTCAAAAGTTTCGGGCGGTTTGTGGGCGCAAGAGTGGGCGTGGAAAAACGGTTTTGGGCAAATCGATAGAGATACATATATAAAAAAATGAAAAAATTTGGCGGTTTGTGGGCGTGCCAAAAAGATTTTCGGCAAATCATAGAAATTTACAAGATATAAAATAATGAAAAAAAAATCACATTTCTCAAAAGTGTGGGCGTTACAGGTTTTAGGCAAATCTAGAGAAATTTACTAAATATAAATTAAACCAAATACGTTTGTATTGAATGGTTCTTTTTATTAGAGCCAACTGCTCTGAATTCTGGTATCTTACGAACTAAATGCAAATCAAATTTATTAAGGCCGCCAAGTCTTCGGTTGGAGGCAGCGGACCCAGCAGAGCGCTTAGTCAGCGCCTCGTGCCGTCTGGAGTTCCGTGCCTTCGACGGTCACCCAGCGCGCACATGCCCGCCTCGCATTACGCTGACCCTTGCACATCGCTTTCGCTAAAGCGAAATGCGGTACTGGGCTGGCTCAGCGTCGCCGATGTTATTGTTGGTCCATCCGGTCTTGGATGGCATTTCGGCGGGTCGTCGCACCCCTCTGACTTGCTCGTGTTAACTCCTCCTTGTCTTAAGATGAAGTCGTCCCCGGATTCAATGGTCTTAGATGGTTGTTGACGTTTGGCTTTCAGACGGTAGATAAGAAAGATGATGACCAGGGTTATTGAGGCTGTGGAGGAGACAGAGCAAAAGATCCAGGTGTTGCCTGATGGCAGTCGGGATTGGAGGTGGTTGATGTGCTGCAGGTTTTTAACGCTCATTCCGTGAATTGATGACAGACTAAGGCGCTCTAGGTGCCTCAGAACGTTTACTTGAGCCATGGCTGAAACTGCGGCTTTCTTCTTTGATGTTCCGATATTGTTGACGTAAAGGGTGCCGTTTATTTTAATTTTTTCGGTATATGATACCAGGTGAGTTCCTGATATCATCCGGCTTATTCCCTTTTCGTCGGTGATATTTATCGTTACATCGTTGGTGATGAGCATTCCCTCGTCGATCATGGTGACTGGGTCCAAGTGTCCAGGCTGGGTGTTGCAATGGGCGACCATGCCAGAGATGAGTTGTTGTGCGCAGGTTGGCGCTTTCGATCTCCTGCAGAAGGTGGTGCCCGCTGATACATTGCAGTCCTTGACCGCGAAGGTTTCCGTACCGCAATCCGCGACCGTGCTACCGTCCTCGAAATCTAAGATTCTATTTTCATGCTGTACTGGGAATATTCTTATTTTTCTACAAGTTAACAAAGGCTTCGGAAATTTTATTAAAAAGTACAATAGGTCTCGATTTTGAAAAGTTTTTATGCTAGCTACCTCTAAAATATCTGACACGCTAACGTTTGTGGGATGTTTACTTTCAATCTCCTTTACGTCAACGTCATTCAGGATTATTGGACTTATTACGTTTAATTTGGAAAGGGTGATTGCAAGTATTAAATTTTCAAGTTCTTGGATTACAACACGGTTTTTTGCCAAAATTGTCTCGTACAAATGTTCTGTGTCTAAGTTGTCCGATTTTAAAATAGAGTTCATGGATGAGGTCAGTGTGTTTAATTGCAATTGTATTTTGTCGTTTATTTCTATCTGTCCATTTACCGAGTCCGTTAGCTGTCCCTGTCTAAGCCTCACCTGGTCCCAGTCGTCAGAGTCAGGTGTCCCCGCTATTGCTTTCAAAGCAGTCCCTATGAAATTAAGACTACGGGCATGTCGGTGACGTACCTTTAGTGTGTCCAGAAGAGTCTCTATTCGTTCCAAGTCCGTTTCAAGTACCCGTCTCATGTGCTCCTTCACGAAGAAGTCCATCGCGTGTTTCGTCTCGTCTGCGTAAGTCTCGTACGATGTAACGTTCGTTGTATGTCCCATGTAACCGTACTCGTCCCATAAAGTAATATCTCCGTCCATTATTGGTATGTGGTTAGCGTGTGAGTATTCGTTTAGTTTTATGGTCCAAGAGGGGGTTGTCAGTAGGACTAACGGGAGTAGCAAGTTTCCTAACCTAAGTGCGAAAAATATAAAATATAGAGAGTAACAAACGTCACTAAAGTATAAAAAAGTGATAATATAAAAAAATTTTAAATTAAATTGGGCACCCTCTTAACGAAGGTTGTCCTTATGGACCACCCTCCCTTTAATAAGCACTGTCGTGCCCAGATCAGCCTCAATGACCTCTTCTGAGCAGAGTGGCGTTAATTTGGTACCCAGGCGTCTGTTGGTTTTTAACCAGACTTTTTCGCCTACTTGGTACTGCTTATTGTCTTTGTGTTCATTTGAGTACCTAAGTGTTTTCTCTTGAGCCTCTTTGATCTTGTCTCTTATTGTGCCCGCAAAATCTGGTGGAATAGCGTGAACTATTTCATGAGGCTTTTTATTTGTAACCGAGTGGACAGTTCTGTTATATTCTATTGTTGCAAATAGAATGAGGTCGGTCGTCTCAGTTATGTTTTGATCTATCTTGATGCACCGTGCGATTTCCGCTAGGGTGCTATGAAATCTCTCAACTTGGCCATTAGACGTGCTGTGCAAGGGGGGCGCATTTGAGACCTGTATACCATACCTATTTTCTAGGATGGTTCGTATGGTTTGTGAGTTGATAGACCTTTCATTGTCGCAGTAAACTGTTTTTATTTTAGGGAACAGATTTATTAGTTGTAGTATCGGAGTTTTGATATCTACGATTGCTCTTGAATCGATTGGTTGGACTATAGCGAATTTTGAAAATTTGTCGATACAAGTTAGAAAATGCTTTTGATCAGTTGAAAATATATCTATGTGGATAATTTCCCCAGTATAACCGGGAATTGGTGTTTCCGCTATGGCTTGTTGCACTGGGTGACGATTGTATTTTGCTTTGGAACATGTACTGCAATTTGCGGTGATTTCTGTCGCTAGCTGGCCCATTTTGGGAAAAAAGTAGTCACGAAGGAGCTGTTTTACGTTTTCCTGTCCTGCTCTATGGGCTCTATTGTGTTCCGTGGTCATAATTTCCCTTTGCTCGGTACTGTTTGTTATATCGGTGACCAAGCTCTTACAATGTCTAAATGTCGTCGAGGGAAAAGCGACGATTAAATCGTGCTGAATGAAGGCGAGTATAGGTAGCTCGCAGTGGATTGCATTGACGACATCTATTTTTACTAAATCTTCTAGTGAGCGAAGCAGTGTTGTGCGGTCTGTAAATCGCACAATGTGACGCGTTTTTGATTTAAAAAGGATGATTGATTTTATAGACGGGAAATCTGCCTGTTCGATCACTATTTGGTTCCTGAAACAGTTTACAGGTTTTTCCGTTGACTCTATAGTGTAGGTCAACGACTCCTCGCTGTGGATAGTAGCGATGTCGGAGTGTGTATCGTTATCTAAAGCATTTACGTTTTGCCGCGACAAGGCGTCGGCTACGTGGTTTTCTTTACCCGGCTTGTAGAACACTTGTGCGTTATGTTCATCAACAAACGCTTTCCACCTTTTGAGCCTGGGATTCGGATTTTTATCCGACATTGAACCGGTCAGTGGTTGATGGTCGGTGAAGATGTTTAACTTCTTTACGCCATATAAATAGCTTCTGAGATTTTGGAGTGCCCATACTATTGCTAGTAGTTCTCGTTCATTTGTTGCCATTGAAATCTCGGTTCCGCGTAACGTACGAGAGATCATGGTGATTGGACGACCTTTCTGTGAAAGAACAGCCCCTAGGCCGCTTCCAGAGGCGTCAGTGGTCAAGTCAAATGGCTGAGTGAAATCTGGGTATGCCAACATGACATCCTCAGACTCCAGGATGTTTCTAAGTTTTTCAAATGATTTTCGCTGCTCGTTGGTCAGCTCTAGTTTGACTTTCTTTGAGTGGTTTGCACCAATTTTTCCATTGTCACCTTTTAGAATATTCGTCAGAGGTCTTGCGATGCTAGCAAACCCCTTTATGAAACATCTATAATAACTGGCCAGTCCCAGAAATGACCTGAGACTGAACAGTGTTGATGGAGGTTGAAATTCTTTTATAGCCTTAACCTTTTCAGGCGAAGTTTTAATTCCCCCTCGGGACACTATGAATCCCAAATATTCTACGTTCTCCTTAAAGAACATAGATTTTTCTACAGACACTCTCATGCCTGCATCGCACAAAGTTTTTAGGACCGTGTTTATATCGTTGACATGACTCTCCATTGTTTGGGAGAAAATGATTACGTCATCGACGTAGACATAGCAAGTTTTACCGATGTGATCTCTCAGAACATCATCTATGGCCCGTTGGAAAATACTAGGGGCATTTTTTAAACCAAAGGGAAGTCTGCAGAATTCATACTTCCCGTTGTTGACCGAAAAAGCTGTCTTTTCTCGATCGCGCTCCGCGAGCTCAATTTGATGGAAGCCCGACTTCAGATCAAGAGTCGTGAAGTACTGAGCTTTTCCAATGTTCGACAGTATGGTCGATATGGATGGTATAGGATACTTGTCATCAATTGTTTTCTGATTCAGTTTTCTGAAGTCAATAACGAGACGTTTCTTCCTATGACCTTCTTCGTCAAAACCCTTCTTATCAACAACCCAAATTGGGTTATTGTAAGGCGACCGGGATGGTCTTATTATTCCGTCTGCTAGAAGTTGTTTAACTTCCGAATTGACGAAATCGGCTACACCCATCGGATATGGGTAAAGTTTTGAATATACAGGTTCCCCGTCAGTGCGGATCGTGGCGACCGTATTTATATTAAAGGGGAGGGACTCGTTTGGGTCCGCAAAGGCTTTTGATCTGTTTTTGATCATCTTTTTAAAATCTTCGTTGACGGCGTTTGGCACGTCCACGTCATTGATGTTAATAAAGTTTACATTTCTGCATTTTGAGTAAAAAATCTGCTCTGTACCATGATCATGCTCAATGATGTTTTTTGTTAGATCAATTTTTGCATTGACCCTTTTTAGTACATCTAGTCCAACAATTCCGTCATATCCGTTCAGGTTGTTTAACAAGAAAAAGTATGACTTAACATTGAATAGATGGATCAGACACTTTTGTTTTATTTTTGTGTGCCCATGGATTGATGTAACTTCAAATGGTGTTTCCACCGGTTTGAAGTGTTTTAATTCAGATAAAGGTTTTATGTAATTTTTGGAGGCTCCTGTATCTAACAGTAACCTGATTTCCCGCCCCGCTATCGTACGAATTATGTACGGGAGCAGGGACGTTCCCCTAAAAAATTACATGATTCGGAATCGGACGTGTTATCTGCCTCGATTTCCGCTGCTTCGTAGGATGACTTTACCCTATACTCCTGGTCATTTGACTGCTCTTGGGTCGTATGGTTCAACCATTGACGACTGCGAGCTGTCTGCTCGCCCCTAAATTTAGAACGTGATGTGGGATCAACGTCCATTGGTTCAGGACCTAGATTTTGAGAATAGTTTTTACGAGGATTATTTGATTCACTGTTCTGTTGCGTTTGGCCTTTATGTCCTTGGTTTTTAGAAAATTGAGAGCCTCTAGTTTGGTTACTAGTGCCCGGTGCATTATTGTTTTGGTTTCTCTGGAAAACACCCTGGGAGTTGTTGTGGTTATTACCTTGTGGGGTGTTATGAAAACGGTTACCCTGGCGACGGTTTTCTGAATTGTAAGATTTGTCCTCTAAATTTTTATTAAAGCTTGCAACGAACCAGGCTCGTTCGTTGCAAGACTCTGCCCGTTGAGCCACAGCCAATGCTGATGGCAAATCTTTGGGCGCAGCTGAGAGAACTACATGTCGGACTGATTTTTTTAACCCGGTCACAAAAGCGGTCAAAGCGTCCTGCCGTGATCTATTATTTAAGATAGCGGCAGTATTTGTGTCATAAGACAACAAAGTCTTACTAATAATAAGAGTTAGCTTTCTCTCAATCTCATTATAAAAAGTCATTAGGGGAAGTTCTCCCTGACGCATAGTAACCATTTGTTGTTGCGTTACCTCGATTGGAGTTTGTTCTGCATAAGCGCAGTCCATTCTAGCTATTATAGCATCAAAATTTAGTACTGTATTATGTGACGTAAGCATTACTCCCGCGGGGCCTATTACCTTGTTACGTATGATTCCTACGGCCTGGTAGGTTCTAGAGCTACCCAAATATGGTTTGTAGATTTCGTAGGCGTTAACTGCTGCGGTTCGCCATGCCACATACTCGTCTTGTTTTCCGTCAAAACTTGGTATGGACTTTACTAAGTCTAGCGGTTCATTACAAGAGATAGCTGAGTTATGTGGTATTTGCTCGTATACCACTAGGGGTCCACCCTCATTTACTCTCTGCCTATTCTCAACCTCTTTAAGCTTTTCTGAAAATATTTTTTGTTGATGCTCTAGTGCGCCATTTACGGCCGCTTCCATGAGTCTAATTACATCTTTATTACTAATGGTACCTGAGGTTTTCGCCTGTTCTTGTGTTGCTGTTGCCTCTTGTTGAAGGTCCTGATGTTGATTTTGAAATTCCTGGTCGTTAACCATTTTTACTTTGTCTGTAAAGCCGTCAATTAAGTTACTTAATTCTATATCTTCGTCGGTCTCAGTACCGCCAATGTAACCCCCTTGATGGCTATTATTTCTTATGTCTTTATAGCTCTGTATTAAGTCTTCGTCACTGTCGTTGTTTTCGTTACTGTTTCTATACATCGGACAATGATACTTTTTAATTTAATTTTTTTTATAATTTGTATGAGAAAGAGCTTAATTTTCCTTCTTCATCATTTGTTTTTTTAAAAAATTTGTAAATGAAAATCGCTATACCTGAACTTTTAATTGCAATCACTCTTTTTTTGTTTTATTTTGTTACTTATTATGTGTATTTTTTTCAAAAATTGACACACATGTCTGGTTGACGTTAAAAGAGGTAAATTGAAAATAAAGATCTCACTTACATGTTATATTGGTATACTGGTATAATAAAAATGCATCGAAGACGGTAGCTGGTTGATCCGTTTATCCTCTGGCTGTCGTTGATTTAGCTGATTACTGTTGATATGCAGCGGTTTTCACTGTTGCTTGTGCAGCGTTGTTTTGTTTTTTGTATTAGATAATTTTGTTTGTTTGTTGCTGTTCACTATTATTGTGCAGCGCGCGAGTCCGAAGTGTTTTCAAAGAAAACCCGATTACGAGACCTTGATTTCTAGATCTTTTTACTACGGATTTTACGGTTTTACAACACTTAAGCGCGTTGGGCGTCAATTAAACCAAATACGTTTGTATTGAATGGTTCTTTTTATTAGAGCCAACTGCTCTGAATTCTGGTATCTTACGAACTAAATGCAAATCAAATTTATTAAGGCCGCCAAGTCTTCGGTTGGAGGCAGCGGACCCAGCAGAGCGCTTAGTCAGCGCCTCGTGCCGTCTGGAGTTCCGTGCCTTCGACGGTCACCCAGCGCGCACATGCCCGCCTCGCATTACGCTGACCCTTGCACATCGCTTTCGCTAAAGCGAAATGCGGTACTGGGCTGGCTCAGCGTCGCCGATGTTATTGTTGGTCCATCCGGTCTTGGATGGCATTTCGGCGGGTTGTCGCACCCCTCTGACTTGCTCGTGTTAACTTATATATAAAAAAAAAATAAATAAAAACACCATTTTGCAAAAGTGTGGGCGTGACAGTTTTTAGAGGCTTGTGGGCGCTAGAGTGGGTGTGGCAAAAATGTTTTCGGCAAATCTATAGTAAGTTACTAGATATATAGAAATATGAATAAAAACACAGCATTTTTTAATATTGACAGTTTTTGGCGGCTTGTGGGCGGTAGAGTGGGTGTGACAGGAAGATTTTAGGCAAATCGATAGAAATTTACAAGATATAAAAAATGAAAAAATATCTCAAGATACTGGGCGTGTTAGTTTCTGCTGGTCTGTGGGCGTGGCAAAAAGGTTTTTGGCAATTCTATAGAACGTTACAAAATTAATATAAAAAAATTAATAAATACACACCATATTTATATACACAAATGAAAAAATTTAAGATTTTTCAAAAGTTTCGGGCGGTTTGTGGGCGCAAGAGTGGGCGTGGAAAAACGGTTTTGGGCAAATCGATAGAGATACATATATAAAAAAATGAAAATATAAGGCGGTTTGTGGGCGTGCCAAAAAGCTTTTTGGCAAATCTATAGAAAGTTACAGGATACATATATAAAAAAATGAAAAAATTTGGCGGTCTGTGGGCGTGCCAAAAATTTTTTCGGCAAATCTATAGAAATTTACAAGATATAAAATAATGAAAAAAAAATCACATTTTTCAAAAGTGTGAGCGTTACAGTTTTTAGGCAAACCTATAGAAATTTACAAAATATATACACAACTGAAAAAATGTAACATTTTTCAAAAGTGTGGGCGTGACAGTTTGGCAAAAGGTATTCGGCAAATCTATAGTAAGTTACTAGATATATAGAAATATGAATAAAAACACAGCATTTTTTAAAATTGTGGGCATGGCAGTTTTTGGCGGCTTTTGGGCGGTAGAGTGGGCGTGACAACAAGATTTTAGGCAAATCGATAGAAATTTACAAGATATAAAAAATGGAAAAATATCTCAAGATACTGGGCGTGTTAGTTTCTGCTGGTCTGTGGGCGTGGCAAAAAGGTTTTTGGCAATTCTATAGGACGTTACAAAATTAATATATTTTGGTCGTGACAACAAGATTTTTGGCAAATCGAAAGAAGTTTACAAGTAATAAAATAATGAAAAAGAATCACATTTTTCAAAAGTGTAGGCGTGAAAGTTTTTTAGGCAAATCTACAGAAATTTACAAAATATATACACAACTGAAAAAGTATAACATTTTTCAAAGGTGTGGGTGTGACAGTTTTGGGGGGTTAGTGGGCGCTAGAGTGGGCGTGGCAAAAAGGTTCTCGGCAAACCTATAGGAAGTTACAAGATACATATATAAAAAAAATGAAAATATTTTGCGGTTTGTTGGCGTGCCAAAAAGTTTTTAGGCAAATCTATAGAAATTTACAAGATATAAAATAATGAAAAAAAAATCACATTTTTCAAAAGTGTGAGCGTTACAGTTTTTAGGCAAACCTATAGAAATTTACAAAATATATACACAACTGAAAAAATTTAACATTTTTTAAAAGTGTGGGTGGGACAGTTTTGGGCGGTTTGTGGGCGCTAAAGTGGGCGTGCCAAAAAGTTTTTCGGCAAACCTATAGAAATTTACAAGATATCAAATAATGACAAAAAAAATCACATATTTCAAAAGTGTGGGCGTTACAGTTTTTAGGCAAATCTAGAGAAATTTACTAAATATATATAAAAAAAAATAAATAAAAACACCATTTTGCAAAAGTGTGGGTGTGACAGTTTTGGGCGGCTTGTGGGCGCTAGAGTGGGCGTGGCAAAAAGGTTTTCGGCAAATCTATAGTAAGTTACTAGATATATGGAAATATGAATAAAAACACAGCATTTTTTAAAATTGTGGGCATGACAGTTTTTGGCGGCTTGTGGGCGGTAGAGTGGGCGTGACAACAAGATTTTAGGCAAATCGATAGAAATTTACAAGATATAAAAAATGAAAAAATATCTCAAGAGTGTGGGCGTGTTAGTTTCTGCTAGTCTGTTGGCGTGGCAAAAAGGTTTTTGGCAATTCTATAGAACGTTACAAAATTAATATATTTTGGTCGTAACAACAAGATTTTTGGCAAATTTTTCAAAAGTGTAGGCGTGAAAGTTTTTTAGGCAAATCTACAGAAATTTACAAAATATATACACAACTGAAAAAGTATAACATTTTTCAAAGGTGTGGTTGTGACAGTTTTGGGCGGTTAGTGGGCGCTAGAGTGGGCGTGGCAAAAACGGTTTTGGGCAAATCTATAGAGATACATATATAAAAAAATGAAAAAATAAGGCGGTTTGTGGGCGTGCCAAAAAGATTTTCAGCAAATCATAGAAATTTACAAGATATAAAATAATGAAAAAAAAATCACATTTCTCAAAAGTGTGGGCGTTACCGTTTTTAGGCAAACCTATAGAAATTTACAAAATATATACACAACTGAAAAAATGTAACATTTTTCAAAAGTTTTTGGCGGATTGTGGGCGGTAGAGTGGGCGTGACAGCAAGATTTTAGGCAAATCGATAGAAATTTACAAGATATAAAAATGAAAAAATATCTCAAGAGTGTGGGCGTGTTAGTTTCTGCTGGTCTGTGGGCGTGGCAAAAAGGTTTTTGGCAATTCTTTAGAACGTTACAAAATTAATATAAAAAAATTTATAAATACACACCATATTTCAAAAGTGTGGGCCTGACAGTTTTGGCCGGTCAATGAGCGTTGGAGTGGGCTTCCAAAATGCTTTCTGAAAAATCTAAGTAAGTTATTAGATATATAGAAAAATTAATAAAAACACATCAATTTTTAATAGTGTGGGCGTGACAGTTTTGGCCGGCTTATTGGCGTTGGAGCGGCATGGCAAAAAAGTATTTAGGGAAATCTATAGAAATTTACAAAATATATACACAACTGAAAATGTAGGGACATACAATACAGAGAAGGTGAAAATTTGACCTTCACAGATACTGTCAAGCATGTCTTCAAAACTAAACATAAAGACCCAATCTATAGGAAACCTTTTAAATACCCCCAAGCCTACGACAATGAAGTCGAGATACAAATCAAAGAAATGATTCAACAAGGTATTGTTCGGAAATCGAACTGACCCTACTGTTCACCTATCTGGATAATACCGAAAAAAAGCGATGCATCCGGTAAAACAAGTTTAGGTTAGTAGTCGACTATCGGAAACTAAATGAAATTACTATAGATGATAAGTACCCAATTCCTGTCATGGATGAAATACTAGATAAGCTCTTAGAAGACCTAATTTACAAAGATTGTTTAGTTTACATGGACGATATAATAGTTTTATCTAAGTAAAGTATTTGCTAAATTACAAAAATTCCCATTACCTAAACTCAATAAAATAATTTTTAGGACTTTTCGGCTTCTACCGTAAATTTATCCCTAACTTCGCAAAAATTGCTAAGCCCATAACACAAAAACTAAAAAAAGGTTCCGTTATAAATCCTAAAGATACCGATTATATATCAGCCTTCGAAAAATTAAAATTTTTAATTTGTCCGAACCAATATTAATTTACCCAAATTTCAAAAAAACATTCTCATTAACCAAAGACGGAAGCAATGCCGCTCTAGGTGCCGAATTATCACAGGCCCTGCTTGTTACGCTAGCCGTACTCTCAATGAACATGAACGTAATTATTCAGCTATAGAAAATGAACTTTTAGCCATTGTCTGGGCCACTAAATACTTCAGGTCTTATCTTTTTAATCGTAAATTTCAGATCCTTAGTGATCATCAACCTTTAGTTTGGCTCGATAACATCAAGGAAACAAACATGAAACTCCGACAATAACAATACACAAATAAGAAACTATTTTCATAAAACAAAACTTAAAATCCATTATAAAGAAATGACAAGTGCGTATGCAAAAGAGTTAATAAAAGAATATTTGTGTACAAAAAATTGCGTAATTTATTTTCAAAATTAAATAGATTTTCTTACATTTCAAAACACCTACATAGAAATTGTCAGTCCGAACAACATACACGTAACTGAAGTTATGAGAGCAGCCGGTAAATTAATAGATATTGAAACATATTCAGAATTTAAGGAAGTAATAATAAAAACCAACAGAGAACTCCTACATCCAGGTATAGAAAAACAAAACAAACATTTTTAAAGAAAAATATTACTACCCAGACTATCAAAAGTTAATACAGAACATTATCAATGAAAGTGATATAATAACATGTGCAAAACAGAACATAGAGACATTAAATTAAATTACGAGTTAACGCCAGAAATTTTAAATCCTAGAAAAAATACGTTGTCGCTTTTTATTTAATCGATAATAAAACATTCCTGTCATGTATTGACGTTTATTCCAAATATGCCGCCTTAATTGAAGTCAGCTCTAGGGATTGGCTCGAAGCAGAGAGGTTTACTTAAAATTTTTAATAAAATGGGAAAACCGTCCGAAATAAAAGCCTATAAAGATTCAGCATTTAGGTGTGCTGCATTACATTTATGGCTTAAGTCTGAAAATGTCAACATTAACGTCATAACAAGTAAAAATGGAATTTCTGACATTAAGAGATTTCATAAAACTGTCAACGAAAAGTTAATAATTAAAAATTTGAAATTTGAAACCCTACTCTATGTGTATAGCCATAAAATTAAACATAATACAACAGGTAAAACACCAGCAGATATTTTTATACATGCAGGAACACCTGCATATGAGACCCAGCAAGAGAAAACTAATAAAATTAATAAATTAAATGAAAATAGACATACTTATGAAGTAAGCACTATTAAATCACCATAAGTAAGATCTAAGACAACAAACCCATATAAAAAGACAGGGGAAATTACGCAGATAGATGAAAAACAATACGAAGAGAAAAACAGAGAAATATAAAAAGAAAAAGAAAAGTAATAAAACTTAATATAAAGATAATTCCAGAACAACCCAAAACGACCAAGGAAATCCAACATTATTACACATTTTTGATGATCCTTTACTATTATTTATTATGTTTTATCCAACATGTTTAAGGACCAAGTCTTGAAGTTAACCCAATTCAAGCCAAAAATGGCTATCTTATATTTAATACTGGATCAATAAGTTTACCAATCAATAACGAGTATCACTACTTATCTGTAAATATTACAAAAATAGAACAAACATACGATAACTAAGTAAAACAATCAGAAGAATATGAAACTTTATCCCAAGTTCAATTTAGTATTGAATTATTTAGTACAGAAATTAAAAAGGGAAATGAATGGCATAAGAATAGCAAAGCGCGGCTTAGCTAATATTATGGGCACAATTTATAAATACCTTTTTGGAACCTTAGATCAAGAGGATAAAGAAGAGTTAGAATATAAAATTCATAATTTGTCCGAAAACAGCGTCCTAGCTAATGAACTCAACGAAGTTATAAAAACAGTAAATGAAGGCTTAAAATTAATAAATGTAATAAGTGCGATAAATGAAGGCGATCAAAGATTAAACATTTTATTATTTAATTTACAACAGCTTACTAAGTATGTAGAAGATATGGAACTTGGAATGCAGTTGACAAGAGTTGGCATTTTTAATCCCAAATTACTAAAACATGATTACCTAACAGAAAAAACTTCAGAAAAACTTTTACATCTTAAAACTTCCACTTGGCTGAAAACGGATACTAACGAAATTCTAATAATTTCCAATACTCCAAAAGAAATCATTTAAACCCCAATCTTCACAATAATTCCATATCCAGATAGTAATCAAAACACTCACATAGGTGAGTGGCGGGAAATGTTTGAAGACGGGTGCATCATGTTGGCGCTCCCGGAAAATCTCCAAAATTTCCGCGCTGAGCCAGCGGGGACGCACCAGGGGCTGCGGATAAATTAACAGCAACACTGTTCAGAACACTTACCCGGTGAGGATAAGATCTCCGAAGTTCCATTTATCGTCCGCCGACTGCGGATCTCCACGGCCATGAGATAGGTCAGGGTGAGAGAATTACTAGGAGCTTTCTCTTCTGTTTTCTCTTTCGTCCCTTTTCTTTTTTTGCAACGTGAGATGCCATGCCACGCCAGCTGTTTACCCTGTGTTGGAAAACAACATCCGCAAGCGTCTCCAACCACAGGTGGCGTTTTTTTCGGTCACTGTCAATAGCTACTTGCTATGCAACTCGAAAAACGATCTTGTTACCTGTTGTAGCATACCTTCCTGATGAGAATCCTTGACGGCAACTCATGGAATCACAGCGATAATAGCACCAACAGGCTCGGGTTAGTAATTATAGGTGTTAAAGGTCAGGAGCAGACCAATAGCCAACCCCGCCGCTCACGCGGTACATCTAAATCAGGGGCACTGGCGACCGAGCTGAAGCGGTGAAGAAAATTTCCCCACTTCACACCAACACACTGAAGTCCACGAAGCGTCTGACCAATAATGGGCGGCTGCCTGGTCTGCGTCTGTGCCACAATGGCCGGCAGTAATCTAAACCTCGCTGTAGGTATAAACTGCAAAACAAACCTGGCAGTAGGTATAAAATGCTTCTTTGGGTAAGGAATGTCGATTAATAACAGTACTACTCCAGGTGGCAATCAATTAGTTGGAAATCCACCCGTGGAAAACTCCACGGCAGGGGCACGGATTCTGGAGGCCTCAAATCACGTTCTAAACCAACCTGGCGAGGTGGTGGTAAGCTAGGCCGCCTCGACAGTGAAAGCAACAAGCCAACTAGAGATAGGAATGGACAATGCGGATGCTTTCCTAAGTAGCAGGAAAATCTTGAGTTCGCCGATCTTGCCAAGGACACCTGCTCCACTACGGACTGGCGGGTCCAACCTTGCCGAGAGGGTAGATGTGCAGGACACGCCAAAGCGGGCTCGGACCCCGAGCAGCCCTTCCGGCTCGAGCTGCAAAACACCCCCAAAAAAGACGAATGCCGATAGGCAGCTCCTGTGTGCTGATTAGCTGGTGGAAATTGGACTGGTCGTGGACCAGCTTATAATCCTGTCCAACGTCAAGCAGGTGCGTCACATCAACGTCCAAATGAAAGCGATGTTCGCCAAAATGAAGGCCCTCCAGGAGGACGCCAGCAGGGAGTTGGACATGGAGTACGAACGAGGCAACGCACCAACAAATGCCGGGATGCCCCAAGTGCGGGGGTAAAAAAGCGAAAGGCGTGGACAAACTGCAGCAAACCAATCCCAGCCCAAAAAGAGACAGCTTCGCACAAACGGACGATCCCTACCCGTTGAAGGTTCCGAAGCAGTACACAAGAAGCCCAGGGACAGTCCAAGTACCACAGAGGAAGAAGCCGAGGGAGAATAGAGCGAGCCCTCCAAAGCGGCAGGCGAAGACAGCGGAGAAAACCATGGCACAGCAAGCTGGAATCCAGAGTTGTGGCAAGCCAGACACATGGACGAAGGTGGAGGCGAGTGAAAAAAACACGCTTGCCACGGATACCCGACGCAGTGATAGTGGAAGCGAAAGGTAAGACCTACAGCGACGTCTTGGCTTTGGGCACGAGGCGAAGCGACGGTCAACTGCAGGAGCTGGGAATGAGCGTCTACAAGGTTCGCTGCACAGCGAGCGGCAACCTATTGCTCGAGCTCAACAGGGATGTCGACAGAAATGCATCGCTAATGAAGAGAGATCTGGAAGCAGTGTTGGATGGAGTTGCTTCTGTGCGAGCGCTGTCAAAGAACTCTAGGATGCAGTTCGGTTAGCGACTTGGACCCACTAGTCGCTGCAGAGGACTTTTCAAAAGCGTTGGCGGATCAGTTAAATGTTGACCGAAGCTCATTAAAGCTGAGAAGCCTTCGACCTTCCTTCAGGGATACCCAAACGGCATGCCGTGTAGCGAGGCGCAAGCGGTCCTGGCCAAGGGAAAGCTGAAGGTGGGATGGACAGTCTGCAGAATCAAGGAGAGCGAATCCGGAGAGCGGTGCTTCAAGTGCCTGGAGTTCGGCCACATTGCGGTGCGATGCAAGAGCCCTGCAAATCGCAGCGACTGCTGTTTCAAGTGCGGACAAACCGGGCATAAGATAGCTAGCTGCATACAAAAGGCCAAATGCTTCCTAAGCATTAGTGCCAGGAAAGCCGACGATAAGCACATTGCGGGCAGTGGAAGATGTTCTATGAGCGCCAAGCCACCGAGAAAGTGAAGATTATCCAAATTAATCTCAAACTATTCGCGACACTCAAGCAGACTTTGCGCTTATTATCTAGCCGGTTGGTAACCTGTGCCTGTACAGCTGTTACCTACCACCACACCTAACCCTTCAGGAGTTTTCAGCAATCCTAGATGATCTGGCTAACGACGCAAGAGGAGAGCGGAACGTGGTCATCGCTGGGGACTTTAATGCCTGGGCAGAAGAATGGGGCTCAGTCCACACGAATACAACAGGACGAACCCTCCAGGAAGCTTTCGCATCGCTGGAAGTAGCTCTTCTTAATAAGGGATCGGAGCACACCTTCAGAAGAGCTGGAGCCGGGTCGGTAGTGGACCTCACTTTTTGCAGTAGTTCGCTATTCCAGCGCGCACAATGGTCTCTCAGCGATGTATACACGGCTAGTGACCACAAGGCGATAATCTGCGACATTATCAGCAGAAGACGAACCGCAGCCCCACCGATGCAAAGGCACTTCAATCCAAGGACGCTCCAGCGGGACACGTTCCTGAGGGAATTTGGAACCGCAGCCCCACCAATGCAAAGGCACTTCAATCCAAGGACGCTCCAGCGGGACACGTTCCTGAGGGAATTTGGAAGTTTTGTCATCGGTGGGAACGCAGCGGACAGCGCAGAGTGTCTCACCCGAGCAGTTGAGACGGCATGAAGAGCCAGCATGAATGTGTCGAGGAGCCATCACCGTCATCGGGAGCCAGTCTATTGGTGGACAGAGGAAATCGCAGAAATTGCCTACGGACAAGACGGCGTCAGCAAAGGGAGCAGGTTCTCCCCAACAACGAGTTCCGAAGGCAAGAATACGCGGAAAATCGTCGGACCCTAAAAAGACTCATCAAGCAGTCAAAAAGGAGAAGCTTCCTGGAACTATGCGATTCAGCCCAGCAGGACCCATGGGGATCAGCATACAAAATAATCATAAAAAAGATTAGTCAAGCGAAACCCCTGAAAGCCGGAGACGCCGCCCACATGACGGCGATCGTGGAACATCTGTTCCCAGTAGGGCCCTTAGCTCCGCAAGCTGCAGACGCGGCTCCAGCAGACGCATCAGCATTGATATTCACACCGGATGAAATTCGCAAGGTAGCCAGTGATATGCCATCGGGAAAAACACCAGGGCCAGGTGGAATTCCAGACATCGTCATTAAGCTAGGCATGGACGAGCACCCGGAAGCATTCGCAAATGTTTTTAACCAGTGCCTCACGGAAGGCCTTTTCCCAAAGCGCTGGAAAGGACAGGAGCTGGTACTGCTTCCCAAGCCAAACAAGCCTCCCGAGAGTCCATCTTCATACAGGCCGATATGCCTGATTGACCACTTGGGCAAAGCTTTCGAGTGATTCCTTAGCAATAGACTGCACGTAGCCATCTCCGCTGCAGGGGACTTTTCGCCAATGCAATGAAGGAGATCGCCTCGAAGGCAGTGCAAGGGACTAGGTGGCAAGGAGGCAGCAAGGAGTACTGTCAGTGGTGACACTAGACATCCGAAATGCATTCAACTCGGCAAAATGGGATGTCACCATAGGAGCTTTACAAAACCTAGGCGTACCGGATGCAATAGTGGGCATCAGCGACCGAGTACTAGTCTACGATACAGACGGGGGCACACTGGAGCATAGGGTAAACTGCGGAGTCCCACAAGGCTCAGTACTCGGTCCACTGCTGTGGAATGCAATGTACGACGGGGTGCTGAGATTACCACTGCCAGGAAGAACCAAGGTGATCCGCTTCGCGGACGATATTGCCATAATAGTAGTGGCAAAAACAGTTTCGAGAAGCCAAGGGCCTTGGTAATGCATCTATTTGCACCATAGTGGAGTGGCTTTCATCGGTCGGTCTTGATATTGCAGACCACAAAACGAAGGCCGTGCTGATATCCAGCCGTAAGCAGGTTGAGACAGCCACCATCCAAGTCGGTGGCGCCACCATCTCGTCGGCAAGAGCAATCAGATACTTAGGAGTTATGCTAGACACCAGGTTGTCGTTTAAAGAACACCTGGCGGAGGGAAATCGGAAGGCGGCGAGCGTCTCTAGGGCCCTAGCACGAATAATGCTCAACTGTAGGGGCCCAAGGCAGAGACGCAGGTTACTGCTACAGTCTGTCTGCAGGGCGACAGCACTTTACGCAGCCCCCATATGGGCTGAAGCTACCAACAAGCAGTCATACACCAGCGGTCTGGAAGCGACGCACAGACTGAGAGTGTGCTCCGGGTTTCGGACAATATCGGACGACGCAGCACAGGTTATAGCTGGGATCATCCCAATAGACTTGTTGGCGGTAAAGGAGAAAGAGATCTATGACGAGATAAAACAGATCGGAGGAGAGTGCAGCACTGCTCAGAGGCGAGCCATAAAAGCCAATGCCAGAGCTAAAGCTTGGAAAGGTGGCAGCAGTCGACGAAGGGGCGATGGACCCACAGGATAATCCCAGATGTGACCAGATGGACCCTAAGATGTCATGGCGAAGTAAACTTCTGGCTGACCCAGATCCTAAGCGGTCATGGGTGTTTTGGGAGTTACCTAACCAGGTTTGGCCACGATGATGACCGCAACTGCCCCGAATGCGGCGTTGAGGAAACCGCCAGCACAATATTTTTAATTGCCGACGATTCGACCGTGACCGGGAAGGCTTGACAATATTGTGGACCCATCGATCCTAGGGGAGCGTATGATTTCGGACCAGTGTATCAGGGGCCAGTTCAGCAATATCGCTGCGGAGTCGATGAAGGAGTTGCGAACAGCTGAGAGGGAAAGAGCCGCAAGGATACGTCCAGCTGAGTAACACAGAGCGCACCCTGGCCCTGCGAAGCATAGCCTCGCGGTAGTACCGCAGGGACTCCAGGATCTTTCTTTTTATTCCCCAACCAACTTACCCCCCTAACAAATTCGGCCGAGTTAACATAAACAATTGATTTATAGACATAAACATCCGCCGATGCCGAACTCGTTATTCCTGCTAAGCAACCAAATAGCTAAAGCAGCACAAATCCTGGTAATTTTCCATGCGAAACTCTCTTAAAGAGCGCAACCCATTTGAACAAGGAAGATAGCCACTCAAGCTCATATAAACAAAGTCGACCAAGGGTTTGCTAAGCGTTCAACTCACACCCCAGATTCCGATTTAATTCGTTCGCTCTATACTTAAGACGTGAATTGTCTCCGCTTCCGCAATTGTAAATTTATTTGAATAAAGAATTTATATTTTTTTCTAAATAAATTACCGTGGATTCGTTATTATATATATAATATAATACGTAAGCCAGCCGGTTTCATTGATAAAAAACATTTACTGTTATGTATAACTAGTTTTTTGACAATATATAATTAAATTATATATAATAATATTTTTTTAATGATTTTAGACCAACCAAACATTCTATTTGTTGTAAGAGATCATTCTTCCGCCATAAGTTTTGATATAAAAACTAATAAATATGTCGGACCCAAAGCAGAAAAACCTTCTCAGATGATACTGCTCGACAGATATTTTGCTTCGGAAAAGCGATTTCAATTCGGAAAATCGTTGTTCGCGGATAAACTTAAAAACTTGCAGGGTCGAGAAGTCATCATAGCTGGGTTCGATTATCCACCTTATTCAGTGATAAAACATGTAAGTTTAATATGTTAACTAATAAGCTCATCTAATTATATTGGCCATGCTCTATCGAAATAATTATTTATCAATATTTATCAATAGTTTAATAAGTAAACTAATTAGGTTCTCCAATTATATCCCTTACTCGTAGAGTAAATGGGTATACTAGATTCGTTGGAAAGTATGTAACAGGCAGATGAAAGCCTTTTCGACCAAATAATGTACATATATTCTTGATCAGGATCAATAGCCGAGTCGAACTGGCCATGCCCGTCTGTGCGTCCGTCTGTCCGTATGAATGCATCGATCTCAGGAACTACAAAAGCTAGAATGCTGCGATTAATCATGCAGCTTCCAGAGACATAGATGCAGTGCAAGGTTATTATATTAAAAATTTTGCCACGCCCACTCTAACGCCCACAAACCGTACAAAACTGTCACGGCCACATTTGAGAAATGTTTTGATATTTTTTTCATTTTTTTTATATTTTGTAAAATTCTACAGATTTGCGAACAACTTTTTGCCACGTCCACTCTATCACCCACAAACCGCCGAAAAAGCGCAAAGTCAGCTTGAGTGTCGCGCATGGTTTGACGCAGCAGGTGGTACGCAGCTTCGCAGTAGTTGAGATTAATTTGGATAATCTTCACTTTCTCGGTGGCCTGGTGCTCATAGGACATCTTCTACTGCCCGCAACATGCTTAGCGTCGGCTTTCCTGGCACTGATGCATAGGAAGCATTTGGCCTCTTGTGTGCAGCTGGCTATCTTATGCCCGGTTTGTCCGCACAAATCCGCACGACAGCAGTCGCTGCGATTTGCAGGGCTCTTGCATCGCACCGCAATGTGGCCGAACTCCAGGCACTTGAAGCACCGCTCTCCGGATTCGCTCTCCTTGACTCTGCAGACTGTCCATCCCACCTTCAGCTTTCCCTTGGCCAGGACCGCTTGCGCCTCGCTACACGGCAGGCCTAATGTTGCCGTTTGGATATCCCTGAAGGAAGGTCGAAGTCTTCTCAGCTTTAATGAGCTTGGGTCAACATTTAACTGATCCGCCAACGCCTTTGAAAGGTCCTCCGCAGCGACTAGTGGGTTCAAGTCGCTAACCGATAGGAACTGCATCCTAGAGTTCTTTGACAGCGCTCGCACAGAAGCAACTCCATCCAACACTGCTTCCAGATCGCTCTTCATCAGCGATGCATTTCTGTCGACATCCCTGTTGAGCTCGAGCAATAGGTTGCCGCTCGTTGTGCAGCGAACCTTGTAGACGCTCATTCACAGCTCCTGCAGTTGACCGTCGCTTCGCCTCGTGCCCAAAGCCAAGACGTCGCTGTAGGTCTTACCTTTCGTTTCCACTATCACTGCGTCGGGTCTCCGCCTCCACCTTCGTCCATGTGTCTGGCTTGCCACAACTCTGGATTCCAGCTTGCTGTGCCGCTGTCTTCGCCTGCCGCTTTGGAGGGCTCGCTCTATTCTCCCTCGGCTTCTTCCTCTGTGGTACTTGGACTGTCCCTGGGCTTCTTGTGTACTGCTTCGGAACCTTCAACGAGTAGGGAACGTCCGTTTGTGCGAAGCTGTCTCTTTTTGGGCTGGGATTGGTTTGCTGCAGTTTAAAAATCAATATATGAACAAAAATAATAAAACGCATGACCAGTCCTTCGAATACCTAATCAAAAACTCGACCAGGCCCAGACACAAAATCCTTTAAATTATCAACAAAATTCTTCCAACTATCAACAAAATCCATTTTCTTCATCTGCTCCGAATCCGGCAACAAAAAGGCAAACGTCTGCAATTTTTCATCTTCATGCCTCGGACGAAGACGAAGACACAGCTCAGTTATAAATATTGTTTTAAGCAATAAACTGCTCCGATGTGTTATAGATACTTGGTCTACAATAAACAAGCCCCACTAAACAAGTTTTTTATATTCATAATTTTTCTGAAAATTATGATATGATATTAGGTACAGGCTTCCTAGAAGACGCCAACGCCAAAATAAATGTTGGCGAAAGAAGAGTAGATTGAAACAACAACAATTTCTTAATGGACTACATACCAGATCGAGAACGTAGCCTAGTAGACAACTTCGACTGTTTGAGTGGTTTACAGCCATCATTATCAACTGATGATGAAGCCTCAAATTATGCAATAGGAAACGAAATAAGAGAATCAAATGAATTCAGGCTTGACCATCTAAGTAAAGAAGAGTCAAATGCCCTTACTAAAATTCTTCACGAATTTAGGGACATACAATTACAGAAAAGGTGAAAATTTGACCTTCACAAGTACCTCACAACCAATCTATAGGATACCTTGTAAGTACCCCCAAGCCTACGAAAATGAAGTCGAGATACAAATCAAAGAAATGATTCAACAAGGCATCGTTCGGAAATCGATCTCACCCTACTGTTCACCTATCTGAAGAGTACCGAAAAAAAGGGATGCTTCCGGTAAAACAAAGCTTAAGTTCGTAATCGAATATTGCAAACTAAACGAAATTACTATTGATGATAAGTACCCAATTCCTGTCATGGATGGAATACTAAATAAGCTCGGTAGGTCTCAATATTTCACTACCATAGATTTAGCTAAAGGTTTTCATCAGATCCAAATGGATGAAAGCTCGATTTTTCCACAAAAAATTGACATTACGAGTACACTCGAATGCCATTTGGACTGAAGAATGCACCTGCAACATTTTAACGTTGTATTAACAATCTTGTAAAGAGGCTGCAACATAAGCAAACGTCTACATTTGTTGAGTTGATATTTCAAACTGAATTTTATTTCTCTAAATCCTGCTTAGGTAGCTAATATGAAATTTACATGTTCTAATCTTATCTCTAACGAGACCAACGCAGTGGCCATTTGTTCCCCAAACATGGGAACGGATTGTGATTTCGGGAATTTTCCACTGCACGAATTCCTTATCTACATGCGATACGACCGCTTGCATCGATTTTTAAGCGGGAGTTCGTGGTACGGCCAGTAGTTGTCTCTCATTTATGTGTTGCCTCCGGATATAAATGACCATTATAATTATGATAATCGTTGTCAACGCTAGAGCCGAGTGTCCGCTGCTGCTCCTGCCATGATCGTGGCTACGGCTGCTGCTATGCCGCGTGGAGCGGTGGTTGTGGTAACTGCTGCTGCCAGCATCTTCGCCTGAATGGATGGACTCGCGATGTCGGCGCTGTTTTTGGCGATGACTTCCACTGCTACTTCCGCCGCCAAACTGGCTGCGGTGCTGCCGATGACCCCTTTCACGGTCACGGTCACGGTCGCGGTCGCGGTCGCGGTCGCGGTCGCGGTTCTCTGTCGCGATCGCGATCGCTACGCTCGTATTTGCTCCGACTGCTGCCGTGGTGGCTGCGGTGTCCATGACAGCTGTCTCGCTTGCTCCGGCTGCCGGAAGTTTTGGATCCGCTCGAGGTGCTTCTACTGTCGTCGCTATTGCTGCTAGAGCTGCTTCCACTGCTGCTCGACGATGACGAGCTGGAGGAGTGGCGTCGTTTGCTTTTGGACTTACGCGACGACTTGTTGGCCTTGTGCAGCGCCTTGTCCGCCGCGCTCAGCATGGTGGCCACCGACTCCGGCATCTGCACCAGATTTGTGGCCGGATTGGGAACGGGCTTCAGCTTTTGTGGACCGCCGCTTGTGCTACTGCTTAGGCTTGCCAGTGGTGCCACAGCAGCGGCCGCCACCATTTGTTGGACAAAGGTCTGCGACTGCTGTTTACCGTCCTTGTTGTCGCTTAAGCGGGTGGTCCGTTCCTTGCGACTGAGTCTTTTGCCATTCGATTGCTGAAGCTTTTCGTCCTTGCGTAGCTGCATTGACTCCGTTATAGATGCCGTTGCAGCTCCAGTTGGTTTTGCTTCGATAACAGGAAGTTGACAGATGTTGTTTAGCGATCTTTTTACTTCCCCATCGCTTGTTTTAACCGTGACTACCCGGACTTTATCATCTTGTCCTTTAGTCGTACTAATGATTCTTCCCATTGGCCATCTTGCAGGGTGAGTGTTCTCATGTTTTATAAGAACCAGCTGTCCCTCCTTCAGATTTGGCTTTACTTGGCGCCCTTTCGTTCGCTGTTGCAATGACACCAGATACTCCTCTTTCCATTTCTTCCAAAAATCACCTCTGATGCGTTGAATAAGCTTCCATCTATCCAAAGAGCCGAAGTTTGCTCCATTATCTGAGTATATGTTCTCACTCTTGCCTCGTCTTGCAAAGAACCGTCGAAGAGCCTCCAGGAATTTGTCTGACGAAAGGTCGCTAACGGCTTTCAGATGTATCGCTTTTGTTGCCATACAAACAAATACGCAAATGTATCCTTTTTACGTTTTTTGACCTCTTCCCTTTGAGCAGCGAATCTTGAACGGTCCGGCGTAGTCGATTCCAGTATTTTGAAACGAGTAATCAGCCGTTACTCGATAAACTGGTAAATTTCCCATCAGTTGACTGGACATCTCTTGCTTGTATCGTATGCATACAACACATTCCCTTAAATATTTCTTTAGGGAATTTTGTATGCCAAATATCCAGAACTCCCTGTGAATATAAGTTCTCATAATGTTAATTCCGCCATGCAGAGTTTCTTTATGAGAATCCTTTACAATTAACCAAGTCAAATGTGACTTGTCCAGTATAATTGGATGTTTTACATTATACGGTATCATTGCGTTTTGTAGTCGTCCACCAACTCGAAGTACGCCATCACTATCCAAAAAAGGATTTTGCGCCTGTAACTTACTCTTTGGGTCTAATAGTCTTTTGTTTTTGAGTAGTCTTTCGCATTCTGCATTGTCTGTAATCGTCTCATCGGCTTCATCTTCCAATTCCCAAAAGCGTTCCAGGTCCTTTAGATTCATTGTTGTAGTGGCACTTATAATTTTTTGCTTTGCTGCTCGAGTTATATTTCCGGACATAATCCATCCGAATTTGGTTTTTTGTCCCAAGATTCCATTCACGGTTCTTATTTTCTCCATCATAATCAGGGGAAATAGATCCACACCTATTACCATGTCAATTCTGTTTGGCTCGTTGAATCGTGGATCTGCTAGCCTGTTACCCTTCCACTCTTTGTTGATATCAATACCAAACTTTTTGCTGGGAAGGGCTCTATGGAGTGTTGGTAAAACCAATGCTTCCGTTGATGCTTTGAAGCTGCTTGGAATTTTTGGTTTGATCGTCAGGTGGACACTATTTTTTGATAATTGAGTAGTCTGGGAGATACCTTCGACCTCTATAGTACTCCTTACTCTGGGAATCCTTAATATTTGTGCTGCTTCCTCTGAAATCAGCGTCTTCTGGGATCCACCGTTAATAAGCGCCATCAACTCGTTGTAACCTCCAGCTTTGTTTTTCACTAAAACAACAGCTGTAGCTAATAGTGTGTCTTGGCCTTGCTTAAGGCTATTGCTGTTGATACTGCGTTTTTTGTGTCTTCATGAAGAAGGCTGTTGTGTCTTTTGGAGCATCGATTGCATGTAATTTCCTTTCTGCATAGCATTATGCTTTCCGAAGCATCTAAAGCACATGCTGGTTTTTTTTCTTTGGTGTTTCTTACCACTGGTGGGGGAAAACAACAGAATTTCTCGAAGGACCAAAATGTTATTCTGTGTTTCTTACCACTGGTAGGGGAAACAACAGAATCCGGCTCGAAGGACCAAAATGTTCACACTATAAACTAATGCGTACACTTAATGAGTTCAATTCGGGTGTTTGAATCTAACTGACTCGCTACTGCGAGGGCATCGCCTTTTATTCATTCTTACATAGGTTCTTATCATCTAATTATATAATGCAGCGCTTGTAAGATGCTGCAGTCTGCGTTGGTCAATGCAGCTGATATTTATCTTAAATCTATGTTTGTGGCCTATGACCGCGCTTGACACTTCGGCAATAGACCACTGCAATCGTATTTATCTGTAGTTGCCACTTATGCTGTCCCGTGACATGTTTATTTCAGCCCTTAAATAGAACATATTTATATTTATTTATTTAACAAATTAAATCTAGCTACGGGGGCCTTCGACTCGAAACTTGTGGGTTTTTACTTATATAATACCATGATTTATAAGTTTATTGAAATAAAAAATTTGTTTATGGATTTTTCACGTGCGCGTTGAAAAGAAGATCTATGGAAAGGCGATAAGCTGGTCGATGGGATTTCGCGATAAGCAAAGCACTCACAATTGGATAGACACAGACGTCCGCAATCGAAGAGAGATAGTCGGTGACTAGAACATATTTATAGTTTGTCTACTTATCATGTCTAAACACATGTTTAGACATATAATATTATATGTATATTCGTGTTCATGTGTGAACATTCTGCCAAAGGGCCAGCAAGGCTAGGCGTATATCTTAAAATTTACAGTTGAAAGGTTAGACTAAATTTATTATATTTTTTACTTTTCGCCCTTAATATCTTAAGATAATATTTTTCTTTTAAGAACAACGATATAAGGACTGTATTCCTTATTATTATAATATAACTTTATACTTTATTTTTGTTTTATCTTCATTGTTAACTTTAATAGTGCTGCAGGTCCATTGCAAAGTTTATTGCTTGCACTCGTTGTCTAAAACCAATTTCCCGTAGGAAATATATTATTAAGATTAGAATGATTATTAAAGCAATAATATATATATACACTGACGAGCAAAACTGTAACACGAGTTGCATATTCTAACTTCAACGGTCAGTATCTTCTCTCCTATTTTATGTACGATAATAATCTTAGTCTTGTTTTGTTGCTACTATATGACTATCGCTTGTGAAAATATGAAACGATTTGATCATTTGGAATAAATAGCCAAAGCAAAATGTAAAAAAAGTCAATTGTTACAGTTATGCACTGGGGTTATATTATATAATATAATATATTAAACAAAAATTTTATTTGCGATTATTTTAATAATGAGTCCACAGCCCTTTTGATTTTTTTTAGCTCCGTTATGCAATTTGGCATACTTTGGGTATAGCATAGCACCATTTCAGGAGGAATAGCGTACCAGACGTCCTTTGATCTTTCCCACAGCTCCATCGTTCGACTTGGAGGGACTGCATATTTTGCCAGTTGGGATTTTACATGGCTCGACAAATTTTCTATGGGATTCATATCAGGAGATTGCGGTGGCCACTTCAGCGACTGAAAATTTTGCTTTTTCATCCAATTTTTTACTAAAATCAAAGTGTGTTTGGGATCATTGTCTTACTGAAATATGCATTTTTTAGCAGCAATACCCATATTTTGAATTACTTTTGGAAGATTTTGTTGCAAAATGCTTAAATACTGTTGCTTCCGCATTATTCCTTCAATTAAGACCAAGGGACCAACTCCGTTTTTGTATATACAGCCCAAAACCAAAGACACTAGAATAATAAGATGCGTAACGCCATACGATTTTTTTGCACACGATTTTTTAGGGCTGGCTCTAGATCTGGCTCCAGGCTCTCTCGAATTTTTGTGCAAGAGCCAGAGAGAGAGCGCTCTAGAGCCAGCAGCTCTCTTGTACGCATACAGCGACAGCCGAGCACTGTATGTGTACACACGTATGCTCATATATTGTAAATTTGACAAAATATGCCCTTCACTTCAGAAGTTTATGGACTTCCAATCTATATTATTTGTACTCTGGCAATGGAGTACAAAGTACTCGTAAGTAAAAAGTAAAAACTCTAATTTTGCATTGCCTTAACATGATAATTATTTAATTACATCATAGAAATAGTAATAGGTGAATAAATGTACATAATACCGAATTATTTTAATAAATTACTTTATATGTCGTTAGAGTATTCAGCTTGCGACGTGGAAAATTTATTTGATCTTAGTGATTCTTAAGTGCGCTGGTCCTGCCTCAAGAATTCAATTTTGCAATACACAGATTGCATATGATGTTTTTTAACTATTTAGTATATTTATTAGTACAAGTTACTAGTAAACAAGTAAAATAATATGCATACTTCTGTAAGTGATCAATTTTCAGTATTTGAAATGCAAATATTATTTTGTTGAATGTTTTTGTTATATTGTAATTTGATATTTGTAAAAACCGCGGAAATTTGGGTGGCTAAAAAAGCGCGCCAAATGTATTCTTTCTTCTTTTAGTTCCTCTAAATTCGTTTGCTTAAAGCTGACAAATACATAGTACAACAATTTAATAAAATGAATTTAAAAAAACGAGCAAATTACATATATCGAAAAGCAATAGTTAGAAAACTAGCTTAGTTGGGGAACATGGAAATATTTTAATGTTTAACATTTATTATTTCAAGTCGACTCGAAGGTTATATAAATATACGACCCCATTCCGTGGGTACCAAAAAATTACATATATTACAGATAATTAATAATAAAAATATTTATATGTAAACGGTAGCTAATTCGAGCGGCGATTTTAACTAAAGAATATTAAAACAACTTCTTAAAAAAAATAATAGTCACGGCATCAATTTTTAAATAATATTTTATTAGCTCATATTACAACGAAATTTACCAAAACATTAATCAAACTCGTTTCTTAGATCAAAATTGATTTCGGACCGAAAATCGTCTTCTAGCACAAGTACGCACACATGCACACTTTTTTGTTTACTGTTTTCACTCACACAAGCAAGTGAATTCTATTTTTAGATTTTTATGCTCTCAATTTTACGCGAGCGGGAAGAGAGCAATTATTGCCGCCACCAAAAAAGTGGCTGCATAGTGCAAAACCAATGTATGGCCGTTACGCATCTTATTATTCTAGTGTCTTTGCCCAAACCATTATTGATTTTCTTGGATAGCAAAAAATAATTCTTGATCTAATTTCCAAGCAGCTCCTACCGAATTTGTTCCGTTATCCGAACATATATTGGCACATTTCCCTCGTTTAGCAATGAATCTTCTGAGGGCAACTAAAAATATGTCAGAAGTTAGATCGCTTACCATTTCTAAATGATTGGCTTTGGTGGCCATACAAACAAATACGGCAACGTATCCTTTAAATGTTTTTTGTCTGCGATTTTTCGAACACTTAACAATATAAGGACCTGCGTTATCTAAACCCGTATTTAAGAATGGAAATGCCATAGTAACTCGATATTTTGGTAAATTTCCCATTATTTGCTTAGCTGTATTTTGTCTATATCTTGCACACTTGACGCATTCTCTTAAATACTTCTTCAACGAATTTCTTAACCCAAACATCCAATACTTTCTTTGAATACAATTACGCATAAGGTTTATTCCTCCATGTAAGGTTTCCTTATGAGCATCTTTAATTATCAAGTATACATATAACATATATCTAAAATAATTGGATGTTTGTTTAAGTTCGAATTCTACATCGGAGTTTTGCAGTCTTCCTACTACTCTGAGTAGTCCATCCTTATCCAATATTCTGTTAGTCGTACTGATTTCTTTGTTGTTTTGCAAACACTTTATCTGTTGACTGAATTGAAGTTTTTGTTGCTTTTTTATGACTACCCTTTCAGCTAACTTTAATTCTTTTACCTGAAGGAAGGAAGGATACGATTAATTTTGTGTTTTTATTTTAATAAATCTGATTGTGTAGGCTATAATACGTATTAGTTTTTGAAAGCAGGGAAAACTCTCCAACAATTTGCAAAATATTGTCGTTTCCTCTTTCAAATGCTGCCGAGGCCAATGCGCCTTTGCATCAGAAAGCCATTTTGGACTTTTCCACCAAAGATCACAGTGTGTCAATTGTTTTGAATCAATTCCCCTAGATGCTAAATCAGCTGGATTTTCTTTTGACCTTACATGATTCCATTCAGTGTTGGATAGTTTTCGAATGTCATCTGTTCTTCGTCTCATAAATTTAACCTTACTTTTGACACTCTTGATTCATGCTAAAGTGATAGTGAAAACACTCCAAGCATAAATTTCTACCTTACTGACTCCTTTATTCTTTGGAGCGGCACACAGTTCTAGTTTAGGGATAGTTTTTTTATTTTTTATAGGATTGACTCTACTTCTGCTAGCTATTATAGTTACAGCATCTCCTACTTTAGCATACACTACTGCAGCATATGCTTTTTCTGAGGTATCAGAAAATCCATGTAGCTGAATACTTAAGCCATTTCTAGAATTAATCAATCTTTGGATTTGAATATTTTCTAAATATAATAATATTTTCTTTATATGCTTCCCAGTATTTCAAATCTTCTGCTGCTAATTCCTGATCCCATTTACTTTTGCTTATCCAAAGTTTTTGAATGAAAAGCTTTCCTAAAATAGTCACGGGAGCCAACCATCCTAAGGGATCATATATTTTAGATAATATCGATAGTACTATCCTTTTGTTTGTCAACTTAACAACTTAACTTAAATAAATCTTTTTGTGGTTCCCATTGAAGTCCAAGAGTTTTAACATTAACATCACATACTAAGAACCTTGTTATCTCCAGTATCTTCTACTGTTGATATTATTTCTGAATTATTAGATATCCATTTTCCTAAATTTTGTCCTACCATTTGTAATTCGTTTGAAATTAGTTGGACAACATATTTGGCGTCTTGTACAGAATCGGCTCCAGTCATTAGGTCGTCCATGTAAATATCGTTCCTTATTATTTCACTTATATTTTTATTTTGACATTTATCTGCTATGTCCATTAGAACCCTAAGTAATAATTAAGTAATAATTATATTTTTTATTTTTTCTTCTGGAGAATTTCTCTATAAAATATATTGATTTTTTTGGTCATTTTCATTTATTTTATTCTGACGGTACATTTATTCAATGTCCACAGAAACAACAAATTCCCATTTCTTCAACTTAACAATGTCAAAAATATCTTTTTGAACTGGTGGACCAACCCACATTGTATCGTTCAAACTTTTATTATTTGAAGTTTTTGCTGAAGCATCAAAAACTACTCTCAGCTTGGTCGTCAGACTTGAATCTCTGATAACAGCCTGGTGTGGTAAAAAATACTTACCATCATTAGTTACTTTAACCTACTTTAGCCTTAAGTTTTTTATTATATTTTAATTTCTTCTCCAAATTTATAAAACGTGCCATTGCTTTCTTCTTGGAATCTCCTAAGGTGACATCTTGTTTAAGTGGGATAGACACAAAGTATCGCCCATCTGCGTCTTTTGTTGTGGTTTTAATGAAATTGTCTTCGCATAATTCCGATTCGATGTCATTTTTTTCGTATTCCTCAACTTCCCAATAGCGATCTAAATCTTTTAGTTCTATCGTTGTAGCTACAATAGTTTCCTTTCCTTTGCATTTTTTACATCCAGAAACTATCCACCCGAAATCAGTTTTTTGACCAAGGAGACCGTCTATTTTAATAACTCCATTCTGCAGAATGTGAATCAGGATCGGCTAATTTAAAGCTCTTCCATTTTTTCTGATCAACATTAATTGTGCTGACTGGAAGCGCTTTCATGAGTTTTGGAAGAATGAGTGCTTCAATTTCCAAATTTTTTGGAGAATTTTTTATTGAAATTATTGCTTTGTGCTTGGAGATGCACGTTCCCGCGGAAGATACTCCACCTTTTTCCGTATGTGAACGAAATTTTTTCAATTTTAGAATCTGTGCAGACTCTTCTGAAATGATTGTGCTTTGAGAACCGCTATCAATCAAAGCTCTTAATTTTTGAAAACCTCCATTTCCTGACTTCACTTGAATCAAAGTCGTGGCTAACAATGCTTGCCCTGTTGTCCTACACGTATTCACTTTTTCTGGATTATTACCTGTAAGGTGAAGTAGCGTGTGGTGAGGTTTTCGACAAATCGAACAGAGCTGCTCGCTTGTACATTTTTTATTAAACAGATGCTTCAGACATCTTAGGCAAATCCTTTTTTTCCAGTCATACCGTTCTGCTGGATTCATTATTTTTAATTTATGGCATTGAATTAAATAATGCCCCGGTAGTTTACAATATACACAATTGTCACTATAATTTTTCAGAATGTTTGTGTTAATAATTTTCTTTACACGGTTAACTTCTTGTGAAAATGAAGATATTGAATTGAGCCTTTGCTCTAAAAAGTCCATAACATCAGAGAGTGCCTTTATTTCTTTTGTTTTTTTGACATGGCTTTCAAATAAGTTGAGCGACTCTTTATGAAATTTTCGAAGAATTATGTGAGCAAAAATTGCATCCACATTTTCCGATAATTGTGCCTTTAATTTTATGATATAAATAGACTCATTAATAGTGTCAATAAATGTTTTTATTTGTTTATTGGATTCCAAATTTAAAGTTGGCATATCCATAAGCCTATTCATATGTTCAGAGAAAATTTGCCTTTTATTCTCATACCGGTTAAAAATTCCCAGGTGGCTTCATAATTTTCCCCAGAGCCAAGCAATAAATGAGTTACCACATTCCTGGCTTCTCCTTTTAATGCTGATTTGAGGTAATTAAAATTGAGAGAAGGACTGATATCCTCTCTCGTAGTTCTGTGAACTTGAGTTTTGTGAAGAGCACATTTAAAAGATCCCATTCTTTGGAATCACCAAAGAAAGTGGGTATTTGAATTTTAGGCAGGGTTGGTAACTCCTGTGCCCTAACAACCGTCGACATTTCAGCTTTCTTAGCTGTTCCTTTGAGTCGACTTTTTATTGCTGTTAAAATATTTTGCTTGTCAAACTCAAGTTCACTAATTTCATTCTCAAATATCGAACTTTCAAATTAAATATGGTTAAATATTTTATTTTAAAGAAATTATATTTTGTGTTTTCTTATTTGAAGGAAATCTAGACTATTGTCTATTAGTTTTGACGTCTCTTCTAATTATATTCTAAATTGCCCAACATTTCTATTGCCTGCTCTACTTTCGACGCGTCACTCGCATACCCTGCGACATACCCTGTGTCTCCTGAATACCATTTTTTTCAGAATTTGCTTTAGGGACTGGGTTATCTACGGATCTACCTTTATTCTTTTCACATTTTATTTTTATCTGTGTCAACGCCATCATTATTATATCATACTGCTTGGTGTTAAAATAATCACGATCGACAATGCCGATCTTTAATAAATTGGTATGATTAGCAACAAATAATTTTTGCAGTACCTCTAATTTAAAAACTTCTTTCTCACTTAAAGTTGGTTTTATTTCCAACTTTCTTATTTCCAAAATAATTTCGGACTGTTTTTTTAGACACTCTATCGTTTTTTCTGACATCATAGTGATCTTTTTTTTTTTATAATATTAAAGTAAAATTAAAAAAAAAATGTTAGCTTTTCTTTTAGCGATGGCGATGGTTTACTATCCACTGATGATGAAGCCTCAAATTATGCAATAGGAAACGAAATAAGAGAATCAAATGAATTCAGGCTTGACCATCTAAGTAAAGAAGAGTCAAATGCCCTGAATTTTTCACGAATTTAGGGACATACAATTACAGAAAAGGTGAAAATTTGACCTTCACAAGTACTTCACAACCAATCTATAGGATACCTTGTAAGTACCCCCAAGCCTACGAAAATGAAGTCGAGGTACAAATCAAAGAAATGATTCAACAAGGCATCGTTCGGAAATCGATCTCACCCTACTATTCACCTATCTGAAGAGTACCGAAAAAAAGGGATGCTTCCGGTAAAACGAAGCTTAAGTTCGTAATCGAATATTGCAAACTAAACGAAATTACTATTGATGATAAGTACCCAATTCCTGTCATGGATGGAATACTAAATAAGCTCGGTAGGTCTCAATATTTCACTACCATAGATTTAGCTAAAGGTTTTCATCAGATCCAAATGGATGAAAGCTCGATTCAAAAAACTGCTTTTTCCACAAAAAATGGACATTACGAGTACACTCGAATGCCATTTGGACTGAAGAATGCACCTGCAACATTTCAACGTTGTATTAACAATCTTGTAACGAGGCTGCAACATAAGCAAACGTCTACATTTGTTGAGTTGATATTTCAAACTGAATTTTATTTCTCTAAATCCTGCTTAGGTAGCTAATATGAAATTTACATGTTCTAATCCTATCTCTAACTAGACCAACGCAGTGACCATTTGTTCCCCAAACATGGGTGCGGGAATTTTCCACTGATATGACCGCTTGCATCGTTGTTTAAGCGATTAACCCACGCAGGAGTTCGTGGTATTTTTATCTCTAACGCTCAAGCGTTGTTTATTTTTAAATATAGGCACCCATGTTTGACAATACATGTGCTGCAGCGGTTCAATCGTTTTACGTACAATATATATGTATATGACGGAGACTCAGTGCCTGAGGCTTGGGTGTCTTCTTCTTCGCTTTCCATATTGATGGACACAGCAAGTCGCCTGCGTGTTGCTTTTGCGATCGTTGTCACTCGTCTGACTACTTGAGCATCACTCTCTCATTCCTTCTTTTCTATTTCACCACTTTGTCTAATTTATTTCATCATCCTTTGTTAGGTACTACGAAACTCATCAAAGCAACACCAGGCGCCATGCTCATTTGAGTGTAACTCTAAATGATGCCCTCTCAATATCGGAAGTCTCTCTTAGTTTAATGAAACGTTATCTCGCTTTTTATTCTTAACATATCTTATTAACATAACATAATATAACATAACATAATTCCATTTATATTCAAAATAATACGTTAGATCAATTTAATTCTCCGACACGGCCTTCCTGACATGAACACGTCCTCGTGTGTTGTGTCTTATTACATAATCTTTATTTAACATAACATTTTCCTTCTTTAACCATTTTTTTCAGTTCATAACTTAACATCATAATTCATCAATTTTCATTTAAATTTTCTCAAAACAGATCGGCATCCCTTGCCTTGCTCAAACTCTTTTGGTTTAATTTTTTTTTTTTTTTCTTTCAAGTCAGTCTTTGGCCACACCCACCATTACTCTCACTCTTTACATTTCTATCACTTCACACTCTCAGGCTCTTGCTGCACTCCTTGCAACGCTCTCACGCATCAGCATGCGTCATGGTCCCCCACATAGCTCCCGCCATTGTGAATGATTTAACCAGAGTCTATGGTGTCTACGAGTGCCTCAGTGCATAGGATTTTAATATTTCTGGAAGTTTAGTTTTGTCTGTCTGACTCAGATTACTATCCTTACTTATCGAATCCATGTAACTTATATTGACAGTATTAATTTTATACAAAACAAATTCGTTGGCACTTATTGTCACACCAAAACCTTGACCAAGAATCTCACGGCCAATCAACACATCGTTCTTTAAATATTTGTCTATAACTACGTGAAACAGAATTTCTAAAGAAAAATTACAAATCTTTACGGTTGCTAGTATTTGCATTGTGCATGTCACAGAGCCTTCACCTATACCAGTTATAATTACAGTATTATTCGTTATTTTTCCCATGAACTTATCTGCTAATTTTTCTTTCAATAGGCAACACTCAGCACCCGAATCAAAAAAGTATGGAACGGGCTCACCCATTTGGTACAAATTCCCTCTTGGATCGACGACGGCACACATATCTACTCGTTTCTCAGCCTTGCTTGAGGATGATGTGCAGTTTGTTGCAATGTGGCCCAGCTGTCCACACTTGTAGCACTTTATAGTTGACATGTCCCTCTTTAGTGTGGAGTTGCTGTGTGTAGAGTTGCCTTTAGATACTTTCGTCTCTTCAGCTCTGCTCCGGCACTCTGCGATCTTATGGCCAGGTTTCAAGTCAGTCTTTGGCCACACCCACCATTACTCTCACTCTTTACATTTCTATCACTTCACACTCTCAGGCTCTTGCTGCACTCCTTGCAACGCTCTCACGCATCAGCATGCGTCATGGTCCCCCACATAGCTCCCGCCATTGTGAATGATTTAACCAGAGTCTATGGTGTCTACGAGTGCCTCAGTCGGCGATCTCTCACATTGGTCTGCGTCTACCTCAACAGGCATTGGCATTGGTCGTCTACATTATGTTGTATAATTTTAGCTTTAACTTCATCAAATCTTTGCTTATCATATTCAGCATTTTTCTTTATGTTTTGCAAGGCTATGTCCCTAGCACCTTTTACATCAATCATTTGATCTTCTATTAATGGCATCATGCCCATTGGTCTAGCTTCCTTACCAATTAATAGTTCCAAATGACTAATTTTTGTTACCCGATTAGCAATTAATAGCCAACTGTACTTCTTTTAAAGCTTCCTGCCAAGATCTCTTACTCGTCTCTACAGCCGTTAGCATAGCCTTCAAAGTGATTATTACGCGCTCAACCTGACCGTTTGCGCGACTAGCACCTGTTGCAATTAAATGTAAATCAATTTTTTGTAACGAACAAAACTGTTTAAAGTCATTACTGGTAAAAGTACGGCCCTGATCAGCTATTAAGCGACTTGGTACACCAAATATGCACACAGCAGATTTTAATGCCTCAATGCAGCTGTTAGTGTCAAGGCTTAATGCATGATGCAAATAAACATACTTAGTGAAAGCGTCTATCTGCACTATCACATATTCTTTGATGTCATTTTTACCACTTAACTTGCCACTGATATCTATATGCACTGTATGCCAAGGTATGGAGACCTCAGGTATAGAATGCAATTCTATTTGGAGTTTGCCCGAAGTTGACTTTGACAACTTACAGGTAATACAATTCTCTACAAATTTTCGTACATACTTAGACATATTTTAAAACCAATACTGCGTGTACACCTTATCCAAGGTTTTGTCCCAGCCCAGATGCATGATGGCTTCATGCACATGGTTTATTACGGACCACCTGAATGCTCTCGGTATTACTGGTAGGCACCTATTTCGGTCATTTCTTTGTATCTTTTTATATAGTAATCGCGCCCTTAGCTAATACGTCTTTGCGAGTTCATGTTGCAATTCGTTATTTTGCAGTTTTGTGACTAGTTCAGAAATTTCAGCATCTCTATGCTGCTCCGCGAGCAACCAGTTATCAGTAAGGTCAGCCAAATTAACTCGAACTTCAGTTACCTTTGTGACATTAGAAAATTTATCAACGGGTAGTGGGTTTCGAGAGAGAAAATCAACATGCGCCATATTCTGTCCTTTTCTATACTCAATCTCAAACTCATATGACTGTAAATATGACCACCCACGATGAACTCTTGGTGACAAATCTACCTTATGGCGTGTAGCTTTAAGCGAGTTGCAGTCTGTATAAACCACAAATGGGCGGCCATGTAGATACCGGCGAAAATGCATTACTGCATTGTATACAGCCAGTGTTTCCAGCACATAAGAGTGGTATCTTGATTCTACACCTGTAGTGCTCTTGCTATAATACTCTATGAATCTCGGCTTACCCTCAATCTTATGCATCAATATGGCACCATAGCCTTCTGCACTAGCATCAGTGTGCAGTTCAACTGGGTACAGTGGGTCATAGATAATTAGCACAGAATCACTAACTAAGGTTGATATTATCTCTTGACGCACCTGCTCATGTTTGTCATGGCATTCAAATTGGTTGTTTTTTGATGTAAGTATAATGGCTTCATTAGCTCCGAAAAGCGAGGGACAAATTGTCGAAAATAGGAAGATAAACCAATAAACCCTCTCAATTGAGTAACTGTTTGTGGCGGCGGCAATGCAGCCAATGCTTAAATTTTATGCGGATTTGGCCTTATTTCGCCATTATCAATTTTGTTGCCAAGATACCCCTTGTACCGCTTGTCTTTAAAAATGAGCACTTGCTCATGCTAAATGAAAATCCCGCACTAGATAACTTCTGCAGCACGTATTTAAGTCTAACAAAAGCCTCCTCCTTTGTGCTAGCTACGATTAAAACATCATCTATATAAAAAACGGCATATGAGTATGCCACCTCACCTAAAGCTTGCATTATAGGACGCTGAAATACAGATGATGCGTTCTTTAAACCAAACGGCATGGCAACAAATTCATATTGCTTTCTGTTGTGACAAAGGCTGTGTGCTCTATCGATTCAGATTTTATTGGTATCTGATAAAAACCGCTAGCCATATCGAGGCTTGTAAAATATTTGCTACCACATAATCTGATATCAAGGGCTCGCAAATGGAGAGCAGCTTAGGCGTATAACATTGGAGGCTAAAAGTTCCTGAATCCTGCTTCTCACTACCAATATTTCCTCATTGCTCTGTCTATACGGGCGCCTCGTTACAGTTTTATTGGCATAAATTAGTCGGATATCAAACTCACCTGTGGTGACTCGGCTATTTGGTATACCATTTATAAATTTTTGTGCATAGGATTTTAATATTTCTGGAAGTTTAGTTTTGTCTGTCTGACTCAGATTACTATCCTTACTTATCGAATCCATGTAACTTATATTGACAGTATTAATTTTATACAAAACAAATTCGTTGGCACTTATTGTCACACCAAAACCTTGACCAAGAATCTCACGGCCAATCAACACATCGTTCTTTAAATATTTGTCTATAACCACGTGAAACAGAATTTCTAAAGAAAAATTACAAATCTTTACGGTTGCTAGTATTTGCATTGTGCATGTCACAGAGCCTTCACCTATACCAGTTATAATTACAGTATTATTCGTTATTTTTCCCATGAACTTATCTGCTAATTTTTCTTTCAATAGGCAACACTCAGCACCCGAATCAAAAAAGTATGGAACGGGCTCACCCATTTGGTACAAATTCCCTCTTGGATCGACGACGGCACACATATCTACTCGTTTCTCAGCCTTGCTTGAGGATGATGTGCAGTTTGTTGCAATGTGGCCCAGCTGTCCACACTTGTAGCACTTTATAGTTGACATGTCCCTCTTTAGTGTGGAGTTGCTGTGTGTAGAGTTGCCTTTAGATACTTTCGTCTCTTCAGCTCTGCTCCGGCACTCTGCGATCTTATGGCCAGGTTTGCCACAGTAGTGACACTTCAGGCGAGATGAGAATTTCTGCTTCTTACGTTCTGGGCCACTAGTACAGTAGGGCGACTTTTGGTCATTGCGCTTGCCAAAAGCATAGGCACGCAGTTGTTGCTCCAATTCGCCTCGTGTCTGGATATTTGTCGTGAAATACAAACGCTGCAGACGGTGCTCAATTTGAGCGGCATGTGCCAGTACTACCGATACCGCAATCTCTTCGTGGCTCATTTCTTTCCACTTCGAGAGCAATGCCGTTACTTGTCTGCTCGCATACACAGACAAACACTCATTCGGCCTTGGGCCACTGTTGTACAAAATAGCTGCCGGCGTCTCTACACTATCGTATCGCTGAGTAAACAACTCTCTGAATTCTGGCCATTTTATTCCACTGTAGCAGATCTGGGATAACCACTGTGATGCTCATCCTTCTAATGAGTTGCTTAGAGCCATTACCAAAGCGCTTCCTTCCAACATATTTTCTGCCATAATTATGTCGACAGTTTTACACCATGCAGCTGCATCTGCATTTGCAGTGTCTGGGTTTAACTTAGGTAGCGTCACTTTGCTCGGTTGCGTCTTCGTTTTGGAAGTCTGCATCGACTTAATTAATGCCATAAAATTTTGTTTTGAGATTCCAATAATGCACGCCACTGATTGCTCGAGAGGTCTTGGCAGTAGGACGATCCCACTTCTGATGACGGAGACTCAGTGCCTGAGGCTTGGTTGTGTTCTTCTTCGCTTTCCACAGCAAGTCGCCTGCGTGTTGCTTCTGCGATCGTTGTCTCTCGTCTGACTACTTGACCATCACTCTCTCACTCCTTCTTTTCTATTTCACCACTTTGTCTAATTTATTTCATCATCCTTTGTTAGGTACTACGAAACTCAGCAAAGCAACACCAGGCGCCATGCTCATTTGAGTATAACTCTAAATGATGCCCTCTCAATAACGGAAGTCTCTCTTAGTTTAATGAAACGTTATCTCGCTTTTTATTCTTAACATATCTTATTAACATAACATAATATAACATAACATAATTCCATTTATATTCAAAATAATACGTTAGATCAATTTAATTCTCCGACATATATGTTTAAGTTATGTAATTCCTATTGTCCAGGGATCCTCTTAGTGGATGGCCTCGGCAGATAGGGCGTACGCAGATGATTAGTCCCGTGTTCCTAGAGTTGTCTAGGAGGGAGTCTTTTAACGTAGATTACGGTGGAGGGCGTGACTTTGCCCCCTTTGCTAGGCACTGGCCTTCTGGCTCAGTGTGAATAATTTATATCAAATGAAATATGTTTTTATGGCAAGTTGTCGGAGTTGCTTGTTCTTTATTTCTAAAGAGCTCGCTTAAGACTGAATACAGAGGAATGGAAGATAAAGAATAAGCCCGAGCTCCAATGCATCACGCTATAGCTTCCATATGGATCTACTTAGTTGCTAGGGTATTGGTTCTTAACTACCCCGCTTCTAAGCTCTATGAGCGTCCTCGGTCATACCCATCCTTCCATTCGCTTGTTGTATCTCAGCGGTGGCTCGCTGTTTCCTTAATGCCAGATAAAGGACGAGTGAGCCAACCAGGGAAACATTCAGCAACGCCCCAACCACGAACCAAAGCTTAGGAGAGCCTGCGGCGTAGACCTCGTCTTTGAAGTCCTGGATGATGCGCAGGTTGTTGTTGTTCATTCGATGCAATAACGGTATGCTCAGCGGAGGCTCGCTTTTTCCTTAATGCCACATAAAGGACGAGTAAGCCAATCAGGGAAACATTCAGCAACGCCCCAACCACGAACCAAGGCTTAGGAGAGCCTGCGTCGTCGACCTCGCCTTTGAAGTCCTGGATGATGCGCAAGTTTTTGTTGTTCATTCGATGCAATAACGGTATGCTAAGCACTGGGTCATTGCCGACAATGTTCAATAGCGGTGACCTTACAACGCCTGGCTGCTTGTCCAACGTCTTTCGCCAGTTCACGAGCCCGTTAATGAAGGCCGATCGTTCGAAGGTCACAATGTGTGTTCCTTTCACGAGCATCTCTGAGCCGCCGTCCGTGCTATCGCGAGCTGTAGCTTCGTTAATGATCATCTATGAGCGCTATTTTTCTAAGGTGGCTGGGCTGCGGGTGGCATCGGGCCGTTTCGCGGCTGGATCGTTCACAGAAAGTGCTGTGGGTGGTCCCAATGCATTCCGTGACGGCCCAAGTATCCGCTTCGCACTCCGCCAGCGTGTCCTCGTCCAACCGTAGATACCGGGTAGACGGAGATTTTCGGCACCTGAATCTAACTCTGGGATAAGTATTAAGACATGAATTATATCTTCGGACAAACCAACACTAATTTTTGCGGCTGCTAATAAGCTGACTACCGAAATATCTTGTTTAATAATTGACTTCAAATGGGCTTGATCGAGGATTGTGGGATTTATTATATTATTTTTATTATTTATTAGCCATAGCTATCGTGAGTATTAAGTTTTGAACCTCTGTTGTCAATAATCTGTTTCTTGTTAGGAGTGTCTCATATAGGTGTGGAGTATCAATCAAATCGTTTTTTCGGTCTTTAATAATTTTATTTATAAGGTCTGTTAGTCTATTTATTTGTTTCTGGGTTTCTTATCTAATCATGGTTGAGGGAACCAATTTGAGGTTGTCCTTATGGACCACTCTCCCCTTAATAAGAACAGACGTTCCTAGGTCTGACTGCACTTTCTATTCAGTGCATAGTGGGGTTAATTTGTTTCCTAACCTCCTATTGTTTTTTTCAAACACTTCCTCTCCTACCTAAAAAACAGGGGTTTGCCTAGCTGGGTTGCATCGTTCAATTTTATTCTGCGGGGCCTTTTCTAACCTTTGCTTAATGTTCAAGGATCGCTCGTCAGCCCCGGCATGAAGAATCTAGATAGGTTTCTCCTGAGTGACCGCGTGTATGATCCTATTGTACTCTATCGTTGCCCTCAAGATCAACTCTACAGTATCGCTGATTTTCTTGTCTATCTTAAAACACCTAACGATTTCTGTTAAAGTACTATGGAATCGTTTCACCTGACCATTTGATAAGCTATGTAGTGGAGCCGCGTTCACGATTTCAATTTGATAGCTGTTTCTTAGTATAGAGGTGATGGTCTCAAAGTTGAATGCGGCTTCATTGTCGCAATATATTCTTCTGATTTTTTGGAACAAGTTTACGAGTTGAAGCAAGGGCCCTATGACGTCCACTATCGTTCTAGATTGCACTGGTAATACCAATGCGAATTTAGAGAATTTGTCGATACACGTTAGGAATTGTTTCCTATCGGTCGAAAAAATGTCGATGTGTGTAACTGGGTATGGGCGTTTCCCCGAGTTCTTGTCTTTTTGGGTGCCTGTCATACTTTGCCTTGGTGCGGACTCTGCAACTTGCGACAACTTCATGGTTAAGCTGCTCATTTTGGGGAAGTAATAATAACGTAGGATTTGTTTGACATTCTCCTGAGCTGCTCTATGCGAGCGATTGTGCTTTGCGGTGATAATTTCCAATTGCTCGTATCTATTGGTTACATAAATCACAACCTTTTTGCAATACCGAAACTGTGAAGACGGGAATTGAGCAACTAGGTCATGCTGGAAGCTTGCCAGAGTGTGTAGGTCGCATTAACATTAGCAGGTTAGCATTAACTACTTCTGCTAACGACCTGCTTAAGCATTTCTAGAATAGTGCTCCTGTCGGAGAAATTGATCAAGTGGCGGGTCTTGCTACGAAACAACACTAAGCTTCTTCTAGCACGATCTGATTTCTGAAGCAGTTTAATGGTTGCTCTGTCGCCTCGACCGTGTAGCTCAGCGAAAGCTCGCTGTGAACAGTCGCAGAGTCAGACTGAGGCAAACTCTGTAAGGCATTAATATTTTGCCTGGAAAGAGCGTCCGCCACCTGATTTTCTTTCCGTTATGCCCGTCATCATACGCTTTCCATCTTTTTATCTTCGGGTTTGGGTTGCGATCAGATACCACCAATGCTAAAGACTGGTGGTCTGTGTAAATATTGATATCGCGAGTGCCGTACAGATAGTGGTGCAACTTGGCCAACAATTCTCTTTCGTTTGTGGCATAGTGTGACTCGCTTTCCTTTGGGGTCCTAGAAATCATTGTGATCGGTCTCTTGTCTTGCGATAGGACTGCGCCGATACTGTTCGCGGAAGCATCCGTTGTTAGGTCGAACGGCTTCCTGAAGCCACGGTATCTGAGGACCACATCTTCGGAAGCCAAGACATTTCTCAAACTCTCGAATGCGTCCCTCTGCACGCTATCGAAGTCAATGGAAGTTTTCCTAGACATGTGTTTGCTGATAGCGCCATTTTCTCCTTTCAGCAAGTTTGTCAAAGGCCTCGCGATTGCAGCAAAGTCTTTTACGAAACATCTGTAGTAACTGGCTAGGCCTAAAATGATCTAGGCTCAAACAGATTCGTCGGCTCTGGCCTTTACCTTCTCTGGGTCGATTTTTGCACCGCCATTCGTTACAATAAGCCCAAGGTATTCCACACTTTGCTTAAAGAAATGGATCTTTTCACTGGACACCTATATGTTGGCATCACTTATGCTTTTTAAAACCCAATCAATATGTTACATGGTCTTTTTTATTTTCCAAAAAAAATGACGTCGTCTACGTAAACATAGCACGATTTGCCAATTTGTTCCCGCAGGACGTCATTGATCGCTCTCTGGAAGATGCTTCCATCATTCTTCAAGCCGAACGGTAGTCGACAAAATTCATATTTTCCGCCATTTGCCGTGAAGGCGGTTTTCTCTCGGTCATGCTCTGCCAAATATATTTGGTGGTATCCCGATTTTAGATCCAGCTTTGTAAAATATTTAGCTTTACCTAAATTTGGAATTGGGTACTTGTCAGCAATGGTTTTCTTGTTCAGTTTTTTAAAGTCTGTAACCAATCGCTTATTTTTATTTCCCAGATCATCATGGCCCTTTTTGTCAACAACCCATGTTGGGTTATTGTAAGGCGATCTTGACACTCTGATAATGCCCTTCTCTAGCAAATCTGCTATTTCCCGTTTCACGAACTCATTTACACCCATGGAATGGGGGTACGGCTTGTCATCAGTTGTGCGAATCGTGGCAACAACGGATGTGTTATATGGCAGGGCCTCATTAGACGCTGAAATTGCCTTAGATCTGTTCGTGATCATTTTTCGAAATTCGCTTTTCACAGGTTCCGGCACAGTAATGTCATTCACATTAGTGAAATTTACATTGCCGCAATTATGAGCTACAGCAACTCTTCAGAAACAGCTCCATAATTGATTGTGCCGTTTTCTATGTCCAGCTTTGCTCCAACTTGAGCTAAGAAATCGAAGTCAATAATGCCGTCGAAGGGTGCTGAGGTGTTAAAAAGAAAAAAATCCGCTGTCCTTTTAATTCTGTTAGAACCATGAATGGAACTAACAGTGAAAGGTGTGTCGACCGGCACCACATGCTTAAGCTCCCTTACGGGCCTAATGTAGTTTTTCGCCGCTCCCGTGTCTATTAGGATTTTTAATGGCCTCCCCTGCACCTGTCGTTAAACTAACGGCAGCCGGGAGCGTTCCCTAAAAAATTCACCTGATCATAATCATCGGATTCGTTTTCTATTTCGGCGACGGCCGCTGCGGCCGCTTGATTATACTTGCTGTCATTATCGTCGTCAGCGCGTTGCATGGTATTCTGTACTCTCTGAAGTCTTTGGTCCGTCATGCGTGCAGATCCAAGCCTTTTTTGGCCTCGCATATTTTCGACCCTGCCACTGGCGGGCAAACCTCTTCCGAAGGCGGTGGGTTGCCTGTGCTGAGTCATAGTGGAGCCCAACTCCATGGGTTCAGGCAATTGGTTAGGGCCATCGTCCCTGTTATGGGCCTCAGTATTTTGTTGGGGCCTGTTATAAAAATGAGGGTTTTTCACATGGCCATCCTCGGCCCTGTTACTTCTTCCCTGATTTTCTTGCGAACGACCTTCGTTCTTTCTTTGCCCAGAGGCGAATGCCTTTTCTTCCACAGCCTTTGCATATGTGGCAGCAATTCCTTGGGCTGAACACTAATGACCTCAAAGGCTTTCTGAGACCCGATATGAATGCATGTAGGGCATCGTCTCTAACCTCAGTATTAAATAGGGCAGCACTGTCCGGCTCGTGTGTCATGATGATTTTATTCGTCACCAATGTCAACCGTTTTTCTACCTCATCGTAATACTGCATCAGGGTAAGCTCTCCTTGCCTAACAGTCTCTAATCCCTGTCGAAGGATGCGCAATGTGATTGGACCGAAATTCAGCACAGTATTGTGGGATACTAGTAGCGCTTTCGCTACCCCAATAATTTTATTCCTAATAATTGTGACAGCTTGGTAGTGGGACTCGCTGCCCTGGTACGGCTTAAAAATTTCATATGCGTCGACGGCTGATTGCCGCCATGCCACATAATCATCTTGATCACCAGGCACGGACTTTACTATGTCCAGCTTCACTTCGCACCTAATGCTCGGATATATAGTGATCCTTTGATATGCCTCAACCTGCGGTGTTTCCACCTGCAGGTCTTGCACTTTTTGCCTGACCTCATTTAACTGGGCCTGAATCGTCTCCATCAGCCTCGCCTCCTGCTGCGCTAGGGCCTGGCTAACTGCTCCTGCTATGATTGCCTGCAACTGAGTAGCGTCCATTTCCGTACTTCTGTTCGTTGTCGGGCGAAAACCTGGTGCTTCTAAATCCCAATCGTCTTTCCTCACTTGCCCAACTCATTTACCGAATGATTGGCATTTCACACAAATATTTTTTCCGAGCACCGCTGACCGGCTTTCGCAAGGCGGCGATATTTATGCGCGCTTTTTTTTTTTTTAAGGCTGTATTTTTATTTGGGTTTCAAAAGAAATCGTTCAGTCAACTCCACTGAACTTAACCTAATGTGCTTATAAAAAGTATATGAGACCAAGTGGTTTCTTAATTTAGTACAGAGGGAAAGATTTATCTAGTTATTAATTACTTAACTTATATTATCCTCCGGGTGGGGAGATCGCTGGGGTGTACCCTCTTCAGCCTTCGGAGGGAGATGGGATTAACAAGCATATTTGCCAGTCGGTTCGGGTGGACTACAAGCCTGTCGGCATAACGGCTGCTATGAAAATTGATCTGATCCCCAAGAAGGGTAGCTTTCAGATCTGTTTCGATTACCTTGTTCGTCACGTACCAGGGGAGCCCAGATGCGTGACGTGCAGCTCTCGACTGGACCACTCGGAGCCTATTGAGCTGGGATTTGGCGGCAGTTCCCCACACCTGGATGGCATAACTCCACGTTGGAGCTGGTATGGCTTTGATTAAAAGAGCCTTAGAGCTCATTTGTAGCTTGCTAGAGTGCAAGAGCCAGTCGAGCTTTTTTAGCTTCGCCAGGGACTTGAATTTGACCGACGTGATGTGGGCCCTCCAGGCCAGTCTCCGATCCAGATGTACTCCTAGGTAGCAGTACGATGTGACATTGATGATGGGGTTTCCATCGAAGGTCAGACCTGTGCAAGTTCCGGGCCGCAGGGAAAAAGTTACACAGGCTGACTTTGAGGAGTTAATGGCCACATTCCATTTGGCAGTCCATTCTTCAATTGCATGCAGCCATTCCTGGACTGCATTGGAGGCAGTTTGCAGTGAAGAATGAGACGCCAACATGGCGGTGTCATCGGCGTAAGTGGCCAGGAGCAGCTGAGCCGGGGAAATGCGCGCTAGAAATACAAGACGATGAAAATTTTTTGTTTCTATTTATTCTTTTAGGCAGTATAACTCACAGTAACCTGGGGTATGCAATACAATTTTTTGTGAAAGTATGCAACGGGAAACGACACTCCCTAAAAGCATGCAAAAAAGATTTTTCTTTGCTGGTGCGCAATGAAGTTGTTCGCTTTATTTATTCAACAACCAATTCTTGAAGCTTGCCGAATTGAATTCACTTATCAAACTCACATGTTTTTCTTCTCAAGATTTGTTCAGATGCTGGTTCTTAACTATCGCTGGGCGCCAATTATGTAATTCCTATTGTCCAGGGATCCTCTCAGTCGATGGCCTCGGCAGGTAGGGCGTACGCAGATGATTAGTCCCGTGTTCCTGGAGTTGTCCAGGAGGGAGTCTTCTTACGTAGATTACGGTGGAGGGCGTGACTTTGCCCCCTTTGCTGGGCACTGGCACTGGGCAAACTATATCTTCCTCAGCATTTCTGCAGCGCAAAACGGTACCTGGGATACGGAGTGCCAGATACCACTGCTGGTCGTTCTTGGCGCAGAGCGCTAAACTTTAGTTAGGCGCGTCAGCATTCTATATGGATCTACTTAGTTGCTAGGGTATTGGTTGTTAACTTATATCCGTGTTCATGTGTGAACAATTTCTCTATCAGTTCACTTGTGATCTAAATATGTAACCTCTTTCATAAAGAAAGTAAATTTTTCTGTCTGCATAATTTGAAGACATCGGTTAAATTCTTAATTCCACTAAATCATCCATACATAAAAAAACTTGCGAAGGACGTAAACCTGTAAATGCACGTGTCGTCATTCTTCGGAAGGAATTCGATGCTATTTTTAAACCAAATGGTAATCGCGTGTAGCGGTATGCACGTGTTGAAGTTGAGAATGATGTTATATTTCTTGATATTTCGTCCAGTTCGATTTGATGGAATCCAGACATCATGTATAGGCGAAAGAAATATTTTGCTCGTCCTAATTGATCAAGAATATCTTCTATTCTTGAAAGGGGGAATTTATCTGCTAGCAGTTTCTAGTTTATTTGGCGATAGTCAACTACTAGTCTCCATCGCTTTTTTGTGATTTCTTGGCTACCAAGAGATGTGGGCTGTTATATTCTGATATAGATGGCTCGACAATTATCAGTTTGTCGGCTCTCCTTAGTATTTCTGGCTTTTGACTATCTGGCATTCTATATTTTTTTATGTACACAGTGGTTTTATCGTTTAATCTAAATTTTTGCTTATAAAAATTATTAGTTGATATGGTTTCTGTTTCGATACCAAAAATATCGCTATATTCGCAACGATGGAAAATTAAGAGGTTTTAATACTTCTTAAGTTCATGCAAAGACTCGCTTTTTATATTTGCGGTGTTTACATAGCGTCTTTATTTGTTGTGTTTACTATACGAATCATTGCTTTCCGAGTGTTTATAAGTGCACTTTCCAGGTTGCAATTCCTGGTTGGGAATTAAGATGTATATGTGTTTTGAAAAGATATTGATCTTTCGCTAAACTTTAGATCTTTTCAAGTGAGTGTATTATAGAATGTTTATATTCCTCAAAACTATTGGGCCTTATTGTGAACCAATTTTCCTGGTCATGGAATTCCAAAATACATTTATATTTCTCTACAAAATCCAAACCAATTATACCAATTCCTGGTAAAGGAAAATTGTCAGATACGACATGAAATTCATATAGTATTGCTGCATTTGCAACGCGCATATTTACTTTGATAGTACCTAGAAACTGTATTGTCCCTTGTCCTATGCCTGTTATGTTAGTATTTTTCGCGAATTTAAACTATTTAGTTTATTATTTCTGCACTTGAGCAGTGAAATATCCGCACCTGTATCTATTAGCAGAGCTACCGATGAATTGTGGTGCTCATATTTTTAAATTTAACAAAAATGCTTAAGCTGAGATTGATTTTATATAGCCTTACTGTTGGTTGTCTCTCAAGGTGGTCTCTGAGTTTTCCATCTGAATATTTCTGACGTTCTTTCTGTTATAGCCATTATTATTATTTTGGTTGCCTCGATATGAACCTTTTCCTATACTGTTGTTTTGGTTACCGCCGCGTCCTCTATATCCGCCCCGACAACCACCTTAGCTTCTATAATTGTTGTTATAGGTGGTATATTGGTATATTGCGCTGCAGTTTTGCCACGCTGGAATGTATTAAGCAACTTAGCTTTAATGACATCATGCGATTCGCCTTTAACTGATGCCTTTGATACAATTATTATACCGATAGTGGTCTTTTCATTTTCAACCTTTACTGCTAGCATTTCCTGATCTCCTTTTGTTAAACGGAGAGCCGTAAGGAATCGATTTAGGTTTACTTACCGTCGAATTCAGGTATTGTGGACAAAATTTGCACATATTCCCTGGACGTTGCAGCACTGTCTGTCATTGTGATTGATTTTTCTTCAAGTCTGTTTCAGAACTTTCTTCTACTTCCACCAACTCTATTACCGCTGGTATTGTTAGATGGTGTAGATCTTTTTCTTTGAAATCCTGTTCCGATTCATCTTCGGTTTCTTTTACTTTGATAGTTATTGGACCATCGAAAATTGTTGGGACTAATAAATTTAAATTATATCTGCGTTTTATAGTTAGTTAAAAGCAGTTTTATAGTTAAAAGCTTTCCTGCCTGTGTTAGGTTTGATCATACTAGTGACTCTTTATTATTGTGCAATAGTTGGCGTGCTTCGTTCAAGAATTCTACAAATATGCAGGCATGCCTTTTTACGACATTTTTATGACTAATCGAATTATTGTCTGGCAGTCCATTTATGTCGTTTAATAAGACATAAATCATCGGTGCAGGCGGACTAATAATATTTTTGTGGTCCCTAGATAGATATTATCCTCTGTGACTTCTTTGATAATCACATAAGGTAATATTGATAGAACTACTGGTATAGGAGGCTTGTCGCTAATTCGAACTTGTCGATATAAGCATCCACAACTTCACGATTATAAACGTGTGAAATTGGCTATATTCGATCGCAGTACGAATAGCGGTTCCCTTTCTAGTGTTTCGTCAATTACATTTGACATGTTTCTAATCTGTTTATTTTGCAAATCTTTTATTTTATATTTATTAAAAATGTGCTGATGTACCTAATTTCCCTCTATAAATTTTAAGAAGGTCTGCACTGTTATATATTTATTTGCAATAGCTTGCTGAATAGGCCTATTCTGAGACAAGCCTTTATAAGCTTTATTTGATTTTTTTGTATTTTATTTATGGTGGCCGTTAAATTTTGCCAATCCATATTCTATTGAAAACATTGTCAATTAATTGTCAATTCAATTTATTTATTTTAATAACGTTTTTTTTTTCAATCGCTTAGCATATTCGATTAAATTGTTTCTAAGCTCTGCTAAGCTCATCGACTCTGCTTTTGTATTTTTTCTTTAAACATTTGTTATGTACATTGTTATTATGAGTTGTTATGAGTGCATTTATTAATAGTAACATAAAAAATAGCTAGTAATATAGCTGTAATGTAATTTAAATTATTTGATTCTACTTCTACTTTATTGATCACAAGCCGGTGAAGTCCACCGTTTTAGTTTCTATTAGTCCCATTTTGGGTACATATATTTTCTCTGTAACTAATTTTAAGGAATATTCGTTTTTATTATATACTTACTTCAGGTAACCCTCATTCAGGTTTAGATTATTATTTTAATTTTTCGTTTTACTATAATTGCTTCTCCTTTACAATTTAAGACCGTTACTTGTTATTAAAAGGCTACAATAGATTTGTTGAAAAGTATACATATGTCGGAGCGCGTCTCCTGGAATTTTGGGAATCGTTTCCATGATTTCACAATCTGATGAAATTGTAGCATTGTGGTGAAATTCTGACAAGCACTGCAGCAGAGGCGCAGACGAGTGCAGCTGAGTGAGGTCCGATCTGGTTGTCATAAATAGTGTGTGAGAGAGGGATGACAATATAGTGAGGATATTGCGGTATTGGTAGCGTTGGCTCACATGGCACAAATCGATAATAATTTGTTGCGTTGGGTGTTTACGACAAATGTGGCTACGCGTAATGAGCTTCAACAACAGCTGCAAGCTTACGCCTTCAAGAAACGTCCCAGAAAAGAAGAAGTCAAGAATGCAGTCGCAGACTTAATGCCATTTTTGTGCGAAAGTTGGCCACAAATACGCCGATTGCCGCGCTCGAAAGGAATGTACATCAAACATAAAAGGAAGAAGCCACAGCGGAAACAACAAACCTGGGTCAAAAGAAATGGGACATGTGGCTTCTGTATGTCCCAAAGGCAACAACAAATACATCGTAAAGCGAGTGACGTATGCAAATTAGATGAGCCAAGTGGATTTTCTCTTTCAATCGGGTGAGCCCCTTCCATTCTTTTTCGATTCGGGAGCCGAATGTTCTTTGGTAAAAGAATAATTAAGCAACAAATTAGCTGGCAAGAGATGTAATAATCTAGTTATTTTAAGAGGAATTGGTGATTATATAGTTAAGAGCCACTTGCAAATACTATCAACAGTCAAAATGTCTCAATTTAATTTACAAATTTTGTTTCATGTTGTAATGGATAACTATTTAAAGCACGACATTATGATTGGTCGAGACATATTAAAGCTTGGTTTCGGTGAACACTTTGAATATACTTTTTGACACCAATACAGAATTAAGTGATAATGATAAATGTAAATTAAGAAATATATTGGAAAGGTATGGCGATAGTTTCGTAATTGGTATACCAAATAAGCGTGTAACCACAGGTTCATTGGAAATTCGTTTAATTGATAAGAATAAAACTGTTCAAAGGCGCCCATATCGACTCAGCACAGATGAGAAACTGTTGGTTAGAGAAAAGATAGAACAAATGCTTGAATCTAATGTAATTCGTCTCAACGGTTCTCCATTTGCAAGTCCAATGTTATTAGTTAAAAAGAAGGACGGCAGTGACAAGTTGTGTATCGATTTTCGTGAGCTAAACTAAATACGATTTCTGATAAGTTTCCTTTGCCACTAATTTCGGATCAAATAGATCGTTTGCGGGGTGGTAAATATTTTTCCATTTTAGAAATGGCCAGCGGATTTTATCAAATACCGATTCATCCAGATTCTATAGAAAAAACAGCATTGGTGACTACAGAGGGTCAGTACGAGTTTATGGCCATGCCATTTGGTCTAAAAAATGCGTCGTCCATTGTTCAAGCTTTGGGGGACTTATCCTATTCCTATGCAGTTGTTTACATAGACGATGTGCTAGTAGTTGCGAATACAAAGGAGGAAGCATATGAGAGGTTGAATACAGTGTTAAAAGCGTTGTCAGAGCCAGTGTTCTCGTTCAATATAAAAAAATGTAATTTTCTTTGAACAGGAATGGAATACCTAGGATTCTACATCAAGGATGGAGAAATTAAACCAAATCCTCGTAAGATAGAAGCCCTTTCTGTTTTAACTCAGCCAACCTCGGCAACGCAGTTAAGGCAGCTTATAGGCCTGGCATCGTACTTCAGACAATTCGTTCCACGATTCTCAGAGAAGATGAAGACACTGTATCAGTTAAACTCTAAGCTGAATGTTTTTGTTTGCAAGGAGGATCACGAGAAGATACGGCAGGATATTATCAAAGGGCTTACATGTGACCCTGTACTGACCATATTCGACCCTGAGCTTCCAATTGAATTGCATAAAATAGAAGGGAAACACAGAGTAGTCGAATACTATAGGAAATGCACGTCAATATCAGAAGACAAATATCACTCGTCTATAATGCTGTCTATAATGCAGTAAGACATTTTAGACATTATTTGCACGGTAGAAAATTTGTTGTGTATACTGATTGAAATTTATTGAAAGCTAGTCGTACAAAGGCCGAGTTGACACCAAGAGTACACCTGGTGGGCGTACTTACAGGCATTTGACTTTAGTGTAGAATAACGCAAGGGCAGCCAAATGGCTCACGTGGAAATCGAAATCCGATTCCTACAGTTTCAAATGTCATAAGCAAAGTAGATAAAGTTCGTGTTGATCTGGCGACAATAACAGATAATTGGCTGTTAGCCGAACAGCAATGAGATGAGGGCATAAACAGAATCTTGGCTCAATTGAATAATGAAGATATGGAGGCAAATATCGATACACCATATGAGGATCGAACTGGATTACTATATCGCAAAATACAGCATAATGGCAAGACTCGTTGCCTACCAGTAATCCCTAAAGCGTTTAGGTGGTCCGTTATTAATCACGTACACGAAGCTGTAATGCATTTGGGGTGGCAGAAAACTTTAGACAAAGTCTACGAGAAATATTTGTTTGAGCACATGACCAAATATGTAAGAAAATTTGTGGAACATTGCATGACAAGCAAATTGTCCAAGCCTTCAACAGGCAAAATGCAAATTGAAATGCACCCAATTCCCAAGATTGACATACCGTAGCATACCGTACACGTAGATATAAGTGGGAAGCTTAGTGGAAATAACGATCTAAAGGAATATATTATAGTTCAGATAGATGCGTTCATTAAGTTTGTTCACTTGTAGCATACTCTAAATCTTGACTCGGAAAATTGTATTAAAGCTATAAAGTCAAGTATATCTTTCTTTGGAGTTCCCAGTCGTATTATAGCGGATCAAGGCAGAAGTTTTGCCAGCAACAAGTTCCGTGAGTTTTGTTCAACAAACAGGATTGAGTTGCACTTAATAGCTACAAGTGCCAGTAGAGCAAATGAGCAGGTTGAAAGGGTGATCAGCACTCTTAAGACTATGCTTACTGCTGTGGAAACGAGTCAGCGATCATAGCAAGATGCGTTGGCAGAAATCCAGCCATGAATTGCACCACAAATCGAGTCACTAAGGCAAGTGCTTTGGAACTACTGATAGGATGTCGAAGAAAGTGTAGTCGATAGAGAACAGATGAGGGCACAAGCCAAAGAAAAAAATGCAAAAGAATGCACAGTACGATAAACAAAGGTTTGATAAAAACAAAGCAAAGCAAATTTAAGGGCCCATTTTAGGTAATTAATGTACTAGATGGTGATCGATACGAGTTGAAGTCTTTAGTTAATAAGCGAACATATAAATATTCGCATGAATGGCTAAGAGGGCTACCAGACAGACGATTGACAGCAGAATGTAATGGTGACTCCCAAGAGGGAGAAGAGTTGAAAGATGTCACTAGCGATTGTGCATCTGTGTCCCAAGAGGGGAAAGATTTGATAAACGGAACGAATGATATGGCGTGTGTTCAAAAAGAGTAATGACCGCACTATAACAGCTATCTCGCAGGGACGAGAAGTGTTATGGCGGGGGTCAAGAGATTGGGTGTGAGAGAAGACACGCCAATGTTGATATGCGAAATTAAAGTTATGGAAAATATGAATAGTTTGAAGTTTTGATGCGTAGATTGGAGATGTCTTTACAATTAAGTTTGTAAAGGAAAAACCAATCTTGAGATGAATTGTCAATTAATGTTTGTGTAAGCGGCTCTATAAGTTAATAAATGTAAGAGAGAAATACATTGAAGTTTGTTAAATAAATTGGAATTAAGTTGATAAAATGATGATCGGACGTGGGAATCGTTTCCGTGATTTCACAATCTGATGAAATTGTAGCATTGTGGTGAAATTCTGACAAGCACTGCAGCAGAGGCGCAGACGGCCTCTGCAGCTGAGTGAGGTCCGATCTAGTTGTCATAAATAGTGTGTTAGAGAGGGATGACAATATAGTGAACGCCAGTGTTGTCTATTGACCGAATAGAATATGAGGAAGATTAGTAAGAAGGAGAAAATCACCTCAGTGAAGTTTGACTGGTGGAATAGATCGGAACTTGTAGTGCTGCTTCACCAAAATTACAAATAAAATGGATAAGACTCCCCTATTGCCGACACATGTAACAAGCAGATGGAAGCGTTTCCGACCATTTTAATTATAAATATTCTTGATCAGGATCAATAGCCGAGTTGAACTGGCCATGTCCGTCTTTCCAACCGTCTGTATGAACGCCTTGATCTCAGGAAGTACAAAAGCTAGAATGTTGAGAAATTGGTTTCCAAATTTCGCTACGCCCACTCTAACGCCCACAAACCGCATAAAACACACTTACACTTTTGAAAAATGTTGTGACATTTTTTGATATATTGTAGGGTTCAATTAATACTAGAGAGCGTAAAGGGTATCATCTTTATCAAATCATATGTATGTTCGCACATATTACTGAGAGAGCAACTGAGTTCCAGAAAATTCCAGGTCTCTTCGTCATCTACCATCTCGCTCACACAAGATGTTCAGTTTTTTCATTATTATTTGTGCTTTTTTTTCCCTTTATATATATAATTTTTTTACAGAGTTTAGCATTAATGCACTTTTCAACTGAATATTTTAAAGATTGTATTCATAATAATTTTGTACATATCATATTTACAAGGAAAATTGGGAAGAAAAACCTTTATTTCACATTTTCTTAAGACTAACTTAAAAAAATAAGCTAAACTTAAATATTGTTGTACAGTAATTTTAGTAATTTGTTTTGGCATATTTGAACTTTTTTAATATGTGTTGGTGCACATTTCACCCAGATGGAACTTCCATACATGAGAGCCGCCGGCCTAAATATGGTCTTAAAGATTATAAGTTTATTTGCAGTTGATAATTTTGATTTTCGATTAATAATTGGGTACATTATACGAATTATTTTATTTATTTTATCAATTGTAATTCCAATGTGGTAATGAAATGTTAGTTTTTTTTAAAAATGTAAGCCCAGGCATCGAGTATTGCTTACCCATTGAACAGGAGTTTTACATATATGTAGGCAGTTATTAGGTATATAACAAGATTTTCTTCTTTTAGTGAAAAAGATGGCACTGTTTTTGTTAGGATTTATTTTAATCTTCCATTTATGATAGTACTTTCCTAGTATATTAATATAATTTCGAATAGTGGTGCTGATTTCGTTATATAGAATACCAGCTGTGTAAATGACTGCATCATCAGCAAATAAGGAAAGCTTACAATCAAATACTTGTGGTATATCATGTGTAATATGTTAAATTGTTTTGGTCCTAACACTGAACCCCGTGTGAATCCAGCAAGAATGTGTCGTTGAGTAGACTGATCACTATTAATATCAATGTAAAAAGCACGTTGCTTTAAAAAGTTTCGGCGTTTCAATAGTTATTAATTTGTATACTAGTCCCTCATGCCAGACTATGTTAAATCAAAAACACTAGAATAATTATTTTAGTGTCTTTGGTCAAATGCAGCTTCACTATCAAGTGTGACCAACCCCTCTGAATGTTTATAAAACAAGTTATCTTTAATGAAATTCTTGAGTTTTAAACATGGAATCGTGCAATTTAGATTAGGTCTAAAGCCATATTCTATAGAAGGTTATACACTGTGTGCGTCCAAAAAATCGACTAAGCGACTACTCGGGAGCGAGGCATGTCTGTCTTCTTATGCGATCGAAAGCTCCGTGACCGGTAAAAGTGTGGCAATAATGCGTAGAACCTTAGTCTACACGCAATACAATACAATACAAAAAATGGTTAGACCCATTCTAAACGGGAATATATCTGTCTCGCTCTCACTCCCGCCCGCGACCAGACTACGTTCGACAGGAACTATAACAGTTATTTGTCACGCTTCCAGGAGGTACAGAATGCGTAATCAAAGAATATGCAAAACGAAATAAGCAAACACAAAGTAACAGAAATGGTCGTTATATTTGAAATTAAACTTTTGTTCATAGGTGTCAGCAAGTATCGTAGCTTTTTCTTTTCCTATAGTATAACTTGTATAAGGGAATATATGTGGGAAGATTAGGGTATAATATAAAATGTTAAATTTCCCAAGGTCAGAAATATTGTTGAGAATATTACCCCAACAGTTTGCTCGAGTACAGTTCCATGCCCTATGACGAGAATAGAAAACGCCGCAGGTTATAAAATTACAAAATTACCCTGTAAACTGAAGATTTTCAGTAATATAATGTTCGCAAAGGATTCCAAAGAAGGTTCTGAGAGTTTGTGGAGTCAGAGCGTCTGCTCTGTTAGAGTCACTTTATTCGAATGTTTCTGGTGGGCTCGTCTTGGGCTGAGCTTACCCGTACATATAATACTTATTCTATATACATATTCATAAGCATGCTGAAGGCATGCATATACATATAGTAGCATAATATGCTTCTCATATTACGCTTACATAAACTTAAATCTAACAAAAACAACGCGCATACAATCTTGCGCGTGAGTTATCGGTGACGGCATAAGCTTGCCCTCACCTCCCCCGAAACCCCCACGGGTAAAAGCCTAAACTAAAGGCACTCAACCCGGAACAGAACCAGCAGCGTCAGCACCGGGGCAGCAGCAGATCGCCAACAGAGGATTCCGCCGAACCCGCGGACTGGAGTCGGGGCATCCGCCCAAGAATGCAGCGTAAACAAAACAGCACTCGGATTGTAGCCAACATATAAAACTGAAATGAAATACAAAATCACTCTTGATCGAGAAGCAGAACCAGAAGGTTGTTATTATTCTTTACATCAAAGCTTAAACTTCAGGAATATATCACAACTTAAACCGGACCACGACTTAACTGGCGCAGCCGAAAAAGAAGAACCACAAGGAAGCATAGCGGAAAACAAGGAATGGAGATCATAGGAATACTAACCATATTAGTGTAATGCAGGTAAGCGGCCGTTGCCAAGTGACCCGAATAAATGAGTGTGAAATATTTAAAGAAATCTAAAATGAGATGTAACAGTGCAACTATCAAAATTAACAATTCCATGCGCATAAGACAACCCGACACCAAGGCATAAAAAAAAAAAGACAAAAAAAAAAAAAAAAAAAACAACCACAAAAGAAATGAAAAATGACACATATTAAACGGCTTCAATCGCTGATTGCATTTAAATATGTAAACGTCACATACAGTGCAAAAATTAGGGGAATAAACCCATATACTACAACTAAAATTGTGCACCACTAAACGAAACATATTAAAACGGCTTCAATCTCTGATTGCCGCTTAAATGCATCGCGCATTTAAATATGTAAACGTCACATACAGTGCAAAAAATTAGGGGAATAAACTATATACTATACTACAACTAAAATTGTGCACCACCAAACGAAACATATTAAAACGGCTTCAATCGCTGATTGCCGCTTAGATGCATCGCGCATTTAAATATGTACGGTAGGTTATATACAGTGCAACAAAAAGTAAGGGAAATAAACCCCAAATATTACAATTGAAACGAATATATACCAGGCAAAACATATTTAAGCGGGCATCAATCGCTGATGACCGCTGGTGCATCGTGCACAAAATATCTAAATTGTCATACTGCGGATAGGCAAATGCAAATGCCCCGCCACCGAATTAATGTGTATGTGTGTTTATAATCACGGCCGATCATTCCGTTTTGTACCAGCCAAGGAGGGGGGAAGTGGTGCCGTTCAAGCCAGCCGCGGTTCTTGACTCCCGAGAAATCTGAAACCCGAGTGCGGAAACCGACGGCGACTGATGGGGGCACCCCCCATTCCCCTCCTGGGCCTTAACAACCACAATTGACGGCCGACCCCTTGAATTATGCTGGAGTTGAATTCTTTTGCGCATCGGACCACACAAAAATTAAACAAACAATCAAATCTTAAAGTAAAAAAAAGTAAAAAGCACTTGAAAACATTGTATTTGAAGCACTTGGCTCGGCGGCTTTATTAGATTACTTTTATCGATTGAGTAAACAATTATTAATGACATCCACTTGCAGATCCCAACGGATCAACACATACACTACACAATAAAAAATTTTTTACGAATGATAAGTACAAACTAACAAAGAAAAAATAAATAAATAAATAATAAATAAATAAAACATCGTAATATATAAAATCTTACATTAGCACACAAATACATATATATATATTTTTTCTCATACTATTACACATACACATTTTTTTATACTCTAATAATATAATATATCAATATACAGATAACCAAATATGGTCAAATATAGATAGGAAAAATGAAAAAGGGAAAATAAAAAAAAAGAAATAGGCCGAATATCTTAACGTTATACCTACGCGAATTTTCACTTGCGAATAAAAGGGGTTCCGTAACCTAAATGTCAAAGAGGACAATAGTGGACAAAACGAGGTCCAGGCTAGGTCTCAGGAGTAGCGGTAGCCTACCAGAGATTAGGGAGGAAGAATTAATAGCCATGGATTCGGGACACGCCACCGGGGGTTCTAGAACCACCAGCCCGATCCCCGGCGGTTCGAATAGTATAGGGAATATGAGCACCGTCCTGAATACTTCAATTAATACTACTCTGACCACTACATTGAATCCGAAAGATATTTTAGCATTTGTTAAACAACTACCGACTTTCGATGGGACCCCGGGGACCCTACAGAAGTTCATTGTAAGCGTGGAGGAGGTCATTATGTTAATTAGAGGAACTGACCAAACACCTAACGGGCAGCTATTGCTGCGTACGTTGAGGAACAAGATAATAGGGAAAGCGGACGAAACTTTAGATATGCTGGATACTAAGCTGAAATGGGATAGTATTCACGACAACCTAAAACGCATGTACGCAAGACGGAACCCATACTAATATCTGAAATACAGAACCAACCAAACAGTCTCTCCTTCGGGAAGTTTTTTACGAAATTACCAGGCTCAGGAGCGAACTACTTACACTGCCTACTAATTCAGAACAGGGGGTCAGTGCGGAATCAAAAAGAGCCCTCTATGATGGCATTTGCCTAAATGCCTTTTTAGTCGGGCTCCCCGACCCGCTCAGGACAGTCATTCGGGCTAAAGGCCGTCGACCATTGAGCAAGCCCACGAATGGTGCCAGGTGGAACAAAGTTTCATGTACCAAAGACAAAATAGGGATAACAACTATAGTAACAGCTTCGACCGTAACAGGTCTTATCAAAATAGATCAGGCGGACGCTTTGAGCGTAACCGCAATTACCCCTCGAACAATTATAGGCAGGACTATAGGAGTAATAACCCTTTCCGACAAGAGGAGTCCCGGAACTACAGTAATAGGGGGCGTAACAACTCCAGGGATGGATCACGCGACCCGCAATCAAATAACTCGGGTCGGCGTAACAGATCCCCCCAAAGGGCCCCCGCCAACTTCAATAACATTGATGACAGCGTAAATTTTCAACAATTCGCCTCGACCGACAAGTCGGTTACTTAAGTAACAAAACTCCTGGCTCTGCCCTTCCCTATGTAACACTAACTCTTTTTGACCCCCCCAAACTCCTAAAATTCCTTATTGACACCGGGTCATCTTACTCATTTATCGACCCGGACATTATTCCCCAAGAATTGACGCGGACACTTGACCAGGACGTAAAAATAACCACTGTCTTGGACAGTTAAACACTAAGAAAAGCACCGAGGGAGTTCGAGGAGCAAGGAGTCATGAACCTCCTGCTCTTCAAATTCCACCCCTTTTTCAACGGGCTCCTCGGTATAGACTTCCTAACTCAAAATAAGGCAAAGATTGATATTGAGAATTTAACCCTCAAGACACAATCTGCCTCAATTCCAATAATAACACGAACTAACAGGGGTACACAGGAATTGCACATTCCACCCCACAGCAGATCTCGCGTCAGACTGCCTGTAGACATTAACAAGGGACATTTTTCCGTCAATGCAGTGGGTATTAGTAACAACCTTACCATCACGGGGGGCCTCTACACAGCTATCGACGGACACAGTTACTTTGAGGTAACTAACAACTCTCACGACGAACGGACACTCTGCTTAGACCAACCAATAGAAGTTACACCGTATAATGAAGACGAATACAACCAAATCTACAGCATGACACTGGGGCCCAACCCCAATGAAAAATACAAACAACCAATCGACCACATCCGGACGGAACACCTAAACTCGGAAGAGAAAAAGGGACTCCTCCTCGTCTGCAACAAGTTTCGGGAGCTGTTCTACGATGAGAAGGAGACTCTCACCTTTTCAAATGCCGTCAAACACTCTATACCAACAACAGACGATATGCCGGTACACGTGAAAACATACAGGTATCCTTACATCCATAAAGAGGAGGTACGGAGCCAAATAAAAAAGATGCTAGAACAGGATATAATCCGAAATAGCCACTCACCTTGGGGCGCACCTGTCTGGGTAGTACCCAAGAAAACCGACTCGGATGGCAATAAGAAATGGCGATAGATTTCAGGAAACTGAATGAAAAAACCATCGCCGATCGATACCCCATTCCCAACATCAACGAAATTCTCGATAGTTTAGGCCGTGCCTCGTATTTCACTACCTTGGACCTGGCAAGTGGGTTCCATCAAATCCAGATGAACCCCGAAGACAGGGCTAAAACAGCATTCTCGGTCGAAAACGGCCATTACGAATTTACTAGAATGCCCTTCGGTCTAAAGAACGCCCCCGCCACATTTCAGCGTGTTATGGACAATGTCCTAGGTTCACTTATCGGAAATATATGCCTAGTCTATCTAGACGACATCATAATATTCTCCACTTCATTACAAAAACATTTGGGGGATATCGAATTAGTCTTCACAAAACTCCGTACGGCCAATCTAAAAATTCAAATCACCAAGTCGAACTTCCTACGAAAAGAAATAGACTTCCTGGGTCACGTGGTCAGGGTATCAAACCAAACCCTAATAAAATAATAGCTATAAAAGGATTTCCCTGTCCCAAGACCCGTCGGCAAATTAAGTCTTTCCTGGGACTTATAGGCTATTACAGGAAATTTGTAAAAGACTTCGCGCGAATTACTAAACCACTAACCAGACAACTAAAAGGAGGGAAGTCGGTAATTAATAATCGACAACGAATTCCGCGAAGCCTTCGAACTTTGCAAAACTCTCCTTATAAACGACCCCATTTTGAAGCACCCAGACTTCACCATGCCCTTCACCTTAACAACAGACGCGAGTAACGTCGCATTGGGAGAAGTGCTGTCACAAGGACCAAAATCCTGCGACAGACCAATCTGCTTCGCGAGCAGGACCCTTAACGAAGCCGAAACCCGTTACTCAACGGTAGAAAAAGAAATGCTGGGAATCGTCTGGGCAGTAAAGTACTTCCGACCGTACCTCTACGGCCGGAAATTCAAACTAGTTACTGACCACAAACCCTTATTAGGCCTCAAAAATTTTAATGGCCAGAACGCAAAACTTATTCGCTGGAGGGATGCCTTAAGCGAATACGATTACGAATTGGAACACGAAAAGGGTTCCCAAAACGTCGTCGCAGATGCACTGAGCAGGGTAGAACCGAATACCCATGTGAATGTCTCGGTACCAAACGACCCGGGAGCAATCCCGATATCCCCGAGTCCACTTAACGTCTTTAGATTACAGGCCACCTTTACAATCTCACCAGACCCATCACGCACAACCTGTGCCCCATGCAGAAACAAAATTAGGAGACAGATATCCGAACCTCTTTAACTTAGAGATTGTTACGGATATCTTAAAAACTTTGCTAAAACCCAATAAAACCGTAGCCGTGTTCGCAACCAACGAAATTTTCGGAGTAATACAAGAATCTTATTCCAAATATTTCGCGGGAACCAACCTTTATAAAATCCTCAGGTGCTTAACGTTCCTTAAGGAACCCTCAAGCAACGAAATAGAATCGATTATCAAGACAGGCCACACAAATAATAACCATCGGGGGGTGGACGAGATGTACACCCACCTAAAAAGGGAAATTTACGCACCCCATCTGAAAAGCCTCATCACACAAGCAATTCGGAATTGCGAGATCTGCCTCACCCTCAAATATGATAGGCACCCGCAGAAACCGCCTTACCAATTGCCCGAAATCCCAAGCAGACCACTAGACATCCTACATACAGACATCTATACTATCAACAAGACCTACAACCTGACAATCATAGACAAATTTTCCAGATTCGCACAGGCGTTTCCATTACCTAATAGGAACTCCATAAGTGTCACCAAGGCATTCAAAAATTTCTTCTGCCAATTCGGCGTACCTAAAAAGGTAATCTTTGACCAAGGAGCCGAATTTGCGGGTACCGTTTTTACCGACTTCCTGGGACAATATGACATTGAAGTGCATGTGACTTCCTTCCAGCAGTCTAGTAGTAACTCGATAGTTGAAAGGCTCCATTCGACCTTAACAGAAATCTATCGAATCATCCTCACGAAGAGGAGGGAAATGAACCTAGATCTAGATCACGAGGAAATTATGTCGGAGGCAATAATAACATACAATAACGCTATACACTCGAGCACGAACCTAACACCGTTCGAACTCTTTAGTTGCCGCACCCATGTGTTCGAAAAAACAGTCAAGTTCAACAACGAACATGACTTCTTAAGCAGGCTTCATGAGTATCAGAGTAAGCTCTATCCAGTCGTCAAAACACACCTAGAAGAAACAGCCGGTAAACGGATAAACAAACTAAATGAAGCTAGGGAAGACCCCCTTACTCTGCCTGTCGGAAGCTCGGTCTTCCGTAAGGAAAACAGAAGGAACAAAATTACTCCCAGGTTTAGCAAACATAAAATTTCTCGAGATAATGGGGTCACCGTGCGAACAATTAAAAAGCAGAAAATACATAAACAGAAAATTAGGAAAATCTCGTTACCTACAAACCCATAAAATTAAAAACTGACCACCTCGGAATTCTCCTCTTTACAGGCTGACGTTAGTCAACAGCCAGCGAATAGAAATAAATAGACTAGGTGAGGAGCAAACCCTCATTAAGCTCAACATGGGAACGGCCCGGACAATAACATCATTTATGACAATCAAACACCTGATCCACCTGGAAGAATACGAAGTTACTACCGACAAATTACACGAATTAATTACGAACCTGCCGGACCTGCCGAACATCGTCGAAATAAGAACACTATTACTTAGGAAACTTAATCAGATAGAACAGAAATTAACTTCACTACTACCTAGCGAAAGTAATAGCAGACCTAGGAGAGGACTCATTAACGGACTAGGGACGATAATCAAAACGATCAGCGGCAACATGGATGCCACTGACGAGGAAAAAATTAATTCCGAATTAAAACAATTGGGGAGGTACGCGGAAAATACCGCGCAATTTCAGAACGAAACATTAATAAGGTTCATGGAAATCACAGACCACATAAACAAAGAGCAGGAGGTCATAAATAATTTCATCAATTTTAATCAGAATAGGATATCTAAGGAAATAGATACAGGACTCCAAAATGCAGAATTGAATATATTTTTGACTAGAATCAATATTAACTTAGATCTTCTCTACACACATTTGGCAGGTATAGCAGAAAGCCTATTATTCGCAAAACTCAATATTGTTCCCAAATACATCTTAGATAATGCTGAGATACAAAAAATCAAAATGTCATTAACAGATCAAAACGTTGAGATAAAGGCAGACTACGAAGTTTACAACTTACTATCACTCGAAACTAGCACAGAAAAGAAAACAATTGTTTTTTAAATTAAAAAAAATTCTTCTAGTGCTTCAATGTCACTATCGGACTCAGCGCCGCTTGATTTAACAGTTTCGTCTAGTTCTTTGAGCTGGCCTGGGTTGAATTCAACCAATTGTTTTAGACTTTCTGGTACATCTATCAGAATATGCCTTCTCTTTCTGATATTATTTAATCTTGTGTTTAGGGATTTTATAACCCTTAAACATTTGTTATTATGTTCAGATGTGAGTCTATTTGCATATTTATTCACTAATGTAACTATATTATTATATTCTCCTATTACTATTTCTATATGATTTTTCAAAGTTTCAGATTTTATTACTGCATCTTTATTGATACATTTATAAGACTTATCAAACCTGTAGCGAAATTCGTCTATTTGTATCGCTATTTCGCTGCATTCCATTCTTGTCGTTAAAATATCTTATAAGATATTTTCAATATCTTGCTGAATAGGCCTATTCTGAGGCAAACCTTTATAAGCTTTATTTCATTTTTTTTTATTTTATTTATGGTGGCCGTTAAATTTTGTCAATCCATATTATATTTAAAACATTGTCAATTAATTGTCAATTCAATTTATATATTTTAATAAAGTTTTTTTTCAATCGCTTAGCATCTTCGATTAAATTGTCTCCAAGCTCTGCTAAGCTCATCTGCTCTGCTTTTGTATTTTTTCTTTAAACATTTGTTAGGTACATTTTTATGAGTGCATTTATTAATAGTAACATAAAAAATAGCTAGTAATATAGCTGTAATGTAATTTAAATTATTTGATTCTTTTTCTACTTTATTGATCACAAGCCGGTGAAGTCCACCGTTTTAGTTTCTAGTAGTCCCATTTTGGGTACATATATTTTCTCTGTAACTAATTTTAAGGAATATTCGTTTTTCTTATCTACTTATCCCTTATTCAGGCTGAGATTATTATTTTAATTTTTTGTTTTACTATAATTGTTTCTCCTTTACAATTTAAACCTGTTACTTTTAGATTAAAAGGCTAAAATAGATTTGTTAAAGGAAGCGTTTCCGACCATTTTAATTATAAATATTCTTGATCAGGATCAATAGTCAATATCAAATCTATTAATAATGAATTAATTTCTACTGGTCAGGATCAGGATAACTTGTTGATTCGGTCGGTGGTGGAAAAGCGCATCTCTATAGCTGTCATGTACTAGTTGAGGAACTCCCTTAATTTGGTTAGTCGTTTGGTTGGTTGGGCGGTCTTCTTGAGTTTGTGTTGTTAAGAGTGTTGATATTACTCTTCACTGTTTTGTATACTTCCATATTGCTTCTTCTCATTTGCATTGCCGTACGCTTTCAGATCAAATTGAGATAATATAAACGGCATGGGCATGCCTTATCTGTGGATGGGTTCTCGCCCTTACAATTGGCACATTTTTTGTTGCTCGTGCTTGCACATGAAACTGTTGTGTGGGGTCCGGCACAGTGTGCACTCGAAATTTTGACTGAGCAATTGTTTGACCCATGTTCAAATAATTGACAGCCTTAACACTGTGTTATTTTAATTTCCGATTTTACCTTGTGGTCCCATCGTATTTTCATATGGTTGATATACTTTACGTTTTCTCGCAATTGTTGTACTGTTATGCTTTTATTTACAAAGTAAACAATGTACAGTATCAGGTTATAGTCCGATTTTGTTTTAGTTTCCACTATTTTAACATCGGTGCATTGCAATCGCAAATCAATTAGCAATGTTTTCACAGTGTCTGCGGGTAATTTTTACAGACCACAAGAATAGCACTCCAACTGAGGTTCCTTGAGTTTTGCTATAAACTTGTCAAAGTTTTTCATGCTTTCCACAAATATTTTAATGCCAATGGACGTTGTTTGTAGATAGTATTTTTCAAACCCAAGTAAAGACATGATTTCATTAACCATTTTTGTGTTTTGTTTAATTTGTGTGAAGGAGGTGGTTTGATTTTAACTTCATCTTGTGTTTCGGTTTCACACATATCATTATTTTTATTTTTATTATCAAGGGTTTGTAGAGGGCGATAATAGTTATTATATTGGTTGGAGGCAGAATTTGCCGTCATCGTATTTTTCTTTTTATGGTTATTCATATTAATAGCGGCAGATGCCAGGGCATCGCCGTTCAAAAGTTTAAGTCGCTTAATTTTGCGTAAACAGATGGGATAAATGCAAGAATGAAGAACTGATAAGAACTTCGCAGCGAAGCTAGTAAACAATCACCAATTTCGTTATTGAGACAACAGAACACGACAAGAGCTTGTCGAAAACTGAAAATGTTCAGTTGCGACCAAAAAGTCGAACGAATGTCGATGTAAACTGCGAGGAAACAAATTATCACGCCATTATCCCGTAACTTTTCGTTTTTGCACTCCTGGAATCGAAGTTAGCCACGCAGGCAGATTTCCAAACGGCGCTCGTTCACTCGATTTTCGCTTGTCTCAGTGATCAGACATACGTCTGAAGTTAGTAAAAAAAAAACAACAAAAAAAAGGGAAAAAGTATTATAGATAGTACACGTGTAACTCGGCTAGACAATAAAAATAAAAGAGAAATACCATTGTTGAGAATAGCTACGTATTGTAGATAATATTGCCTCAATCCCTATGAACAGACCGACTTCTAATTCAAATACTATATTAGGAAATGCTAATCAACAGCATATCAGTGTGACTAGCAATCGAACTTGTCAGTTAATCCGGACAAAGTGCCAAACATAATCCAAAGTTGGCGTATTAAATTCGATGGCGTACGTGATGGTCTTCAGACCGAAGACTTCTTTACGGTGTGTTATCCCTAGCCCAACAAAACGGAGACCGACAGATCCTGTGTGACCATTTACACTTATTCTTTAATAGTAAATTTAATGAATGGTATCGGAAGTTTCATCGTACAAATCTAAACTTTACCTGGAGAAAGTTCTGTGAAGAATTTCGTAAGAAATTCCTTCGAATTGACACTGATAAGGATATTTGGATATTTGCTCGCGTTACGCTGGTCTATTTTTGTACGCAGTGCAACAAAGTGCTACAATGTGTTTGTACGTTAAAAGGATGCTGACATATGGGTACAGTGAGTGCCCGATATGTGGGCCTACCACATTATCCAAAACTCCCTTTTGATCCGAGCTTCTATCCGATTTCCTCCATACATTGTGATTAAATATGTTTTAACAATTATAAGCCTAGCCTTAAAATACTTTTTTATTGTGATTAAATGCTATTCATGTAGCTTAAAAAATTGTAGCCTGCCTTTTTAAATCATATTGTTATCCAAAAATAGGTACTTATTTAGTCTTTATTCGAGTCTATGTCTTTCTTATCTTTCATTTTAGCTGCAGTTGATTAAAAATGTTAATTTCAGCTTGCTGCAGTTATTGTAGTGATAAATTACTTGATTCAAACGAGGGTATACTAGATTCGTTAAAAAGTATGTAACAGGCAGAAGGAAACGTTTCCGACCATATGAAGTATATATTGTGAGGAGTCTTAAAACTCCCCACAAATCGAGGTGCAGGAGAGCGGCCTAGCGACAGCGAGGAAGGCTGGAATGCAGGAGGAGTCAAGGGCAACCAGGTCAAACGGGAAATAATGGACCTTGGACTGGGGCAAAACGGAGAGACCGTGAACGAACGGTACCACGCTGGACCTTGGACTCAAGCCGGCCAAGGGCCGAACGGTCGAACGGTAACGGTGCAGACTTTGGTCAAGCAAAAGCGAAATTATTCGCGCGCATAACAATGCCATTTAGTTAGTTAGTGGAGGACATTTAATCTGTCCAAGCATTATTGTTTCGTTTGGAGCAACTACAAGATAACTATCTGCGTCTTGTGCGACGCTCGGAAGAGCTGTATGCATTCCAGGAAGAAAACGATTGGGAAAACCCTAACGACGACTTTGATGCGTATAAGGAAAGGCATTACGCTACATTCTAAGCAATACCAATAAGAACTATCGTGAAGCAGCGATATAATAAGCCCTCACTAATAATACAATCGTTTTCAAGCAGTTATATGACGCTTTCTGCTGCCACCAACCATAGCACCAGCCACCTGCTTAAGTTGACGGACGGCGCTGATTAAGTTATTTGTGGGTTACGGATACAAGACTATTAAGAACGAGAGCCCTGGTATATTTTCATATTGTTAACCAAATTGGATTCCGATACTCGCCAATTCTGGGCTCAGTGTGCAGACTCCGAGAAAAGGGGTGTGACTATCGACTAATTCTTGAAATTTTCTACATCTCGTTAGAGAGGCTTTTCACGCACAACCCAAGCTCGAAGATCAGCTGTCACGCACAATGCTGATGCCCCACTAAGGCGGGATCAGCTGAAATGCCCATCGTGTCCATCGTATCAACAATTCATCTAACTGGATCTTGCATCACGGCGTGAATTTCTCAAATTAAACAAGCTCTGTTGCCTCAGTCCCACACATATGGCTGGTTACTGTATATCAAAAGACACGTGTCGGAGTTGGATCTTCAAATACACACAGTCGCAGGTTCGCAGGCATTTTTGCCAATTGGAGAATTGACGTATTTAATTTTGCCATCGCTGATGTCATCACTTCCTGCACAATCGATTTACACTTTTTTTTCTACGGTATGCTGATCTGTAGCTTCCCTTAGCAGATCCAACCTTCTGCACGCTGGGATCAATCGATGTCATCGTCGGATCAGATCAACTCTGGTCTGTTTACACTGGAGAACGCAAATGGTTTGGTGACGATTTTCCTATTGCTCTCAATAAACTTATTGTTGGGTGTACCCTTTTTGTGTTGCCCACCCAGTTTCTGCTGTTACTCATCACGCGGATCTTGACACTATGGTTCGGTCATTTATATCGTGCAGCCGGCGCACTCACAGAATAGGCATCGTGCATCGACGATATTGATTGGACTGTTACAAAAGGCTAAATTTAAATTACGAAAATGGAGTTACAACTGTTCTTGCCTTCTAGAATCCTTGCCAGAAGAAGATCGGTGTTACGAACCTGTGCAGCTCCTCAACAGCTCAGCCAAGCATAACTCAATAAAAATCCTTGGAATTCAATGGAAAACAGAACCAGATGTTATACTTTTGACTATTCAGGACTTCGATGCGAACCGTACTCCTACGAAGAGAGAATGATTATCCAACTTTTTGCCAAATAAACGAACCGCTTGGCCTAGCATCACAGACAACAGTCTTTCTCAAACTCATATTTCAAGAAAGCTGGACAACATTACTACAAACGGATGACCCAATTCCTGCAGCCTTAAGCACTCGCTTGAAAGCGTTGGTCAAGGATCTCCCGTCGCGTACATACGTTCAAGTACTTCGATACATTGCAGCTCCTTTCCAAGAAGTTGAACTGCACGGGTTTGCGGACGCCTCCATGCACGCCTACGGAACTATTGTCTACACACGGGTGACAGTTTTTAAACTACTCTCGTTGCTGCAAAAACTTGTATTTCCACAATTAAAACAGTATTAATTCCGTGCTTAGACTGGAATGCTGCACTGCTGCTGACCCGATTGCTAAAGATTGTAACCGATTAATTAACAATTCCTATTTCCAGCACCAGACAGATTCCGAAATTGTTCTGCACTGGCTTTCAGCTACACAACCAAACAGCTGACTTTCCTTGTAGTTGCTGGAACCACGTTCGCACGGAAGCCAAGCATCAACTCTGGTCTACAATTGGACACCGTCCACAAGCAAGTCTAATCTCGACGTAAGCACCGAAGAAAGGGCAACACAGTCAACAACTCTGCATACCTTCCCCGACGAAAGTATCATACGGGCACTTAGCTACTGTTATCTGTTTATTCAGACACTCGTTCTCGTCAAGGAACAGTAAATCAGTCCTTACCTCGGAAGAGTTGATGGCAGCACGACATCGACTCATTCGTCATGTACAAAGAAAGGTCTTTACCCGGCGCCAGCTCAATGCAAAATCTCAGCTTATTCGATTCTCTGTCTGCTTCCTCTACCGCAAGAACACCAGTCACCAAATTATGGCTGGACTACTCTGGTCTGATCTCATTTAAGGAGTCCAAGGGAGGAAGCTCACGGAAGCCCACAATGCAGGCCCTGCGGAAAAGTGTCCAGGATGCCCGTGGCGATTCCCCATCATCCGGTAAAGGCTAAGGCCCCCGCACCACGGCCTCCGACTCCGCCAGCCCAGCAGTTTAACGGGGTCTTCTTCATGACTGGCATGAACACACCTCAGAAGTACCCCAAGCCAGACATCTCGGCTGCCCTGCAGGCCAGAAAAGTCACCAAGAACGTGGAGCGCCTGAAGGCGGCCTTCGCCTCAGCGCATCCGGAAGCCCTCAACGAAGCAGCCATCGGCCACCAGCGGTGGCAGCAAACGGACTTGGACATTAATGACGACTGGTCACTAATCAGGCCAAGGACGAGAAAACAGTTATTTTCTTCGCGCTTGGCACTTTATTGCTTCGTCTGTCCCACATTTTGGAGGTCTGTTGGAACCAGGAGTACGTTCAATAAAAGAACATATGCGACGCATAATTAAACCGAAAGCTTAACCTTTTAGGAACTTTCCACTGTGCTGACGTAGATTGATGCCATAAACCGAATGGACCAGGTGGAATCAGCTGTAAGCCATAATTCAAGGTTTTTGGAAACGGTGGCATATGGAGTACTTGACTTCCCGTCACGAGCGTACCAAAACAGAACTAGAAACTGACAACTAATATGTCGAAGCCCTACTCCATCTAAATGGAGCCTTGGACATATCACGAATGTTCATGCAGGTCAAGACGACAAGGTCCGGGTCGTTACGGTGAAAACTGCACATGGCGTGTACAAACGCCCAATCCCTAAAGTAGCTGTATTGCCCCTATGCTAAACAAACGTTCAGGGGGCCGTCATGTTTGGAAACACGACACCCTGTTTTTCCACTCCTCATCTAGACTCGTTAATTTCTATGCGTTTCTTATCGCAGTAAATCCGATCATAGTCACATGTATCGGCTCATATGTAGACTCCGGGCCTTCCTAGTACTTTTCCATATCCAGTAAACAGTAACTCGTCTAAATCTTTTGCATAAGCCTCGTATGATCCATTCACCGCTGTAAGCAGTAACATATTTTCTCTCAATGAAACCACTCGCATCGCGGTCACCGAAGTCCAACTGTCCAAATTTTATTAACAGATACACAACTGAAATTTTATTTATTAACAACTAGATTCGTTGAAAAGTATATAACAGGTAGAAGTCGATCTGGCCATGTACGCAAGACCGACCATCTGTCTGCATGAACGCGTCGATCTCAGGAACTATTAAAGATAGAAAGCAAGTTAAGATTACAAAGAGAAATTTTTCAAAATGTTTCCACGCCCTTCCTAACGATTGAAAAATTGCAATATTTTTTTAATTTTCCTATTTGTTTTTTAATTATTTTCCGCATGCACATACAAATTTTCCAATCAAGTAAATACTCTTTTTTGTATGTTTTCGACAACGATTGTTTTAAAAATCTATTATTAAATTTTCAGAATTCGAGAAGTAATGCACAAGACATAGGTGTGAGTAAAGAGTCCGATTTCAAAAATGTTTACATAGATGGAACTGAAACTCGTATTGTTTTAAGTTTTTGCGAAAAATTTAATTGTACCATCCAAATTGATTCATGTAAGTACAAATTATATTAATTTTCATTTCTTTTACACCTAAGAACCTTGTATTTATTACAAATTAGGAGTCAACTAAAATCCGTTACTGCCTGCAAGTAGTAATACGAGTATAAATTAATAAGTAGGGCTAGATAATTAAAAGTGCGAGTGTTCCAAACCACACAAGGGGGGTGTTTGATTTCTGATTGTTAGTGGTAATAAATAATTATATGGTGGAAGCGATCGCTCGAACATCACTATTTAATTTGCTTTTATTACTCGTAGAGCAAAAGTTTATACTAGATCGTTAAAAAGTATGTAAGCTAAGTATCCGTCTTCCGACGGAGCCTATCGACCGAGACATTACCTAATTGCGATCAGCAACTCTCACCTTTCGAGATACAACGGGATTCCCATATTCAGGTCAGAGCAATTATTGGTTCTCCAAATATAAGATAATTCAAATTTAAAACGTTTGCTGACGGCAGGTTCTGTCGCCACTGGGGGACATAGCTATCGTTTGGAGACACAGAAGGTACCTTGCACTATGGGGTCTTAACAGTCTTATGTTAAAAAATAACAGCTGTAAAGTCAGCTGTTGCATATATAAGGCACGTGCCATCGGTGAGCCTCTATTTTTAGTGTATACTAAAATTCATATCTTTTGAACCACAAGGCCTAAACACAGCAAGTTTGAAATTAATACTCATTCTTCAGGTGTGTACTATGTGTTTTTACTAATATGTTGCTTATTTTGTGCGTGTAAACCTAACAATTTGTGTATTTAGCAAGTGATGTCCTCGTCCAACTTTCAAAATGAAATTTCAACTTTGAATAGAGTTTTAAAAAATTATTAAAATTTGTTAAGTAAGTGGGTTAGACCATCTTGTAGAGTGATAAATTCCCTATGCATACATATAGTCATACTTTGCGCATTTTTGCGCCTTTTCGAGAAAACTAAATTATTAGGTAGCAACCTCTCGATTAGCAATGCGGCCCTAGTAGAAGTGTGTGGCGCACGCTAGCTTGTGAAAAATTAAATGCAATATTCAAATTTATTTGTGGGCATACAAACGACAGCATTTTTGAAATTAATTAAAGTCGTGCACACTTTATAAGAATTTATTGCATAAATGGAAATTATGCAATAGAAAGCTGAATAAGGTTGCAGCAAAATGCATGGCATGGACAGAAGGCAATCTTAACTTGAACTTACTTGAAACTTCAAGCAAAGTTGAATTCCACTTTACTGATGTGTTTCACAGAGGATTGAAAGTTTCTGAGCCCATAATATTAACTCTAAATTTAGGCAGTCGCGTTTAAAAACATAAGCGACTTTCTTTTCCGCGAGAAGTCTTTGAATTGTCGTGCGAATTCGAACATTCAAACGAATGTTTAAATGATCCTAATATAGAAGAATCCAGGGGCCCACATTATTAAAGTTTTCTTAATTGTGTGAATGGTGTTTTGGTTAGTTAAGCTAATAAAAGGTAACTAAAAGCACTTCACTTCTGACTTCTAAGCAAACGACTCGGCTATTGATTCTGATCACGAATATATCCTGATATGGTGGGAAACGCTTCCTCCTGCCTGTTACATACTTTTCAACGAATGTAGGATACCCTTTTATTTTACTAACTTAATCACGGCTTACTAGCCCAACTACTAAATTCGACTTTAAACCATATTGTACATCCAGAGAAGCATACCTTCGGTCGAAACTAATTAGCCTTCAATCGCCGCTACTCCATCGGAAAGCTTAACAGATAATAAAGATCGAAATAAGAGCTTCAGCAATGCTGAAAAGTACCTTCTCCAGCTGCGCTGCAATCGCTAAATTTTCTTGGATGGCAAAAAATAATTCTTAATCTAATTTCCTAGCAGTTCCTGTTTTAGTATGCTTTTTTTGAGGCATCAGCAAATCCATGTAGCTGAATACTTATGCCAGTTCATTTGGAATTGGCACTGGAATCAGTCTGAACAATTTAGATGAATGTCTACTAAACAGAGGCACCTTTACACTAATGATTAATTTGTCGTCGATAAATAACCCTCTGGCTATTAACGGTGTCAACACCTCTTTAAGTTCCGTACCTGATCGTTTTCCTGGAATTACTAAATTCTCCGAATTTTTACTATTTCATTTTTAAGCTGATTTGGCCTAAGAACATTTGTATTTCACCTACCGTGATTAATATCATATAAAAGGCTTATAATTCCTGCTTGAATTTGTTCGCCTTCTTCGATCAAGGAGTGCAGCTCTTTCGTAATCATAAAGAATTTTAACGATTCCTTATAAACGTAATAATTTTCTATAAGAACTTCCGTCATGTTTTCAATTCTTATTTGCATACTCCTAAAATTTGTTTTAACATCTTCTGTTGTCCTTTTCAATAAATTAGTAGTTGAATCAACCACTGATGTTTGTTTTTAAATTAGTTTATCAAGGTTGTTCTGGTTATCTAATAAATTTTTCATGTTTTCTTCTAATTGCTCTCTGTCATATTCATCCATTATACCAAATGAAATATGGTACAATCAACCCACAAACTCTAACGTAACACGTTTGCTTCTGGATCTAGACTGCATCATAAAAAATGTATTGTTTTCTTCAAGTTCCACTAACTGACCTTGCATATTATCTAAAACCAAACTACCTTGCTCTTCAAAGCTATGTAGCCTTTCGCAAACCTTTCTCATATCCCTTATAAACGCCCCTCCTTTTGTAATCATTTTAAAATATGGATCCATTTAATAATAGATCACCAAATTCCAAGAACTACTCACAATCTCCACATCTCCTATAAGATCTAAATATATGGCTGAAGTCTTATTTATCCTGTTTATGGAATATCTTGGTGTTATATTTTTAGGTAACGCGCTAGAAATTTTGACAGCTCAATACAAACAACAACATTGCCATGATAATTCCGATCTTTGACATTCCCGGTGTTGCTCTAGTTCGAATTTTCGGCTCAGGGTCAGCCTCATTCTTTTCAACAAATTTTATTCCTTGCAAGGGACACATTCTAGCAATGAGTCTTGTGATAAATCCTTCCTGCATCCTTACTTAAGCCACACGGACCTTGTCATCATTCCCTTTATGGACTGTTTCCACTTTTACTAAAGGCCATCTTGCTGAATGACAATTCTCATAAAATGACCTGGCGTTAAAGCTTCTTGTTGTTCCATCTCATTAACTAAGTGTATAATGGTCTTTTTGAATTTAAACATGCTTCTATTTGACATAAAAGGGTTAACATTTCTTCATATGTCAAAATATTGTCGCCGATTATACGCTTTAAATGGTATTTCATTGACTTGACCCCAGCTTCCCAAATACCTCCGAAGTGAGGTCCTGCCGGCGGATCCTATCCTTCTCCAGCTGCGATGCAATGCGATGGCAAAAAAAAATTTTTGATCTAATTTCCTAGCCGCTCCTACAAAATTTGTTCCATTATCTGAATATATATTGGCACATTTCCCTCGTCTAGCAATGAATCTTCTGAGGGCAGCTAAAAATGCGTCAGAAGTTGGATCGCTTACCATTTCTAAATGTATGGCTTTGGTGGCCATACAAACAAATACAGCAACATATCCTTTAAATGTTTTTTGTCCGTGATTTTTCGAATACTTAACAAAATAAGGACCTGGATAATCTAATCCCGTATTTAAGAATGGAAATGCCATAGTATATTTTGGTAAATTTCCCATTATTTGCTTAGCTGTATTTTGTCTATATCTTGCACACTTGACGCATTCTCTTAAATACTTCTTCAACGAATTTCTTAACCCAAACATCCAATACTTTCTTTGAATACAATTACGCATAAGGTTTATTCCTCCATGTAAGGTTTCCTTATGAGCATCTTTAATTATCAAGTATACATATAACATATATCTAAAATAATTGGATGTTTGTTTAAGTTCGAATTCTACATCGGAGTCCATCCTTATCCAATATTCTGTTAGTCGTACTGATTTCTTTGTTGTTTTGCAAACACTTTATCTGTTGACTGAATTGAAGTTTTTGTTGCTTTTTTATGACTACCCTTTCAGCTAACTTTAATTCTTTTACCTGAAGGAAGGAAGGATACGATTCATTTTGTGTTTTTATTTTAATAAATCTGATTATGTAGGCTATAAGACGTATTAGTTTTTGAAAGCAGGGAAAACTCTCCAATAATTTGCAAATAGGATCATCGGTTTTATTATTTATTATTGTATTTATTATTGTCGTTTCCTCTTTCAAATGCTGCCGAGGCCAATGCTCTTTTGCATCAGCTAGCCATTTTGGACTTTTCCACCAAAGATCACAGTGTGTCAATTGTTTTGAATCAATTCCCCTAGATGCTAAATCAGCTGGATTTTCTTTTGACCTTACATGATTCCATTCAGTGTTGGCTAGTTTTCGAATGTCATCTGATCTTCGTCTCATAAATTTAACCTTACTTTTGCCACTCTTGATTCATGGTAAAGTGATAGTGAAATCACTCCAAGCATAAATTTCTACCTTACTGACTCCTTTATTCTTTGGATCAGTACGGTTAACAAATGAGCGGCACACAGTTCTAGTTTAGGGATAGTTTTTTTATTTTTTATAGGATTGACTCTACTTCTGCTAGCTATTATAGTTACAGCATCTCCTACTTTAACATACACTAGTGCAGCATATGCTTTTTCTGAGGCATCAGCAAATCCATGTAGCTAAATACTTAGCCATTTCTAGAATTAAGCCATCTTTGGATTCGAATATTTTCTAAATATAATAAATTTTCTTTATATGCTTCCCAGTATTTCAAATCTTCTGCTGCTAATTCCTGATCCCATTCACTTTTGCTTATCCAAAGTTTTTGAATAAAAAACTTTCCTAAAATAGTCACAGGAGCCAACCATCCTAAGGGATGATATATTTTAGTTAATATCGATAGTACTATCCTATTGATTGTCAATTTGGATGACCCGCAACTTACTTTAAACTTAAAAAAATCCTTTTGTGGTTCCCATTGAAGTCCAAGAGTTTTAACATTAACATCATTTTCAATAATACTAAGAACCTTGTTATCCCCAGTATCTTCTACTGTTGATATTATTTCTGAATTATTAGATATCCATTTTCCTAAATTTTGTCCTACCATTTGTAATTCGTTTAAAATTAGTTGGACAACATATTTGGCGTCTTCTACAGAATCGGCTCCAGTCATTAGGTCGTCCATGTAAAAATTGTTCCTTATTATTTCACTTATATTTTTATTTCGACATTTATCTGCTATGTCCACCAGAACCCTAGTAGCTAAGTATGGTGCAGATGCCGTAAGTGACTGTTGTTAGTTTATAATTTTTAATTTTTTTCTTCTAGAGAATTTCTCCATAAAATATATTGATATTTTTGGTCATTTTCATTTATTTCAATCTGACGGTACAGTTTTTTAAATGTCCGCAGAAACAACAAATTCCCATTTCCTCCACTTAACAATAATGTCAAAAATATCTTTTTGAACTCGTGGACCAACCCACATTATATCGTTCAACTTTTATTATTTGAAGTTTTTGCTGAAGCATCAAAAATTACTCTCAGCTTGGTCGTCAGGCTTGAATCTCTGATAACAGCCTGGTGTGGTAAAAATACTTACCATCATTAATTTTTTTACCATGTGTCCTAACTCGATATATTCTTTCATAAATTTATAATAACCAGCCTTAAGTTTTTTATTATTTTTGAATTTCTTCTCCAAATTTATAAAACGAGCCATTGCTTGCTTCTTTCTTTCTCCTAAGGTGACATCTTGTTTAAATGGGATAGACACAACGTATCGCCCATCTGCGTCTTTTGTTGTGGTTTTAATGAAATTATCTTCGCATAATTCCGATTCCATGTCATTTTTTTCGTTTTCCTCAACTTCCCAATAGCGATCTAAATCTTTTAATTCTATAGTTGAAGCTACAATGGTTTCATTTGCTTTGGATTTTTTACATCCAGAAACTATCCACCCGAAATCAGTTTTTTGACCAAGGAGACCGTCTATTTTAATAACTCCATTCTGCAGAATGTGAGTATATACGTCTTCTCCAATGATTAGATCATTACGACCAGGTTTATTAAAATCGGGGTCGGCTAATTTAAAACTCTTCCATTTTTTCTGATCAACATTAATTGTGCTGAGTGGAAGCGCTTTCATGAGTTTTGGAAGAATGAGTGCTTCAATTTCCAAATTTTTTATTGAAATTATTGCTTTGTGCTTGGAGATGCACGTTCCTGTGGAAGATACTCCACTTATTTCCGTATGTGAACGAAGTTTTTTCAATTTTAGAATCTGTGCAGACTCTTCTGAAATGATTGTGCTTTGAGAACCGCTATTAATCAAAGCTCTTAATTTTTGAAAACCTTCATTTCCTGACTTCACTTGAATCAAGGCCGTAGCAAACAAAGCTTGCCCTGTTGTTCTACACGTATTCACTTTTTCTGGATTATTACCTGTAATGTGAAGTAACGTGTGGTGAGGTTTCCGACAAATCGAACAGAGCTGCTCGCTTGTACATTTTTTATTAAACGGATGCTTCAGACATCTTAGGCAAATCCGATTTTTTCTACCCAGTCAGACCGTTCTGCTGAATTCATTATTTTAAATTTATGGCATTGACTTAAATAATGCCCCGGTAGTTTACAATATACACAATTGTTACTATAATTTTTGTTAATTTTCGTGTTTATAATTTTCTTTACAGGGTTAACTTCCTGTGAAAATGAAGATATTGAATTGAGCCTTTGCTCTAAAAAGTCTATAACATCAGAGAGTACCTGTATCTCTTTTGCTTTTTGACAAATAAGTTGAGCGACTCTTTATTAAAATTTCGAAGAATTATGTGAGCAAAAATTGCATCCACATCTTCCGATAATTGCGCCCTTAATTTTATGATATATATAGACTCATTAATTGTGTCAATAAATGTTTTTATTTGTTTATTGGATTCCAAATTTAAACTTGGCATATCCAGAAGCCTATTCATATGTTCAGAGAAAATTTGTCTTTCATTCTCATACCGCTTGGTTAAAAATTACCAGGTGGCTTCATAATTTTCCCCAGAGCCCCCAAGCAATAAATGAGTTACCACATTCCTGGCTTCTCCTTTTAATGCTGATTTTAGGTAATTAAACTTGAGAGAAGGACTGAGATCCTCTCTCGTATGAATGAGTTCTGTGAAGAGCTCATTAAAATGATCCCATTCTTTTCTGCCCTAACAACCGTCGACATTTCAGATTTCTTAGCTGTTCCACTGAGTCGACTATTTATGGCTGTTAAAATATTTTGCTTGTCAAACTCAAGTTCACTAATTTCATCCTCAAATATCGAACTCTCAAAATAAATATGGTTAAATATTTTATTCCAAGGAAATTCTATTTTGTTTTGACGTCTCTTCTAGATATATTCTAAATTGCCCAACATTTCTACAGAATACCTGCTCTACTTTCGACGCGTTGGCACTCGACATACCCTATATCTCCTAAATACCCATTTTCTCAGGATTTTCTTTTTTTCTTTAGGGACTGGGTTATCTACGGAACTACATTTATTCTTTTCATATTTTATTTTTATCTGTGTCAACGCCATCATTATTACATCATACTGCTTGGTGTTAAAATATTCATGATCGACAATGCCGATCTTTAATAAATTGCTATGATTAGCAACGAATAATTTTTGCAGTTCCTCTACTTTAAAAAATTCTTTCTCACTTAAAGTTGGTTTTATTTCCAACTTTTTTATTTCCAAAATAATTTCGGACTGCTTTTTTAGACTTTATCGTTTTTTCTGACATCATACTGACCTTTTATTTTTTTCTATCTAGTTCACGTGGATTCTAACAATAATTTTGTGTTTTTTTTTGAGTTGATAGCACCTTTTATTTATCTTTTTTTGTGTCCAGTTGTATATGCGCTTATTAGGCACTCTTTTTTTGTGCACTTTTTAATTTATTATGCTCTTATGGCATTTATTAAATGCTTTTATTGCATTTACAAACTTTTGATACTGTTCGTATAAGCACTTTTTTCACTTGCTGATGTATGGCCTCATGCAAGTTATCCAACCCAATATTCAGGGGCCCTACCCAATTTATAAACAATTTTTCAAAATCCAATCTCAACGATTGATTTGCCTTGGATCCCAATGTCGCACTTCGCCGGCTTGTAAATAAACCAAACTTAACGTAAACACAGCTCCCTCTTGATCGAATTTAACGTAAACACAACTTCCTCTTGGAGACCAAGCATATTGCGCATTGGGGACCAACTTATTGCGTATCAATCAAGCTGCAATGGTCAGCATAATTGAATTTCACAACGCAATGGAAAGATTTCAAGCCTTTGGCTCTCTTCCAAATGAAGTTTCTAGAGCGTCTCCTAAGAGAACATTTCTCCAAGAAGAAAAGCCTCTGGCCGAGGTTGATTGGGCTCCGATGAAGAATCAAAAGATCATCTTCATCGGGGGACAAGCGAGAATGGTTAATAGAATCAATCTGTAAAAGTAAAGTGACTAGTAATAGTGGATTAGCATAACGGATTATCACCAAATATTGTAATTGAAAAACGTTTGAAATAAAAAATATATTTTTTTATAAAATTTGTACGCAACAAATTTAATTGGCACCCAACGTGGGGCAGCGTCTAAAAAAATTCCTAAAAAATTATTAACGAAGAATAAGTTAAATAAAAACGGGAATCGCGCTGCCAACCAACCCTCAAAACCCACCAAATCATAATTCAGTGATCGCGATAAAACAACTGGCAATCAATTAATGCAATAAACCAGTTTTAATAATCCGACACAAAAAGGTGATAGTGGTAACAAATTCAATTGGCAAACAATTAATGAAATAAACCAATTGAAATTTCATTATATATAAAAGGTGGTCCAAAAAAGTTAAATCTACTATTACAAGTACGCTATAAAATCATCAAATCAGAACCCAAACAAAAGTGAATCATCGATTAAAGAAGAGCCCTTGAACAAAGTGAATTAACAATTATAAAAACCACAAGTGGAAAAAAATACAAAAAATCTCAACAGACTCAAAAAAACATTGTGACACACACACTGAAAACCTTTATAATTAAAATTCAACCCAAAGAAGGAAGGAAGACCACAAGTCATCACCATTCTACACTCTCGGCCATCAAACAAAGACCGGAAATTAGCAGCTAGGAAAACAGCGTGAGCAGATAATTAATTGTACTTTAACTTAATAAAATAACACAAATAGAAATAAAAAATTTAAGGTCAGAGAGCTAGGGCAAATAAACCATTCTTCACCGAAATTGCACAAGTTTATAAGAAATCTATCTGAGTAATTAATCTGGTGAATTTATTAAATAAATTAAAAAAATGTATTTTAAAACGGCAACTGGAGGGTCAACCCCAACCACTTCCGCTAACAAAATGGCAACTGGAAGTTTAACCACTTCCACTTCTGTAGGCAGCGTAGCCAACGCAGTAATCTCACCATTGAATTAATCAATCGATTAATCAATGTTCAGTTAAGCGAAGTAACAAAAAAATTGGAGGGCTTAGAAGGGCACTTATTAGCCAACAAGCATGAGGTAGAAGATTTCACTTACGTGAAGTGCGATACCACACTAGAAGTAATCAAATCAGTACCAAACTTCACAGGGGAGATATCCCAATATGTAGGATGGAGAGAAGCGGCAGAAACTGCCATGGGACTGTACAAAATTCAAAGCGAGCAATACTTCATTGTTCTAACCATCCTTAGAAACAAAATCAGGGGAGCAGCTCATGACGCGCTCACCAAACATGTTACGGTTTTAAACTTTCAAGACTGGATTTTATTTACAATGATAAAAGACCGATCCACGTTTTGGAAGCTGAACTGAGTATCCTTAGACAAGGACGGCTGACCATCACCGAGTTTTACAACGAGGTGAACAAAAAAATGACTCTACTAATAAACAAGACAATAATGACGTACGGAAAGGACAGCGAAATTACTAAAGAAACAAACAGGATCATCAGAAGCAATGCTCTCACGATCTTCATCTCCGGATAAAATGGATCCATTGCGGAAACGTTGTTTTCACTAAACCCTCCTGATTTACCCAACGCATTGGCGAAATGCCAAGAATTAGAATCAAATAATTTTCGGGCACAATTTGCCAACAAATATTTCGGATTCAGAAACGAAAACGGAAGCCCGGGAAATAACCTGAGACTTAACCCGGTAAATACCAAACCATTCAACAACTCCCCAAATAAGCCAAACAACAACCAGAACAATAATTGGCCACAAAATAGAAATCCTGGCCCAAACAACTACGGAAACACCAATTTCAATACTAAATATCAACCTAAACCAGTTCCAATGGAGGTCGATGTTTCCTGGAAAAACCAGAATCGACCAAATAACAACTATCCCCGCCCGGGCAATAACTTCAACAGAGGATACAATAACAACAATGGACAAAACCACAACAATTTCCAGCAGAGAAATTATAATAACCAAAACCACGCTCAAAAAACGGAGCCGCCCTTTCCATTGAAGGGGAAAGCCACCGGAACAGAATGAGGATCAACAACATCGATGAGGAATATTTTTTAGAGCAGGGCCCCTCAGAGGACTGCCACACCTATCAAGAGTAGACCCCAAAACGAAAAGAAAATTCAGCGTGTTAATTGACGTTGCTATGTTAGGAAGGGGATATACGAAGATAGAAAAGAGTTAGCAATTTATAAACTGGTATCCACTGTTCATGGGTACTCGATTATAAAATATTACTACCACATAACAATATTCAATGTAAAGCACCTTTTATATGAGTTAGAAGGGCTAGAATCAGATTTGCTAGTTGGCTACAATTTGTTAAAAAGAAATGGAGCCAAAATAAATGCGGAAGAAGGAACGTTAGAATACAGTGGCAAAAAGGAAAAATTACTGTATTGTGACGACAAGATTAAAAACAAGTCGAGTAGAGAGTAAAAACACTCTTCCATTAAGGGAATACATAATAACAAAATACTTTGACAACCAAAAGGTGAATACCACAGAATCAATTATCGTAGAAGGAAGTTTGAGTAGCTCGGGATCGGAGTGTCCTGAGCAAGCCAGCGTTGAATTATCCGCTAACAAGAAAATGAAAAGTTTGGGAAAAAATAAACCCAAACACGCCGACGATGATAATTCCGTCAAAAAACAATTGAAAAGTTTGGGAAACAAAAAACCCAAACACGCCGACGATAATAATTCCGTCACAGTGAATATAAACAACTTAACAACTTCAAATCAGGCTGAAGATTTCGAGTGTAAGATTGTAGAAATAATTAAAAAAGAACATTCTAATATGGATATGCAAATTCCTTTTCGGACAGACATTAGAGGTGAAATAAATACTGTCCATGACAGACCTATTTATAGTAAACAATACCCTTACCCAATGTCCACCTCTGATTTCGTCAATAAAGAAATCCAGAGACTACTAGACGAAAACATTATAAGGCCGAGTAAAAGCCCTTATAATTCACCAGTGCTAGTGGTGCCCAAAAAAGTTCTGAACGAAGACGGTACCCCAAAACATCGTCGTTCACGACTACAAAAAAGTGAATGAGAATACCATACCAGACAGGTACCCGATGCAAGATCCATCGGTGATACTATCTAACGTAGGAAAATCCAAATATTTTTCTACCATTGATTTAGAATCCGGCTTTCATCAAATTCTGATGAAGGAATCAGATATTGAAAAGACAGCCTTTTCAATAAATAATGGAAAATATGACTTTCTACGTTTGCCCTTTGGCTTAACGAATGCTCCAAGAATTTTCCAGAGAGCAATGGACGATATACTGAGAGAGCAAGTTGGTAAAACTTGCCACGTATATATGGACGATATAATCATTTTCTCGAACACCATCGAGCAGCATTATACCGATCTAGTCCGAATATTCGAAATCTTACAAAAAGCCAACATGAAGATTTCATTAGAGAAGTCCAAATTCCTTAAAACTGTGACCACATTTCTTGGTTACGTTGTCTCTCACAACGTAATCAAAACAGACCCGGAAAAGATATCTACCATAATGAGATATCCCATTCCCCAAAGCATAAGAGAACTTCGCAGCTTTTTAGGTCTCACAGGCTATTACCGCAAGTTTGTTCAAAACTACGCGAAAATAGCCAAGCCTCTAACAAAATATCTAGGAGGGGACAACGGAAAAATAACTAGAAAAATGTCATCTAAAATCAAAATCCAATTAGACGAACCAGCCATAAAAGCTTTTAATGAGCTGAAAAACAACCTAGTAACCACAGGTAGAATTATTTCAACCTGACTACAATAAAAAATTCACTCTGACCACTGATGCGTCAGATGTAGCCATTGGAGCGGTTCTATCTCAAGACAATAGACCTTCATCTCCAAAACCCTCAATAAAACTGAGCAACTATACGCTACCAACAAAAAAGAACTGTTAGCTATAGTTTGGGCTCTAAAAACTCTTAGAAACTACTTATACGGTGTTATCGGAATAGAAATCCAAACCGATCACCAATCATTATCATTCACAATATCGGACAAAAACCCCAATGTAGAGATGAAAAGGTGGTACTCTTTCATTGAAAGTTTCACCCGTAAAATAATTTACAAGCCTGGAACTACCAACGTTGTAGCCGATGCGCTATCAAGGATCCAGCTAAATAATATATCAGACAGAGATACCGAACAATCAAGCTCAGATCAAAACACTCAGCATTCTGCCGAGAGTAGTTTTGAGAATGTGATTCACGAGACCCGTAAGCCTTTGAACCAGTTTCAACAGCAACTGCTGATAGCTACGGGGAGGTTCACAATACAAGAGTCTCTGAAAATTTTCGACAAAACCAGACACATAATTGAATACGACACGACTGAAAACCTAGTAAATATATTACAAGAATATTTACCACCGGACATAGTGGTGGGAATTCACTGCACCCTAGAGGACTTATATCACATACAAATTCCACTTAAAAACAACTTCACTAACAAATTTCTCTTCACGAGAATATTTTTACAAGAAAATGACGAAGACAAAGCAATCATAATAGAAGAAACCCACAGCCGAGCCCATAGGGGACTCGAAGAAAACCACAAATAAATTAACAGACTATACTATTGCCCAAATCTATACATAAAATTAAAAGAATATATAAAAAACTGCACCATTTGTAATGAAAACAAATACAACAGGCACCCAGTCAAAATCCCTATTGGAGAGGCTCCTATCCCATCTAGCGGAGGAGAAAACCTTCACATTGACATTTATTACGCACCTTTTTAACTTGCATTGATTCATACTCAAAATTCCTGGCAGTAAAGCAAATACAGAATAAATTAAATATTGAAAACAGCGTAATGGAACTACTCCAACAGTTTCCCCGCGCTAAATTGTTAATGACTGATGATGAACCGAGCTTTACTTCTGCTCAATTCAAATCCTTTGCGCAGAGATGTGGCTTATCTTTGCACTACACCGACCCCAGACATATCACTTCAAACGGACAGGTAGAACGAGCACACTCGACGTTGACTGAACTAGCGTGCTGCATAAAAGAAGAATTCAATTTGTTAGATTACCCCGAAATAATTATCAGAGCAGCTAAAGAATACAATCAAAGTATTCATTCCACTACTAACCAGAAACCGTTCGACATTTTATGCAATAAAATTAAACACGAGAATATGCCACAGGTATTAAAAAACACTCAGACAAAAATGTTAGAGACACATAACAAGGACAGAAAAGAAAAAGAATACCGTGTAGGACAAGTAGTATACGAAAAAAAATATGGGGAAAGAAATGAACTAAAACCAAAATATAAAAAGCAGGTCGTCAAAGAAAATCTAACAAACAAGATAGTAATCAATAACAGAAACAGAATTATACACAAGGACAATATTAAGTCATAATAAATTTTAATTTACAGAAAAATGCACCTCGTACTACACTTAATATCATTCATACTGGCGGTTAAAAGAGAAATATTCTACTACTCGAACCATGACTTCTTCCTTTACAAAGACAAAAAAGATGTACTGACGTACGACACATTTGCTGACCTATTTCATGTTACCAATTTGAGCCTGTACAGAGAAATCATCGACTTAGAATCAGACTACACAAGTAAGGACAAAAACATAAGGTCCCAATGGGAAATAAAATATGACTTGCAAGTAATAGAATTAATTTTGGCACAATTATTAACATCTCGACCCAAAAGGGGAATAAACGAGCTAGGCACCATTTGGAAGTGGCTAGCGGGAACCCCAGATCATGACGACTTCATTCTAATTCAAGATAAAATAAACGATCTAATTGAAAATAATAATCAACAACATGTTGTCAACCCAAAATTATTCAAAGAAATCAAATCACTTTCAGACCATTTCAAAAATGTTTTTCTAGACCAAGAGCTACCACTAAGAAAACACCGTTTGCGCTTGCTAACGTTTGAATTACAAAATTTAGTCGATACGATCACGCTTACCAAAATTGACGTTTTTAATACTAAAATCCTAAATAATGAAGACATAAAAGAAATTTTAGTTCACGAGCATAAACCTGTATTTATCACAGATCTAATGGACATTTCTGTGTTCAAGATCGTATTGCACAATGAGCTTCTTGTAATCTATATAAAATATCCCATAATTACAAATAGGTGCGAAATGTATCACGCAAGATCAATTGCTCAGAAAGATGGAAAGCTTCAAATAAGTAGCCAGGTCGCGAAATGCGAGAATAATTTTTACGAAATAACTAATTTTAAGAAATAACTTTTCAATAATTATTGCACGATAAGTAAAAATAAAACCTGTTTCACCAAATTATTAAACAAAGAAAAATCAATTTGTACGAAGATTCGTGAAAAAAATAAAAGAAAAGATGTTATTCAGGAAGGTGCAGTTCTAATTAACGGAAACAACTTTGTCAACAATTCCCAACTAGATGGGACATACATAATAACATTCAATAGCACCACGATCATAAACAATATTCCTTACAATAATTTTGAAAATAAGATATTAGAATATATTACAACTAACCATTTCAAAAATTTGGAAATATCAAACTATGTCAAATCAAACAATTCAGAACTCACGCTCGATAATATCAACATATTAAATCCATTTATACAAATCCATAGTTGGAAAATTCCAATCACATTTATATTATTAGTATTAATCATTATATACTTAATCACGAAATTATTGATAAAAATCAAACATATTGTAAGCAAGCAAAAACGGCCAGAACCAGCTCAAGCAAATACTGAAGGAGAATTTTTGACAGTGTTAAATGAACATCTTAATGAAATTAATAATGAAGCGGGACGCATCATTTTAGGAGGGGGAGAGTTATCCAACCCATTATTCAGGGGCCCTTACCCAATTTATAAACAATTTTTCAAAATCCAATCTCAACGATTGATTTGCCTTGGAACCCAAAGTCGCACTTCGCCGGCTTGTAAACAAACCAAACTTAACGGAAACACAGCTCCCTCTTGATCGAATTTAACGTAAACACAACTTCCTCTTGGAGACCAAACATATTGCGCATTGGGGACCAACTTATTGCGTATCAATCAAACTGCAATGGTCAGCATAATTGAATTTCACAACGCAATGGAAAGATTTCAAGCCTTTGGCTCTCTTCCAAACGAAGTTTCTAGAGCGTCTCCTAAGAGAACATTTTTCCAAAAAGAAAAGCCTCTGGCCGAGGTTGATTGGGCTCCGATGAAGAATCAAAAGATCAGTCTTCATCGGGCGACAAGCGAGAATGGTTATTAGAATCAATCTGTAAAAGTAAAGTGACTGGTAATAGTGGATTAGCATAACGGATTATCCAAATATTATAATTTAAAAACGTTTGAAATAAAAAATATATTTTTTTATAAAATTTGTACGTAACAAATTTAATTTGCACGCCAAACCATAATTTATTATGGTTACAAAGCAGCCTTTAGCTATTTAGACTATAATGTGCTTGTTTTATTTTTAAAACATAAAAGATTCATGTGTATCTTTTTGCTTTTTTAATTTTATACTCTGTTCCTTACCTTTGGTAGGTGGAAACAAGAGTTAATTATTTTTGCTACCTTCAGATGCAAGATTAATTTAGCAACGCTTAAAGGAGCTGGCCCTTCTTTGAGTCGAAATTTTTATTTTTTCGAAGGCTCGATTGACCAAAATATAAAGAGGCTGCAACATAAGCAAACGTCTACATTTGTTGAGTTTATATTTCAAACTGAGTTTTATTTATCTAAATCCTGCTTAGGTAGCTAATATGAAATTTACATGTTCTAATCTTATCTCTAACTAGACCAACGCAGTGGCCATTTGTTCCCCAAACATGGGAACGGATTGTAATTGCGGGAATTTTCCACTGATACCCTCACCCGAGTTTGAATAAAGTTAGAAAGTTCTCAGTGTCTGCAACTAGCCGTCGGAGCGGGAAAGAGAAACAAGGAATTAATCGAATTTAAACTTTTTTATTCGCGATTTCGAACGAATAGACTTTATTTTGTCTGTTAAAAGAGAGGTTACAAAAGCGAATGTAATGAGAGACCTAGTGTGTGAGTACAAGAGACAGGCAGAGAGTGCTGAAAAGGTGAGCTTAGATACTCTCGCAGCTACTCTGAATAGAAACCGAAAGATTATCGTACAGCTGGGGTGCAATAGAAAGAGATTGCAATAAATAAAAACATAAATTTACGCAGCGCTAAGTTCTAGCTGGTAAGGTTTTGTAAGCGTATTTTTTTGGAAAATGTTTGTTATTAGGCTTAGTGCATAATAAATATATAAATGTCGATCCCAGAGAACGAAACAACGAATTTTTCCCCATGTATTTGTCGGGTCTCGCAGCCGCCAGCAGCACCTAAACTTATGTCCAATTGTTGTCAACATTGGCGAAAACAATTAGCTTTATCTATGCGGATGAGGTGCAGATCGCGCTCTCTTGAACTCTCGCCTGCATCTTTGTCGTTGCGTTATGCTGTTCGCTCTGTAATACCAAAGATACTAGAATAATAAGCTGCGTAACGCCATACGATTTTTTTGCACACGATATTTTCGGGCTGGCCTTAGAGCTGGCTCCAGGCTATCTTGAATTTTTGTTCAAGAGTAAGAGAGAGAGCCAGCAGGTCTCTTGTACGTATACAGCGACAGCCGATCACTGTATGTGTGCACAATTATGCTCATATATTGTAAATTTAACAAAATATGCCCTTCACTTCAGAAGTTTATCGACTTCCAATCTATATTATTTGTACTCTGGCAATCGAGTAAAAACTCTAATTTTGCATTACCTTAACATGATAATTATTTAATTACATCATAGAATTGGTAATAGGTGAATAAATGTACATAATAATACCGAATTATTTTAATAAATTACTTTATACTAGAAAATATGTCGTTAGAGTTTTCAGCTCGCGACGTAGAAACAATATTTGAAGTTAGTGATTCTTAGATGCACTGGTCCTACCTCAAGAATTCAATTTTGCAATAAACAGGTTGCATATGAAGTTTTTTAACTTTTTAGTATATTTATTAGTACGAATTAGTACGAAAGTTCAAAAAGTTTAAAAAAAGCTCCTGGCCGAGGTTTCGAGAAGATTTAAAAGTTAAGCCACCAGTCGATTCCTGAGATAAAATCTGATCGGTGATCCGGTCTTATGATCCGGTCTTAAAATACTTATATTAAAAATCACTCTGTAAACTTTAAAAATTAAATAAAAAATAAATTTTTTTAAATTAATTCGTAATAGAATTCTTAATTTGCATACTTACGTGAACATAATCAATTCAGTATTTGAAATGCAAATATTATTTTGTTGAATGTTTTTGTATATTCTAATTTGACATCTGCATTTATATTCAATAAAAGAAGATATGTAAAGTTCATATGTATGTAAACGGTAGCTAATTCGAGCGGGGATTTTAACTAACGAATATTAAAATAACTTCTTAAAAAAAATAATAGTCACGGCATCAATTTTTAAATAATATTTTATTAGATCATATTACAACAAAATTGGTCAAAACAATAATCGAATTCGTTTCTTAGATCAAAATTGATTTCGGACCGAAAATCGTCTTCTAGCACAACTTTTGCTTACAGTTTTCTTTCATACAAGCAAGTGAATTCTATTTTTAGAATTTTATGCTCTCAATTTTACGCGAGCGAGAAGAACGTAATTATTTCCGCCACCAAAAAAGTGGCTGCATAGTGCAAAACCAATGTATGGTCGCTACGCATCTTATTATTCTAGTGTCTCCGGTCAGACGGTGTCCTGTTACAGCGGGTGCATCGTACTTAAAAATATAAAACGCTACGTAGATCGTGGACAAATTATGTAATTCCTAATGTCCAGGGATCCTCTTAGTGGATGGCCTCGGCAGATAGGGCGTACGCAGGTGATTAGTACCGCGTTCCTCGAGTTATCTAGGAGGGAGTCTTCTTACGTAGATTACGGTGGAGGGCGTGACTTTGCCCCCTTTGCTGGGCACTGGCCTTCTGGCTCAGTGTGAATAATTTATATCAAATGAAATATGTTTTTACGGCAAGTTGCCGAAATTGCTTGTTCTTTATTTCTAAAGGGCTCGCTTAAGACTGAATACAGAGGAATGGAAAATTACGAATAAGCCCTAGCTCCAATGCATCTCGCTATAGCTTCGTGGTCGGCAAGCCGACTCAGCATTTCTGCTGCGCAATTCGTTACCCCGGATATTGAGTGCCAGATTCCGCTGCTGGTCGTTCTTGGCGCAGAGCGCTGAACTTTATTTAGGCGCGTCAGCATTCTATATGGATCTATTTAGTTGCTAGGTTATTGGTTATTTACTACCCCCCTTATGACCCGTCCTCGGTCATACCCATCCTTTCAATCGCTTGTTGTATCTCAGCGGAGGCTCGCTTTTTCCTTAATGCTATTTAAAGGACGAGTGACCCAATCAGGGAAACTTCAGCAACGCCCCAACCACGAACCAAAGCTTAGGAGAGCCTGCGGCGTCGACCTCGTTTTTGAAGTCCTGGATGATGGCAAGCTGTTGTTGTTCATTCGATGCAATAACGGTATGCTCAGCACCGGGTCATGGCCGACAATGTTCAATAGCGGTGACCTTACAACGCCTGGCTGCTTGTCCAACGTCTTTCGCCAGTTCACGAACTCGGTTCTGTTAATGACGGCCGATCGTTCGAAGGTCACCAGGTGTGTTCCTTGCACGAGCTTAAGCTTCGTTAATGATAACGACGCCATCATCTATCGGCGCTATTTCCCTTAGGTGGCTGGGCTGTGTGTGGCATCGGGCCGTGTTTCCTGAGTGTAGTGAGCGGGCGCATGTTTCGCGGCTGGATCGTTCACAGAAAGTGCTGTGGGTGGTCTCAATGCATTCCGTGACGCCCCAAGTATCCGCTTCGCACTCCGCCAGCGTGTCCTCGTCCAACCGTAGGATTTCTTGACGATGCGATACCGGGTAGACGGAGATTTTTCGGCACCTAAATCTAACTCTGGAATAAGCATTAGGACATGAATTATATCTTCGGACAATTAGAATTCTTGATTGGCACCCAACGAGTGGGGCGGTGCTAACGAAAGTTCGGATTAAAAAAATTCGGTGAATAAAAAATTTGAATAACAATTCACGGACTCGCGCAGCCAACCCAGTAGTGAAAGTTCAGGTAAAAACTAAAGGTGGATGATAAAAAGTCATACCATCATCACGAACTAAGTACTACAGTTAAATATTTTTAGTGAAAATATACAAAATTCACAAAGCAATAAAGTGCAAATTCTGATGAGAAATAAAGGTGGACGATAAAAAATCACACCATCATGAAGAATTAAGTGATATAACCAGACAATTTCTAAATAGGAATAAATATCGACGAACTAAAAACTGAACAAGTGAAATAAAAAAAATCCATCCCTCGCTATTAATAAACAAACACCAGGAGAATCACCAACGACTACGAGGAGAATCTGCTGTGAGCAAAAATAAAAATATTAATTTTAATAAAATTATTTGTAAGAAATAAATACCCCTGGCGAATTAAAAAAAATTAGTGGAAGGAAAGAAAAAAATAAGTGTAAGCAATCAATCGGCAATTAAGAGAAAATTAAGCTATTGTACAATTACGTTTAAGAAGTAATTTCACCCTGGAAAATTTAATAAAACAATTTAATCAACTAAAAATGGCGAATATGAGTAATCCGTCAGGCAGTACTTCGGCAAATGGCAAAATAAAACAACAGGTCTTTCTGACCTCAGAACTCATAAAACAAATAGTAACCACCGAAGTAGACTCCTTAAAACAGGAGATAATATCATTGAAATTTCAACTACAAGCAAATGAAAACAAGGTAGAGGAATACAAAACTCAGGAAGTTGATAGAACCATAGTATGTGACGAATCATATGCGATAATCAAATCGGTACCAGAATTTAAGGGACAAATAGAACAGTACGTTAGTTGGAGAGAGGCCGCAGAAAACGCGATGGGGAAATATGTTATCAAAAGTAAAAGATACTTCGCAGCGCTATCAAGCCTCAGAAACAAAATAACAGAAAAAGCGAACGACGCATTGACTACACATGGCACTGTATTACACTTTGATGCCATTTTAGCAAGGTTAGATTTCGTGTTCAGTGACCGAAGACCACTGCATATAATAGAGCAGGAACTAAGTATCTTGACACAGGGAATAAAGACCATTATGGAATATTATAACAAAGTTTTTAGGAAGCTGACCAATAAAACCATTATGACCATTATGATGGACGGAACCAAGCTATTACTAACGAAATTAATAACAGACACAGGCAAAACGCCTTAAGAGTTTTTATAACCGGCCTGAACGTCCCAATATCAGCCACTCTATATTCCATAAATCCGACCGACTTGCGAAACGCAATGGCATTGGTCCAGGAGATTGAAAGCAACCAGATGAGAGCAAAATTTGCCCATAATTTCACTGGATTGAATCAGATGTATCATGATTCGAATTTGCAAAGCAAACCCGGTCCCAATTACCGGTACAACCGAAATGACACGAACTTCAACAAAAACTTCTCACAAAATTTCTCACAAAATTTCTCACAACAAAATCAAAAGCCGACCCAATATTTTAACAAGAATTAATGGGGTCATCAATGGGGCCAGAATAATAACTGGAAGCCCAATAATAATCGTCAATATCCAACTCCAAAACCAATGGAGATTGACGAGTCCATCAAAACTCAAAACCGACCGCCCGTCAGTTATAACCAAAACAATAATTACAGACGCGACTACAACAACAGAAATTACGGACAATATCCAAATCATTACAATCAAGGAAATAGTCCCAACCGGTATAAAACACCGGTTGTAAACACCGAGAACCAGAAATATTATCAACAAAACGGACCGTTAAAGAGAATGCCTACCGGTTCAATTAACCCACAATGAGGGTAAATAATATCGAATTTATAGACCAAAACCAGGAGCAGGACTACCTTACTTAACAAGGGTAGATAAAAAAATTAACAAAGAACTAAAAATACTAATCGATACTGGAGCCACAGCATGTTATATAAAAAAGGGAATCTACCCGAATAAATATGAATTACCAATTAATGGTCACACCATTATTAAATATTACCATAACATAGTTATATTTAACGTTAGACAGAGATTCTATGAAGTAGAGAGCTTAGTATCTGATTTATTAATAGGATGTAACCTCTTGAAAAGAATGGGTTTAAGATCGATATACAAAAGGGGATTATAAAATACAACGGAAAAGAGGAAAAATTACGTTTCGATGACGATAAGGCATCGAATAAAGCATTATTAACTAAAGAGAACAATATTCTCCACTTGAGAGAATTTATCTTAAAAAAATATTACGACGAACAGGAAGTACTTACAGCAGAATCAATTATTGTTGAGGATAGTATAGATAGCTCGGGATCAAGTTATCCTGAGCATGCCGACGTAGAAATACCGCCATAAACGAGAATATAAATAGCTTGGGATATAGTTATCCTGAGCACGCCGGCGTAGAAATATCTGCCACCAAAAATAGTGTATCCAACTTGGGAGTCGAAAATCCCGAGAACGCCAGCGATGTCCCTTCCGTTAACCAAAAGTACACTAGTTTCGGATTACAAAATCTGGAACACGCCGTCGATGATAATTCCGACACTTATCACAAAAATAATATTAATAATGCCTCCTCCAATCAAAATGAAAATTTGGAGTTAAAATAGATGTAGAAAAAGGTATTCTAAAATATAATGGAAAAAGGAAATGAGGAGAAAAGCGATTTGTGTTTAATTGGAGAAAATAATACTCTTCCATTAAAGAAATATATTATAAAAAAATACTTTGATGAACAAATAGAAGAAAAAACTGAATCAGTTATTGCAGAAAGAAGTAATTATAGCTGGAGATCTTATGATCTCGAGCACGCCGACGATGTTAATTCCGTCAAATTTAAATTGAATTGTTTTGGATCAAAAAATCCTGAACACACCGACGATGTTAATTCCGTCAAATTAAAATTGAAAAGTTTGGGAAATAAAAATCCCGAACACGCCGACAATAAAACTAATAGTTTGGGATCGACAAATCCTGAGCACGCCGTCGTAGAATTTACCGACAAAGAAAGAATTCATAATTTAAAAATAATTTTAGATAAAATAAAAGATTTTGAAAATAAAATTATGAATAGCATTCCAAAATAGATGTGCAAATTCCTTTTCAAACCGATATTAGAGGAGAAATAAATACTGATAATGACAAGGCAATTTAATAATGAAATCGACAGAATGTTAAAAGAGCAAAAAACCAAGTAAAAGCCCCTATAATTCACCAGCAGTACCCCAAAAAAAGTCAAAACGAAGATGGTACTCCAAAACATCGACTAGCTATTAGTATAAAAAATTAAACGAAATCACAAAATATAAAAACAGACCCTAATAAAAGATCACAGTGGCAAATCAAATACGACTTAAAAGTTATCGAACTAATTTTAAAAGGGGAATTAGTGAGTTAGGCACCGTGGGGAAGTGGTTAGCTGGAACTCCGGATCATGATGACTTCGTCGAAGTGCAAATTAAAATCAATGACTTAATAGAAAATAATAATAAACAATTTATTATCAACTCCAAATTGTTCAAAGAAATATAATCTCTTTCTGACGAATTTAAACATGTATTTATCGATCAAGATTTACCATTAAGAAATCATCGCCTAAGACTTTTAACATTTGATTTGAAAAATTTAATCGATACTATCACATTGGCGAAAATTGATGTCTTTAATAATAAAATTTTAAACAATGAAGACATAAAAGAAATAATAAATTACGAACAAAGACCGGTAATCATTGCAGACATAATGGATATCTCAGTATTCAAAATCGCACTACACAAAGAACTCTTAATAATTTATATAAAGTTCCCTATAATTGATAACAGGTGCGACATATATTATGCTAAAGCCATTTCCCAAAGCGATGGAATACTAGTATTATGAAATGTCTACATTTAAGACCGAACTCTTTAACAATTAGGGTATAATAAATCAGGAAAAAACTTGTTTTACCAAATTATTAAATAGAGAGAAATCAACTTGTAGAAAATAAGAAACAAAAAATAAAAAATTAGATATCATCCAAGACGGTGCCATTTTTATAAGTGGATACAATATTGTTAACAACTCCTATTTAAATGGATCATTTCTAACAACCATAATTAACAATATTTCATATACCAATTCAGAAAGTAAAATTCTCTATTACAAGAGATAAATTTCATAACATTACAAGATGTGAAATATCCAATTACATATTCTCAAATATCTCGGAAGTCTCTCTAGATAATGTAAACATTCTAAACCCTTTCATTCAAATTAATAACATTAAGATATCACTTTCCCTTATATTATTAATTGTAATCGTTTTATACATAATTTTTGTAATCATATATCTAATTTTTAAATACAAAAAGTTTATATTTGTAACCGAAAAACCACGGCCAGAATGCGAAAACAGCTTGAATCAAACAGAATTTTTAACAGAATTAAGAGATCACCTAAATGACACTCGAAATGAATCGGGACGCTTCATTTTAGAACGGGGAGAGTTATCCAGGGGCCCTTACCCAGTTTATAAAAAATTTTTCAAAATGCAATCTCAACGATTGATTCGCCTTTGTTCTCAAAGTCGCACTTCGACAGCCTGTAAATAAACCAAACTTAACGTAAACACAGCTTCCTCTTGACCGAACTTAACGTAAACACAGCTTCCTCTTGAGGACCAAACATATTGCGTATCTATCAAACTGCAATGATCAGCATAATTAAATTTCACAATGCAGAGGAACAGTTTCAGCATTAAGCTTTATTTTCAAAGTTATTTTTAAAAGCTCCTGGCCGAGGTTTCGAGGAGAAGATTTAAAGTTCAGCTATCAGTCGATTCCTGAGATAAAATTTGATCGGTGATCCGATCTTAAATACTTATATTAAAAATCACTCTGTAAACTTTAAAAATTAAATAAGAAATAAATTTTTTTAAAGGAATTTGTAATAAAATTCTTAATTCGCATACAGCGACAGCCGATCACTGTATGTGGGCACACGTATGCTCATATATTGTAAATTTGACAAAATATGCTGTGACGAACCGATTTCTTTATGTTCTGCTTGCTACGAATTGCAACGGCTAGCTCAGATAGTTTGTGTGTTCGTCCCACCAAATTTATGTTTTGTGTGATTGCCCGACCAAAGAGAAGACAGAGTTTTAAGATGTAATAGCTTTATTTGCGGAATTCTTTACAGCTGGATTATTGCAGTCCTCGCCGTCGGCTGCGCGGTACGCTTATCCGTGCCGGCTCGAATGGGGCTCAGGATGTTATGGTGGGGAGGTGTATCGCCCGTTGGGTCAAGCTGACGCTCTTCCCAGGACCATCTTGACCGACCACTGACTCCAGCGACCCTTCTGACCGTGTCAGGTTCCTGTGCGCTGTCTGGTGTCCTTCGTTGTCCTGCGGCGTCCTTGACGGTGGTTCCCTGGTTGGGCTTGGGGCTTAGGATGTTATGGCGAAGAGGTGTATCGCCCGTTAGGTCGAGTTGACGCTCTTCCCAGGACCATCTTGACCGACCACTGACTCCAAAACGTGGATCGGTCTTTTATCATTGTAAATAAAATCCAGTCTTGAGAGTATCGCTTGAAAGTTTAAAACCGTACCATGGTTGGTGAGCGCGTCATGAGCTGCTCCCATGATTTTGTTTCTAAGGATGGTTAGAGCAATGAATTATTGCTCGCTTTGAATTTTGTACAGTCCCATGGCAGTTTCTGCCGCTTCTCTCCATCCTACATATTGGGATGCCTCCCCTGTGAAGATTGGTACTGATTTGATTACTTCTAGTGTTGTATCGCATTTCACATATGTGTCTATGGTCTGTACTTTATAATCTTCTACCTCAAGCCTGTTGGCTAATAATTGCAAATATAACAAGTCACTTTACTTTTACAGATTATTTCTAATAACCATTCTCGCTTGTCGCCCGATGAAGACTGATCTTTTGATTCTTCATCGGAGCCCAATCAACCTCGGCCAGAGGCTTTTCTTTTTGGAGAAATGTTCTCTTAGGAGACGCTCTAGAAACTTCGTTAGGAAGAGGGACAAAAGCTTTGAAATCTTTCCATTGCGTTGTGAAATCGAATTATGCTGAAGGTTGCACTCTTTTATTGGAACGCAATGGTTTAGCCCCACTGGTTGCTAAGCGGAAGATCGGATTGTTTAGATTGTGGCGTTGTCAAGTGCGAGCCGAAATTGGGGTTTGAAGTTTGTTTATAATTTGGTGTGGAGCGCTATACAGGCGGGTTGGATAACTTGCATACAGCGACAGCCGATCACTGTATGTGTGCACACGTATGCACATATATTGTAAATTTGACAAAATATGCCCATCACTTCAGAAGTTTATGGACATAGAAATAATAATAGGTGAATAAATGTACATAATAATACCTAATTCATTTCATAGATTACTTTATATTAGGAAAGAAGTCGTTATATTATTTAGCTTGCGACGTGGAAAATATATTTGAAGTTTGTGATTCTTAAGTGCGCTGGTCCTGCCTCAAGAATTCAATTTTGCAATATGAAATTTTTTAAACTATTTAGTATATTTATTAGTACAAATTACTAGTATGTGTGTACAAGTAAAAAAAATATGCATACCTATGTAAATGATGAATTTTCAGTATTTGAAATGCAAATATTATTTTGTTGAATGTTTTTGTTATATTCTAATTTTTAAAAACATCGCAATTTTGGGTGGGTAGAATAGCGCGCCAAATTTATTGTTTCTCCTTTTATTTCCTTTTAATCAGTTTGCTTAAAGCTGACAAATATTATAAGTAGAGCTCTTCGTTTGCTACTATTTTTCCAAATTTTAATAATATATACCCATGATTATAAAGCACAGTATAAGTGCGATAAGTAATTGTGTTAAGTAGTGCAAAATAAAATTTTAGAAGTGTACTTATTTTCCTAGTTTGCGCGCTTTTAAACCGAATATTAAAAAAACTTCTTAAAAAAATAATAGTCACGGCATCAATGTTTTAATAAGATTTTAGTATATTTTGACCAACACAATAAAAAAATTCGTTTCTTAAATCAAAATTAATTTCGTACCGAAAATCGTCTTCTAGCACAACTACGCACACATGCACACTTTGTGCTTACTGTTTTCACAGGCAAGTGAATTCTATTTTTAGATTTGTATGCTCTCAAGTTTAGGCGAGCGGGGAGAGAGCAATTATTGCCGCCACCAAAAAAGTGGCTGCATAGTGCAAAACCAATGTATGAACGTTATATAATATTATATATAATTTGTATACAGAGCTTAGCATTAATGCGCTTTTCAACTGTGAGCCGTAGGTCTGCATTGGTTATTAGGACCTTGTGGTCCAGGCTAAGCGGGTAGCAGGCGTTAATGAGCCAGTGTAGATTGCTTGTAGCTTTAGATAGTTTTGGGTTCAATATGCCTGCGCTAGGTGTCTTCTGTCAAGGTGTACTTCTAGGTAAGTTACCTCTTTTGCTCTTGGGAGTGAAAGGTTGTGCAACGAAAGTTGTTTTGTTTAACGCTTGCATTTTTGCTCGTTTACTTTAATTCGCCAGTCAGATAGCCACTTATAAATGTCTATGAGGTGCAAGGCTTGTTGGTATTCATCTTGAATCGAAGGCCTTCAATAAGGGGATATTGTCAGGCGTAAATTTGTTTGGATGTCGGCTATGTTAAGGAGACATAGAGTTGGCCCAAGAGCGCTGCATTGAGAACTCCAGCCTCACCAAATTGTGGTCAGCAGAAGAATCTGTGTTGCACTGGACTGCAAAATTTCTGCCGTAGAGGTATACTTAAAAGCTTGTGTGTGCTTTCGGGCAGAGCTGTTTTGCTTTTAAACATTAATCCATCCAAAGCTTGGGACACATCTAAATATACTGCTGCGCAGTATTCTCGATTTTCGAATGCGGTTCTAAGTTTTGTTATTATTCGATTCCAAAATAGTTTCATGGCTTTCACGAAACCACTTATAGCGTTAACTTGGCTGATGACATCATTGAGTATTTGGAGATTCGTGTGCTGAGTCAAACAGCTTGTTGATGATTCGAATATGTTGATCATTGTTTCTGGTAAAGTTGTTTTCCAAATATAAGATAGATAAACAGATTTTCCTTGTGATCCCTTTCCAGGACTTCGTACTGGTGCGCTATTCATCCCCTCTGCAGCTTTTCTTAGGTAGTGGTCAATTAGGGCGTTGATTCGTAGGTCGGTGATTATCATTCCTTCGCTGGCTATCTGGTCGATAGTTTGTTGTATTCTCCTTATGTGGATAACGTGGGCCAGTTTGAACACGCTGTAACTTCGTTTGCCCACCCTTTAGAATTTCAAAAAAACTTTTTGCTTAGAAAATATAAGCCCTTAAGGAATTATGCATTTTCCACCTACTAAAACCATATATTTTCAAACAAAATCGTTTGCCCACCCTTTAAAATTGGTTTTTATCGTATGCCCACCCTTTAGAATTATGAAAAAACTTTTAGTTTGGAAAATATAAGCCCATAAGGAATTAAGAATTTTCCATACCTCAAAACTAATTATTTTCAAACAAAATCGTTTGGCCACCCTTTAAAAATTGTTTTTATCGTTTGACCACCGTAAAAAAAAATTGTTTTCGTTTGCCACTTAAAACTAAAAGAAACTAAACTCAAGCACTTTTTAAAAATGTTTTGTCATTGTCTTTTTTTTTTATTGGTCTTGTAAATTTTTATTGATTTGCAAAAAAACCTTTTTGGCCACGCACACTCTTACGCCTACAAAGAGCTCTAAACTGCGACGTCCATACTTTTGTTGATATTTTTTAATTTTTTATTAGTCTGGTAAATTGCTATCTAACTTTTCTCCACGACCACTCAAACGCGCATAAACCGCCCAAAACTGTCACTTAAACACTTTTGAAAAAAATTGCATTTGTACTAGTAGCCTCTTAAAAGTGAAAACAATGGTATTTCATTTAACTAAAAAAACAGCTGCCAGTTTTTTAGAATGTGTTCTTTTTCCTCTGTTCGAGCTGGTAGTTGATCGATAGAGAATAGATTGTAAAAGTGAACAATCGCCCGTACACTCTACGTAAGCGTCGTTTTTCATGGACGTTTTGATAGATTTTTACATTAGTCTTATTCAGGTTGAGTATAACTATCTTTGTTTTAGGTGTTAAAATATGATTTGCTGCCGGATGGATAGATTCCAATTTAGTTGTGCAGTTCTCTATATTAGATTCTGTGGGCTTAATACAATGTAAGAACTTATATATTTTCTATACCTGAACCAGTTTGTTTTGTGTGAAGTCAATATGTCAGGTTGATCCACGTTTGCTGTGTACCAGTGGAGGCTTATTGGGTACCCACTGTATCAATATATCAGCAAAAATACATAAACATGTAAGTACAAACACATTGTAGCACTCTGTTGCAATGTGTACACGTACACAGCCGGACCCAAATGCATATGAAATACGAACACCTCCTTGGAGGCCACCAACATAAATGCAAAATCGGCGTTCTTTTTTTTATTATATGTTGAGTTAATAAGCTTTTTAATTAGCTTTTTTCGAGAAATGGAAGTCGAGTTTTTGTGTAGCGATTTGAAATTTTTGTGGTTTATTTGTTTGTTCCAACGAGATTTTGCATCGATGCATATATACAAAAGTTGCAAAAGCGTTTGATGTCAGCGAACTAATAGCAGATCGCTATACGATGATTGGGTTTCGATCACTGTATCCAAAGAACACTTCTCCAGCTGACCTCGACGAAGGCCATCTTGGTTAACAGCGAGGCACGTGAGCTAGACGGCTCTGCTAATCCTTTAGTGTCCAAGAAAGACTCTTGGACGAAATTCTACTACTGTCTTCTCAGGTAATGCCGTAGGTGGCCAATCAGTGCCATCTGGGCGACTGCAACCTCCAGAAACAAAACAACCTTACCGAGTCTGTTGCATTAGCGGAAATCCTGGCAGAAGCTTGACTTGACCGACGCACAGCAGTTCGTAAAAGAGACTGGCGCCAATCAGTAAATGTATGCGTTGCGAACGATGAAAATCTAGGTCCGGGAGTGTAAGATTTTGGGTTATGTTCCAGCTGCTTAAACAAGCATTGAAATACTTACTGACGAACCATCCTGTAACCATCAAGAGGGGGCAGCGGTGGTGCCCTATGCCGGACACTGCTGATGGCCACAATCACACGGAGAAATGCCGTCTGAAAAGGTTGAGTGCGTGTGTATTTGCGAGGCGCGCTTTGAAATCTCCCCCCGAACTGAGGATTTAAGAGTCACGAGAATTTCATCAAACTTCACTTACATTTTTTCAATTTTGTCAAAATCCAGTTCTACGAGTTCGAAGAGAATTTTTTTAAATGTTTGCTGAAGCTCATCTATCAGCTCCAATCTGACATGAGGAACGGACTCATCAAATGAAATTAATACGCCCTGTTTACATCAGCGGTAACGCTTCCAGAATTTTCAGCAGCCATGGCAACAGAAACAATAAGCTATTTTTATTAACTATTTTTCGAGACATGAAAGTCGAGTTTGTGTGTAGCGATTTCGAATGATGCGCATCGTTATTGCCGCTTTTCTGCTTGCCTACATTGCGTGGTCCAAAGAGAGCCGACGGCCTATTAGGACTCCCTGGTATTTTAGCGTTCCTGCTGAGACGATTCATACTCCCTTAACTCCGACATTCATGTCTTTCTGCTGACTAACAGGACTGCTTCTTATGCGCAGCAATTCCTAGGCCGACTTTAACGTTCCATTGCTGTTGTACTGGAGCTCCGGAATTGTCTTGGCAACCGCTATTACCGCAACGTTGTCGGCAAAGCAGTGCAGCTCAACACCTGTGGGCTTGCCGGGTATACCCATGTTAAGCATTGCGCCGAGGATGTTGGACCATTTCGCGGTGTTGAATGCGTTCCTGACGTCAAGCGTGATGATGGCACAGTACTCTTTACTGCCGCCTAACCATTGGTCACCGTCGCGTGCGTTCTTGGCTACGTCTTTTACGGCTGTGAGAACGTCGAGCGTACTTTTTCAATTTCAGAAGCCTAACTGTTGGTCTTGGAGCCCTTTGGGACTCTCGGTGATTAGCTCTATGCGTGCGTACAGTATGCGAACAAAGAGCTTGCCCACAATGTCCAGCAGACACAAGGGTCGGCAGCTGCCTGCTGCATTTGCTGGTCCCTTGCCTTACGGCAGAAGGATTATCTTCATTATTCTCCAACGCTTGGGGAAGACTCCGTCCCGAAGCTTTGTATGTCTCAATTCGTTGGGCGTGACGCGGTTGCCCCGTGGATGTCTGCGCTTACCTCTTTGCCTGGAGGCATTCCGTCCGAAGCTGGTGTAAAGAGACATTTTACCAGTGGACATTGGGCTTACGTTTTGCATTCTTCTTATTGGCATTAGTGCTACTACTGAGCGCTGTCACCATGGTCTCCGTATGTCCATTTATGGATCAGGCATCTTGGCAGCACTACGCAGCCTTTTGCCTTATGTCCATGCTCGTCGCACCGTATGCAGGCGCACCGAGCTATCGACTGACTTGTATTCCGGGCACCTGAAGCATCTCAATGGACCTATACCCTCGAGTGACCATCCCCGTTTTATTACCGTGATTGCGTATTTGGCGCTTTACATCATTGTCGCTCCGCTGCTGGCGTCACCGGTCCACTTGGCTACCGTGATAAACAACAAAAAAAGTAAAAGGGACAACGACAACAAGAAGAAGAAGAAAATTAACAGGATCAATAACAACAACAAAAATAACAGTAACCTCAAAAACTAGTGTAGTGTATCTACCCTCAATATGTAGAGTAGAGTTAATATGTAAGTAAAGTATATACATTGTGACACTTTGTCACATAAATTATAATAAACATAAATAATATCAAAAGACCACCAACACTTACATGAACACTCCAGCTCTTGAAATACGATCTAACGCTTATACATAAGCCGATCGCGGAGCGTGAGAATGCTGAGCATGCACTTAGCAGCTCAAGTGGTCAAGCTATACAGTTATAACAAACACATAGTCTTAAGCACACCATGTACGGGTAGCTGTACCCAAGAACAGCAATATGAATTCATTCGAATAAACCGATTCAAACAGAGCAGATGCTCTGAGCTCCAAAACCAAATCTATTACATCTACTACATCTATACCTATTACATTTATATCTATTACATGGCGACCGTGACAAAGTGACAAAAACAGCAACAACAAAACGTTGTGGTTGTAGATTGAATGTGGTTGGAGATTTTTTTAAAATTCTAATGAAATGTAAACTTTGACTTGTGAGCCAAACACATTAAAACTATCAAATTTCCATGTCTCTGGCACTTGTATATATTTAATACAAGTTGCAAATATTTAAAGTAAATTCATTAAATTTCAATATTCACTATAAAAACTTTTCAAACTTTATTTCCAATAAATTGAGAGAATAAACAGATTTCATTTTTTCTTTATTGCAAATTAATATTTCCAAAATGGGTTCTACTGAATCAATGTAGTTAATTAAGTAAGAATAATTGATCACAAAGATGAACTACAAAATATATTCATCTTGTTATTGATTATGACTGTCATATCAATTTTGAGTTTGACCCTTAAGATTTATCAGGAACATAATAAACGACTTAAGAAAAGATATCAGAGCCGTGCAGATGGCCTAGACAAGATATAAACTGTACTTACGAAATAAACCAATATAGATATGACTTAGAAGACTATACAGAATATAGACAACAGTATAGAATACCATTTTTATCAAGGAAAAACACAATAGGTAGACATCCTTCTTGTCAAATACATTTATATGATTCCGAACTCCACTCTAGTAGACAAAATTGTTGCGAATATAAAAGAAACACCAAATGAGTGATTCACAGTGGGTACACATGGAATGGCCCAAAATAGCAGCGTCAATAAAACCTAAATAAAGCAGTATTTGACAAATCATATAAATGTGTAAACAAAGAAGTACCTATTAAAGTAGAGACTCTAGAAATACACATAAAGATAATAATAAAAGAATACAATAACATATGTAGAATAGTCACAACTATAGAAGATAGATTAACAGAAACACATAAGAAACATTGTCATAAAATACTAAGATCTCTCAATAAAAGATTGATCAATATTAGCATCAGACATAATCTAGATATTCAAATACTGAAGATTTGCATTCATTGGTTAATATAAATGAAAACCAATTACAAAATCTTGACGAGTCTAAAGGTAATATCGACATTGAAATCGAAAGCGATATTGAGTCGTTACCAGAAGACATTGAAATAAAAAACAACGAAACCAAAATGCCAGACCAAATTGAGAAAGATAGAGAATATGTTCGACAATTGTCGACAACAATACCAGAATTCGATGGCAAAAAGTCATCATTGACACGCTTTATAACAGCGTTAAGAATAACAGATAGAACAAAGGGAACTCTGGAAGATCTAGCAGTAGAGATAATAAAATCAAAAATAATAGGACCAATTTTATACAAAGTAACAAATGAAACAACCATCAGAGGCATCATTGACATACTAAATAGTAATGTAAAAGGTGAATCAGCTGAAGTTGTAAAAGCAAAGTTACTAAATATTAAACAGAAAGGGAAGACAGCTTTCCAATACACCACTGAAATTGACAATTTGCGTAAGCAATTAGAAACTTAGGCCTGACTTAGGCCTTTCCACCGAAATTGCGGATAACTTCGCAACTAAGGAGTCAATACAAGCAACGACTAAAAATTGTGAATACGAAAAGCTACGAATAATACTCGAAGCTGGTAATTACAATACATTCAGTGATGCAGCAGGAAAATACATACACTGCTCCACTGAAATGACAGGCAGTCCAGTAGCGTCCTATATTTCAACAATGGACAAGAAAACTACAGGGGAAATAACAACTATCGCGGCCATTACCGAGGCCGAGGCCGAGGTAACCGCGGTGGTTACAATACCCATTACAACAACAGAGGTAACTGCAGAGGAAATTTCAGAGGAAACAACCGAGGAAGGAATAATTCCAACCGAGGTAATAGACAAAATCAAAATAACAACAACAATAACAATGTCCGAGCAATCGAAACTGCTAGTATATCACAAAATGCTACAGCTTCGGGAAACTAAATAAGACGGTTCACAAAATCAATCTTAATTTCAACATTTTTATACATGTGCATAATAATAATACGATTACAAAATTAACATTTTTAATAGATACAGGAGCAGATATTTCACTTATCAAAAACAGCTCAGATAATTTCCAAGACATAGACCAAAATACAATAACAAACATTTTTGGAGTTGGAGAAGGTTCAACAACCTCTCTAGGTCTAGTAAACATAGAACTAGCAACAAATAATTACATAATTCCACATAATTTCCACATAGTTAATTCTAATTTCCCAATACCCACCTATGGAATCATCGGAATAGACTTTATAAAGAAATACAATTGCAAATTAGATTTTAATACAGAAGAAGACTGGTTAATTTTGCGACCAGACAATATCACTTGTCCAATATACGTACCAATAACACATACAATAGGCAATAACTCAACGTTATTACCAGCCCGATCCGAAGTAGTCCGACTAATTAAATTAGATACATCCGATGAACAGATCCTCATTCCTAATCAAGAAATAGAAACAAGCATCTTTATTGCAAATACAATAACGACTAGTAAAAACACAGTAATTCGTATAATAAACACAACCAAAAGAAAACAAATAATAAATATTGATAAGATACAATTTGAAAGTCTTAACAAATATGAAATAGTAAAAACAATAGATAACGAAAGAAATTAACATATTTTACAAAAACTAAACAAAAATTTCCCACCATTGTTTAAAAAACAACTAAATAAATTATGCACAAATTACACAGACATATTCGGACTTGAAACCGAATCTATAAGTACCAATAATTTTTACAAACAAAAATTAAGATTGAAAGATGATGAACCGATATACATCAAAAATTATAGAATACCAGAATCACAGAAAGAAGAAATACACAGACAAGTTAACAAATTAATTGATGATAAAATAGTAGAACCAGCCGTATCTAAATACAACAGCCCATTGCTACTAGTACCGAAGAAATCATTAGCAGGTTCCGCAACAAAACGATGGCGACTGGTAATCGATTATAGACAAATTAATAAAAAGCTCTTATCAGACAAATGTTCACTTCCAAGAATAGACGATATTCTTGATCAATTAGGACGAGCAAGATACTTCTCGTGTCTAGACTTAATGTCAGGATTCCATCAAATAAAACTAGATGAAAACTCAAGAAACGCAACGTCATTTTCAACGAGCAACGGCTCCTACGGCATATACCCTATGGTTTAAAAAGTGCGCACAATTCATTCCAAAGAATGATGACAATGGCATTTTCTGGATTAGAACCTTCACAGGCATTCCTGTATATGGATGACTCTATAGTCATCGGTTGCTCCGAAAATCATATGATCAAAAATTTGACTAACGTCTTTGACCTATGTAGGAAAAATAACCTAAAACTACACCCAGACAAATGTTCATTCTTCATGCATGAAGTGACTTTTCTAGGTCATAAGGGTACTGATCGTGGTATTTTGCCAGATGATAAGAAATACGAAGTCATTGACAAATACCCGGTCCCTACGGACCCAGACAGCCCAAGAAGATTCATTGCATTTTGCAATTATTATAGACGTTTCATCAAAAAATTTTCTGACTACTCTCGTCACATAACAAGGTTATGTAAAAAGAATGTAAGATTCGAGTGGACTTCAGAATGCCAAAATGCATTCACATATCTCAAACAATCATTAATACAACCCACGTTATTACAATACCTAGATTTCAGCAAAGAATTTTGCATAATAACAGATGCAAGTAAACAAGCTTGCGGGGCAGTATTAACACAAACATACGATGAGATACAACTACCAGTAGCATATGCCTCTCGCAGCTTCACTAAGGGAGAAAGTAACAAAAACACTACAGAGCAAGAATTAGCGGCAATACACTGGGCAATTAACTACTTCAGACCATACATATATGGCAAACATTTCGTTGTAAAAACAGATCATAGGCCTTTAACATACCTCTTCTCAATGAGAAATCCTACTTCCAAACTCACTAGAATGAGACTTGATTTAGAAGAGTATGAGTTCACAGTAGAATACTTTAAAGGAAAAGATAATCATGTAGCCGATGCGTTATCAAGAATAACCATCGATGAATTAAAAAATATGCAAAAACAAGTCTTGAAAGTCACTACAAGACAACAGAGTAGACAAAACAACTGCGCAGTAAATGAAAAAGAACAAGAAATTTTGCCAAGGCAAATACTTGAAAATGCTTCTATCAGCCAACTCAAAATGGCACCGAGCGGAAAGATCTTTGAATTAATTTCAACTGAAACTTTCAAAAATATGGGCAATGAATTTTTAAAACAAATAAGAGTAGCGCTACTCAAGCCGGTGACCACAATATCTGATGATATTGAAAAAGACGCAATACTGTCTACATTTCACAATGATCCTATTCAAGGAGGTCATACTGGCATTTCAAGAACGCTAGCGAAAATCAAAAGACATTACTATTGGAAAGGGATGATAAATTTCAAATCTCAGTACATACGTAAATGTCCAGAATGTCAGAAAGCAAAAACAACAAAGCACATAAAGACCCCTTTAACAACTACAGACACACCAATTAAAGCATTTGACAAAGTCATTATTGACACAGTTGGACCATTACCCAAATCAGACAATGGTCATGAATACATAATTACTTTAATATGTGATCTGACCAAATACCTTGTTGCTATCCCCATAGCAAAAAAAAGTGCTAGTACAGTAGCCAAGGCTATATTCGAATCATTCATTCTCAAATACGGTCCGATGAAGACGTTCATCACCGATATGGGAACAGAATATAGAAACACAATCATGAACAAACTTTGTAAGTATTTGAAAATAAACAATCTTACATCAACAGCTCACCACCATCAAACACTTGGTACGGTAGAGAGAAGCCACAGAACACTAAATGAATACCTACGTTCATACATATCAGTCGATAAAACTGATTGGGACGTATGGCTTAACTATTTCGTATATTGTTTCAATACTACACCATCAATGGCACATAACTATTGTCCATATGAATTAGTATACAGTAAAACACCTAATTTACCTAAAGAATTAAGCATTAAAAATAACATAGACCCTATATACAACATAGATAATAACGCAATAGAATCTAGATACAGATTAGAAATGGCATACAAAAGAGCCAGAATAATGTTAGAAATCCATAAACGTAAAAATAAGGAATACTACGATAGGAAAGTACTAGATAAGGAAATAATAATTAACGATAAAGTTATTTTAAGAAATGAAACAGGACATAAACTAGACAATAGATATTTAGGACCATATATAGTAGTAGGAATAGAAGAACCGAACAATATAATAATAAAAGATGATAAAAACAAAAATCAATAGGTTCATAAGGATAGATTAAAAACTTTTAACGAATAACGTAATTTTTCATTAAATAACAAATAAATACGAAACATTTAAACTCTCAATTTTATTCAAAAGAAAACACATAAATTATTCTTATCATCATCATGAAACCGATTGGTCTGATCAACCACATCAACAGAATATGGTAATGATGACAATAATATACAAAAATTAAAAAATACAACAATTTTATGAATTTACGAATATACAAAGAGACACAATATTTTTAAATCTACACAATACATATAAATAAATAACAAATCAAAATACAATTTTATATACACAAAAAAAAAAAAAAAATTAATGTATATTATAATAAAAAAACAAAAACACAAAAACAAAAATAGCAAAAATGTAAAATAATGAAAAAAAAACAAATATTAATTTTTTTAAAAATGACTACATATATTACGTCATTTCTTTAAAAAGGGAGGTGTAGTGTATCTACCCTCAATATGTAGAGTAGAGTTAATATGTAAGTAAAGTATATACATTGTGACACTTTGTCACATAAATTATAATAAACATAAATAATATCAAAAGACCACCAACACTTACATGAACACTCCAGCTCTTGAAATACGATCTAACGCTTATACATAAGCCGATCGCGGAGCGTGAGAATGCTGAGCATGCACTTAGCAGCTCAAGTGGTCAAGCTATACAGTTATAACAAACACATAGTCTTAAGCACACCATGTACGGGTAGCTGTACCCAAGAACAGCAATATGAATTCATTCGAATAAACCGATTCAAACAGAGCAGATGCTCTGAGCTCCAAAACCAAATCTATTACATCTACTACATCTATACCTATTACATTTATATCTATTACACTAGTATAAAAAGAAACAAAAGAAATAACAAGGAGAAGAAAAACACACCGCGGCGAGAACTGATGCAGTTCAAACCAATTAAGAGAAATAATAAAATTAAACAAAAATGTACAATTTTTTAAAAGCTTTGGGGTAACAGTTTTGTGTGCTTTGTGGGCGTTAGAGAGGTCGTGGCTAGATTTGCAAACACACTTGTTGCATTCCTGCGTTCTATTCAGTTGTTTGTTTTAATTTGCTCAAGTGTAGAGAATTTAGAATAAATGTCAATGCAACTGAAAACATTATTCCTCAGATGAATAAATATCAATTACAAACTTGTCTCGGCAATGTTCAGGGTTAGGTGTGATTTTAATGGGCATTTTGGGCATTAATTTCTATTTTAGACAAATGGCATATGTTGCATTTATTTATAATGTTCTTAATTGGCTATTTGGAAAGAAGTGATTTTCCTTAAATAATTTTGTCATTTTCTGTCTGCCTGGATGTAAAAGTTTTTCATGTGATTGAAGTATAATTTCTTTGAATTTGGCGTATGAACCGATATTCCGTAATAGAAAAAGACAGAAGTATTTGATATTGAGTAACTTCACTATGATGATTTTATTCTATTTAATTCTTGATAATGCATCTGCAACTGAATTTTCCTTCCCTTTAATATAGTCGATTTTAAATTGATATTCGTTAATTTTGGCTCTCCATCTTTGTAACTTAGCATTCGGTTTCTTTGGTTTGCAGCCATCTAAGAGGTTGATGGTCACTAAATAATGGCGAAAACTTTTTAACGCCCAAACTATGGCGAGTAATTCTTTTTCGATAGCACTGTAATTTAACTTGTGTTCATTAAGAGTTCTGCTGATAAAGGATATAGGATGACCATTTTGAGAAAGTACTGCCGCAAGGGCTAAATTACTGGCATCAGTAGATAAAGTGCATTTTTCCTCGAAATCGGGTAGTTGGAGAATGGTTCTCTAATTATTAAAGCTTAAATTTTTTGAATGCTTCAATGTAGGCAAGATTTTGTGCATCTATCCTTGCTCCTTTTTTGGTCATTGGCTTTGCTATGTATGCGTAATTTGGTATAAATTAACGCGAAATTCAAAAGACAAAAAGGCGGAAGGGAGATATTTGACAACATATTATAATCCAAATTGAAGGGTTTTCGCGTTGGGAATTATTTATGAGAACTTGTTTATAAAACTTAATTTATTTTACACTCGAGGTTAATTTTTTTCGGATACTATTTGCATCCTACCGAAATGTTTATTTATTTTTTGAGCATATTTAATGGACCGTCTTAATAGATTAAGACCAACAATAGATTAAATCTTTGACAAATAATCTTCAACGTTCAGCTTAAGATCAAACTCCTCTGACAAAAATCTTACTTGTGCTGCCCTTTTGTTTACATTATTTCGGGAGCAAGATTGCCCACTTGGCATATTGATTTTAATAATTGAAGATGTACAATAATTGAAGATGTATAATGTATCTGCATAAGTTGCTGCTGCTTTTTATATGCAAGCTGGCCAGCGTGGGATAAGCTGACATAGTGACAATTCTGGTTGCGCGTATAGCCACAGTGGAGTGGTTGCGAGTGCAGCATTGGAATTCGCTGACTTAGCGTCTGGCTGATGGGCGGGCTATTGTAGATATGTCACTGAGAAGAGAAGCTTATGATTGTACTGGTGTTGATGAATATAGTCGGGGTAGTGTCACCTTAAAAGAGAAGCTTATGATTCTACTGGGGTTGATTAATATAGTCGGGGTAGTGCTGTTGGATTAGTTCTATTAGTTCTTCTATTGTTATATTTAAAATATATATATATATTATATAATTATTATATTTGTGGTATTTTAGAATAGAACTATACTCCTTCTGTTTATAACCATCCTTTTAATGCTAGGCTCGAAAATGGGCCATCCCAATCTGCTTTTAATAGCTTCGGTTTTCATAACTGAGTCCTGAGTTTTAATAATTTAAAAAATGTCTATTACGAATTTATCTCTACAGAATTCTATACTCGGGGTGAGTTTAAATGGAACTTTGGTATTTCTATGCTCTGACTTCGCTAAATTACAAACTTGGCATTCGTTTATAATGTTCTGAATTAGTAGTTGGCTATTTGGAATAAAGTGGTTTTCGCTAAATAATTTCTCAGTTCTTTGGATCCCTGGATGCAAAAGCTTTGCATGAGACTGAAAACTACTTGTCTGTTGTAATTATTTACTGGCTTTTCCGTTATGGATATTTGTTTCTTTTTATCTTCTCGAGCGCTGTGCTGCGTACATAATTTTCTTTGCCTTTGACGTATTTAACATTAAATCGTATCCAGCTGGTCTGAATTTCCACCTCGTTAATTTTGCGTTGGGCTCCTTAATCTTGTGCAACAAGCACAAAGGTTGGTGATCAGTGATCACTCGCTATTTCAAAATGTCGACCTAGCAAATAGTTTCTAAGCGTTTTCGTTCCCCAAACAGTTGCTAGCAGTTCTTTTCGATCGTACTGTAGTTTCTTTCATGATGATTAAGTGTTCTACTGATATAGCTTATGGGGTGAGGAAAGCACTACTCCTAAAGCAATCTTTGCGAATGGGGTATAAACTTTCTATAAAATCCTCTGAATCCTAAAAATGATTTTATCTCCTTAGGCTTAGTTGGAAGCCGGTAATTTTCCATTGCTCGTAGTTTTTTCGGAAACGTGTCGTGTTTTAAGAACTCACATTTATCTAATTGAAATTTTAGATTAGCATTAGATAATGCTGAAGAGACTGCTTTAAGGGATTGAAGATGTTCCTCTAAGGAGGCTGAAAAAACAATAATGTCGTCTAAGATACAGATTTTATTTAAAAGGGGACGAAGTAGGTCATTCATACATCGTTGGAGGGTAACGGCGGTGTTTTTTCAGCCCAAATGGCATACGGGTATACTCGTAGTGCTCTGTCTTAGTTGAAAGGTTGTCTTAGAAATATACTCTATTCCATTTGGTGAAACCCTTTAAATAAATCTATTGTAGAAAAATAATTGCATCCTCCAAACTTGCTTAAGATTTCATCCATATTCGGTATTGGATATTTGTCTGCTATTGTTATCTCATTGATGTTACGGTAATCTATGGCTACCCTATATTTCGTCTGTTTCGGAGGTACTACTACAATGCGGCTACAATAAGGGGAATTGCTTTCCCTGGTTATTCCCTGATCTAACCTTTTTTTATTTGACTTTCTACTTCTGTATCTAGTCTGGGAGGTTTTTTGTATACTGGCTCATTTTGGGCTGTTCTAATAGCGTGTTCTACGTTATTAGTGAGTCGCCCTTTGTGTATTGAAGATTTTGAAAACCTCTTAGGAGAGCTGTTAATTTAGATTTCTCTTCGAAGTTTAAGTGGTCTAGCCTGAAAAAGTTACTTTGCGTATCTTGACCATGTATCTCTTCTAACGGAAGGAAGGCATCGATAATTTCGTGCACCAGTCCGTATAATGTAACAGTACGGGGTCCGTAATTTACTGATTTGGTTCCCTCGTCAAGTAGTTGCGGCCCAAAAGCAAGTCATATTTAGTTAAAAAAGGGGTTTTTTTTTTTTTTTTGATTAACGAAATTGTTTATTTGGACTAGCGTACTATTACCCTTATTAGACAACTTAATCGAATCTGAGTATTTACATTAAACGAATTTTTTTTAATATCTAAGTTGTTTACAAAGATTACATTGGGTAGTTTTTATAGGAAGTGGAATAGTAGTAAAGAATAATAATAAAGAATTGAGCGGATTCACATGTAGCACGTTTATGTCAAGTCCCGGTTAATCAGGTCTTGAGGGTGGTGGCGTTTTAGTCTTCTCCTCATTCTTGTCCGATGACTTTGGGCTGCGATACTTAGTCGTCTCGCTAGGCTATTGGGATGAGATTCTAGCCTATCATTATATTTCTTCGCTAGCTCCTGGATCCTGTCTCCAATTTTTGGCACCTTCAGATCGCATTCAATATCTCTAGTCCTCATGTAACAAAGAGCGCCCGTGATCTTCCCGAGCGTTTTTGCCTGGAGAACCCGAATTTTATTCAGGTGCGTTTTGGCAGCGATCCCGTACACCTGTATTGCATAGAATAGGCCGGGAGCTAATATGTTCTTGTAGATTCTGACCTTGTTGGCGAGGGAAAGTTTGTTGCTGGCAGCAATTAGCCACGACATTTTAGAGACTTTGGTCTTGAAAGCGTGCTGTATCGCCGTAATATGCCTTCCAAATAATAATTTTCTATCTAAGATCACTCCAAGATATTTATAGGATGACTTGTGGTCAAGCACTCTTCCTTTAAGTGAGACGTCGCTGCAGCTTTTTGTTCTGTTTGTGAAAGTAACATTTGCACATTTGTCAGCGTTGATGCAGACGTTCCACATCTCAGCCCAATTCTGAAATGCATCCAGGTACTCTTGCAGTGAATTCGAGGCCTCGGTAATGCTGTTGCTCTTTGTCAGAACTGCAGTGTCATCAGCATATGTCGCAATCAGCACATCTTTGCGATCTAGTCCAGTGACTGCTGTATGAGTGGGCATATCCGAAGAGAAGATAGAATATAAAGTGGGTCCTAACACACTTCCTTGAGGTACTCCCGCTTCGATGACTTTAACGGAAGAGGTACATCCATCGGTCGTCACACAAAAAGTACGTCCTAGCAAAAAACTCATTATAAGCTGGTATAGCTGAGGTGTTAATATTTGTTTTGCTTTATTTAAGAGTCCAGGTTGCCACACTCTATCAAAGGCTTGTTGAATGTCCAGAAAAGCTGCTACTGCATACTTTTTCCTTTCTAGGGCTTCTAGCGCAAAATTAACAACTCTATGGAGTGGCTCGGGGGTACCATGCTGAATCCGGAATCCAAATTGGAAGTCAGGTATCGCCAATAATACAGCCTCAACGTCACGCATTCTGTTGAGAATAACCCTTTCCATCATTTTACCAAGCGAGGGGAGGAGGCTGATCGGCATATACAAGTCTACCTCTGTCGGATTTTTCCCTGGTTTAAGTATCAGGATTATATTTGCAGCTTTCCAGACTTTTGGCAAATATCCCTCAAGTAAAACTCTGTTAAAAATTAGTACCAGAAACCTAAGAGCTTGATCTGGTAGGATTTTTATCGTCCTGTTGTCAAGAAGGTCATGTCCTGGGGCTTTTTTTTGGCTTCAGCAAGGAAACAAGTTGTTTCAGTTCGTCGAGGGTGACAGGATCTGCGGGCAGTGCCATTTGAAATGGCGTTTCGAGAGACTGCGCAACCAGACGGCTATGATTCGCATCGGCAAATGCGAGTGGTTTAAATCTTTGTTCCAGGTTGCTTGCAAGCACTTCTGCTTTGTCCAGCCACCAGAAGGGCTCCTTATAGCGGATTTTTGAAAGGCCTGGGACTTAAACCTTTTCGTGATTCTCCACAGTGAGAATTTCGAGGAGGAGTCGGTACTCATATTTTCTAAAAGGTTGTCTATCTGGTGCTGTTTTCTCTGGGTCAGCACTTTATGAAGCCGATTTGAAAGCCTTCTGTATATCTGTTGGATACGAGCATCTCCTGTTCTTGCAAATTCCTTTCTGACTTTTCGTTTAAGTCGTAGGAGGTCAACTATTACAGGAGGCAGGAGCGGCTGGGTAAAGGCTTGGGCATTGCGTGGAGTACTCGGTGCCGCATGTGCTGCTGCTTCTTTCAGGTTATCCATAAATAAGTTAATGGCGTTGTCAATACCTTCTGTCCCTTGAATTTAAGTCAATTAGTTCAGACAGGTGATCCTTGAAAGCTTCAACATTAGTACCAGGAGCTAGGAAACCGCAGCGTTCAGGCCTTTTCAGCGGCGAAGCATATAGATTAGCCAGGAGAGGGATATGGTCTGATGACAGATCGTGCAGAGTTCGGATGTTGAATCTGTTCATAGAGTAGCCTTTTGTTACAAAAAAATCGAATGCAGATGGAGCTATCTGTGTGTTGGAGGAGAAAAATGTTGGCTCTCCTGTTGCCAAAATTTGGTAGTGGCCGTTCGCGACTACTTCCTGAATGATTTTCCCTCTTGCGCAGGCTCTTGAGTTTCCCCACCAATCGTGTTTGGCATTGTAGTCTCCACCTGCTATAAATTTTTCACCTAGCGTTACAAAGAGGGTTTCAAAATGTGCTTTTATCAAACGCTCGTTGGGTGGGAGATACACCGAAGCTAATGTAACCCTTCCCTCTGACGTCTGTAGCTGCACAAGTTCTCCAAAAACCTTGTACACCTTGCACAACTCTGTAGGGTTTGTCCTCTTTGAGTTGGTGATGTCAGAACTTACAGTTGAGGGAAGTTAATTTCCTTACAACGGCACGAAAGGCCTCAGAGTTGGCCGTGTATATACGTGACACTCCAAATTTTGATGTACGTAGCGTATAATTGTTTTTACCAGCACACGAATTAAGCGCCTGCTCCAATGAGTGGGGATTGTTAATGTTTGGGACACAAATGGCTGGAGGCTTAACCATTTTTGAGGATTGCCTACTTCTAATATCAGCAGCTGTAGTTGCTTCCTCTTCATTAGAGCTACTTTCAGGCAGATCTACTTGCATGATTTTTTCTGATTCATCAGCCAAGGCTGCAAATCTGTTGTTACTTAGTGAGGGCAGGGAGCATGCCTCATCTTTAGATGGGAACTTCTACGGCTGAAGAGCCTGCTTCTTGGATTTGTCTTTCTGACAACTATTTGAATTCCCTTTACGCTTTCTGCCCACAGATATAAGTGATTGGAACGAGCACTTATTCGAACCATTAGCCGTTTGAGTAAAATCTTACGGTTAGGAAGACGGATATTTTTGGGTAACGTTACTTTATTTTGTGCGGTGTACGAACCATTACTTGAAATTATAGTCTTTATTATCTCTTGAATGGGTAATTTAAAAAAATTTTTATTGGCCATATTTACCGTTGAGCCGGTATCTACTAGACATTTTAAATTTAATTCTTTATGTTTAATAATTATAAATTGGCTTGATTCGAGGCTTGAGGGCGTGGGGATATAAATGTTGATAAGCTTGGACTAATTCTTCTTGGTGATGAGCCTCATCAACACTCAGCACTCATGGCAATCTTAGAATTAAGGTTTCTATACTAGTTCGGATTAGTTCGTTGTACAAAGTGATTTCTGCAATAACATTTTCTAACTCTAGCTTACTTGCTAAAATCTGCCGTCATCGTTCGGCCTTTTCCAAAAATTCTTCAACCTTACCTTAGAATTGGGTGTTCCGGAAGTCCTTCAATAGTAGATGATTCGGTCTCTGGGGCTTGTAGTTCAGGATCAGTTGAGTCCTCAGTTCCGTCCAGTTGGTGAGAGTGCGTAGAGAGTCCGTAACTCCCAGAGTGCGGATAACGTCTCCACCGATGTTGCGCTCAATATGTACGAAGATGATGAGCTTCTGCCGTTCGTCGACTGTTTGATATAGTGCCAGGATGTAATCAATGCGGCTAATGAATGTATACAGGGTGTTGGGATCCCCATTGAAGTTTTCTATTGCATTTATTTGCCGATCGACTTGGACCATGTGCTTATAGGCAGTTTTTTTTGTTCTCTTAAATTTTATTCACTCTTTTTTTGATTTTATACTTAGTTTTTAATTTTCACTTATCTAAAAATAATTTTTTAATATATTTAGTTTAGGTTTATTTATTATTTTTTTTTCTCCAATTGCTTCACCTTGTGCGGAGTAATCAGAGAAATTCTGGATTTATAGCTCCGGTAAATTCTGGAAGTTGTCTGTTGCTTAAGCAGTCATGTATTGTACTATTATTTTTGTGTAGGCGTATCAAATGCAAACACTTCCCTTTCACAGTAACACCACGTAAGTTCTTTGGAGGATAGCGCGGATTACAGGAATTAAAAAATTTAGGTTTTCGCATCCAGTATTCTTTACATTATCCTACCGACTGTACAAGTTATGTATTAGAATAATACTTCCGATTACACGTCGCGACTACTGAATCCAATTAAGGTTCACTGCCGCCGCAGAACCACTCTGATAAAAAGAATAAAAGCACGTAGAGAATTTCTGTCGAACCATTTTATTTCAATATCAGTTTAAGACTGAATTTAAAGTTTTGATTTTATTCTATTTTATTGCTACAAGTGGCCTTATGTATACGGTCAGCAGCATGTACATAAGCTGCTGTTACATTTTATATGGGAGCTGGCCAGCGTGGGATATGCTGACTTAGTGACAATTCTGGTTGCGCGTGTAGCCACAGTGGAGCGGTTGCGAGTGCAACATTGGAATTCGCTGACTTGGCGTCTGGTGGATTGGTGGGTTATTGTAGATATGCCACTATATATATATATAATTGAAAAAACAAAATAATTGATAACAAATTTATAAATTGAACAATATATATAATTGAATATATTGAATATAATATAATATAATTGAAAATATAAAATAATCGATTAAAAATGTAAGAATTGAGCCCCACAATTTTGTATAATAAAAGAATATTGTAATATTGTAATAGAAGATAGTTTATTTATAGTTTATTATTATTTATCCAACAATAGTCCGCCTCCAAGTGCCTTGCTCAAACAGATAAACAAAGAAAAACAAAGAGCCAATTATCATCAGCGTCAAAATTTCTAAATTCCGTTCCTAAAACGTTATTTTAAGACAATCTAAATTTAACGGTAGCTACAATATTAAAACACCAAACTGGTGATAACAACGAATTCATAGATTCAAAGGACGATACTGTATCTAGATACAGCAGTAGAAGTTTTGGAATCAGAATGAGAAGCGAAGCCAACCATATTGAATAATAACGCATCAAGTTCAAGAGAATATGTGGGACAAATACCGTCCACAATACCCGAATTGGGTGGCAAAAAGGGTAACCTAAATAGGTTTCTAACAGCCCTCCGATTACTGATCTAACGAAAGGAGGTCAGGAGAGGCTCGCAGTCGAGGTAATGAAAACTAAAATTATCGGCCCTTTTTCGTACAAAGTCGAAAATGAAAAAAAACATTATCGGCATAGGGTGTGTAAAAGCATCAGTCCGGAATAGGAAATCTACGTAGGTCGAGCCTAAATAGGTAACGGCCTAGACTCTGAAAATGCGGACAAAAAGCTACTAAAGAAGAGATATAAAGATAAAGAATTACGAGAATGAAAAACTCAAGATAATTTTCAGGTAATTTCAATACGACGAATAAAGTAATTAAAAAATATATTCACTGCTCGACAGAAATAACTGTCAACTCGAATAGTGTTCTGTTCTATAACAATAGAGGACAATATAGAGGACAACCGCGGAAGTTACCAAAACAGAGATAAGATCCGAGATTATTAAATTAATTACAGAGGACGAGGTGGTTACCTCAGAAGAAAAAGAGTACCAAAATAAAAACCGAGGTCAAGGTCAATCCTTAGCCTTCGTATTTTTGTCCGACTAAAAAATATGAGTACCATTTCATCGGTAACCCTTTCGATATATACAGGTGCAGAAATATCATTACTAAAATGCAAAAATAAACCTAAATAACATAAATTCTAAAAATACAGGAAACATATCAGAAATATATCAAGGAACAATCCAATCTCTAGATATTATTGATTTGGATATTGGTGCAGCAAATGCAGAAATACCATATGAATTTCAAGTAGTGCCTGGCAATTTTCCTATACCAGGTGATGGTATAGGTTTGGACTTTATAAAAAAAAAAAACTGATATTTTGGAATTGATTCGAAAAATTAAATTTACTGCTAGTGGAAAATATGTAAACCATGGATTGCAAACCGGAATAATGGTAGAAAGCATTTTTGTAGTATTTGTGTTACTACAAATAAAGACGTTATTATCGCCAGCGCAAATATACAAAACGAATCGATGGACGATTATGTCTATGAGGCGCATTCAGAAAATAATGAGTATATTTCTTTAAAAGTATTAAAATTACTTAAATACCCATCGGTATTTCAAAACGATTTGACCAAATGATGTATAGAATATGGCGAAATTATTGGCTTCGAAAGTGAAACCATATCAGCTAATAATTTTTACAATCAAATGCTACGAATGAATGTCAAAACACCAGTATATATTAAAAACTGTATAATGCCAGAAATAAAAAGGTAAGTCGATAAGCTGATAAAAGATGGCATTGACGAGCCGTCTATATCAGAGTATATTCCCCTGGTGCCTAAGGAATCACAGCCCAATTCGGCGGATTGAGATGGTGACACAACTTCAACAGGTGCATATCGCTACACGCGATTACCATTTGGTTTAAAAATATCACCTAACTTACAGCCTTACAGCCTCCGCATGCTTTTATATAAATGGATGATTTAGTTGTAGTCGGTTGTTTTGAAACGCATATGTTTAAAAACTTAACAAATGTCTTTACACTACGCAGCCAACACAACTTAAAATTACATCCAGAAACTAGTACTTCCTTTAAGAAAGAAGTATCTTATTGAAGTATTAAAAAAACTACCCACAGCCATCAAATGCTGATGAACTTTTAAGATTTGAATGGACAAATGAAATGAAATGAATCGAATATTTAAAAAGGGAATTAATGAAACCAATGGAATTAAAAATTCGCTACTTCATTACACAGATTTTACTAAATTTCCTAAGATTTCATTATAAAAAAAAAGTTCCAAATTAACAAAAATGCGATTGGATTTAGAAAAATATGTTTTTACTGTTGAATATTTTGAGGGGAAGGACAATCACATTGCATATGCATTGTCTAGATTTACCAACTACGATCTAAAAACAATTATCAGACAAATTATGAAAAATTCAACAAGAGCTTTACATGGACAGAAATACCTGCGCAGGTAAAAACTTGCAACATCCCGAACCAAAAAGAAAAAGAGGTGCCCAATATGAGGTGTTCAATAAACATGATGCCAAAAATGATGTAATTCTTAAAATAAACGATCAAAAGTGTGTGTTAAAAAGAAGAAAACAGATAATAAAAAGGTTTGACTAATTTCTCTTCTAATGGAGAAATCGATTAAGATCAGTTTTTTAAAGGCTTAATAAAGAAGCAAAAATGAAAAATATCAATAATAATAACAATACGGTTTAAATTAATGCAATATTGTCTAAATTGCATGCCGATCATTTTGACGGTTGTCACTCAGGAATTTCTAGAACTATATATACATATGTAAGGCATAAAAGCCTGTTTGTTAATATAGTTATACAGTTATAGTTGGATATAACATGAATTGCGGAATGGCAAGCAAATGGAACAGCGACTTATCGACTCCGCTGACAATGGCTGCAACTTGGCGACACAACAACTTCCATGCTCGGACTCGATCCCTTAACGACTTCTTTTACTACTTGACAACTTGACTCTATCTTCACTCGCTCCAAGTTTTATTTCGTGCCGAGTTTGTTTTAACTTGCTTATGTTCAATTAGACCCCTTATGTTCTCTAATGTTTGTCGTCGGAAATCCGTCAATCACTAATAGTTTATTCTCGACGAACGGTCAAAAAAAATATTGGATGTTCCGAAAAACACATGATTAAAAACTTAACTGACGTTTTTAATGTATGTAGGAAAATTAACCTAAAGTTGCATCCAGAAAAATGTGGATTTTTCATGCACGAAGTGACATTCCTAGGTCACAAATACACCGACACCGACGTCATCAAAAATTATCCTGTCCCTCATGATGCGGACAGCGCAAGACGATTTGTAGCATTCTGCAACTATTATCGTCGATTTATAAGGAACTTCGCCGACTATTCACGGCACATAACTAGATTATGTAAAAAAAATGTCCCTTTTGAATGGTCAAGCGAATGCCAGAACGCATTCGAATACCTTAAAGAAAATCTTATGCACCCCACATTATTACAATATCCTGATTTTCGCAAAGAATTTTGCATTATAACGGATGCTAGTAAACAAGCTTGCGGAGCGGTTCTAACTCAGAACCGTAACGGGATTCAGCTCCCAATAGCTTATGCATCACGTTCATTTACAAAAGGAGAAAGCAATAAGAGTACAACGGAACAAGAGCTAGCGGCAATTCATTTTAGACCATACATTTATGGCAAACATTTCACCATTAAAACGGACCACAGACCATTAACGTACCTATTTTCTATGACTAATCCCAGTTCTAAATTAACTCGCATGCGGTTAGAGCTTGAAGAATACGACTTCACTGTAGAATACCTAAAGGGGAAAGATAATTTTGTAGCAGACGCACTTTCGCGTATAAATATAACGGAACTCAAAGACATGCAACATAAAGTCCTGAAAGTCACTACCAGGCAACAAAGTAGACAAGATAAAAACTGTACAGTAACAAATAAGGAACTATTGCCTAGGCAAAGTATCCAAAATGTATCTATTATTGGAAAAATATGACTCGTCATATAAAAGAGTACATACGTAGATATCATAAATGCCAAATGTCAAAAACAACGACACATACAAAGACCCCAATGACTCACACAGAAACCCCAACAAATGCATTTGATATAGTGATAGTGGACACAGTTGGTCCACTACCGAAATCAGAATATGGCAACGAATACATCGTCACACTCATATGTGATTTAACGAAGTATCTAGTAACCTTACCGGTTGCAAACAAAAGCGCAAATACTGTCGCGAAAGCTATATTCGAAAATTTTATACTAAAGTACGGTCCAATGAAGACGTTCATTTCGGATATGGGTACCGAGTATAAAAATAAAGTAATTTTAGATATGTGCAAATACATGAAGATAGAAAACCTAACATCTACCGCATATCATCACCAAACCTTAGGGACAATAGAACGAAGTCATAAAACATTCAATGAATACATTCGTTTATACATCTCTGCAGATAAAACTGATTGGGACGTTTGGATACAATATTTTACATATTGTTTCAACACAACACCATCAGTCATGCATGATTACTGTCCATATGAACTATTCTTTGGAAGATTACCAATGCAGTTCGCAAATTTTAATAAAACAGATAGAACAGAATAGAACCACTGTATAATGTAGAAGATTACTCGAAGGAAATAAAATTTAGATTAGAAATAGCATATAAAAGGGCTAGACTTATGTTTAGAAAAAGCTAAGTCTTATCGAAAACAACTATATGATAAGAAAACTTCAGATTTTCAATTAAAAATAGGAGATAAAGTTATACTAAGGAACGAATCAGGTCATAAGTTAGATCCAGTATATTTAGGTCCTTATACTGTAGAAACCATAGAAGACAGGGATAACATAGTAATTAGAGATACAAAGCAAAAGAAACAAAAAGTACATAAGGATAGACTAAAAATATATAATCAATGAAACGTTTCATTTCACTTAAAAAAAGGTCTGATCAACCAAAACAAAAAACAAAACCAAGCACAAAAAAAAAAACACACAAAAAACATAAAAAAAAAATTACGTTATTCAACATAAATTTTTTTATTATTCTGTCATTACACAAAAATGCTTTGAGCCAAAACATTGCTAATAATTAATAAGAAAAATCAAAAAAAAAAAAAAAAATTTTCTTTCTAAACACAATATTAATATTGAGAACTAAATGTCTACATGTATTACGTAATTTTTTTAAAAATGGAGGTGTAGCATATCTACCCTATAAATATACTAAATTAATGGGTACAACTTATCTTCAAAACATTATGACTCTTTGTCATAATAAACATAACATTCAAATACCCAAAAAGACCACCAACAATTACACAAGTATTCCAGCGCTCAAGTAATACGATCTAACGCTTATACATAAGCCGATCGCGGAGCTGCACTTTGCAGCTCAAGTGGTCAGGCCATACATAACATATGTATGCAAAAGGCAGGTATATGTATATGCATGCCTTCAGCATGCTTATGAATATGTATATAGAATAAGTATTATATGTACGGGTCAGCTCAGCCCAAGACGAGAGCACCAGAAACATTCTAATAAAGTGACTCTAACAGAGCAGACGCTCTGACTCCACAAACTGTCCGAACCTTTTTTGGAATCCTGATGCGAACATTATAAAGCAAATAGAAAATGGTATTCCACCTAGTTTGGCAAACACTATAGGGTAAATCCTGAGCTTAAATTGCTCCCAGAGTTTTTAAAAGTACTTCACAAGCTTCCTACAATTGATAACAAGATCCGCAACCTCCTGTACACCTTTAACTGCTTTCTCCACACAATTATGAATTAAGTAATTTATGCAGTGAATATGCCGGTTATCACAAAAGGCTGCTATCATATTGGAGCCACGGTCTGTCACTATGACAGGTTTTTCCTCCTCCAGGCAGCAACCAAAGTCATTTAGTATACCACGCATTTTCTTCAGTATATTGGTACCTTTAAAATAAATTAAAATTTAATTACCAATTAAAAGTTACATATATAGTTTACTTACTATGGATTCACCTTCCATGGATTTTATTGCCAATGGATGGTTTACTAGCGCTCCTTCCTTAATGTAATGTATTGTGCATGAAATATATGACGATCTTAAATAATTATCTGTCCAAATATCGCTAGTCACCGCATATCCAAAGCTTTTAAAACTAATATCTTCTTGTTTTGTTTTTTTCAAATAAGTTTCAAAGATTGCTGAAATGTTACGGCATATGGTCGTGGGATGCGGGAACAACTTTTCTACAGTCACATTTGACCTGAATGCTGCTCCAACTTTAATGAGGAACGATGCAAATTGTTTTAGGCCGGAATCCTGAATAATTTTAAAGGTCAGGCAATTTGTTTCGTTTCCAAGTTCACTTCGACGGCCGTAGCATTATCAAGATCGGCGTTAATAAGGAAGCATTTGTGCTTTTGTTAAGTTTGAAGTGCTTCCAGTAAATTTATACACACTGTACCACATTTAGCAGGCAACTACACCAGTTAAGACCTCTCCATTCTTTACTTTAATACTTGTGAATATTTCCCAAAGCTTACATCTTCCCTTTATAAGGCTGAAAACATATAATTGCCATTTAAAAGTTCGGAATTAATATATCTATGCGTAGATACGGCTGCATCCGAAAGCTATAAACAAAACACGCAGCCAGTAATTATAAATTCAAAATATACCAACATAGAAGCATCATAAACTTACGTAATTACAAATACATGGTAGACTTAACGTTTTGTTAAAAGAGACAAACACTTCAATTGAGCTAATTATTGTGCTATTCTATTTCCACATATAATATGACTGTACATATATTATGTTATATACGCAATTTACTAAAGTACTTAAGCTTTCGTCCGAGCTCTGCTTTCTTATCATTAAATTTTCTGCCAAAATTTTATCCGAGTACTCTTAACATTTACTCTGCATTCACTCATTCCATCCACTGCGCTTTGTCTTAAATTTCACTCATTTCGCACACAACGAAAGCAACACTCACTCTGTTGAAACCGTTTCGGCACGAATGCGACTTTGGTATCTTAGTATGCATTTTTTTTGATCCATTCTTATTTACTTTTCCTTATATTTCTTTTTATTTTGGTTGTGTGTGTGTTGCTTTAATTTTACTTAATTTTGTTATTACTTGATTTAACATTACAATTTATTTAATTTATTTTGTGTGTGTTGTCTGTGTGTTGAGAAATTTTTATTTGAAAGAAAAGGAAATTTGTGTGTGCCTACTAAGGCACGGAGTGACACACAATCCAGCAGGCAGCTCTTTTATGGACCTCATCACAAGGCCTGTCTGTTAGATTACCGCAAGCTAACACTGTACACTGTTACGCGAATTGTATTATGCCGACGGCATTTCAAACTAATTTTCCAATGTGACATTTTTGTGTGTATTTAAATTTCTGCTGCTTGCAATATTTTGTCACTCGAAAATTGTATTGCCGCAGTGGGTGATTACCTTTACTTCTGTTCTGTTTGAATAGGATTCGTTTCTGTCACATCACACTTCAACATATGTACGGTGGGACGCAACACGAACGTACCCATTCGATTGAGTAAACTGCCGCAGTGTGTAGGGTTACATAGTGGCGATATACTTATTTGGATTTTTTGTACTTCATTTTATTTGTGTTCAAGCTTTCCTCCGAATTCACACGCATCACATCTCATCATAACACAACATATCACGGTATAATTTTAAACAAATATCCGTATATCTCTCAGAGAGATTTAATCTGTTGGGGCGCTAGTTGGCGAAGGAAGGGATTGCTCCCCGTCGACAACCGATTGATCTTGACCTACCGATAAATTCCATAACAACAATCAATTCGATTTAGTAGTTCTGGTTTTTATTATTTTTCTTAAGTTTCGAGTTGGCTAATACGTGTCTGTCACATTATGAACATAGTTTGACCACTGTGCTTGCAAGACGCAGCTGCGCAATAAGTTTGGTATATTGTAAAGTCCATCTTAAAATTTGACTACGCCGCAGAATGTGACTGGCGCCAAAGTACCGAAACGAGTGAGGCGACGGCGTTGTCGCGCTGTCGCCGAGTGTAGTCCAGCTAGCGTGTGTAGAGTGTAGATCGACGCGTAGAAAATGTGAGCAGTTGCCTGCAGACGATTGCACACGCCTGTTGGAATTCGCTCCACTCGCAAAGTTTGTGTGTCAACATGCAGATCATACCAAAGAAAATAACAATACTGCGACATATACAAGTTAAGTGTTGGTTCATTAACCTGTCACTATTTAGGATTGTGCAATGAATTAGTTTTTATTTTATTTTATTTTTTCTTAATAAAAGCCACGTCTCAATTACTCAGATCAGATTTGTGGAAAATCTTCCCTCATCTGGTTTTAACTGTTACATTATTATCCTCCTGGATCTTTTCGCATCTGTACCTTGGTTTCTCCTATGTTTTCATTTGCTTATTACCAACAAAAACCCTATCCCCTAAGTCATAAGATTTGGTCTCGCTCCAAGTTTTATTTCGTGCCGAGTTTGTTTTAACTTGCTTATGTTCAATTAGACCCCTTATGTTCTCTAATGTTTGTCGTCGGAAATCCGTCAATCCCTAATAGTTTATTCTCGACGAACGGTCAAAAAAAATATCGGCTGGTTTCCGGTTCGTTACTGAGTGGACGGTCCACTGCTATCAGAACCAGTTCGATGGGTTTGAGGCAACTTTTAAGGCAACGATAAATTTCTAAGAATGTGAAATGGAATCTCTCGACCAGACCATTTACTTCGCTCTTTTGAGTTGGATCATAGTAAAGTTCGATATCCAGAGACCGAAGGTAATTAAGCGCTGTTGGGCATAATAACCCTCGTTCGTTGTCCGAAGCTAAAATCTTGGGGCGGTGAAATATTGGAAGTCCACGGATGCTTTTGACTGCAAGTCAAACTTGGCAAACTTGGCAAACTTGGCAAACTTGGCAAACTTGCTGAATTCGCTATGCAATTCAAGTAAAGCTTATTTTCGAGTGTGAATATGTCTATGTGAAGTATTTCATGGAAGTTAAATGGAATGGCTTGGTAAAGCAGGGAAATGCTTATATCTCCGAGAAAGAAAGAAAGTAAGAATTGACTTTAAATCGTCGAAAGACTGTAGAGCCATTTCGTCCAATGTAATTGGAACATTGCTTGATTGCGAAGATTTTATATTGGTATGCAGTCCTCTCGTCAAATTCGTGGGTGGTTTTGCTACTTTCGCGTAGTCTTGAATGAACTTCCTGTAATATGATATCATACTGTGAAAATTTTTTAATTTTTTAACAGAAGTTGGGGTGGCATTTCGTATCGTATATTCCAAAGTGTATCATAGTCCTCGCTGAAGAAACATAGCAAATCTTGCCAATGTGCTCGCGCAAAACATCGTCAATCATTCGTTGGAAGATTGCGGGTGCATTTTTCAAACCGATTGGTATACAATGGAACTCGTACTGGAAGGGCGAATGATGCCATCATTCAGAGTTCGTCGACTTGACGTCCAACTTCTCCGCGCATGTTTTCTGGGTACGGAAAACTCTTGGTATAGATGAGGTCCTGCGTGCTTGTGCGGATTTCGGCCTTGACGACTGTTTCCACGGACATTTCTAGTGAAGGAGGTTCGAAGATGCGAGAATATTCATCAAGAAGAGAATTCCATACTTCCTGTATGCTATCCGGGTGTTTGGCGGCGAGTAGATGGTTGATATTTAATGAGACTCTGGCCGAAAGATGAATTTTGATTCCAGGCTTTTAAGTCCTTCAGAGTATCATCCCCAATGATTCCATGAAAGGAACGTAGATTTGGAAGAACAATAATTATTAATTTCTTAGTGGTGCCCCAGTGGCTCTAAAAATTTTCAAACCAGGCGGTGTGTTATCTTAATATTGCTTTCAACGGACTGGGCGAAGAAAGGTTTGTAATAATAAAGTTATTGTTCGCGCCCGTGTCGATCAACAACTGTGGCCTCTCCCCCCTCTTCGTTGCATATTCTAGGTACACTAGAGAGGCGTCGTTCATAAAATTCACCCCTCCCTCTGATCAAGATCGTTTGCAGCGCCTGTATACCCTCCCACTGCGACGCGTGGAGGATAGTCATTGATTTCCTTGACGTTTCGAGACGCGTGGTCGTAGTAGAACTCATGTGAAGGGCCTTGGCTATCTACTAGATATCTGCATGAATACAGTCAAAGCAGCATTTGGTAATCTCACTCAAAGTTCTGACTGACTGAGTGAGACATTGAGTAAATTGGATTTGGCAAATGAGGTGAAGGCATGAGTAGAAAATTTACCGTACCCGAACGGCGAAGCAATGCACGAATGAGTTTCGCGAACGAGTACTCGGAATAACCGAGTCGGTTATTTGTGCGCCGCATTGGCGACGTCAAATTTATTGCGTGTTTGTTTACTGTTAAGTTGATGTAGCTGTCAATTTAATGCTTTAGGGGGTCAATATCATTGAATTGATGTTCGGAATAAAATCAGAAAATGCATCGTCACAAAGGCTCAAAAAATTATTAGAATAGGAATTTACAGAGGTTAACGAAAATGTTTGAAAAATTTTTTGTGGCAATCTTCTATAATTTCTAATTTTTCAGTCGCTGAGCATTGCACAAGTTTATTAGTTGATGGGAAAAGGAAACAAGCTGTTTTATGGTAGTTAGAATTATATGGAAGAATAATTATTGAAATTTGATCGGACTAATCGGACTTCAGACGTGCGATACAGGCATTATCTTTTTTATCTGCAGTGCAACACTTCTGTAATTTTCTTATATATGGAATAGATAAGTGGATGGTTGGATAGTTATTCCCTTCCAGTTTTTTTTTTGAGACCTCTTCAAAATCAGAAAGTACACGGACAATTGGGCTCAAATGATTTAAATTAATTCCATCAATTCTGGGTGTTTGGTGCTCTTCAATTAAAATATTTATTATTTCAACCCAATTGACCTCCACTGACTTAAGCTGTAGCATATAAATATACTAAATTAATGGGTACAACTTAGCTTCAAAACATTATGACTCTTTGTCATAATAAACATAACATTCAAATACCCAAAAAGACCACCAACAATTAAACAAGTATCCCAGCGCTCAATTAATACGATCTAACGCTTATACAAGTTAACAACAAAAATGTTTAAATCCAGAACAATGAACCCCAATAAGCAAGCTTCAATCTGCAAGCTCAGCGTCTGCATAATATCCTGCACACGCCGAGCTGCCAAGTAGAATTCGATAATTTCCTGCACACGCCGAGCTGCCAAGTAGAGTTCGAAGAATCTGATTGGTAACAACTTCCGCTCCCACCAATGCAAGTGATTCCAAGAAGACTGCACCGATTTGACCAACAAATATCAGCCGATGTCGTGGCCTATTGGAAAGCTACGGAGCCGACGCCGATCCTCTGCCACCAGGGGCAGCGCAGCTCACAGCCAAAGACTCACAGTTTGATAGGGACAGCTTAGGGTAATTTAATTGCAAATTGGATTTATACAAATAAAGTCGGTCTTAACTGAACTACAATATATTTTATTTTTTACCTTGCTTCCAGCAAAGTAATTAACTGGCGCCCGAACAGGGACCGGTGCGCGTACGATACAACAAAACGTTTTGTAAGCTCGCGGCTAGCAATAACATTTGCGGCAACCGGTCAAAAACGCCAGTGACAAGAACGCGCAACTCACGAAAAATTAACATTTCTCGTTTGTTCAAATTCACTCTGGCAAATCGAACTTAACTTGTTCATTTGCCCATCGGTGGACTCCAAGGACTGAAGGCAGGGCCACAGACCACCCCTCAACCCTGTACGCATCGCTGGATCCCAAGTGGTCTTCGCTAGATAAAAAGGATGAAATCCGGATCGTCGGAGGGAGGAGCCACATCAATAAGAATAACCATAGTACTGTAAGCTTAACCAACCAAATTTAAAAATAACACAAAACTAACAAACAAATTGAAAAAAAAAAACATAAACTTAAGTGATCAATGAAATACCGTAAAACGATAAAACAAACAAAAAGATCACAAAAGTGATATAACTAATTCCAACTTTACGGTTCCCAAGGGACCCTCTAAAGTACAAGGAAAAACCAGCCACTGCTTATAAAATTTATAAGACACAAAAACATATTATTTTCAAGTAAAAACACAAGGTCTTGCTAACCCAATTCAAACATAATTAGAGATAAGCTCCATCATTTGCTCCCTTGATCTTTTTAAACTCGACCCATTCTTAGTTCGGTTGTACTAAGTGTTTTATGGCTAACGTGAACAACCTAATAAGACCCTCGATACTTAGTACTGAAGCGACTAGACAACGCGTCAGACAACAGGAAGAACTATAACACAATAGAATCATGGTTGAAAATGTAGACAGAGCTGCATTAGCAGCTACAATTAGCGAAATCTTAGCACAACAATTACCAAGTTTCTTGAGACGCCTCAATTCTTCGGAAGAATTCGCAAACGTAACAGACCAGGTAATCGCCCCAGAGCATGCAGGGAACTTAGGTGATTTAGACAGAGTACCGGATATAGTTAAATCCATCCGGGACTTTTCAGGTGATCCGTCCGAATTTAGTTCTTGGAGGAAAGAAGTAGACCGTATCTTAGAAGCATACAGTGCTTTCCAGGGTACCCCGAAATACTATGGTATTTTACATACCATACGTAATAAAATTGTAGGACCCGCCGACATGGCATTAGAATCTTACAATACTCCTCTGAACTGGTTAGCGTTTTCGAAATGTCTGACTCTGCATTATGCTGACAAGCGCGACATTAACACATTAGAATACCAAATGACGATGCTTATACAGGGTGCCAACCAATCTGTGGAAGAGTTCCATCAAATGGTTTATAAGCACCTATCCCTAATCCTAAACAAGATCGGTTTTGTATGAGGTTAGGAAGAGAAGCAGAACTGTTAATGACGAAAATGTACAGAGATAAGGCTCTAGACACCTTCGTACGAGGATTACAAGGCGATTTGCCTCGTCTACTGGAAATTAAAGAACCAGTAGACTTACCCTCGGCATTACACCTTTGCCTCAAGTTAGAAAATCAGAACTTCAGGGCAAATCATGCAGCAAACATAGGACAGACAAGACAGTTTAGGAATCAGTCTTCAAAGCCTTCACCTGCTCCTCGCAGTCATTTATTTATCAATAGACAACCACCAATTCCACCCCCCAGAACTCGATATTACCAATTCGGACAGCAACTACCGACCGCATTACCACGACAAAATTGGAACAACTTCGGTTACCAGCTTGCACAGCCAGTAGCTGCACCTCGACCTTTTCAGAATAGGCAATTCCCGCCACAGCAGTCAGCGCCACCTAGGCCACAGGCCCCAAAACCACTGCCTCGTCCAGAACCTATGGATGTGGATCCCAGTGTTCAGACAAGAATGGTGAACTATATGAACAGACCTCGCTTTGAATCAGGTAAAAGACCACCTGGCCCAACACCAGGTGGGATAAAGCGACAAAGGAACTTTAACATACAGACTACAACAGAAGAAAACGAAACGCGTTCCACGGAGACTCCATTGACCAGGACGGACTACGAACAAGCTATGGCGGAGTACGAGGTGAAGATGAAGCGGACGCTGACAATAACACTTACGACTACTACGACAACGCTGGGTTGAATTTTTTAGAATAAAACATTCCTCCCTTCCATACTTTCTATGCAAGATGAGGAATGGCAAACTTATTAGAATACTTATAGACACCGGTTCAAACCGAAATTATATCCAACCTAAATTCGTCAATAACCCTATACAGAATAAATCACCTTTCAATGCTGTCTCAGTAGGCGGCAGCACAGTAATTACGCATCATAAGGTAGCAAACCTTTTTAATATTCAGGATGTTGAAGTTAAATTTTTTCTGTTGCCCACATTAAAATCTTTCGATGCCATTTTGGGCAATGATAGTTTAAAAGAATTAGGGGCAGTAATAAAAATCAGCAAAAATATTATGATATTAAAGAACGGTGTCTCGATCCCCATAAAAGGAAAAACTTTCGAAGCAGTCAACACAATTATTCCGAGAACATCCCACTTGTCCGACAAACAAAAAACCAAGCTAAGCGAATTACTCAAGTCGTTTCCAGACTTGTTCGCAGACCCAAACCAAAAACTGACCTACACAACAAATGTAAAGGCAACGATCCGAACTTCGTCCGATAATCCTATTTACTCGAAATTCTATCAGTATCCAATGACACTGAAAGATGAAGTAATTCGACCTTCTAGGTCCCCATACAATTCACCAGTGTGGATTGTACCCAAAAAGGCAGACGCTTCAGGCGAAAAAAAATATCGCATGGTTATTGATTATCGCAAACTCAATAAAATAACCATTGCAGATAAATACCCTATTCCTGAGATAAATGAGGTACTTACCCAATTAGGGGACAATAAAGTATTCTCCGTTTTAGATCTGAAAAGTGGTTTCCATCAAATCTTGTTAAAAAATAGTGACATAGAAAAGACCGCCTTCTCCGTAAACAACGGAAAATATGAGTTTACACGACTCCCATTTGGTCTTAAGAATGCGCCCTCAATTTTCCAACGTGCATTAGATGACATACTTCGTGAACATATTGGGAAAATATGTTTTATTTACATAGACAATATCATCATATTTAGCAAAGATGACGATACGCATATTGAGAACTTGGCTAAAATTTTTCAAACTTTACAGAACGCCAACATGAAATGTCAGCTAGACAAGTTCATGAAAAACAAAGTCGAATTCCTTGGATTTGTTGTCTCCGATAGGGGAATAGAAACAAACCCGAGTAAAGTGGCAGCGATAGCAAATTATCCCTCCCCTTAAACTTTGAGGGATCTAAGATCCTTCCTAGGCCTTTCCGGCTATTATAGAAGATTTATACAAAATTATGCCAAATTGGCAAAACCCCTAACTTCACTTTTAAGAGGGGAAGATGGTCACGTGTCCAAAAAAATGTCATCCAAAAAAATAATTTCACTAGACAAAGAAGCTCTAGAATCTTTCAAGAAGCTTAGAAGTAACTTAGTGTCAAAAGAAATAATTCTCCGTTACCCAGATTTTAATAAGGAGTTCCATTTAACTACTGATGCTTCAAATTTCGCGATCGGCGCAGTCCTATCGCAAGACAACCACCCTATATCATTTCTTTCTAGAAGACTTTCCAAAGCAGAAGAGAACTACGCGGCGAACGAAAAAGAAATGTTAGCCATAATTTGGCCACTCAAGGCCCTCAAAAGTTACCTATACGGTAAAGCAAAGGTTAAGATCTTTACAGATCATCAACCTTTAACACATTCTCTGAGTAGCTGGAATGGAAACGCCAGAATCATAAGATGGAAAGCTTATTTGGAGGAATATGATTATGAAATATTCTATAAACCGGGAAAAGAAAATGTTGTTGCAGACGCGCTCTCAAGAATACCTTTAGAGCAGATTAACTCTGTTGCCTCTACACAACATAGCGCCGAAAGTTCTAGCCATGACCTAATCCCTAGCGTCGAAGCTCCAATAAACGTTTTCAAAAATCAAATAATAAATCAGATAAATACGACTACAAGTTCACCATCCCATTTAATACTTTACATAGACATGAAATATACCGACTGGAATACACCACGGACGATAACGAGGCAGCCAGACAAGACAATATTGAAAGACTTAAAAATAAACAGCAAATGGACCGAGCAAACCACAATAAGAAAAAAACGAAATACTAAACTATCAGCCAGGAGAAGAAATATTCGTAAAAATAAACACTAGATTAGGTTCAAAGCTTTCCCCAAGATATAGGAAAGAAATAGTTAAGGAAAACAAGCACACTACAGTAACAACAGAATCGGGAAAAACGGTACATAAAAGCCATATCAAAATCTAAAATTTTCTATTCAAGAAGAAATTATTAACATTAAATATGTCATTCAATGGGCACGATTAAACGTAGTTAACACACTTGTATTAAATAAAGATGAGCTAATTGAAATCGAGAAAATTTTTAAAAGAAATAATATGCCAAACCTATCAATGGAAAAAATTATGGAGTTTTCCGATGTGTCAATTCTACATAATAAAACAACACTTCTGTATATTGTAAAAGTTCCAAACTTAGAAGAAATGCAATACCAAGACCTTATTATAAAACCCATAGTAAAAACAATTCAATCATACACTTAAACTTTCAAGAAATCTTTGTTTTCAAAAACCTTACCTATGGCATTCCCCAAACTTGTAAAACCGTAGAATATATAAAAATATGCGATAAGAAGAAAATTGGTAATATAAGTAATTCCAAATGTATACCAAAGTTAGTTCAGGGACAGAAAGCGCTGTGTAGTTTTAGCAATGCCGACCATGTACCCAAAATAGAAGAAGTCGACGATGGAATCATCCTACTAAACGACTACGATGGAAACGCAACCTGGAACAACACAGAACTTCACCTAGAGGGCACCTATCTGGTTCAACTATCAAATGACTCGATAATTATCGACAACCAGCAGTTCAGCACCTCTCGTGCAGTTTACGGCCGAAGAAAACGAAAGACTTAAGGTTCTATCTCTTGAAGCATTGGAAGCATTGCACATTAACAACACTGGACAGCTGATGAACATAAGAACACATTCAACGGTTAACAGCATTACTTTGCTAACACTCTTTGGGATTGTGCTGGTTCTCATCCTGGGCTTGCACATCCATAGCCAACGGAAGAAGAGCATAACCCTGCAACTAGGTCCCACGCCTGGAATGGAAGCGAAAGTCACCGCGATTCTCGCACCTACAACCCGCGAGCAATCTTCAACTGAGGCACACTACCAGCTACCTCAGTTCAACGACATTCCATACTTCTAGAGACAGCTTGAGGACAAGCATAAATTGGAGGGGGAAGAGTTAACAACAAAAATGTTTAAATCCAGAACAATGAACCCCAATAAGCAAGCTTCAATCTGCAAGCTCAGCGTCTGCATAATTTCCTGCACACGCCGAGCTGCCAAGTAGAGTTCGAAGAATCTGATTGGTAACAACTTCCGCTCCCACCAATGCAAGTGATTCCAAGAAGACTGCACCGATTTGACCAACAAAACATCAGCCGATGTCGTGGCCTATTGGAAAGCTACGGAGCCGACGCCGATCCTCTGCCACCAGGGGCAGCGCAGGTCACAGCCAAAGACTCACAACTTGATAGGGACAGCTTAGGGTAATTTATTTGCAAATTGGATTTATACAAATAAAGTCGTTCTTAACTGAACTCAAATATATTTTATTTTTTACCTTGCTACCAGCAAAGTAGTTAACTTACATAAGCCGATCGCGGAGCGTGGGAATGCTGAGTGTGCACTTTGCAGCTCAAGTGGTCAGGCCATACATAACATATGCATGCCTTCAGCATGCTTATGAATATGTATATAGAATAAGTTTTATATGTACGGGTCAGCTCAGCCCAAGACGAGCGCACCAGAAACATTCTAATAAAGTGACTCTAACAGAGCAGACGCTCTGACTCCACAAACTCTCCGAACCTTCTTTGGACTCCTGATGCGAACATTATATGGCGACCGTGACAGGACTTGAGGACATCAGGAGCTCATTGGAGCTCTGCAGCAAAACCCTGCAGATGGACTACGCCCACTCACAATAGCTGAGTACCGGGCAAGGCAGGAAAGGAAGGAACCAAAGAAGCACAAACGCTCCGGAAAAAGGGTAAAGCTACTACAACAACGCCGACTGGTCAAGGAAATGACCCAGTTGGCCAGAGACGAGACGTCCCGGCAACGCTACAAAAAGCGTCTGGAAAACATCGAAAACAAGCTTTCGCAAGGTGCGAAACAACGCAAACGGGCTGCATAAATAAATGCCAATAACCCAATTTGCCTTAATTTTAATTTCTAAATCCAAGCCGCTGCTTGAAAAACACTAATATCTGTTAGGCTTTTTACTAACAATGCGGTTGGACAATTTTTTTTTTATTATTGTAAACAAACATGTGAGCCAACCACATTTATTAACTAATATTTCCACGTCTCAAAATTTTTTTTAAAATGTCAGAATATAACAATTCTTATCTTCAGTAAACGTAAAAATTTTTATTTTTGATTTTCTGGAAGAAGAAATAAATATAATAATAATGAGAAAAACTCATAAATAGAAAATCTCACTTTTTCCTTCAAAAACGTTTAATTGAATATAAACTAAAAATGGGATGGTTTAGCGATTCTAGTGAGGCAAAAGACAATACTGCCAACGTAGTTAATAACGTAAAAATTATAGATCACACAGACGATATAAATGCGTTGTGGATCTTATTGCTGATCATTACAATAGTGCTAATTCTACAATTTATGCTTACAATTTATGTTAAGCATAACAAAATCATCAAAAGACGTTATAAGAATAGGTCAAATCGTTTAGACCAGATTTAAAAAAAAAAATAGATTAGAAGAAAGCTTCATAAAAACTTTTTTTTTAACGACAAGAATGGAATGCAGCGAAATAGCGATACAAATAGACGAATTTCGCTACAGGTTTGATAAGTCTTATAAATGTATCAATAAAGATGCAGTAATAAAATCTGAAACTTTGAAAAATCATATAGAAATAGTAATAGGAGAATATAATAATATAGTTACATTAGTGAATAAATATGCAAATAGACTCACATCTGAACATAATAACAAATGTTTAAGGGTTATAAAATCCCTAAACACAAGATTAAATAATATCAGAAAAAGAAGGCATATTCTGATAGTCCAGAAAGTCTAAAACAAATTGAGTCTAAATCTGAAACAATAACAATTTCTGAAATGGCACAGACAGTGACAGAATTTATCAGGCTAGCCTCATCTCTGATACCAGAGTTTGATGGTAAACCAGAAAATCTACAGAGTTTTTTGGATGCTCTAGATCTACTAGACAGTTTAAAGAGCGCACATGAAACAACAGCGATAAACCTTATAAAGTCTAAACTTAAAGGCCATGTAAGAAACCTTATAAGTAATGAGCAGACAATTGCTGCAATCATTACCCAACTGTCAAGTGCAGTAAAAGGAGAATCGGTAGAAGTGATATCTGCCAGACTTCTCAATCTACAACAGAGAAATAAAACGGCTAACCAATACACCCAAGAGGTGGAGAAACTGACAAAGGCCCTCGAAGGTGCCTAAATCAGTGAAGGTCTCAGCTGTAAAAGCAATGACACAGAATTGCTCCATTGATAAGGTAAAACTTATCATGCAAGCAGGCACATTCACAAACATGAATGATGCCATCTCCAAATTTGTAAACAGTTGCACAGAGATAACAGGCAAAAGTAACACTGTACTCTATTATCGACGAGGTGCAAGTAATAATAATAGAGGAGGCTGAGGTTATAATCGTGGAAGAAATAACTACCACAACAATTACAACCGAAGCAGCAATAACAACAATAATAATAACTATAACTATAACTATATAATAACTATAATAATAATAACTATAATAACCGTGGAGGTAGACGAGGCCAAAACCAAGGGAGAGGTCGCGGAAACTACAACCAGGGTAATAATAATAATAGCAATGTGAGTATCGCGCAAAGCACGTCGGAAAACTCACAGAACCCTTTAGGAAACAACCAATAAATGTAAAAGTTCATTCCATCAATTATAGTCTTAATATATTCGTAACTTTCCATAACCATTCAACTGAAAATAAACTAACATTTCTCATAGATACTGGTGCAGATATCTCACTTTTGAAAGTAAATTCTGATAACTTCAAAATTCGAAATGAAAAAATAATAAACATCGAAGGCATAGACCAAGGTGTGATAAAGTCTCGAGGAACAACCTCAATAGAACTCCAATCAACAAAATATCTTATTCCACATGAATTTCATTTGGTAGACCCAAATTTTGCTATACCATGTTATGGAATAATAGGCATTGATTTTATAAAGAAATTCAATTGTCAACTAGATTTCAAACCAATTGAAGACTGGTTTATCATTAGACCCCAAAATTTAAATTATCCAATATATGTCCCGATAACATAAAGCGCTGGCAACAATACAGTTCTTCTGCCAGCCAGATCACAAGTTATTCGGAAAATAGACATTAATGCTGTAAATGATTACATATTTGTTCCTAATCAGGAAATACACAATGGGATTTATGTTGCAAATACAATAGCAGCATCCAAACATGTATACATTCGACTTCTAAATACATTTAATTTCGACCAATTGGTCAAAGTAAACAAAATCCAGTATGAAAATTTAAAAGATTATGACATTCATAATACCAACACTGAAAATAGAAGCGAACAAGTACTTTCAAAACTAAAGAAAAATTTTCCAGACCAATTTAAAAATCAATTAACTGAATTATGCACACAGTATAGTGATGAGTTCGGACTGGAAACCGAACCAATGTCAACAAACAATTTTTATAAACAAACATTAAGACTTAAAGATGATGAACCCATTTATATAAAAAACTACAGAAGCCCGCATAGCCATATTGAAGAAATTCAAAAACAAGTAGAAAAATTAATTAACGACAAAATCGTCGAACCGTCTGTATCTGAGTATAACAGCCCACTCTTGTTAGTTCCGAAAAAATCATTACCAAATTCACAAGAGAAGAAATGGCGATTAGTAATTGACTATCGTCAAATCAAAAAAAAAACTACTTTCTGACAAATTCCACTCCCTAGAATTGATGACATTCTAGATCAACTAGGTCGAGCTAAATACTTTTCATGCCTTGACTTGATGTCAGGTTTCCACCAAATAGAACTTGAGGAAAACTCAAGGAATATAACATCTTTTTCAACGAGCAATGGCTCATATCGCTTCACGCCATTTCCATTTGGTCTTAAAATAGCACCAAATTCATTTCAGAGGTTGATGACTATATCATTCTCGGGTTTAGAACCCTCTCAGGCATTCCTTTATATGGATGACTTAATGGTGATAGGATGTTCCGAAAAACACATGATTAAAAACTTAACTGACGTTTTTAATGTATGTAGGAAATATAACCTAAAGTTGCATCCAGAAAAATGTTAATTTTTCATGCACGAAGTGACATTCCTAGGTCACAAATGCACAAAGGAGTATTGCCAGATGACAAGAAATATGACGTCATCAAAAATTATCCTGTCCCTCATGATGCGGACAGCGCAAGACGATTTGTAGCATTCTGCAACTATTATCGTCGATTTATAAGGAACTTCGCCGACTATTCACGGCACATAACTAGATTATGTAAAAAAAATGTCCCTTTTGAATGGTCAAGCGAATGCCAGAACGCATTCAAATACCTTAAAGAAAATCTTATGCACCCCACATTATTACAATATCCTGATTTTCGCAAAGAATTTTGCATTATAACGGATGCTAGTAAACAAGCTTGCGGAGCGGTTCTAACTCAGAACCGTAACGGGATTCACCTCCCAATAGCTTATGCATCACGTTCATTTACAAAAGGAGAAAGCAATAAGAGTACAACGGAACAAGAGCTAGCGGCAATTCATTGGGCAATTACCCATTTTAGACCATACATTTATGGCAAACATTTCACCATTAAAACGGACCACAGACCATTAACGTACCTATTTTCTATGACTAATCCCAGTTCTAAATTAACTCGCATGCGGTTAGAGCTTGAAGAATACGACTTCACTGTAGAATACCTAAAGGGGAAAGATAATTTTGTAGCAGACGCACTCTCGCGTATAAATATAACGAAACTCAAAGACATGCAACATAAAGTCCTGAAAGTCACTACCAGGCAACAAAGTAGACAAGATAAAAACTGTACAGTAACAAATAAGGAACTATTGCCTAGGCAAAGTATCCAAAATGTATCTAAGCCCAACGTACACGAAGTCATAACAAATGATGAAGTACGAAAAGTAGTGACCTTGCGAATAACTGAATCTATTTGTTTACTAAAACGAGGAAATAAAGTTATTGCAAGAATTGATGTTGACGAGTTCTTCCAAAGGCTTGAAATGCAAGCCGATATACTAAAAATCAGCCAACTCAAATTGGCACCGAGCGATAAAATCTTTGAAACCATTTCAATAGATATTTTCAAAAATATATTATTGAAATCATTAAGAGTAGCGCTACTCCAGCCGGTGACCATTATACTGACCATAAACTGAAAAAGGATACAATCAATACTGTCTCCATATCATGACGATCCAACTCAAGGAGGTCATACAGGCATTACAAGAACGCTAACAAAAATAAAAAGACACTATTATTGGAAAAATATGACTCGTCATATAAAAGAGTACATACGTAGATATCATAAATGCCAAATGTCAAAAACAACGACACATACAAAGACCCCAATGACTCACACAGAAACCCCAACAAATGCATTTGATATAGTGATAGTGGACACAGTTGGTCCACTACCGAAATCAGAATATGGCAACGAATACATCGTCACACTCATATGTGATTTAACGAAGTATCTAGTAACCTTACCGGTTGCAAACAAAAGCGCAAATACTGTCGCGAAAGCTATATTCGAAAATTTTATACTAAAGTACGGTCCAATGAAGACGTTCATTTCGGATATGGGTACCGAGTATAAAAATAAAGTAATTTTAGATATGTGCAAATACATGAAGATAGAAAACCTAACATCTACCGCATATCATCACCAAACCTTAGGGACAATAGAACGAAGTCATAAAACATTCAATGAATACATTCGTTTATACATCTCTGCAGATAAAACTGATTGGGACGTTTGGATACAATATTTTACATATTGTTTCAACACAACACCATCAGTCATGCATGATTACTGTCCATATGAACTATTCTTTGGAAGATTACCAATGCAGTTCGCAAATTTTAATAAAACAGATAGAACAGAACAGAACCACTGTATAATGTAGAAGATTACTCGAAGGAAATAAAATTTAGATTAGAAATAGCATATAAAAGGGCTAGACTTATGTTTAGAAAAAGCTAAGTCTTATCGAAAACAACTATATGATAAGAAAACTTCAGATTTTCAATTAAAAATAGGAGATAAAGTTATACTAAGGAACGAATCAGGTCATAAGTTAGATCCAGTATATTTAGGTCCTTATACTGTAGAAACCATAGAAGACAGGGATAACATAGTAATTAGAGATACAAAGCAAAAGAAACAAAAAGTACATAAGGATAGACTAAAAATATATAATCAATGAAACGTTTCATTTCACTTAAAAAAAGGTCTGATCAACCAAAACAAAAAACAAAACCAAGCACAAAAAAAAAAACACACAAAAAACATAAAAAAAAAATTACGTTATTCAACATAAATTTTTTTATTATTCTGTCATTACACAAAAATGCTTTGAGCCAAAACATTGCTAATAATTAATAAGAAAAATCAAAAAAAAAAAAAAAAATTTTCTTTCTAAACACAATATTAATATTGAGAACTAAATGTCTACATGTATTACGTAATTTTTTTAAAAATGGAGGTGTAGCATATCTACCCTATAAATATACTAAATTAATGGGTACAACTTATCTTCAAAACATTATGACTCTTTGTCATAATAAACATAACATTCAAATACCCAAAAAGACCACCAACAATTACACAAGTATTCCAGCGCTCAAGTAATACGATCTAACGCTTATACATAAGCCGATCGCGGAGCTGCACTTTGCAGCTCAAGTGGTCAGGCCATACATAACATATGTATGCAAAAGGCAGGTATATGTATATGCATGCCTTCAGCATGCTTATGAATATGTATATAGAATAAGTATTATATGTACGGGTCAGCTCAGCCCAAGACGAGAGCACCAGAAACATTCTAATAAAGTGACTCTAACAGAGCAGACGCTCTGACTCCGAGCTCTGCTTTCTTATCATTAAATTTTCTGCCAAAATTTTATCCGAGTACTCTTAACATTTACTCTGCATTCACTCATTCCATCCACTGCGCTTTGTCTTAAATTTCACTCATTTCGCACACAACGAAAGCAACACTCACTCTGTTGAAACCGTTTCGGCACGAATGCGACTTTGGTATCTTAGTATGCATTTTTTTTGATCCATTCTTATTTACTTTTCCTTATATTTCTTTTTATTTTGGTTGTGTGTGTGTTGCTTTAATTTTACTTAATTTTGTTATTACTTGATTTAACATTACAATTTATTTAATTTATTTTGTGTGTGTTGTCTGTGTGTTGAGAAATTTTTATTTGAAAGAAAAGGAAATTTGTGTGTGCCTACTAAGGCACGGAGTGACACACAATCCAGCAGGCAGCTCTTTTATGGACCTCATCACAAGGCCTGTCTGTTAGATTACCGCAAGCTAACACTGTACACTGTTACGCGAATTGTATTATGCCGACGGCATTTCAAACTAATTTTCCAATGTGACATTTTTGTGTGTATTTAAATTTCTGCTGCTTGCAATATTTTGTCACTCGAAAATTGTATTGCCGCAGTGGGTGATTACCTTTACTTCTGTTCTGTTTGAATAGGATTCGTTTCTGTCACATCACACTTCAACATATGTACGGTGGGACGCAACACGAACGTACCCATTCGATTGAGTAAACTGCCGCAGTGTGTAGGGTGACATAGTCGCGATATACTTATTTGGATTTTTTGTACTTCATTTTATTTGTGTTCAAGCTTTCCTCCGAATTCACACGCATCACATCTCATCATAACACAACACATCACGGTATAATTTTAATCAAAAATCTCCGTATATCTCTCTGAGAGATTTAATCTGTTGGGGCGCTAGTTGGCGAAGGAAGGGATTGCCCCGTCGACAACCGATTGATCTTGACCTACCGATAAATTCCATAACAACAATCAATTCGATTTAGTAGTTCTGGTTTTTATTATTTTCCTTAAGTTTCGAGTTGGCTAATACGTGTCTGTCACATTATGAACATAGTTTGACCACTGTGCTTGCAAGACGCAGCTGCGCAATAAGTTTGGTATATTGTAAAGTCCATCTTAAAATTTGACTACGCCGCAGAATATGACTGGCGCCAAAGTACCGAAACGAGTGAGGCGACGGCGTTGTCGCGCTGTCGCCGAGTGTAGTCCAGCTAGCGTGTGTAGAGTGTAGATCGACGCGTAGAAAATGTGAGCAGTTGCCTGCAGACGATTGCACACGCCTGTTGGAATTCGCTTCACTCGCAAAGTTTGTGTGTCAACATGGCAGATCATACCAAAGAAAATAACAATACTGCGACATATACAAGTTAAGTGTCGGTTTATTAACCTGTCACTATTTAGGATTGTGCAATGAATTGGTTTTTATTATTATTTTATTTTTTCTTAATAAAAGCCACGTCTCAATTACTCAGATCAGATTTGTGGAAAATCTTCCCTCATCTGGTTTTAACTGTTACATTATTATCCGCCTGGATCTTTTCGCATCTGTACCTTGGTTTCTCCTATGTTTTCATTTGCTTATTACCAACAAAAACCCTACCCCTCAAATCATAAGATTTGGGCTCGCTCCTAGTTTTATTTATTATCGATGGGTTTGAGGCAACTTTTAAGGCAACGATAAATTTCTAAGAATGTGGAATGGAATCTCTCGACCTGGCACTTCGCCATTTTGAGTTGGATCATAGTAAAGTTAATGGAAGTTAAATGGAATGGCTTGGTAAAGCAAATTGTCGAAAGACTGTAGAGCCATTTCGACCAATGTAATTGGAACATTGCTTGATTGCGAAGATTTTATATTGGTATGCAGTCCTCTCGTCAAATTCGTGAGTGGTTTTGCTACTTTCGCGTAGTCTTGAATGAACTTCCTGTAATATAATATCATACCGTGAAAAATTTTTAATTCGATAACAGAAGTTGGGGGTGGCATTTCGTATCTGCCTTGATTCCATCGGCTGTGACAACATAATAAATGGCCTTTTAAAGTTAGGCGTGCGAATCTTCACTGTCTTATGATTTTACAAATAGGGTGTACGTAACACCTTTTATTATTTTTTTTTCCCAATTTCTACCAATACTCCAGAAAATGTTGATAGTCGGGGAACTCGACTATAACATTCTCTTTTGTTTTATTTTAAGCTTATTGCTTCAAGGCATCCATGGGATAAGATCGTATGATTTTTTGACTTTAACTTTTAACCTTGAACTTTTATAATTACAACACAGTTTTAGACGCAAAGGTAGCTTTCTTTCTTGTGTCTTATGTTGAAATATGTAGCCCCAATTTACGTTTTGGTCTAAGTTATTTATAAAGAATCTTCTTTCTTATTTTCGTAGCTGACGCAGATGATTGGGGCAAGGTTTATCCAAATATGTCTGGAGATGGTGCCCTTGGTATGCTTATTAATCGTAAAGCAGATATATGCATTGGAGCTATGTACTCGTGGTCCGAAGATTACACATACTTAGACCTCTCCATGTATCTTGTACGTTCTGGAATAACATGTCTTGTACCAGCGCCTTTGCGGCTGACCAGTTGGTATCTTCCGTTAAAGCCTTTCAAGGAAATTTTATGGGTCGCAATTCTATTATGTTTATGTATGGAAGCCGTAGGATTGGTTTTAGCGTATAGAAGTGAGCAAACGCTGTATGTACTACCTATTTACCGTGAGGGCTGGTGGACTTGTATAAGGTTCGGAGTATTTACCACCTTTAAACTTTTCATATCGCAATCAGAAAACAGCAAGGCATATTCACTTACAGTTCGTGTATTGCTCTTTGCCTGCTTTCTTAATGATTTAATCATAACCAGCATATATGGTGGCGGGCTCGCCAGTATATTGACAATTCCCAGCCTCGACGAGGCAGCCGACACAGTCCAGCGTTTACGATTGCACCAATTACAGTGGGCGGCCAACTCTGAGGCATGGGTGTCTGCCATACGCGCTTCTGATGAGGTACGTGTTTTAAATAAAGAACGCTATCCTTTTGCAGCATAAGTTTTTTCTATAAAAGCCATTAGTGAAAGATATATTGCACAATTTCCACATCTATAGTGACGATAAGTTGCTACGCTTAGCCCAGGAACAGCATATGCGAATTGGATTTACAGTGGAGCGTCTGCCATTCGGTAACAACAAGAATTAGTTATAAGAACCAATATTTTATTTTTGTTGATCTGTAGGTCACTTTGCTATCGGGAACTATTTAGGGCCTCAAGCGATTAACCAGTTAGTTATAATGAAGGACGATCTTTATTTTCAATATACGGTGGCTTTTGTTCCCAGAATTTGGCCTCTACTCGAACAATTCAATACTCTGATATATAACTGGCATTCTTCTGGCTTCGATAAATACTGGGAATACCGTGTCGTTGCTGATAACTTAAATCTGAAGATACAGCAACAAGTCCATGATACAATGACTGGAAGTAAAGATATTGGTCCGGTTACGCTTGGAATGTCAAACTTTGCGGGATTTATAATTATCTGGATATTGGGGTCTGCTATATCTACGATAATTTTTTTGGTAGAGGTAATATTTACAAATATTTTATAGCAGAGCAACTTGATATACGTTTTTTATAACAAGTATAGCTAATAAATAGTTTCTTGATCCTAATCGACTGATTTTGTAAAATGATGTTTGAGTAAACGAGCGTGAATATTTGTTTTTGTAATAGGTACATTGGATAGAGTTTAAAGTTTAAGTTTCTTATAGTCTAGAAACGCTTCTTCATATAGTTGTTTGTTACAAAATGGTCGATGCGATAGATTTCGAGAAGATCTTGGCCCGTAACCACCAGACACCTATTCCAGCATTAGAGTCAATGATCAAGTATTTCACCCATCCTGTTATCCTTCCTTTGTTCTCCTTCCCGAATGTCGTTGTTAAATTTGTTCACGCCTAGAACTGTAGTGTACAGGGTTTCCCCTCTTTATGTTGGGGTCTGATACCACTCTTGCTAGGCTCTGTTCTCACTCCTCGGATGTCCGCGTTCTTCCTTGCTGGCGGGTACGATGCTCTCTAACGCATTTATTTAGTGCTGGGCTTAAAGAATGAAACAATTAACCTAGTTTGAGTAGGTATGCGCTGGCACGCCGAGTAACAACTGAGAACCCACCGAATTAGGGAATTGGTTGTTAGCCTCCCTACCCAGACAATGTAAAATAAAGCTATCAGTGTCCCGTCTCCAAGTCCCTAAGGCTCTTTAGCTCATCACGTAAAATTAATTCGGGCTAGTACTCAACCGTCAATTTCAGCTATTATACCAACAGCAGGTTATTCAAATTAATATCAATATCAATCATTTAAATCGTAGAAAATATGCACTCTTAATAACTATCAAAAATGCAGAAAATATTTATCCTACAAACTGCAAACTACGTTCGCTTCTATCGAATGACAATTGCAACCATTAAAGGAAATGGTTAAATGTAAAATGTTCTTATCCTTTGTCTCTTAAAACGGTCTTCCCCCGAGAATGACACCTGCCGGAAAAAGAAAGAACACCACTCTCCTGTTTCGGTTGGTTGAAATCTTTTTATACTGACTTAGAGCTTTTCCTTGGCTACTCCGATCATCGGTCTGATAGGTCACGTGTTCCCACCTAAGAGTCATATTCCATATATCCCCTATTTTGGGAGTCAATACCCTGTTGATGAACTATGCCCGTTACTGGAGTAGAACTTCCATGTGAACGATTGCGGCCGGTGGACTGGCCATCAGACACTCGTTTATTGACGAACTACATTTTCTTGGTTGCAGGGGAAGCCCTGCTTTAGATTCTGGCTGCTTTTATGTTTCAATCTTCAATGTCTTATGATTTTACAAATAGGTTGTACGTAAAACATTTTATTATTTTTTTCGTCCAATTTCTACCGATATTCCAGAAAATGTTGATAGTCGGGGAAGTCGAATATAACATTCTCTCTTGTTTTATGTTAAGCTAATTGCTTCAAGGCATCCATGGGATAAGATCGTATGATTTTTTAACTTGAACTCAAGGCACATTTCAAGTCGACATTTTTTTGACTGACATGGGTTAAAAATCTCTTCGACTTTTAATACCTTTTTCGAGAGAATAAAATATTAATATTATTTGACCAATATATTCCAAGCCCAACAGACAATTTCAGCTATTATTTCAACAGCACGATTCACTCAATAACTATCACAAATTCAGAAAATATTTATCCTACAAACCGCAAACTACGTTGGCTTCTAATACCTTTCTATCGAATGACAATTGGTCAACCATTACAGGAAATGGTTAAATATAAACTGTTCGTATTGCTTAGATATACTCACGACTCAACCAAGATTATGTTGACGTTTACGTTGTTTCCTATGGTTCTTGAAGGTTGAACATATTGAATCAATTTAAGATTGCTATTTAATTTAAGATTTAATTTAAGCTTACCCGGCCTAAAAAGGCATCAAGGGCGGAAGATAAATCACTCGAACACGAGGTGGCAGAAAGCAGTTTAATAACATTTATTTTATTTTCCAAGAAGTCGTATAATCCTCTTATATGTAGCAAGGCGAAAGAGTTCGAGATATACTTCCTAATTGTGCTGCTCTTAGTTATTTACAGCGCCTCTAAAGAAGTAATATGGATTTCCACTTGATAATAATGGGATTTGCCGGGTGGTGTCTCAGAGTCCAACATTTTATTTTCGAAAAAGTCGTTTAATCCTTTTACATATAGCAAAGCGAGAGCGATCGAGATGAACTTTCTAATTGTGCTGCTTACTTTATTTATGTTCCTCACTGTTCGATATTACCAACGTCTGGAGGAACTGCACCCGGACACTGTTCTGTTGGGTTTGTGGTCGACCAGACGTACGAAGCATCGACTGTTGTCGGACTCAGACGCAGGGAGATACGGGGCCCTTGCACAGTTTCATTGGCGAGCGCCTGGCGAAAGAACTGGACAACGTGAAAACCTCCGAGTTGTCCGTTCCTGGAAATAACACAGGCACTCAGGGCAACAATCCAACTGGGCGAAACTCGGGATCAGCATCTCCGCCCTCATTATGCTTGGCATTGATTTCCTGTATAACGGAGCAGCGACCCTTCAGTGCGGTGGGCTAGGACTCACACTTCAGCCATCCATTTGGAATAGAGACCACTCAGAAACCGCCGCACCGGCGCATCTAGAGTCACACAAACGAGAAGCCGCCGCACCGGCGTATCCAGAGCACCCGACTCGGCAACTAGAACGCAGCTAGCGGCACCATCACACAGCCGAACCAGGACGCGACCACACCCCCGCGCCACAATCAAGGGGCACCTCTGCTGGAATCACACACGCCGACGAACCCACCACTTTGAGCTGGGCCAACGTATGGCCCGCACCGGATTCATAGGCTTTTCGGTGGAACCATTTTCGCCGGGAAGCGAAACGAATCCGATTCCAGGACCTGGAATCGCCGACACCCACACATCGCCCCTCTTGCGGGACTGCGGACGCCGAGTGCGACTCGGAAGAGGAACCACGACCCAGCGACCCTCCCGAGAGATACCCAGGACCTTTCCTCGGTGACGTCAGGATGTGTATTTATTACAGGAACCTAAATCATTCCCCGATGAGTATCCTTTACCCAGGATCCATCACATCCTGGAGCGGCTACGACAAGCTCGCTTTATCTCGACGTTGGATCTATAAACGGATACTGGCAGATACCGGTGGCCGTCGCCAGCCGTGAATGCACTGCATACACCGTCCCAGTTCGGGGATAATTCCACAGGGAGGTGATGCCTTTCGGCCTGCACTCGGCTCCGACGGCCTTCCAGCGAGCCTTGGACACCGTCATTGGCTCGGACATGAAGCCGCATGCCTTTGCCTATCTCGATGACATCATCGTGATTGGAGCTACCCTACAGGAGCACGTACAGAACTTACGCGAGGTGTTCAAAGGGAAGCCTCGTCTCAACAGGGACAAGTGCCAGTTGCTCCAACGGAGCATACGATATCTTGGACACGTAACCAGCGAGGCAGGGGATTCATACGGACCCCGACAAGGTCGACGCCATACGGGAGCTGATGCCGCTGACTAATTTTAACGAGCTCCGCCGCTGTCTCAAAATAGCGTCTTGGTAGCGGCGCTTCGTGCCAAACTTCGCCGACGTGATCGGAAGTGGAAATGGACGACAAAGCAGGAGAGGCCTTCCAAGCCCTGAAGGGTTTAATCACCGAAGCACCGATTCTCGCATGTCCTGACTTCAAGGATACATTTGTACTACAGACAGACGCCAGCGATTATGTTACTGGGGCCGTACTCACCCAGATTATAGAGAAATAGGAGCGAGTTATCGCATACGCCAGCCGCCGGCTGAATACTGCCAAACGGAACTCTTCCGTCACCGAGAAGGAAATCCTGGCGATAGTTTGGGCAGTTCGCAAGATGCGCTGCTACGTCGAGGGATACAGATTCGAGTGGATTCAAGTGGCTAAACTCTATAGACAACTCCACGGGCCGGATAGCTCTTTGGGCATTAAATTGCAACAATTCCAACACGACATAAGGTATCCACGCGGGACGCAGAAGCTGGTCGCCGATGCACTGTCACGCCAATCGCTTGCCACAGCACAACAGGCACAGGTGCAGGGCTGCGGAAAATCCCCCAGAAGCCGACGAAATATCCTGACTTTCGGGAGGAAAACGGACAGCTGTACAGACGTATAGGACTGCGCCCGAAGGGAGAAGACGAGACCCCCTGGAAGTTGTGCGTTGGCACTAACCATCGAGGAGGAGTACCTGGTACCTGCTGGGTACCTGGGCGTACTCAAAACATGCACGCGGGTGGCCCAGAAATACTACTGGCCCAGACTATTCCGGGAGGCAGCGATCTAAGTGCGACAGTTTCTCAGCTGCCAGAGATACAAGGTAAGTCAGGAGAAACCAGCCGGGATAATGTTTACCCACCAAGTGGATGAGCCTTTCCAGATACTCTGCGCCGACTTCGCGGGACCTCTTCCACGCTCTAAACACCTCCTAGTAATCTTGGATTCCATTTGCTGAAAGTGCATCGAGCTCATCCCTATGCGCCGGCCCACCTTGCCATACTTGGAGCGAGCCTTTCGTGAACGAATTCTTAACCGATTCGGGGTCCCAAAGACCCTGGCTTACGACAACGGGACGCAATTCACGCAAGCCGAGGATTCCAGGCGTTCTGCAAGTCCAAACAGTTATATGGCGCTTTCTGCTGCCACCAACCATAGCACCAGCCACCTGCGTAAGTTGGCGGACGCGCCTGATTAAGTTATTTGTGGGTAACGGGCACAAGACTGTTAAGAACTCGTACGCACAACCCAAACTCGAAGATCAGCTGTCACGTACCATGCTGATGCCCCGCGAAGGCGGGATGAGCTGAAATGCCCATTATGCACGCAGAAGCATCCGCTGTTTATGTGAAAATAATTCATCGCACTGGATCTTGCATAAAGAAGTGCATTTTTAAAATTAAACAAGCTCAGTTTCAATTGCCTCAGTCCCACACATATGGCTGGTAACTGTACATTAAAAGACACGTGTCGGATCTGCCGCCGCAAGCACCATACGCTGGTTCATGGCTCAACGCAGCCAAGTCGGAGGTGGAATTATGTTGAAGTATCTAGCGCGGACAGAGGTAACCGCCCTTCAACTTCAGGAAATTGATCGTCAATTACACACAGCCCGAATGTACAACAATAAACTCACCATATGAGAAGCGTTTCGGGTACTAAACCAAATAACTATACTCTTCACACCCTGGAAACTCGTACGGTCGCAGGTTCGCAAGCACTTTTGCCAACAATTCTTGAAGACGTCTGCGACGCGTGGCGAAATCTTACTACATGCAGGATGCTACTGGACATTGGATCTTCAATAACACTGGCATCAGAATCATTTCTTCGTTCTTGGTCTCTCTGCTCTCATTAGAAGGGAAATTTCGTCGATCTCCGGAACTCAAGCACCAGTACGAGGGTTTCTGGATGACTATCTACAACGGAGCCATGTGGAACAGCTAATACTAGATTAGATTCAGGAAAACGTAGAAAAATTTTGTTATTTGCTGTCATTAAGTTGGATAGCCTGACTATCAAGCGTCGCGTGGTCTTTTATGGGCCAGGCAAGGACAGCTCTGAAATCTCGCTCAATGACCGGTTTTATGGTGGACCACCAACTTAGCGTGACCTTCTTGGAGTGTGTATTCATTTCCGACAGCATAAATTTGTACTATCCTCTGATTTCAAAAAGATTTTCCGAGGTGTCCGAGTCTCCAAACCCCACACCAACTTTCAACGCATTGTTTGGCGCAAGAATAAGACCGACTCATTGCTATATTTTCGCCTGTTCACGGTTATCTACAGTTTTTGCTATTAAAGGCCGACCTGATTGCACTGTTGGAAAAGATGAAATTTAAATTACGAAAATGGAGTTCCATCTGTTCTCGCCTTCTAGAATCCTTGCCAGAAGAAGACGGCGCTACTCAACAACTCAGCCAAGCATCAGTTTCATTCTCAGTCAAAATCCGTGGAACTCGATGGAACTAAGGAATGCAGTTCTGCAATGGAGCTCCTACAAAGCGAGTGTTACTCTCAAAGCTTTTCCAAATATACGAACTGCTTGGGTTAACAGCACCGACAACAGATTTACTCAAGTTCATATTTCACGAAAGTTGGTTAACAGTACCAAAATGGGATGACCCAATTCCTGATACCTTGGGCTTGAATGCGTTGGTTAAGGATCTCCCGTAGCTTACACACTTTCAACTACCTCGATAAATTGCAGCCTTCCAAGAAGTATAACTGCAAAGGCTTGCGGACTCTTACATGCACGCCTACGGGATTGTTTTCTACACACGGGTCGAAATTTTCAAATTACTCTCGTTACTGAAAAAACTTGTGTAGCCCTAATAAAACCAGTATCAATTCCGGTCTTCCAATTCCGATTAGATGTAAAAACTCTGAATCCAGGCTATTAACAAATATTAAGTTGAAATTATACATACACATAAACATGCTCCAACATCCCTTCAGTAACAAAATTTCCTGCCCGGAAATTTCCTAGCGTATGTTCAAAAAAACAAATCTAATAAGCTTTTTCTAGCGAAGTTTCGAACACAGAAGTCAGGCCGAATTCTGACAGAGCTCTGCCGCTGCCTATGCTCGAACTTTATATTTGGTGTTTTCTTACGAAGAACTTCAGAGCAGTGGCCGAAAATGGGAGAGAGAAGTGAGAGGGGACAAAATCGGAGTCAAGAAAAAAAAGCAAATTAAGCAAAAGTTTCTGAAAATTAGTATAGTTAACAACTAGTAATATGCTTGCCCTAACAACTAAGTAGATTTGTAAAAAAAGATGAGGCCAAATCAAATTCAGCGCTGCGCGCTAAAAACGGACAACAGCGAAAATCGGACACTCTTATCCAGGGTACCGCACTGCGCTGCATAAATGCTGAGCGTGATGCATGTAAGCTAGGTAAATTCATATTTTCCCGTTTCTCTGTATTCAGTTCTAAGCAAGCACTTTAAGAATAAAGACAAGCAACTCCGGCACTTCGCCGTTAAATACATTTGTTTGATATAAATCATTCTCGCTGAGCCAAAAGGCCAGTGATCAGCCAAGGGGGCCAAGTCACGCGCACCCCATAATCATCGTAAGAAGTCACCCCACCTGGATAATAGCTGGACCAGGAAGACCAACCTATCAACGTACTTTCTATCTCCCGGGGCCACTTAACTGGAGGACATCTGGACAATAGGAAACAACATAATTGGCGCCCAACGAATATAAAAAACATAATAACAGGGTAGTTAGGAAGAAAAGCATGTCAGTTCGATAAGTGAATTCAATTCGGCAACTTTCAGGAAATGATTATTAAATAAATAACACCTTTTTTTTTAAATAATAATATTGAATTGTTTATTTATGAAAAATTTTACTACACGATTATTTACAGCTATTTACAACTAGAGTTAATTTGTATTGGGGCTACTAGAGCTGAAATTAAAAAGGGACCTCCCGGTCTGGGAGGTCTTGAGGGTTTGAAGTTTGAGTCTTCTTCACGTACTTGTTCGAAGGTCTGCAACCTGTAGAGCCATGTTGCCTAGTTGCCTTGCTAGGCTGTAGGGATGTAAGTCCAGTCTCTTCTTGGATTTTGTTCCCGATTTTCGTAATCTTGACATCACGTTCAATATCACTGTTCCGCATATACCACGGAGCACCACTGATTTTTCGCAGAGTCTTCGACTGTAGTACTCGTAATTTTTTAGGTGGTTTTTGGCTGCAATACTTTAATGGCGTAAAATAGGTCAGGAGCTAATATGCACTTATAGATCCTGACTTTATTATCCAAAGATAGCTTGTTTCATGGTGCCATCAGCCAGGACAATTTGGCAATCTTGGACTTGTATGCTTGCTGTACCGAGGTGAGATGTGTTCCAAAGGTTAATTTTTTATCTAGAATGACACCAAGGTATTTGTAGTGGGTCTTATGTAATAGAACTCGTCCATTAAGTGAGACACCAGGGCACCTTTTTGTCCGGTTTGTAAATGTTTTTTTCAAACCATTTATTATTATTCAGTTCCTTCTGAACTTAATGTGTAGCTTAAAAGATAATATTATATTATGGATAATGTTCCCTAATTATATATACAAGTGTACAGTGGAGGGATTATGCTATCTTACGTGTAAGGAGTTCATGGGGATGTATTCTCTTCAGACGTCGGAGGGAAATGGGGTTGACAAGATAATTCGCCAACGTGTTCGGGTGGGCGGTAAGTCTGTCGGCATATCGGCTGCTGTAGAAGTTTATTTGGCCTCCCAGTGGGACAACTTTAAAGTCCCTTTCAATGACTCGGTTGCTCACATACCAGGGTAGCCAAGATGCATGTCGTGCCGCTCGCGATTGTATTACTCTAAGCCTATTGAGCTGATTCTTAGAGGCAGTTCCCCACACTTGGATGGCGTAAGTTAGTTTTGGACCTAATTAAGAGATCCTATGTTCCCATATGAAGCTTTCTTGAGTGGAAAAGCCAGTCCAGTTTTCTAGTTTCCATGAGGAAACTGCCGTTATATGGGCTTACCAACTCTGCGTCCGATCAAGGTGAACTCCGAGGTAGCAGTGGGATGAGCCGTATTCAATGATATTTCCGTCGAAGAAAAGACCTAGGCAGGTCCTTAGTGCAGTTAATGGCTATGTTCCATTTGACAGTCCATCGCTCGATTGCATGCAGCCATTCCTGAACTGCATTGGACGCTATTTTCAACAATGAGTGCGACGCAAGCATGGTGGTGCCATCAGCGTAAGTGGCCAGGAGCAGCTGAGCAGGGAAGGCTTCATCGGTAATGTTGACGGTGTTGTTGTAGACCGAGAGTCTCGTACTGCAACATCGAAGGTCCGATAAGCGATAAAGGAGCTGAGGATGGAATAATGGGCTGCTGGGAGGAGATCTTTTTTTTTATATAGCAGACCTTCGTGTCACACCTTATCAAACGATTGTTTCAAGCCGACTGTGCTTAATGCCATGCGTGATGTACTTTACGACGCGATGGATTTGTTAGGGGCAACCATGTGCTACTAACCGGTGGGAGCGGGTGGCTTGCTGGTGATATACGGGGCTGACTACGTTGATCAGCTGGTTCAGAGCTCCTAGCTACTTGCAGGTATTTCCTGCAACCTTTAAAATTAGCCGCGTGTGAGTTACCGCAGTGATGGCAACATCTAGGATCCTCCGACCCGAGTTTACATGCAGTTGTTGGGTGATTTTCTCCGAATTGAACAGAGTCTGTCCGCTTTCGCGGCTTCTCCCAGCTCACTCGATGCCTGCAGACGACAGAGATGTTCTTCACGAGCTTGAGTGGGAGTTGGGTCACCTTGTTGCGTGGGGTATATATACGAAGGACGCAGTGGCCTTCCTTCTGCAGGCATTCGTTTATGTCTTCTGACGGAACTCCATGATGGATGTTACGCATAACAATACGGAAGGGCCGGTCCTCTGGTAGCTGGTGGTGATGGAAAATTAGACCCCTGTCGCGAAAGTCCTGTAGGCATTGAAGGAGTTGCATTGAATGTCCCAGTCACCCGAATTTAGGTTTTTGACGGTATATGAATTTCCGATGAGGGCATTCAGTTCGCTGGAAAATGCGTAGAAGTTGGCCACGTCGGAGACCGTAATCCTTTGAACTTTTGGAGCACGGCGAGATTGTATAGGGGCGGCGGGAGCACTTCCAATTTTAGGCCTGGCTGATCGCTTTACTTCGGCACGGTTTCTCGCGGCTTGCGAGGTGCTGGGATCGTCGTCAGACAAGCTTACGTTGCCCTTTTCCATCTTGCCTTAGTCGTCGCTCAAAGTTTGGAAGCGATTGGTGGAGTTGCTGTCCTGGTAAGTGGCTGCCTTTTTATGGGTTACTTGCAGGGAAAGAGCGGCACCTGCTCTCTTTTTGCCTTTAATGGAAACCTTCTGCCATCCTGAAGAGGACAAGATAAGGGGAGTACTCAGAGTTGCACTGCTTTGGCACACGCTGGTTGTCACACACTTCCACTCAGTGCGGGGGTGCTAGTGTATGGGGACGAAATTGCAGAGTAGGTAGAGGTCACTGTGCAAGAAAAGACTTTGTCAAAGTAAATCACTGTTCACTGTTCACTTTTTGCCCCAGCTGTGGACTTGTCCATTTGAACACTTAATGTTCAGTTTATAGAAAGCACTTGGTAAATGCACTAACGAAAACGCGTCAGACTCATGCGAGAGCTCAGTGCTCACTGTAAAAAAAAAGAAAAATTTCACAAGAGCAAGCACTCCTTTGCTTAGTAGAAATGTCGCATGCTTTTAGGGAGTATTGTTTTCCATTGCATATTTTCACCAAAAATAATTTATACTGCATACCCCAAGTTACTTTGAGTTATTACATTTTAACGAAATTGTTTATTTGGACTAGCGTACTATTACCCTTATTGGACAACTTAATCTAATCTGAGTATTTACATTAAACGAATTTTTTTTTAATATCTAAGTTGTTTACAAAGATTACATTGGGTAGTTTTTATAGGAAGTGAAATAGTAATAAATAATAATAATAAAGAATTGAGCGGATTTACATGTAGCACGTTTATGTCAAGTCCCGGTTAATCAGGTCTTGAGGGTGGTGGCGTTTTAGTCTTCTTCTCATTCTTGTCCGATGACTTCGGGCTGCGGTACTTAGTTGCCCCGCTAGACTATTGGGATGAGATTCTAGCCTATCATTATATTTCTTCGTCTCCAATTTTTGGCACCTTCAGATCGTTCAATATCTCTTGTCCTCTTGTACCAAGGAGCGCCTGTGATCTCCCTGAGCGTTTTTGCCTGGAGAACCCGAATTTTGTTCAGGTGCGTTTTGGCAGCGATCCCGTACACCTGTATTGCATAGAATAGGCCAGGAACTAATATGCTCTTGTAGATTCTGACCTTGTTGGCGAGGGAAAGTTTGTTGCTGGCAGCAATTAGCCACGACATTTTAGAGACCTTGGTCTTGAAAGCGTGCTGTATCGCCGTAATATGCCTTCCAAATGATAATTTTCTATCTAAGATCACTCCAAGATATTTATAGAATGACTTGTGGTCAAGCACTCTTCCTTTAAGTGAGACGTCGCTGCAGCTTTTTGTTCTGTTTGTGAAAGTAACATTTGCACATTTGTCAGCGTTGATGCAGACGTTCCACATCTCAGCCCAATTCTGAAATGCATCCAGGTACTCTTGCAGTGCATTCGAGGCCTCGGTAATGCTGTTGCTCTTTGTCAGAACTGCAGTGTCATCAGCATATGTCGCAATCAGCACATCTTTGCGATCTAGTCCAGTGACTGCTGTATGAGTGGGCATATCCGAAGAGAAGATAGAATATAAAGTGGGTCCTAACACACTTCCTTGAGGTACTCCCGCTTCGATGACTTTAACGGAAGAGGTACATCCATCGGTCGTCACACAAAAAGTACGTCCTAGCAAAAAACTCATTATAAGCTGGTATAGCTGAGGTGTTAATATTTGTTTTGCTTTATGTAAGAGTCCTACTCTTTCCTTTCTAGGGCTTCTAGCGCAAAATTAACAACTCTATGGAGTTGCTCGGGGGTACCATGCTGAGTCCGGAATACAAATTGGAAGTCAGGTATCGCCAATAATACAGCCTCAACGTCACGCATTCTGTTGAGAATAACCCTTTCCATCATTTTACCAAGCGAGGGAGGAGGCTGATCGGCCTATACGAGTCTACCTCGTCGGATTTTTCCCTGGTTTCAGTATCAGGATTATATTTGCAGCTTTCCAGACTTTTTGCAAATATCCCTCAAGTAAAACTCTGTGAAAAATTAGTACCACAAACCGAAGAGCTTGATCTGGTAGGATTTTTATCGTCCTGTTGTCAAGAAGGTCATGTCCCAGGGCTTTTTTTGGCTTCAGCAAGGAAACAAGTTGTTTCAGTTCGTCGAGGGTGACAGGATCTGCGGGCAGTGCCATTTGAAATGGCGTTTCGAGAGACTGCGCAACCAGACGGCTATGATTCGCATCGGCAAATGCGAGTGGTCTAAATCTTTGTTCCAGGTTGCTTGCAAACACTTCTGCTTTGTCCTGTGTTGTGCGGCACCAGCCACCAGAAGGGCTCCTTATAGCGGATTTTTGAGAAGCCTGGGACTTAAACCTTTTCGTGATTCTCCACAGTGAGAATTTCGAGGAGGAGTCGGTACCCATATTTTCTAAAAGGTTGTCTATCTGGTGCTGTTTTCTCTGGGTCAGCACTTTATGAAGCCGATTTGAAGGCCTTCTGTATATCTGTTGGATACGAGCATCTCCTGTTCTTGCAAATTCCTCTCTGACTTTTCGTTTAAGTCGTAGGAGGTCAACTATTACAGGAGGCAGGAGCGGCTGGGTAAAGGCTTGGGCATTGCGTGGAGTACTCGGTGCCGCATGTGCTGCTGCTTCTTTCAGGTTATCCATAAATAAGTTAATGGCGTTGTCAATACCTTCTGTCCCTTGAATTTCCATGTTCAAGTCAATTAGTTCAAACAGGTGATCCTTGAAAGCTTCAACATTAGTACCAGGAGCTAGGAAACGGCAGCGTTCAGGCCTTTTCAGCGGCGAAGCATATATATCAGCCAGGAGAGGGATATGGTCTGATGACAGATCGTGCAGAGTTCTGATGTTGAATCTGTTCATAGAGTAGCCTTTTGTTACAAAAAAATCTAATGCAGATGGAGCTATCTGTGTGTTGGAGGAGAAAAATGTTGGCTCTCCTGTTGCCAAAATTTGGTAGTGGCCATTCGCGACTACTTCCTGAATGATTTTGCCTCTTGCGCAGGCTCTTGAGTTTCCCCACCAATCGTGTTTGGCATTGTAGTCTCCACCTGCTATAAATTTTTCACCTAGCGTTACAAAGAGGGTTTCAAAATGCGCTTTTATCAAACGCTCGTTGGGTGGGAGATACACCGAAGCTAATGTAACTCTTCCCTCTGACGTCTGTAGCTGCACACTCGCTACCTGCCGGTCGTTGGTTGAGATTGAAGGTTGGGGACAATGTTGCAAGGAGGATCGCACTATGACAGTGGCACCGCCTCTGCTTTTTCCACTGGAGTGGACGGCGTGGTAGGTGGAGTATCCAGGTAAAAAGATGCGCTGTCCTTCTCGCACGTGTGTTTCAGTGGCAAACATGATGTCGATATCTTGCATGCTTAGGAAAAGCCTAAGTTCCTCAGCGTTCCTAGCTAGTCCACGTGCATTCCACAATCCGATTTTTATTATCGGTTGAGTCATTTTGATGTCCGTGATATAAGGATCTGAACAAGTTCTCTAAAAGCCTTGTTAGATTCCACGGTCTCCTCTATTAGCTTCAACATTTTGTCCATTCTCGAGTTTATATCCCGGATGGCGCTTTCCAGGGCCAGAAACTTTTTCTTAAGACCCAAATCTTGTGTTGAGTCTAGGTCTCTGTGGGGTTGGTGAGTCTCAGCTGATCTAAATTGGGGACCTTTGGGTCGTACAACATCGGCGTATGAAATAGTGCTTCTGACAGCCTCAGCCGGGATGAAACCTTGGTTATAGCTTTCACCCATTTTTGAGCTGAAAGAGTTGCTATTATTTGCAAATGCAGGCAGTCTTGGGTTTGGCCTGAGCTTCTTTATTTTTTCGATTACCACCGCAGTTGATGCACGAATAATTACCACTCATGCACAGCATAGAACCTGTTGCGTGAGGGCCAGCGCACTTGCCACATATAGGGTCCTGGAGACAACAGTTCTTGGAGTGTTCAAAGATGTGGCATCTCATACATAGCAGCACATAATTATCCCCGTATCGCGAATGCCGATCAACTGTGCTCGGCAAAAATATATGTGTGTAGTACCAACCATCGGTCAATGAGTTGGGAAAGTGGGTACAGGAACGTGAAGATAGAATACGATAATGACGACGGGTGGGATTTAGAAGCACAAGGTTTTCGCCCGACGACTGACAACAATTTGAACATGGACGCTGCTCAGTTGCGGGCAATCATAGAAGGCCCTAACTTAGCAGGAGGCTAGGCTGATGGAGTCGTTTCAGACCCAACTAAATGAGGTTAGGAAAGAAATGCAAAACTTGCAGGTGGAAACACCACAGGTAGAAGAAGCATGTTAAAGAATTATCATAGATCAAAACATTAGATGTGGGGTAAAACTTGACATAGTAAAGTCCATTTCCGACTTTGACGGGGACCAAAACGACTATGTGGCGTGGCGGCAGTCGGCCGTAGACGCCTACGAAATGTGTAAGCCATACCAAGACAGCGAAGCACACTACCAAGCTGTCACAATTATTGAAAAAAAAATCACAGGGGTAGCGAGAACGCTACTGGTGTCCCATAACACAATACAACACTGAATTGAATTTCAATGCAATTATGGTAAGATTGGACTGCACTTATGCAGACAAAACATCGTTGACAGAGACTGGAAACGGTCAGGCAAGGAGAACTTAGCTTGATGCAGTACTACGACGAGGTAGAAAAACAGTTGACACTAGTGACAAATAAAATCATTATGACATCCGAACCGGACAGCGCTGCTCTATTCAATACTGAGGTCAGAGATAATGCACTCTATGCGTTCATTTCCGGTCTCTGGAAACCGTTGAAAGCCATAGTGTTACCAGTTCAACCCAGGAAGAACCCACAAGGGCCGTAGAGACGTCGTGAACCCTGAAGTAGTGAACGCGAGACACTTGCCCACTCTGGCAAGCTTCCAACATGACTTAATTGCTATATTCCCGGCTAACCAATTTCGCTATTGCAAAATTAATGCAAAAATGGAAACTATCACTGTAGAACACAATAGGGCGCACAGGGCAGCTCAGGAAAACGTCAAGCAAATCCTCCGTTACTATTACTTCCCGAAAATGAGCAGCTGAAAGAGGTGGTTGTAAATTGCAGAGTCTGTACCAAGGCCATGTATGACAGGCACCAAAAAAGCAAGAGCTCGGGGAAACGCCTATACCTACTTACACAGGCGAGATGTTGCACGTTGACATTTTTTTGACCGATAAGAAGATAAGAAATTACTAACATGTATCGAAAAGATCTCTAAATTCGCAGTGGTATTACCAGTGCAATCCAGAACGATAGTGGATATCATAGGGCCTTTGCTTCAACTAGTAAACTTGTCAATTCAATTGTCGCCTTCAATTCTGAGACCATCACCTCTCTACTAAGAAATAACTACCAATCTGAAATCGTGAACGCGGCCCCGCTACACAACTCATCAATTGGTCAGTTGGAACAGTTTCACAGTACCTTAACGAAAATCACTAGGTGTCTTAAAATAGACAAGAAAATCAGCGATACGGCAGAGCTGGTCCTAAGGGCATGGGTAGAGTACAACAAGACCTTACACTCGGTCACTCAGGAGAAACCGATTGAGGTTCATCACGCGGGGACCGACGAACGCTGCCTGTACATTAGGCAAAAGTTAATAAAGGTCCAACAAAATAACATTAACAATGTAGCCCGGCTAGACGAAACCGTGTTTTTGAGGTAGTCGAAGAAATATTTGTCAAGAACAATAAACAGTGTAAGAAGTGCAAGCAGACCAAGAGACGTCTGTTCTTATAAAGGGGAGGGTGGTCCATAAGGACCACCTAAAATGGGTTTTCCCAAGCATAATTAGATAATAAGCCAGAGAAACGTGAAATTAAGTCGCCTCACTCTACATTTGGTTTACAGGTTCACCCTTATAGCACTCATCACCTTAGCAGTGGCAAATGCACAGACTTTTCCCACGCCAACTACGACGCGAATGTTTGAAGCACTCGAGCAATCTTTCCGAGTTCATGGATATGATAGAAAAGGCAGAGAAGTTCTCCGAACATTTTCCACAGTCGCATATGCGCAAATTATTAGACGTTCACATAGGGCATCTGAAAACTTTATTGTCCGTTATCAAAGTGCACCATAGAACTGCGAGAAGTTTCGATTTTTTGGGAACAGCACTTAAAGTGGTCGCGGGCTCTTCCGACGCCTCAGACTTTTTGAAAATTAGGATGACTGAAGCTCAGCTGGTAGAATCGAACTCAAGGCAAATCACAATTAACTTAGAAACTCAGAAACAAATAAATAGTCTAACTACACTATAAACTATAGCCCCCAAGAACGATTGGGCAGGTACTCCACATCTGTATGAGACACTTCTAGCAAAAAAAACACACCCTAATGACATACTGAACCCAGCCACCTAAGGGAGACAATGCCCGTAGATGACGGCGTCGTCATCATTAACGAGGCAACAGCACGCGTTAGCACGGACGGCGGCCCCGAGGTGCTCAATAGAGGAACGCATCTGGTGACCTTCAAACGATCAGCCATCATAAATGGAACTGAGTTTGTAAATTTGACTATGGACAATCAGCCAGGCGTTGTAAGGTCACCGCTGTTGAACATCGTCGGCCATGACCCGGTGCTAAGCATACCATTGCTGCATCGAATGAACACCAACAACTTGCGCAAGAAAAGATTACATTGAAAGATTACATTTGTTTGATATAAACCATTCTCGCTGAGCCAAAAGGCCAGTAATATATTTGTTTATTTAATGATTTAACATTTTGTAAGAATATAAACGATCGCTATAGACAACGCCAAAGCGACCGTGTGCCTTTGTAATTCTAATTACAAGGGATCTTTATAGTCGGAAATTCCCTGGCAACAACCAAAACGTTGAATTTTACTTTATAAATGTCTTATTTTTGTACGAATTTTCGTATACTTCACATTTATAAAATAAAAATGGAGCTGCATGAACAATTATATTTTAATAAATCGAAAAAATAATAAAGCGAAAAAACGCGACCACCAATAAAAATGTTTGTTTGAAAGAATGGCGCGATAAAAAAAGTTAAAATAAAATTGTGCAGCATAAAAATATTAAAAAAAAATATCGCGCTTAGAAAAAATCAATCAATAAATCAATTTTTATATGATACGCAATTTTATTTTTAATGCGGGTCGCTTTTTGTTGTGAAAATTTTTGTGGTAAGCTAATTATTTGTTTTGATACTTTTATGATAAAGCTTATAATAATTGGTTCATTAATATAATATAATTAATAATAATTAATAATATAATTAATATAATTCAATTTTGAGGATATGTGCTCTAGGCCCAATCAAATTGAAAGCAAGGGTACAGGTGAAGTAGCAGGGCCTAGAACAACAATGAATCTTTGGAGCCATTTATGGGGAAAGATGATATAGGAGTTACCTTCCGTGTAGTTATCTTAACAAATTGGTATTTAAAGCATAAGCCAACAGAGGATGTGCCAGAGAACTTATTGAGATTTTAAATTCTCATAAGTTGAAAATTAAGCCGTTTTATAAATTTAATTGTTCTGAAAATCCCAATATTAGTAAAGTAAAATGTGTTAAACAAAGTTTTGCCAAAAAAAATCTGTTGTCATGCCAACACTGGATGTTGAGGCTGCTTTTGACACCGTATGGCATAAATTAAAAATATGCAACACTCCCATGTACTTGTATATTCTAAAACTTATTCACATTTTTTTGAAAGTCTTATGTATGGCATAAACTCAAAAATGAAATCGGTTCGAGCTGGTGCTCGCTCCCACCCTTTTCAATGACATACCGACATTCGTCAATTCTCGTACTCTCATGTTTGCAGATGACACGGCCTTACTCTGTACTGGCTCTTCTTCTCATATTCAAAATATATTACAAGACTCTCTTAAAGAAATATTTGGCATTTTAACATAACTAAATGGAAAATTAAATTAAATGTCAACGAAACAAAAGCAATTTCTTTTTACAAAAAAGCGTGCTATTAAATTCTTACCAAATTGCGATCGTGTAATTGACAATAATAATATTCCTTGGGAAAACTCTGTTAAGTACCTTGGTATACATATATAAATATTATCTTAAAATCTAATCTCTGTAAACTACATTTAATCAAGCTTTAAGCAAAATTATATCAAAATTTAATGATAATAAAGCAAACTCAAAATTTAATGATAATAAAGCAAACTCATTAATTAAAAATAAATAAGCTATCAGTGTTTCCCCAATTGCCGTACGTACTGAGCATCGATTTGAACATTCTGTTATGGCCCAATCTTCTAATAATAAGTAATATCCTTAGCCGCCCCGTTTTGCCAATTGGAGTTTTTATGGGACATAATAAGCATCTAATTACGAAAAGATTTTATCAAAATTTAGGTCCGAAATTATTACAAAGGGCTTAACCATTTCTTATAAAAATATTGGTATGGAAATTAAAGCCATCGTTTGTGATGCTCCTGCTCATGTGCATGGCTGGACATACGTGTACGTCTAGCCATACCTTAGAATTTTAAAAAAGATTTTGTTGATTATTTCTTATGTAGGATATAAGCGTAAGTTATATTTGTAAGAAGCCAGATAAGGATCTATCTTTCCATTGACATACTGGCTGTCGAGAAAACTCTTGTGGGACGCAGCTTCTCATCGATTGCAAACATTGGGATATTGGTTGTTTCCTTGATTTCGAAAACCTTCTTTATTTTTTATTTTCAACTATTTTTTTTTTTAAATTTTCACCAGACACCCAAATCAATAAGGTGCATGCAATCTAGAGGGACTTGAGTTACCATTAGAGCTCATAGTTTTTCTAAAGCGGACTGAACAGTTGATTCCGTGTACACAGATTTCGCTAAAGTCTTTGACAATGTTTGTCATTTGCTTTGCTTGCCAAACTTTCCAAGCTTTATTAATTGGATTACCAATAATTAATAATGTGTAGGGGTTCGTCTATTTTCAACATCAGAGATATACTGATTATATAAGAACTTAATTAGGAACTTAAATGCCCTTTTGTGTCGTCAGTACCATTCCCCATCAACTGGATTACCCCATTGAACAAAACTCTTATAAAGATTTTTTAACTTCTGAAGGCCTTTTGTGTACCAGAGCATCTTGTAAGAACGTCGCACCTTGGTTAAAGTATACCTGACAAGAGCGAGCTGAGGGCCAATAAGAAGTTGGTAAAGTTAATTTCAAGGCAAGCGTTCGATAGTATAAAGACCCAATCTAATGATTAAAAAGAATTTTTAATTTCATTTAAGTTTGCAGTACTTAGATTACATTTTGGAACATCATCAACAAATGGTAGAATTTAAAAACTCAATGTTAAAACATAATGGCTGGTGATGTACATCACAACAGGAAATATCAAATTCGGCGAAAGCAATTGAGAAGCTAAGAACAGAACTGGTATAAATAAAATCAAGTAACTTGTGCGAAACATTGAAACATTACTAATTTGGGTGAGGTCCCTACTATAAAAATCATCAATAACAATAATTTCATGACATAGGAGTACATTGCTGGGAGCCATGGATGAAGAATGCGAATCGAATATTCATACAACAGAGCCCAAATTTTCTAGAATATCGGTAGAAATTAAGGAAAAAATAATAAACTGAAACAAAATTGTAAAAATTTGTTAAAAGTGTGGGCGTGAGAGTTTTGTGCGATTTGTGAGCGCAAGAGTGCGCGTGGCAAAAAGTATTTCAACAAATCTATGCAAATTTACAAGATATATAAAAAACTGAAAAAATACCACGAAATTTTTCAAAAAATTTTGGGCGGCTTGTGCGCGTAGGAGTGGTTGTGGCAAAACGTATTTTGCCAATTGTATAAATTTACAAGATATATTCAAAAGTGAAAGAATATCAAAAATTTTTCAAAATTTTGAGCGTGACAGTTTTTTGAGGCTTGTGGGCGTTAGAGTGGGCGTGGCAAAAAGGATTTTTGGCAGATCTATAGAAATTTACAAGATATATAAAAATGTGAAAAAATATCAAAACATTTTTCAAACTTGCGCTGTGTCTAAGTCTCTGGAAGCTGCGTGATCAATCTCAACATTCTAGCTTTTGTAGTTCCTGAGATCGAGGCGTTTATACGGACAGACAGACGGACATGGCCAGTGCGACTCGGCTATTGATCCTGATCAAGAATATGGTCGGAAACGTTTCCTTCTGCTTGTTACATACTTTCCAACGAATCTAGTATACCCTTTTACTCTACGAGTAACGGGTATAATTGTCCACCACATATAAGCCATGTGCCTCCGCCGTGATATGGATAGGTACGGATACCGCAAACCGTTCCGAAATAGAGTTACCCTCGAAGAGTTCGGTGAGTGTACTACAGCAAGTACGGCCAACAGCCACAATAACAGGCTCTTTATCTATTGGGAACTATTTACAAACTCTTAAGCGATTTGTCGGAAAACCATGATTGTTGAGGATAGTGAAATTCCAGTGGACAATGATCATGTATAGTTAGAAGTGTTTTGAAATTGACACTTAGGAATAAAAGGCCAGATTGTTATTGTTAGGTACAAGAACACATCCCAATTGAAGTAGATTCTTTTGATGAGGATACAGAAGGTATTTTTATTTTAGGTAGGAAAATTTTAGGTATTTGTAGCTTTTTTGAGCGGGAAGTGATCGTATGGCACCCGCCTTAGAAAGATTTAAGTTTACTAATATGGTTAGGAAAGCTGTCACGATAGCATATAAGCACGAAATAGCGTAAATTCCATATATTTTTTTTATCGTAGGGTCTACTTTCACCCTTTGTTCATTCTATTTTATTTTGTTGAATTGCTGCATGGGTGTTGCGGCACGTTGCTGCCCACAACACACCTCGATGTCGCCTCTGTACCTGTGGTGTGATACAGAGTGCGTATTGCGACCAGGTGGTGACCACGATCGGTGACTATAGCTCAGGTGACCAACTAGAATAGGCCGGTAGCAGGTTCGTAGCTCCGACTTGATATTCACAGCGGTTATTTTAAATAGAAGACTCGATTACGATGAGGCCCATCATTATTCTTCGGCTGACAGTTTAGAAGTGATTAAGATAAGGAGAGAGAACTTAAGATTACCCTATCTCGTACAGATCACGGCCGCTGACCAGCATCCGAAGTAAACCTTCGACACAACTTTTACTGCTGTTATTTGTTAACTACTCCCCTTCATTTAAAAAAATAGGCGTCCTCGTCCATGTCTATGTTATCGAGAATTTGCGTTACCGACATTGAGGCTCCACTTTGCCGCCTTATAAATCATAATATTTAACATTACGTATGTAGAATGCAAAGCAGATTGATGTTGTTGAAGGTGGCATCTGATTGTAAGCATTTGTCACCCGTTATATGCTGCAGCATTTCTTCGTTTGACTAGTAAAGAAATGGCAGGCTTAAGAGCTTCTGGTACCTAGTTGACGAAAAGTGGTTGGGCGATCCTTGAGTGCTAGGTCGATGAGGTGAGCCGACCTGCAAACAGTTGATTGTAAACCATTCCATAAGGTGTCAGCGACGCTTCTAGTTTGTTTTCATCGAGGTATGATACCCGACCGGTGTGCGCTTTTCAAATTATCTACCATACAAACTAATACAAAATGTAAAAAATTTAGTAATTAGTATTTTAGGTTAACCCTTGTGAAACCTTTTTTTAGAATCGCATTTGGGTCAACAGTGCAAGTTGCCTCTTGAGCAGCCCTATGAGCTCTGTTTTGTTCAATAACTAAAATTTCTTTTTTTTCATCAGGCTTGATAACGTCCGCCACCCAAGACATACAAAACCAAAACTTGGTTGCAGAAAAGAGCCTAACCAGACTGTAAAAAGGCTGCAACATAAGCAAACGTCTACATTTGTTGAGTTAATATTTCAAACTGAATTTTATTTCTCTAGTCCTAGCTTAGGTAGCTAATATGAAAATTAGATGTTCTAATCTTATCTCTGACTAGACCAACGCAGTGGCCATTTGTTCCTCAAACATGGGAACAAATTGTAAGTGCGGGAATTTTCCTCTGCACGCATTCCTTATCTACAAGAAAATGCGATACGACCGCTTGCATCGTTGTTTAAGCGATGAACCCACGCAGGAGTTCGTGGTATTTTCCAGAATTATATCTCTAACGCTCAAGCGTTGTTTATTTTTAAATATAGGCAGACCCATATTTGACAATACATGTGCTGCAGCGGTCCAATCGTTTTACGTTCAATATATACACATAATATCATATGTATATCCGTGTTCATGTGAGAACATTCTGCCAAAGGGCCAGCAAGGCTAGGCGCATATCTTAAAATTTACAGTTGAAAGGATAGACTTAATTTATTATTTTTTTACTTTTCGCCTTTAATAGCTTAAGGTAACATTTTTCTTTTAAGAACAACGATATAGTGGACTGTATTCCTTATTATTATAATATAACTATATTCTTTATTTTTGTTTTATCTTAATTGTTAACCTTTATAGTGTTCGCAATGAACCCGCAAAAGTTATTTCTTGCACTCATTGTCTAACAGCAAATTCCCGTAGGAAATATATTATTAAGATTACCATGATTATTAGAGCAATAATTAAACCAGCATGTCCGGAAATATGATGAAAATCTAAGTCTTTCAATTTGTAATGATGATCTTCCATATATTTAATTTCATTATTCAATCGTTCGAATTCTGCCGTATGATTTAATATTCACAACTTCAGCGGATCCCAAATAATCTTCGAAACTTTACTAACTTCTCCTATGTAAGGTGTTAATAGCGCCTCTCCGCTTTCGGACTGAATATTATGGTGAGAAACTTAAATTTTATGTTCGCTTGTCCTTTTCAATAAATTAATAGTTGAATTATATGAATAGTTGAAATAATAGTTAAATTAATGTTTGTTTTTGAATTAGTTTATCAAGGTTGTTCTGGTTATCTAAAAATTTTTTCATGTTTTCTTCTAATTGCTCTCTGTCATCTTCATTCATTATACCAAATAAAATATGGTACAATGAACCCATATATTCTAACGGAGCACTTTTGCTTCTGGATGTATATCCGTGTTCATGTGTGAACACAGACTCTTGAATACGGGCCAGGACTGGTAGCTCACAGTGTGAATTCACTACGTTGATCGTTTCGACGTCCTTCATCAAGGTCCAGTAATGTCTCCTAATCAGTAAAATCAATTTGATGACGTGTCTTAGTACCAAACACTATAAATAGTCGCTTATTCGGCATGGCTGCCTCCTCCAATAAGATTTGATTCTGGAAACAGTTCAATGGATTTTCCGTGGCCTCAATGACAAATGTTGAGAATTTTTCACTGTGAATAGTGGCTCGATCTGACTCTGATGAGCATGAATATCATGTCGCGACAGAGCGTCCGCAACACAATTTTCTTTCCCCGGTTTATACATGACCTTTGCACCGCTCCCTTCGATTCTTAACGCTTAATTTTTGAATTTGGGTTCTTGTCAGAGACCGCAAATATAAGGAGCTGATGGTTCGTAAATATGTTTATGTCATTTTTTCCATAGAGGTAGTGTCGGAGACAGTCCAAGGCCCAAATGATTGCCAATAATTTCCTTTCATTTTAGCATGATTGAATTCCCTTTCTTTAAGCGTTCGGGATGTCATTGTTATAGGTCGGTTTACTTGAGACAATACTACACCTATGCCAAAGGATGACGTATCGGTCGTCAAATCAAATGGTCGCGTAATATCAGGATGATGAAGAATAACGGTTTCTGATGCAAGGATACTTCTAAGCTTGTCAAATGCTTTAAGCTGAGACTTATCAAAGCCCACCGTAATGTCTTTTGAACGGTATTTGCTGACCCTGCCACCTTCACCTTTCAGAATATTCGTCAAAGGTTTTGCTATTGATGCGGAATCCTTTCCTACCAAACCCAAGAACGATCTCAGCTCGACCAAATTGATGGGCTGTTTAAAATCCTTGATGGCCTTGACCTTGTCCTGGCTTGTCTTAATACCCTCCTTTGTGACAACAAAACCAAGAAAGTCAACACATTCTTTAAAAAATTTTGACTTTTGCATAGACCTTCGCATGTTGGCCTTATGGAGGTTCTTTAAAACCTGTACGATATGAACAATGTGGGATTCTTCAGCTTGTGAATAAGCAATAAACATAAAAACATAAACGTAACAGATTCTTCCTATCTATCCAGTAGTACATCATCTATGGCCCTCTGAAAGATGCTTGAGGCATTCTTCAGCCCAAACGGTAGATGGCAGAACTCATATTTACCTCCGTTGACGGAAAATAATGTATTTTCTCGGTCCAATTCTGCAAGTTCAATCTGGTGATATCCGGATTCAAGGTCGAGTGATTCGACAGTATTTATATATTTATACTCGGCATCGGGTATCTTAACTTCCTGAAATCAACTACAAAGCTTTTATTGGGCGATCCCGCAGCGTCGGTGCCTTTTTAACCTACCCAATGGGGCTAATGTAGGGAGACGTGGATGGCCGAATAATGCCATTTCTGAGTAGATCTTTGATCTCCCGATTCACGAAATCGAAAGCACCCATAGAAAACGGGTACAATTATCATTATCCCCCGTCCGAATGGTCGGTACGACATTTGTGTCGAATGGTAACTTCTTATTGGGGAGTTTTTCACATCATCTGCTGAAAATCTTTTTGAACTTTTGGGGGCACGACAATATCCTTAATCTAATCTTAATGTAGTTAACTTAAGCACATTTTTGAAAGTATAGACCTTTACGTCCTACATTAAACTTGATAGAATTGCCCTTGAGGTCAATTGTCGCACCTGCCTACCTGGAAAGCATGAAAAACTTTGACAAGCTTACAGCAAAACTCAAGAAACCTCAGTTGGAGTGCTATTCTTGTGAAACTTAATTTACAAAACCATACAAGGCCGTCCTATCTGGTCTGTAAAAATTACCCGCAGACACTGTGAAAACATTGCTAATTGATTTGCGATTGCAATGCACCGATGTTAAAATAGTGGAAACTAAAACAAAATCGGACTATAACCTGATACTGTACAATGTTTACTTTGTAAATAAAAGCATAACAGCACAACAATCGCGAGAAAACGGAAAGTATATCAACCATATGAAAATACGAGGTAAAATCGGAAATCAAAATAACACAGTGTTACAACTGTCAATTATTTGGACATGGGTCAAACAATTGCTCAGTCAAAACTTTGACTGCACACTGTGCCGGACTCCACACAACAGTTTCATGTGCAAACACGAGCAACAAAAAATGTGCCAATTGTAAAGGCGAGAACCCATCCACAGATCAGGCATGCCCATGCCGTTTATATTATCTCAATTTGATCTCAAAGCGTACGGCAATGCGAATGAGAAGAAGCAATATGGAAGTATACAAAACAGCGAAGAGTAATATCAACACTCTTAACAACACAAACTCCAGAAGCCCGCCCTCTTCGACTAACCAAATTAAGGGAGTTCCTCAACTAGTACACGGCGGCTATAGAGATGCGCTCATAAAAGCACCTTTTCCACCACCGAGCGAATCAACAAGTAATCCTGATCTTTTTACACCAGAAGAAATTAATTCATTATTAAAAAGATTTGATAAATAATCTAAGTAAATGCTCCAGCAAAGGCGAAGAATTTCAGGTCATATCCAACTTAGCGATAAAATATATTTATGCAAAATAAAAATTCAGTCGATATTCTAAATATTATGGCATGGAATGCCTGTGCCGTTAAACATAAACGAGTAAAACTTATCAAGTTCCTAGAGGATAATACAATTCATGTAGCTACATTAAGTGAAACATGGCTTACTCAAGATGATCGTTTTTATATACCTAACTATACTGTGTATACAAAGACACTAGAATAATAAGATGCGTAGCGGCCATACATTTGTTTTGCACTATGCAGCCACTTTTTTGGTGGCGGCAATAATTGCTCTCTTCCCGCTCGCGTAAAATTGAGAGCATAAAAATCTAAAAATAGAATTCACTTGCTTGTGTGAGTGAAAACAGTAAATAAAAAAGTGTGCATGTGTGCGTACTTGTGCTAGAAGACGATTTTCGGTCCGAAATCAATTTTGATCTAAGAAACGAGTTTGATTAATGTTTTGGTAAATTTCGCTGTAATATGAGCTAATAAAATATTATTTAAAAATTGATGCCGTGACTATTATTTTTTTTAAAAAGTTGTTTTAATATTATTTAGTTAAAATCGCCGCTCGAATTAGCTACCGTTTACATATAAATATTTTTATTATTAATTATCTGTAATATATGTAATTTTTGGTACCCACGGAATGGGGTCGTATATTTATATGACCTTCGAGTCGACTTGAAATAATAAATGTTAAAGATTAAAATATTTCCATGTCCCCAACTAAGCTAGTTTTCTAATTATTGCTTTTCGATATAATTTCCTCGTTTTTTTAAATTCATTTTATTAAATTGTTGTACTATGTATTTGTCAGCTTTAAGCAAACGAATTTAGAGGAACTAAAAGAAGGAAGAATACATTTGGCGCGCTTTTTTACCCCCCAAAATTGCGCGGTTTTTACAAATATCAAATTACAATATAACAAAAACATTCAACAAAATAATATTTGCATTTCAAATACTGAAAATTGAGCACTTACAGAAGTATGCATATTTTTTTACTTGTTTACTAGTAACTTGTACTAATAAATATACTAAATAGTTAAAAAACATCATATGCAATCTGTGTATTGCAAAAATGAATTCTTGAGGCAGGACCAGCGCACTTAAGAATCACTAAGATCAAATAAATTTTCCACGTCGCAAGCTGAATACTCTAACGACATATAAAGTAATTTATTAAAATAATTCGGTATTATGTACATTTATTCACCTATTACCATTTCTATGATGTAATTAAATAATTATCATATTAAGGCAATGCAAAATTAGAGTTTTTACTATTTACTTACGAGTACTTTGTACTCCATTGCCAGAGTACAAATAATATAGATTGGAAGTCCATAAACTGAAGGGCATATTTTGTCAAATTTACAATATATGAGCATACGTGTCATATCTATACACCAAAGACACTAGAATAATAAGATGCGTAACGCCATACGATTGTTTTGCACACGATTTTTTCGGTCTGGCTCTAGATCTGGCTCCAGGGTCTCTCGAATTTTTGTTCAAGAACCAGAGAGAGAGCGCTCTAGAGCCAGCAGCTCTCTTGTACGCATACAGCGACAGCCGAGCACTGTATGTGTGCACACGTATGCTCATATATTGTAAATTTGACAAAATATGCCCTTCGCTTCAGAAGTTTATGGACTTCCAATCTATATTATTTGTACTCTGGCAATGGAGTACAAAGTACTCGTAAGTAAAAAGTAAAAAATCTAATTTTGCATTGCCTTAACATGATTAATTTAATTTAATTAAATTACATCATAGAAATGGTAATAGGTGAATAAATGTACATAATACCGAATTATTTTAATAAATTACTTTATATGTCGTTAGAGTATTCAGCCTGCGACATGGAAAATTTATTTGATCTTAGTGATTCTTAAGTGCGCTGGTCCTGCCTCAAGAATTAAATTTTGCAATACACAGATTGCATGTGATGTTTTTTAACTATTTAGTATATTTATTAGTACAAGTTACTAGTAAACAAGTAAAAAAATATGCATACTTCTGTAAATGATCTATTTTCAGTATTTGTTTTTGTTATATTCTTATTTGTTATTTGTAAAAACCGCGCAATTTTGGGTGGGTAAAAAAGCGCGCCAAATGTATTCTTTCCTCTTTTAGTTCCTCTTAATTCGTTTGCTTAAAGCTGACAAATACATAGTGCTCCTCGTTTGCTACTGTTTTTCCAAATTTTAATAATATAAACGCATTTTTAAATTAAAAAAAAAAAAACGTTGTGCTGGTACTGCTGCTTTTCGATAAAGGTTTGAACTTCTGAATTTAACATTAACATTTTATGTAAAAAATTTGCTATGGCCGACAAAAAAAGGTCAAATATCAGTGGGAACAAGTGCAGCCTCCCCCACTGTCAGAAGTCTAGGCGCGATTGCCCTGCTCTTAAATTGTTTAGGTTTCCTGAAAATAATTCAACAATTTTTATGAAATGGGCGGAAAAGTGCCAATTTACAGAAGATTTTGTGGCGAGCACTTCATCACCGTTTTTATGCCACGATCATTTCTCGCCAGATGATATTGGCGTAAAATATCTAAGGAAAGGAACAATTCCAGATCGCAGCCTAATTAAATATGAGAGTTGCAAAAATGATTATATTGATTTATGCTGTAAGATCGCCTCCAAAAAAAAGATGTCGTTCACAGTCCCCTGCTGAAGTTTGTCGTCAGTGCCATAAAAACAAGAAAACATTAAAAATGTTTCAAACAAAATATTTGGCTTATTAAAAATTGTCTGATGAAGTACAAATTCGAATTAGAATGCTGAAAAGAGAAAATTCAAATTTGAAACGAAAGGTGATTAGGTTGGAATCAAAGTCCGAAAAAAACCTACTTTCTCAAATTGACAAAATTAATTTAACGGGAAATAAAAAAATATTGGCGAAAATGCTTCTTAAAGAAAAAAAGGGCACAAATACAAGATGGAATGATTCGGAAAAATTGTTTGCTCAAGGCATATATTACAGGTCCACTTCAACATATACGTTTTTAAGGGACTCGCTTAAATTAAATTTTTCCAGTCCATCATCATTACAAAAGTGGAACAGCATAAAAAAATTACAGCCGGGAGACAACGAATGTTTGACTTACAATGTATCTGTTGATATAATAGATGGACTAGAGCATTGATCGCTCTAATAAAATGGGAAGTCACATTTGCGTACTTGTTATTCGGGGTAAAAAAATGGAAATTTATATTACATTATTTCGTCCCCGAAATAAATATTAAAGGCGATTGCTGAAAAAAGCTTATTTATAAAAACATTAATATTGTTGAAAATATTGGTTTCAAAGTGAGGGGTGTAGTTTATGATCAAGGAGGTAACAATAGAAAATGTACCTCACTACTTGAAGTCACCAATGAGAAACCTTACTTTACCTTTAATCATAAATAATATTATATATTATAATAATAATATATATATATATATATATATAAATAATATATAATATATAATATTATAATATTATATTACTATTATAAGCTAATTTTGAAACCCCTGACGGACTTGTTGACTTTGATGTCATCCGAGAGGTATACGAATTAGATCAGAGATCAGTAACGAGAATGACTAAATTAACAAAAAGTCACGTTAATCCAACTAGATTTGAGCTTATGCGGGTATGTCTGGCAACTCAGACGCTTAGTCACACTTTTGCAGCGGCAATTAAGACTTGTAATCAAAACAAGCAATTTCATCGCAATAGTCCCGAAATTGCAGCCTCAACTGCTGCATTTGTCCAAAAATGTTAATGATTAATGATTACTTTGATTGCTTGAATAGCAGAGTTTTAACTTGCAAAAACCCCATGAAATGTGCGCTTCAATTTAACAACAACGTTTTGAAATAAACTGAAGGAAATGCAGGAATACCTAAAGAACGTTAAATATCACGGGAATAGTTTATATTGTCTTGATGGCTTGATCCAAACTACTGAAGCTATATTTGGACTCGTCAAAGATATATTAAGGGACCACACTGGCCATTTTTTCTTTTTAACTAGTAGAGTTAACCAGGATCCCCTTGAAAATATATTTGCGTGCGTTCGAGCAAAAGGTGGTAACTGTAGACCTTCAGTTAACGAATTTAATATAATAATTGCCAAACTAATATCCCTACACATTTTTAAATTTTCACAAAAGTCCAATTGCGAATCAGATTATGATGTTATGTTGCCAATAGAGTTCGATTGCATTGAAAAAAAGGAAATACAGCAAGAATATTTTGTATCATTTTCAGAAATTGTACAAGGAAATGAGAGGTACTTTGACCAAAATATGGATGATTTTTTGTGCAATGATGTACCCATTGAATTAACTTCGACAAGATATTTTGTTGGATATATTGCTAAGGGATCTATTGCAGATCGTTGATTTTAAAAGAAAGCGAGCATTTGACAGCTCCATCTGAGCTTTTCATACATGAGAAAAACTACTCGATAGAATCGGACTTTGGAAAACTAAAGGAACCATCTGATCTTTTTTTTAATATCTGCAAAATACACATTAAAGTTTTTGAAAATATTATTAAAAATAATAAAAAACAACGGTGTATAAAACAATTTATTGTAGAGCAATGCATTAAGTGCACAAATGAAAGTAGCGATTTCTCATTATGGTTTCACTCAAATAATGACTGTTATGTGCATAAAATTTATATTTTAAACAAACTTATAAAAGTTTTACTCTTTAAGCATTGCAAGTGGACTGTGACAGCTGATAAACAAAAAAGCAAGCAAAACTCAGCATTCTATCTCTAAATGAAAAATTAGTGACGACTAAAAATAAATATATATATATATATATATAGTACAAAAATTTAATAACATGAATTTAAAAAAAAGGAGCAAATTAAATCGAAAAGCAATAGTTAGAAAACTAGCTTAGTTGGGGAACATGGAAATATTTTAATGTTTAGCATTTATTATTTCAAGTCGACTCGAAGGTCATATAAATATACGACCCCATTACAATTGTAATGGCCTCCCCGTGGTGTTCCCTGGGTACCAAAAATTACATATATTACAGATAATTAATAATACAAATATTTATATGTAAACGGTAGCTAATTCGAGCGGCGATTTTAACTAAAAAATATTAAAACAACTTTTAAAAAAAAAAATAATAGTCACGGCATAAATTTTTAAATATTTTTTTATTAGCTCATATTACAACGAAATTGACCAAACCATTAATCAAATTTGTTTCTTAGATCAAAATTGATTTCGGACCGAAAATCGTCTTCTAGCACAACTACGCACACATGCACACTTTTTTGTTTACTGTTTTCACTCACACAAGCAAGTGAATTCTATTTTTAAATTTGTATGCTCTCAATTTTACGCGAGCGGGAAGAGAGCAATTATTGCCGCCACCAAAAAAGTGGCTGCATAGTGCAAAACAAATGTATGGCCGTTACGCATCTTATTATTCTAGTGTCTTTGGTTGTACCTATTGCCAAGCCGCAATATACCCGATAGTTATAGACCAATTAGTTTACTATGTGGACTGTCAAAAAGATTTAAAAAAATAATAAAAGTTCGCTTAGTTGATTTTTTGGACGCACACAGTGTACAACCTTCTATAGAATATGGCTTTAGACCTAATCTAAGCTGCACGATTCCATGTTTAAAACTCAAGAATTTCATTAAAGATAACTTGTTTTATAAACATTTAGTGTGGTTGGTCACACTTGATATTGAAGCTGCATTTGACACAGTCTGGCATGAGGGACTAGTATAAGTTAACACGAGCAAGTCAGAGGGGTGCGACGACCCGCCGAAATGCCATCCAAGACCGGATGGACCAACAATAACATCGGCGACGCTGAGCCAGCCCAGTAACGCATTTCGCTTTAGCGAAAGCGATGTGCAAGGGTCAGCGTAATGCGAGGCGGGCATGTGCGCGCTGGGTGACCGTCGAAGGCACGGAACTCCAGACGGCACGAGGCGCTGACTAAGCGCTCTACTGGGTCCGCTGCCTCCAACCGAAGACTTGGCGGCCTTAATAAATTTGATTTGCATTTAGTTCGTAAGATACCAGAATTCAGAGCAGTTGGCTATAATAAAAAAGAACCATTCAATACAAACGTATTTGGTTTAATTGACGCCCAACGCGCTTAAGTGTCGTAAAACCGTAAAATCCGTAATAAAAAGATCTAGAAATCAAGGTCTCGTAATCGGGTTTTCTTTGAAAACACTTCGGACTCGCGCGCTGCACAATAATAGTGAACAGCAACAAACAAACAAAATTATCTAAACAAAAACAAAACAACGCTGCACAAGCAACAGTGAAAACCGCTGCATATCAACAGTAATCAGCTAAATCAACGACAGCCAGAGGATAAACGGATCAACCAGCTACCGTCTTCGATGCATTTTTATTATACCAGTATACCAATATAACATGTAAGTGAGATCTTTATTTTCAATTTACCTCTTTTAACGTCAACCAGACATGTGTGCCAATTTTTGAAAAAAATACACATAATAAGTAACGAAATAAAACAAAAAAAAAGAGTGATTGCAATTAAGAGTTCAGGTATAGCGATTTTCATTTACAAATTTTTTAAAAAACAAATGATGAAGAAGGAAAATTAAACTCTTTCTCATACAAATTATAAAAAAAAAAAAAATTTAAAAAGTATCATTGTCCGATGTATAGAAACAGTAACGAAAACAACGACAGTGACGAAGACTTAATACAGAGCTATAAAGACATAAGAAATAATAGCCATCAAGGGGGTTACATTGACGGTACTGCGACCGACGAAGATATAGAATTAAGTAACTTAATTGACGACTTTACAGACAAAGTAAAAATGGTTAACGACCAGGAATTTCAAAATAAACATCAGGACCTTCAACAAGAGGCAACACCAACAGAAGAACAGGCGAACACCTCAGGTACCATTAGTAATAAAGATGTAATTAGACTCATGGAAGCGGCCGTAAATGGCGCACTAGAGCATCAACAAAAAATATTTTCAGAAAAGCTTAAAGAGGTTGAGAATAGGCAGAGAGTAAATGAGGGTGGACCCCTAGTGGTATACGAGCAAATACCACATAACTCAGCTATCTCTTGTAATGAACCGCTAGACTTGGTAAAGTCCATACCAAGTTTTGACGGAAAACAAGATGAGTATGTGGCATGGCGAACCGCAGCAGTTAACACCTACGAAATCTACAAACCATATTTGGGTAGCTCTAGAACCTACCAGGCCGTAGGAATCATACGTAACAAGGTAATAGGCCCCGCGGGAGTAATGCTTACGTCACATAATACAGTACTAAATTTCGATGATATAATAGCTAGAATGGACTGCGCTTATGCAGAACAAACTCCAATCGAGGTAACGCAGCAACAAATGGTTACTATGCGTCAGGAAGAACTTCCCCTAATGACTTTTTATAATGAGATTGAGAGAAAGCTAACTCTTATTATTAGTAAGACTTTGTTGTCTTATGACACAAATACTGCCGCTATCTTAAATAATAGATCACGGCAGGACGCTTTGAACGCTTTTGTGACCGGGTTAAAAAAATCAGTCCGACATGTAGTTCTCTCAGCTGCGCCCAAAGATTTGCCATCAGCATTGGCTGTGGCTCAACGGGCAGAGTCTTGCAACGAACGAGCCTGGTTCGTTGCAAGCTTTAATAAAATTTCAGAGGACAAATCTTACAATTCAGAAAACCGTCGCCAGGGTAACCGTTTTCATAACACCCCACAAGGCAATAACCACAACAACTCCCAGGGTGTTTTCCAGAGAAACCAAAACAATAATGCGCCGGGCACTAGTAACCAAACTAGAGGCTCTCAATTTTCTAAAAACCATGGACATAAAGGCCAAACGCAACAGAACAGTGAATCAAATAATCCTCGTAAAAGCTATTCTCAAAATCTAGGTCCTGAACCAATGGACGTTGATCCCACATCACGTTCTAAATTTAGGGGCGAGCAGACAGCTCGCAGTCGTCAATGGTTGAACCATACGACCCAAGAGCAGTCAAATGACCAGGAGTATAGGGTAAAGTCATCCTACGAAGCAGCGGAAATCGAGGCAGATAACATGTCCGATTCCGAATCATGTAATTTTTTAGGGGAACGTCCCTGCTCCCGTACATAATTCGTACGATAGCGGGGCGGGAAATCAGGTTACTGTTAGATACAGGAGCCTCCAAAAATTACATAAAATCTTTATCTGAATTAAAACACTTCAAACCGGTGGAAACACCATTTGAAGTTACATCAATCCATGGGCACATAAAAATAAAACAAAAGTGTCTGATCCATCTAAAAAGGGTCAATGCAAAAATTGATCTAACAAAAAACATCATTGAGCATGATCATGGTACAGAGCAGATTTTTTACTCAAAATGCAGAAATATAAACTTTATTAACATCAATGACGTGGACGTGCCAAACGCCGTCAACGAAGATTTTAAAAAGATGATCAAAAACAGATCAAAAGCCTTTGCGGACCCAAACGAGTCCCTCCCCTTTAATATAAATACGGTCGCCACGATCCGCACTGACGGGGAACCTGTATATTCAAAACTTTACCCATATCCGATGAGTGTAGCCGATTTCGTCAATTCGGAAGTTAAACAACTTCTAGCAGACGGAATAATAAGACCATCCCAATTTGGGTTGTTGATAAGAAGGGTTTTGACGAAGAAGGTCATAGGAAGAAACGTCTCGTTATTGACTTCAGAAAACTGGATCAGAAAACAATTGATGACAAGTATCCTATACCATCCATATCGACCATACTGTCGAACATTGGAAAAGCTCAGTACTTCACGACTCTTGATCTGAAGTCGGGCTTCCATCAAATTGAGCTCGCGGAGCGCGATCGAGAAAAGACAGCTTTTTCGGTCAACAACGGGAAGTATGAATTCTGCAGACTTCCCTTTGGCTTAAAAAATGCCCCTAGTATTTTCCAACGGGCCATAGATGATGTTCTGAGAGATCACATCGGTAAAACTTGCTATCTACGTCGATGACGTAATCATTTTCTCCCAAACAATGGAGAGTCATGTCAACGATATAAACACGGTCCTAAAAACTTTGTGCGATGCAGGCATGAGAGTGTCTGTAGAAAAATCTATGTTCTTTAAGGAGAACGTAGAATATTTGGGATTCATTGAGTCCCGAGGGGGAATTAAAACTTCGCCTGAAAAGGTTAAGGCTATAAAAGAATTTCAACCTCCATCAACATTGTTCAGTCTCAGGTCATTTCTGGGACTGGCCAGTTATTATAGATGTTTCATAAAGGGGTTTGCTAGCATCGCAAGACCTCTGACGAATATTCTAAAAGGTGACAATGGAAAAATTGGTGCAAACCACTCAAAGAAAGTCAAACTGGAGCTGACCAACGAGCAGCGAAAATCATTTGAAAAACTTAGAAACACCCTGGAGTCTGAGGATGTCATGTTGGCATACCCAGATTTCACTCAGCCATTTGACTTGACCACTGACGCCTCTGGAAGCGGCCTAGGGGCTGTTCTTTCACAGAAAGGTCGTCCAATCACCATGATCTCTCGCACGTTACGCGGAACCGAGATTTCAATGGCAACAAATGAACGAGAACTACTAGCAATAGTATGGGCACTCCAAAATCTCAGAAGCTATTTATATGGCGTAAAGAAGTTAAACATCTTCACCGACCATCAACCACTGACCGGTTCAATGTCGGATAAAAATCCGAATCCCAGGCTCAAAAGGTGGAAAGCGTTTGTTGATGAACATAACGCACAAGTGTTCTACAAGCCGGGTAAAGAAAACCACGTAGCCGACGCCTTGTCGCGGCAAAACGTAAATGCTTTAGATAATGATACACACTCCGACATCGCTACTATCCACAGCGAGGAGTCGTTGACCTACACTATAGAGTCAACGGAAAAACCTGTAAACTGTTTCAGGAACCAAATAGGGATCGAACAGGCAGATTTCCCGTCTAAAAGGCAATCATCCTTTTTAAATCAAAAACGCGTCACATTGTGCGACTTACAGACCGCACAACACTGCTTCGCTCACTAGAAGATTTAGTAAAAATAGATGTCGTCAATGCAATCCACTGCGAGCTACCTATACTCGCCTTCATTCAGCACGATTTAATCGTCGCTTTTCCCTCGACGACATTTAGACATTGTAAGAGCTTGGTCACCGATATAACAAACAATACCGAGCAAAGGGAAATTATGACCACGGAACACAATAGAGCCCATAGAGCAGGACAGGAAAACGTAAAACAGGTCCTACTACTTTTTTCCCAAAATGGGCCAGCTAGCGGCAGAAATCACCGCAAATTGCAGAACGTGTTCCAAAGCAAAATACAATCGTCACCCAGTGCAACAAACCATAGCGGAAACACCAATTCCCGGTTATACTGGGGAAATTATCCACATAGATATATTTTCAACTGATCAAAAGCATTTTCTAACTTGTATCGACAAATTTTCAAAATTCGCTATAGTCCAACCAATCGATTCAAGAGCAATCGTAGATATCAAAACTCCGATACTACAACTAATAAATCTGTTCCCTAAAATAAAAACAGTTTACTGCGACAATGAAAGGTCTATCAACTCAACCATACGAACCATCCTAGAAAATAGGTATGGTATACAGGTCTCAAATGCGCCCCCTTGCACAGCACGTCTAATGGCCAAGTTGAGAGATTTCATAGCACCCTAGCGAGTCACTTCTCGATTCTCAAAGAGTACGGTCGCGCAAACGCACAGACAAAAATCAAGATCAATAAGCAAACCCAATAAGCAAAACCAACAAGCTAAACACAAAAACAACTTGCACTGAAGCATCTATAAATAGAACAAACAACTGATAAGGGACTGCAGCTTAGCTGCTATTAAGCAGCAAAACTATGCCTTCAAACGGAGCTGGTGACAGCAATAATTTTGCGTGGCAAAAGGTGCCAACTAATCCACACTCAATTAAGCGAAAATACGAGAACTCCCCAGCTGTGACGAGAAAAATTTCAGCCATAGATTTTGGACCCGGTACATCCAGAAATGCTAACCATTTTGCCCTATTGGCAGACACGGATGATGAAGCTCCTAACCCTATAACAACGAACCCAACACTGGATGAGGAAATGGATAAAGATTTGCCCTCTGAAAAACCACCACCAATTTTCGTGTCCAATGTGAGTGATATAAACGGATTTCTCCAATACCTCAAGCCATATATAAGCGCTAGTCAGTTTACTTATAAATCACAACGAGACGGACATGTTCGAATTATGGTGAAGAGTGTCGAAAAATTCAGGGACGTAGTAAAAGTTCTGAAGATAGATAAGATAAGCTACCATACATTTCAGCTCAAACAGGATAGGGCATTTAGGGTTGTAGCCAAAAACATTCATCACTCTACAAAAGTTGAAACTATAAAGGAAGCTCTAGAATCTGAAGGCCATGCAGTTAGGGGGACAATAACACGGAAATCTACAAAATCAGGCACATTAATAATGCAATTGTAACTATAGAACCACCAAGGAATGTGAGTGACATGGTGCAATGTTTTCGATGCCAAGAATTCGGGCACACAAAGACATACTGCAATAAAACATTCAAGTGCGTTAAATGTGCTCAGAATCACCCAAGCGTAAACTGTCCAAAGGAAAAGAATGCACCAGCCACATGTGCCAACTGTCATGAAAATCATGCTGCTAGTTACAAAGGTTGCAGAATCTACCAAGACATCGCCAAACACCAGACTAATGCATCCAAAACCAGGCAAGCACCAACTGTAGCTCGTGATCGACAGAATCTGACAACAAATATTCCGACAAGGCCAAACCAAGAAAACGTTTACTCTAACCAACTAAATTATGCGCAAGTGTTACGAGGTGAGACTTTACCACAAGAAAACTCAGCACATCAGAGCTTACAACCAATCTGCTCAACATGATAATGTTGCTTGTAAATAAACTATGCAAGTAGATCTTCGTATAGCCATATGGAATGCCAATGGGCTTTCCAATCATCGAAATGAAATAACTCTATTTATTAAAACTAACAACATTGACATAGTACTTATATCAGAAACACATTTTACAAAGAAAAATTATATAGCCATTAATGGGTACGATATAGTAAATACTAATCACCCATCAGGTAGAGCACAAGGTGGATGTGCAGTTATTGTTAAAAGAAACTTAAAATATAAAACACTAGACAGCATCAGCACAAACAATATGCAAGTTGCAGCGATGCAAATTCAATGTATGCATGCAAATATTTCTGTAGCTGCAGTGTACCTACCACCAAGATATCCTTGCAAGCTTGACAACTTCAATTCTCTCTTTCAAGCACTTGGCAGATGCTTTATTGCCGGGGGCGACTATAATGCCAAACACCCATGGTGGGGATCGAGATTAGTAAATCCGAAAGGTGCTGAACTGTACAAATGCATAACCAACAATAAGTTCTCAACCTTATCTACGGGCAAGCCAACGTACTGGCCACCTGACCCCCGCAAAATTCCTGATTTGCTGGACTTTATTGTCTACTCTGGTCTACCACAAACCAGGTTCAAAGTAGAAGAGAATTTTGATCTTAGCTCCGATCACTCGCCGATCATTGTGACCTATGGTCAAACAGTTTGTTTCAAGCAGAAGCCTTATAGAATAATAAATGCAAAAACGAACATAAGTGCTTTTAAAAACTGGCTTGAAGACCGAACTTGTCTAGACATATCGCTTAAATCAGGTGACGAAGTTGATCTTGCAATTGAGGCATTCACCAACTCAATCCATGCAGCTGGACACATGTTCACACCACCACCAAACGAAAATCGAATCAGACACACATTTCTACCTCTAGACCTGAGAGCACAAGTTGCTGAAAAAAGGAAACTTCGAAAAATTTGGCAATCTACGCGAAGTCCAGTTGACAAAAGAAAATTCAACAGGGCAGCAAAGGAATTAAAAGGCAGACTTTGGGAAATTAAAAATGAAGCAACAGGCGCATACCTAAGAAACCTTGACCCATATACAAGCGACCTTGACCATAGCCTTTGGAAAGCAACTAAATATCTCAAAAGACCAACCCGAAGAGCTACCACAATAGTCGACAGCAGAGGCCAACGGTGCAAGGGCAATGACGAGAAGGCTGAGGCGTTTGCAGAACATTTAAGCTCAGTTTTTAAGCCAAATCCGGAAAACTACCCAGACTTCGTATATGAGGTACATTACTTTCTCGAATCTCCCTGCCAGATGAGCTTCCCAATAGCCCAAACAACCTTCACAGAGGTAGAAGATGAGATAAAGAAGTTAAATAGGCAAAAGTCACCAGGATATGACAAAATCTGTGCAAACACAATCAGAAATCTCCCGCCGAAGCGCATCCGATTGCTGACGTATATTTATAATGCCATGATCAGTCTTGAATACTTCCCAAGTCAATGGAAATGTGCGGAAGTAATTATGATCGCTAAACCCAACAAGCCAGAAGGCTGCACCTCGTCTTACCGTCCCATTAGTTTGCTGGTGACATTCTTTAAGGTATTTGAACGAATACTTTTGAGAAGAATGTTGCCTGTGCTGGATGAACTTAACATCATACCCGAACACCAGTTTGGGTTCAGAAGGGGACATGGAACGATTGAGCAATGCCATCGGATCACGCATACAATCGTCAATGCATTTGAGTACAAAAAGTACTGCACAGGGGTATTCCTTGATGTCAAGCAGGCCTTCGATAAAGTCTGGCACGCAGGGCTACTCTATAAAATTAAAAAATGGCTACCCGCACCTTATTTCCTCATAATTCAATCGTACTTGAAAAACAGAGTCTTCTATGTGCACGAATACGACGAATCGTCCAGGTTACATACTGCTCACGCTGGAGTCCCACAAGGGAATGTTTTAGGTCCATTATTATACACAATTTTTACAGCTGATTTGCCCACAACTGATGCTGTTGAAATTGCAGCATATGCTGATGATTCGGCAGTCATTGCTACGGGCAATGTCCCACACGAAGCATCCAATCTACTTCAAGAAGAACTTGGTCTAATTGAAGCGTGGTTGTAGAGGTGGAGAATAGTGGTCAACGCCCAGAAGTCAGTTCAAGTCACATTTTCCCTGAGACCTGGGAATTGTCCTCCTGTAATGCTCAATGGGACTTACATACCCGTTAGTGAAACGGTGAAATACCTTAGAGTACACCTGGACAGACGACTAATCTGGAAGCAGCACATCAAAGCGAAGCAAATGCAGCTCAAGGCAAAAACAAGAAAGATGTACTGGCTGTTAGGTCCACGCTCCCAGCTCAGCTTAGAGAACAAAATCAATCCTGTCAAGCAATCCTGTCAAGTATTTTTTAGGTGCTATATAATTTGCTTATTGTCATAGTTCTAAGACAGATTGCAAAATAAATAAAAAAAAAAAAAAAAAAAAAATAGCACCCTAGCGGAAATTGCACGGTGCATCACGATAGATCAAAACATAACCGAGACGACCGACCTCATTCTATTTGCAACAATAGAATATAACAGAACTGTCCACTCGGTTACAAATAAAAAGCCTCATGAAATAGTTCACGCTATTCCACCAGATTTTGCGGGCACAAAGAGACAAGATCAAAGAGGCTCAAGAGAAAAACTTAGGTACTCAAATGCACACAAAGACAATAAGCAGTACCAAGTTGGCGAAAAAGTCTGGTTAAAACCAACAGACGCCTGGGTACCAAATTAACGCCACTCTGCTCAGAAGAGGTCATTGAGGCTGATCTGGGCACGACAGTGCTTATTAAAGGGAGGGTGGTCCATAAGGACAACCTTCGTTAAGAGGGTGCCCAATTTAATTTAAAATTTTTTTACATTTTTTTATATTATAATTTTTTTATACTTTAGTGACGTTTGTTACTCTCTATATTTTATAATTTTCGCACTTAGTTTAGGAAACTTGCTACTCCCGTTAGTCCTACTGACAACTCCATCTTGGACCATAAAACTAAACGAATACTCACACACGCTAACCACATACCAATAATGGACGGAGATATTACTTTATGGGACGAGTACGGTTACATGGGACATACAACGAACGTTACATCGTACGAGACTTACGCAGACGAGACGAAACACGCGATGGACTTCTTCGTGAAGGAGCACATGAGACGGGTACTTGAAACGGACTTGGAACGAATAGAGACTCTTCTGGACACACTAAAGGTACGTCACCGACATGCACGTAGTCTTAATTTCATAGGGACTGCTTTGAAAGCAATAGCACCTGACTCTGACGACTGGGACCAGGTGAGGCTTAGACAGGGACAGCTAACGGACTCGGTAAATGGACAGATAGAAATAAACGACAAAATACAATTGCAATTAAACACACTAACCTCATCCATGAACTCTATTTTAAAATCGGACAACTTAGACACAGAACATTTGTACGAGACAATTTTGGCAAAAAACCGTGTTGTAATTCAAGAACTTGAAAATTTAATACTTGCAATCACCCTTTCCAAATTAAACGTAATAAGTCCAATAATCCTTAATGACGTTGACGTAAAGGAGATTGAAAGTAAACATCCCACAAACGTTAGCGTGTCAGATATTTTAGAGGTAGCTAGCATAAAAACTTTTCAAAATCGAGACCTATTGTACTTTTTAATAAAATTTCCGAAGCCTTTGTTAACTTGTAGAAAAATAAGAATATTCCCGGTACAGCATGAAAATAGAATCTTAGATTTCGAGGACGGTAGCACGGTCGCGGATTGCGGTACGGAAACCTTCGCGGTCAAGGACTGCAATGTATCAGCGGGCACCACCTTCTGCAGGAGATCGAAAGCGCCAACCTGCGCACAACAACTCATCTCTGGCATGGTCGCCCATTGCAACACCCATCCTGGACACTTGGACCCAGTCACCATGATCGACGAGGGAATGCTCATCACCAACGATGTAACGATAAATATCACCGACGAAAAGGAATAAGCCGGATGATATCAGGAACTTACCTTATCATATACCGAAAAAATTAAAATAAACGGCACCCTTTACGTCAACAATATCGGAACATCAAAGAAGAAAGCCGCAGTTTCAGCCATGGCTCAAGTAAACGTTCTGAGGCACCTAGAGCGCCTTAGTCTGTCATCAATTCACGGAATGAGCGTTAAAAATCTGCAGCACATCAACCACCTCCAATCCCGACTGCCATCAGGCAAGACCTGGATCTTTTGCTCTGTCTCCTCCACAGCCTCAATAGCCCTGGTCATCATCTTTCTTATCTACCGTCTGAAAGCCAAACGTCAACAACCATCTAAGACCATTGAATCCGGGGACGACTTCATCTTAAGACAAGGAGGAGTTAACACGAGCAAGTCAGAGGGGTGCGACGACCCGCCGAAATGCCATCCAAGACCGGATGGACCAACAATAACATCGGCGACGCTGAGCCAGCCCAGTAACGCATTTCGCTTTAGCGAAAGCGATGTGCAAGGGTCAGCGTAATGCGAGGCGGGCATGTGCGCGCTGGGTGACCGTCGAAGGCACGGAACTCCAGACGGCACGAGGCGCTGACTAAGCGCTCTACTGGGTCCGCTGCCTCCAACCGAAGACTTGGCGGCCTTAATAAATTTGATTTGCATTTAGTTTGTAAGATACCAGAATTCAGAGCAGTTGGCTCTAATAAAAAAGAACCATTCAATACAAACGTATTTGGTTTAATTTATACAAATTAATAACTATTGAAACGCCCTTATACAAATAATTCGAAAATTTTTAAAGCAACGTGCTTTTTACATTGATATTAATAGTGATCAGTCTACTCAACGACACATTCTTGCTGGATTCACACGGGGTTCAGTGTTAGGCTCAAGAGAAAAACTTAGGTACTCAAATGCACACAAAGACAATAAGCAGTACCAAGTAGGCGAAAAAGTCTGGTTAAAACCAAACGACGCTGGGGTACCAAATTAACGCCACTCTGCTCAGAAGAGGTCATTGAGGCTGATCTGGGCACGACAGTGCTTATTAAAGGGAGGGTGGTCCATAAGGACAACCTTCGTTAAGAGGGTGCCCAATTTAATTTACAATTTTTTTACATTTTTTTATATTATCATTTTTTTATACTTTAGTGACGTTTGTTACTCTCTATATTTTATAATTTTCGCACTTAGGTTAGGAAACTTGCTACTCCCGTTAGTCCTACTGACAACTCCCTCTTGGACCATAAAACTAAACGAATACTCACACACGCTAACCACATACCAATAATGGACGGAGATATTACTTTATGGGACGAGTACGGTTACATGGGACATACAACGAACGTTACATCGTACGAGACTTACGCAGACGAGACGAAACACGCGATGGACTTCTTCGTGAAGGAGCACATGAGACGGGTACTTGAAACGGACTTGGAACGAATAGAGACTCTTCTGGACACACTAAAGGTACGTCACCGACATGCACGTAGTCTTAATTTCATAGGGACTGCTTTGAAAGCAATAGCACCTGACTCTGACGACTGGGACCAGGTGAGGCTTAGACAGGGACAGCTAACGGACTCGGTAAATGGACAGATAGAAATAAACGACAAAATACAATTGCAATTAAACACACTAACCTCATCCATGAACTCTATTTTAAAATCGGACAACTTAGACACAGAACATTTGTACGAGACAATTTTGGCAAAAAACCGTGTTGTAATTCAAGAACTTGAAAATTTAATACTTGCAATCACCCTTTCCAAATTAAACGTAATAAGTCCAATAATCCTGAATGACGTTGACGTAAAGGAGATTGAAAGTAAACATCCCACAAACGTTAGCGTGTCAGATATTTTAGAGGTAGCTAGCATAAAAACTTTTCAAAATCGAGACCTATTGTACTTTTTAATAAAATTTCCGAAGCCTTTGTTAACTTGTAGAAAAATAAGAATATTCCCGGTACAGCATGAAAATAGAATCTTAGATTTCGAGGACGGTAGCACGGTCGCGGATTGCGGTACGGAAACCTTCGCGGTCAAGGACTGCAATGTATCAGCGGGCACCACCTCTGGCATGGTCGCCCATTGCAACACCCATCCTGGACACTTGGACCCAGTCACCATGATCGACGAGGGAATGCTCATCACCAACGATGTAACGATAAATATCACCGACGAAAAGGGAATAAGCCGGATGATATCAGGAACTTACCTTATCATATACCGAAAAAATTAAAATAAACGGCACCCTTTACGTCAACAATATCGGAACATCAAAGAAGAAAGCCGCAGTTTCAGCCATGGCTCAAGTAAACGTTCTGAGGCACCTAGAGCGCCTTAGTCTGTCATCAATTCACGGAATGAGCGTTAAAAATCTGTAGCACATCAACCACCTCCAATCCCGACTGCCATCAGGCAAGACCTGGATCTTTTGCTCTGTCTCCTCCACAGCCTCAATAACCCTGGTCATCATCTTTCTTATCTACCGTCTGAAAGCCAAACGTCAACAACCATCTAAGACCATTGAATCCTGGGACGACTTCATCTTAAGACAAGGAGGAGTTAACACGAGCAAGTCAGAGGGGTGCGTTGACCCGCCGAAATGCCATCCCAGACCGGATGGACCAACAATAACATCGGCGACGCTGAGCCAGCCCAGTAACGCATTTCGCTTTAGCGAAAGCGATGTGCAAGGGTCAGCGTAGTGCGAGGCGGGCATGTGCGCGCTGGGTGACCGTCGAAGGCACGGAACTCCAGACGGCACGAGGCGCTGACTAAGCGCTCTGCTGGGTCCGCTGCCTCCAACCGAAGACTTGGCGGCCTTAATAAATTTGATTTGCATTTAGTTTGTAAGATACCAGAATTCAGAGCAGTTGGCTCTAATAAAAAAGAACCATTCAATACAAACGTATTTGGTTTAATTTATACAAATTAATAACTATTGAAACGCCCTTATATCTTATACAAATAATTCGAAAATTTTTAAAGCAACGTGCTTTTTACATTGATATTAAAAGTGATCAGTCTACTCAACGACACATTCTTGATGGATTCACACGGGGTTCAGTGTTAGGACCAAAACAATTTAACATATATACACATGATATACCACAATTATTTGATTGTAAGCTTTCCTTATTTGCTGATGATGCAGCCATTTACACAGCTGCTATTCTATATAACGAAATCAGCACCACTACTTAAAATTATATTAATATACTAGGAAAGTACTATCACAAATGAAAGATTAAAATAAATCCTAACAAAAACAGTGCCATCTTTTTCACTAAAAGAAGAAAATCTTGTTATATACCTAATAACTGCCTACATATGTATATGTAAAACTCCTGTTCAATGGGTAAGCAATATTCGATGCCTGGGCTTACATTTTTAAAAAAAACTAACATTTCATTACCACATTGAGCTGCAATTGATAAAATAATTAAACTAATTCGTATAAAGTACCCAATTATTAATCGAAAATCAAAATTATCGACTGCAAATAAACTTATAACCTTTAAGACCATATTTAGACCGGCTCTCATGTATGGAAGTTCCATTTGGGGGAAATTTGCACCAACACATATTAAAAAAGTTAAAAAATATGCCAAAAACAAATTGTAAAATTATTATTGAATTTAACATATTATACCAGCACCATATATGTACACAGTATGAAGTTAACTGTACAACAATATTTAAGTTTATAGTAGAATCAACCACTGATGTTTGTTTTTGAATTAGTTTATCAAGGTTGTTGTGGTTATCTAATACATTTTTCATGTTTTCTTCTAATTGCTCTCTGTAATCTTCATCCATTATACCAAATAAAATATGGTACAATGAACCCATAAATTCTAACGGAGCACTTTTGCTTCTGGATGTATATCCGTGTTCATGTGTGAACACAGACTCTTGAATACGGGCCAGGACTGGTAGCTCACAGTGTGAGTTCACTACGTTGGGCGTTTCGACGTCCTTCATCAAGGTCCAGTAATGTCTCCTAATCAGAAAATCAATTTGATGACGTGTCGTAGTACCAAACACTATAAATAGTCGCTTATTTGGCATGGCTGCCTCCTCCAATAAGATTTGATTCTGGAAACAGTTCAATGGATATTCCGTGGCCTCAATGACAAATGTTGAGAATTTTTCACTGTGAATAGTTGCTCGATCTGACTCTGATGGGCCCTGCAAAGCATGAATATCTTGTCGCGACAGAGCGTCCACAACAAAATTTTTTATCCCCGGCTTATACATGATCTTTGCACCGCTCTCTTCGATTCGGGCTTTCCAACGCTTGATTTTTGAATTTGGGTTCTTGTCAGAGACCGCAAATATAAGGGGCTGATGGTTCGTAAATATTTGTATGTCATTTTTTCCATAGAGGTAGTGTCGGAGACAGTCCAAGGCCCAAATAATTGCCTATAATTTCCTTTCAATTTAGCATAATTGAATTCCCTCTCTTTAAGCGTTCGGGATGTCATTGTTATAGGCCGGTATACCTGAGACAATACTACACCTATCAAATCAAATGGTCGCGTAAAATCAGGATGAGGAAGAATAACGGTTTCTGATGCAAGGATACTTCTAAGCTTGTCAAATGCTGTAAGCTGAGACTTATCAAAGCCCACCGGAATGTCTTTTGAACGGTATTTGCTGACCCTGCCATCTTCACCTTTCAGAATATTCGTTAAAGGTTTTGCTATTGATGCGAAATCCTTTATGAAGCATCTATAATAACTTACCAAACCCAAGAACGATCTCAGCTCGACCAAATTGATGGGCTGTTTAAAATCCTTGATGCCCTTGACCTTGTCCTGGCTTGTCTTAATACCCTCCTTTGTGACAATAAAACCAAGAAAGTCAACACATTCTTTAAAAAATTTTGACTTTTGCATAGACCTTCGCATGTTGGCCTTATGGAGGTTCTTTAAAACCTGTACGATATGAACAATGTGGGATTCTTCAGCTTGTGAAAAAACAATTACGTCAGCCACATAAACGTAACAGATTCTTCCTATCTAGCCAGTAGTACATCATCTATGGCCCTCTGAAAGATGCTTGAGGCATTCTTCAGCCCGAACGGTAGGTGGCAGAACTCATATTTACCTCCGTATACATCTTGATAAAAAGATTATCTTAAAGGAACATATTAATAAAACAGTTGACAAAATAAATAAAACCATTCGAATATTATATCCGTTTATAAATCGGAACTCTCAGCTGTCCTTTAAAAATAAATTACTAATTTATAAACAAGTTTTCCTACCCATTATTCTTTACGGTTCTGAGATTTGGGGAATTTGTGCACATACTCATATTAAAAAATTGCAAACAACTCAAAATAAGATTTTAAAAATTATACTCAATCTTCCCTTTTATTTTTCACCTTGTAAATTGCACGATAGTGCAAATATAATGCCGATTGATGTTCCTTATTTGCTGATGATGCAGCCATTTACACAGCTGCTATTCTATATAACGAAATCAGCACCACTACTCAAAATTATATTAATATACTAGGAAAGTACTATCACAAATGAAAGATTAAAATAAATCCTAACAAAAACAGTGCCATCTTTTTCACTAAAAGAAGAAAATCTTGTTATATACCTAATAACTGCCTACATATGTATATGTAAAACTCCTGTTCAATGTGTAAGCAATATTCGATGCCTGGGCTTACATTTTTAAAAAAAACTAACATTTCATTACCACATTGAGCTGCAATTGATAAAATAATTAAACTAATTCGTATAAAGTACCCAAAAAATCAATCGAAAATCAAAATTATCGACTGCAAATAAACTTATAACCTTTAAGACCATATTTAGGCCGGCTCTCATGTATGGAAGTTCCATTTGGGGGAAATTTGCACCAACACATATTAAAAAAGTTAAAAAATATGCCAAAAAAAAATTGTAAAATTATTATTGAATTTAACATATTATACCAGCACCATATATGTAGACAGTATAAAGTTAACTGTACAACAATATTTAAGTTTAGTTTAGTTTTTTAAGTTAATTTATTAAGTTAGTCTTAAGAAAATTTGAAATCAAGGTTTTTTTCCCATTTTTCCTTGTATATATGATATGTAAAACATTATTATGAATACAATCTTTAAAATATTCAGTTCAAAAGCTTATTAATGCTAAACACTGTATAAAACTTATATATAAATTAACAAGACCGTTTATTTTAAGTAAAGGATCTTAATTTGATTTATTTATTATATCTCGGCAAAGTAACTTTATTTGTTTTTATTCATTGTACTTGACAATTGGAGAACAAAATTAAAACTGGAATTTAGGGCCAACTCCGTCGGACCACGAAGCCGCCGCTGCCGCTGGAAAGTCGGCTGAATGTTGAGTCAGCGTCTGCAACGGGCAGTCCGGCAGCTTACGCGTGCGAGTCTCTGGTTTCGGCTGCAACTTTGTCACGACGGCATCCGGCGTAACAGCGTTGTCAGCAAACTTAAGCTTGCGCGTGTTAACTCCTCCCCTACTAGTTTGAAACTCGTCTTCGGGTTTCTTCTTTCTCATTCTGCGCTGGTACAATTTCCAGGTGCCCAGGAGGAGTAGGAATAGGGCGATGAGTGCCAAGCCGCCATATGATCGTGAAGATAATCCTGTTCTAAGATCCCCGATATGGCGGAGATTCTTCATGGTAAGGTCATGTAGGAATGGGAGGCTCAGATGTTCTCTAAAAAGGGTGACGTTGACCACGGTTGACGTGGATACAGCAGGTTTCTTCTTCAGGATGCCTCGGTGGTTCACGTAACGGGTGTCATTCAGTGAGACGTAATCGTCGTAAGTCGCGAGGAAGGTTCCCGCGATTATCTGTTTGTGTCCAGTGCTGTCCACTACATTAATGGTCGCGTTGTTTATTACTGCAATGCCCTCTCCGATTACTATCACGGGCGCCAGGTGACCGGGGCGTGTGGCACAGTGTGCGACGGCTCCAGATACCAGTTGCTGCGCGCATGAAGTATTTTGTAGTCTTCTGCAGAAAGTGGTGCTCACAGTAGCAGCGCAGTCACGTACAGCGTAGGTCCTTGTTCCGCAGTCGGCCACCGTATTACCCTCTTCTAGATCTAATATTACGTTATTATGCTGGACAGGAAGAATATCTATTTTTTTACAGCTTAACAGAGGTTTTGGATATTTGATCAGAAAGTACAATAATTCAGAATTTTGAAAAGCTTTTATATGAGAGACCTCTAAAAGGTCGGTTATACTAATATTGGTGAGTTGTTCATTTAATAATTCTTTAATGTCGATGCTGTCTAGTATAAGGGGGCTGATTAAATTTATTTTTGCGAGTGTAACAGTAAGGATTAAGTCCTCAAGGTTAGTAATTATCATTCTATTCTTTGCCAAAATAGTTGCATAAAAATGTTCGACCTCTGCATCTGGTTTCAAAATGTTGTTGATGGCCCTTGAAACGTCATTGAGTCTTGTTTGGAATTTAGTGTTGATCTCTATCTGCCTGCTTTCGGATTCTATTAACTGATTTTGTTTGAATTTTATTTGTTCCCAGTCATCAAAATCTGGGGTTCCTGCAATTGCCTTAAGGGCACTGCCTATCATGTTAATGCTACGTGCTTGTCGGTGATGAACGGTCAAGGAAGTTATTAAGGTGGCTATGTGCTGTACGTCCGTTTTCAATACCTGTCTCATATGATCTTTGGGTAGTTTGTCTATTAGTTTCCATGTCTCGTCGATGTAAGTTTCGAAAGATGTCAGGTTCGTCGTGTGTCCCAAGTAAGTGTACGAGTCCCAGATTGTTACGTCTCCGTCAACTATAGGTATGTAGTCCGCGTGGGAGTAGTCGTTGAGTCTCAATGTCGCTTCGGTCAAGGTCATGGTTGCTATTATTAAACTGAAAAGATATAACCTAAAAAAATGTAATTAGTTAAAAATGATTTTCCAAACGTTAAAAGCCTATTTAAGATTGTCCTTATGGACCACCCTCCCTTTAATAAGAACCGTCGTACCTAGGTCTGCTTCCACTATGCCTTCTGTGAATAGGGGTGATAGTTTATTTCCTAATCGTTTATTGTTTTTTATCCAAACCCGATCGCCTACCAGATACGACTTATAGACTCTTTTTATATTCATTTGGTCAAGTGTCTTTTGCTGAGCTGACGCGATTTTTTCTTTGATCTGGACTACTACTATCTTTGGAGGCTGCGTGAATTATGTCTATGGGTCTCTCGTTTGTCACCGAATGGATTGACCTGTTGTACTTTATAGTTGCAAGGAGAATGTTTTCGACAGTGTCCTCTACCTGTGTTTCCAACTTATAAGAGCGTGCTATATCCCCAAGAGTGCCGTGGAACCGCTCGACTTGTCCATTAGAGAGACTATGCAAGGGTGGGGCGTTTGAAATCACGATGCCAAAGTTATTGTTGAGCATTGATTTTATGGTTTCTGAGTTCAAGGATTTCTCATTGTCGCAGTAAATTCCCTTTGTTTTGGGGAACATGTTCAAAAGTTGCAAAAGTGGAGCTTTTATATCCACAATTGCACGAGACCGTATAGGTTGTACTACTGCAAACTTGGAAAACTTATCGATGCAGGTTAGAAAATATTTACCGGCAGTGGAGTAAACATCTATATGCAACATTTCTCCGGCGAACGACGGTATCGGGGTTTTCCCTATTTCCTGTCTTCTTGGGTGCCGATCATGTTTACTCATAGTACAGATTCTACAGTTTGCAGCTATTTCTGAGGTTAAGTGACCCATTTTTGGAAAAAAGTAGTCCCTAAGTATTTGTTTCGCATTTTCTTGCGCTGCTCTGTGCGCGCGATTATGTTCGGCTGTCGCAATTTCCCTCTGTTCCGTTGGGTTTACAATATCTGTTACCAAGTTCTTGCAAAATCTAAAGGTGGTGGAAGGGAATGCCGCGACTAATCCGTGTTGGATGAAAGCCAGTATGGGTAGCTCGCAATGAATTGCGTTGACTACGTCAGCGTTTACTGCATCTTTAATGCTTTGCAATAATGTGCTGCGGTCAGAGAAATGTAGTATGTGACGAGTTTTTGTCTTAAACAAAATAAGCGTCTTCTGATGGGGAATTGTTCCTTCTTCCAAAATAATTTGGTTCCGGAAACAGTTCACCGGCTTTTCTGTGGCTTCAATGGTATACGTGAGGGATTCTTCGCTGTGGATGGTGGCGACATCCGAGTCCACTGAGTCCTCTAGTGCATTGACATTTTGGCGAGACAGGGCGTCTGCTACCAAATTCTCCTTTCCGGGTTTATAAATTATGTTCGCGTTGTGCTCATCAATAAAGGCTTTCCAACGCTTTATTTTTGCATTCGGGTTTTTGTCCGATACCGAAAAGGTTAATGGCTGGTGATCTGTATAAATGTTAAGATTCTTAACACCATACAAGTAATTTCTGAGGTTCTTAAGTGCCCATACGATGGCGAGAAGCTCACGCTCATTTGTGGCAAAATTTACCTCATTACCCCGCAGTGTTCGCGATATCATCGTTATCGGGGGGCCGTCTTGAGACAGTACCGCTCCCAGTCCGTAGCCAGACGCATCTGTTGTGAGGTCAAAAGGCTTTTTGTAATTTGGGTAGGACAACATTACATCTTCGGAGGCCAGTATGTTTTTTAGCCTATCGAAGGCTTCATATTGCTCTGGTGACAACTCGATTATCACCTTTCTTGAGTAGTTGGCACTTACTTTGCCATTTTCGCCTTTCAAGATATCTGTTAGGGGCCTTGCGATGTTGGCAAAGCCCGCTATGAAGCAGCTATAGTAGCGTGCTAGACCTAAAAATGACCTAAGAGCGAATAGTGTTTTTGGTGGGGGAAAGTCCTTAATAGCCTTAATTTTATCGGGCGAGGACTGAATCCCGCCTCTGCACACTGTAAATCCCAAATATTCCACGCTTTTCTTGAAAAACTTGGATTTTTCTTGAGACACCCGCATACCTGCGTCCCTAAGGTTTTTCAAGACCCACTCAATGTCTCTGACGTGGTCTTCTTTGGACTTGGAGAAAATTATTACGTCGTCGACGTAAACATAACATATCCTACCAATTTGTTCGCGAAGCACATCATCAATGGCTCGTTGAAAAATACTTGGGGCATTTTTTAGCCCGAAGGGGAGTCTACAAAACTCGTACTTCCCGTTGTTGACAGAGAACGCTGTCTTTTTCCTGTCTCTTTCAACCAATTCGATCTGGTGAAACCCTGACTTGAGGTCCAGCGTAGTAAAATACTGAGCCTCGCCCAAATTTGACAATCTAGTCGAAATGGATGGGATAGGGTATTTGTCGTCGGTTGTCTTATGATTTAGTTTCCTAAAATCAATAACCAGGCGCTTTTGTTTGTGACCCGCTTCGTCGATGCTTTTTTTGTCGACGACCCATATCGGGTTATTGTAAGGAGACTTTGACGGTCGTATTATGCCGTTCGCTAGAAGTTGTTTAACTTCTGCATTGACAAAGTCAGACACGCCCTTTGGATACGGATACAGTTTTGAGTAAACTGGTTCGTCATCCGTTGGTATGGTGGCAACCGTATTTATGTTGTACGGTAGGGACTCATTAACGTCCGCAAATGCCTTTACCATTTTTTTTATCATACTATCAAAAGTGAGTCTGATAGCAGGAGGGACATCTGCGTCATTAATTTGGATATGGTTCACCTGTTGCCATTTGGTGAACTCGATTTTTTCTATCCCATGGTCATGTTTAATGACGTTGTTTGTCAGATCTATTTGAGCATTGACCTGTTTTAAGAGGTCAAGGCCAATAATGCCATCAAAGTCATTAAGTGACTCTAGCATGAAAAAATAGGACTTTACATCGAAAAGGTGGATGAGGCATTTCTGCTCGATCTTAGTGTGCCCATGAATTGATTTGACTTGAAAAGGGCTGTCAACTGACACCCAATGTGCCAGTTCGGGAAGGGGTTTTATATAATTTTTTGAGGCCCCTGTGTCTATCAGAAGTCTGATAATTCGCCCTGCAACCGTTCGTCTTATGAACGGAAGCAGGGAGCTTCCGCTAAAAAATTACAGCTTTCGGCTCCGGACAAATCGTCCTCAACCTGTGTCGTTTCATGCTGTGACCGTGACTCGTAGTCACCGCTACTATCTTCTTGGGGTAGATGATTAAGGTTTTGTTGGGTCCTCATGGACTGATCGACGTAAATGTGATTGTTCCTGTAGCCCTGTGCGGGTTGCCTATAGCGCGAGGAGGGATCCACCTCCATTGGCTCGGGGACTCGCCCCTGGAACTTTTGGTTGTTAAAGCGCTGTTTTGTGCTGTTTGGGTTTTGCTGGTCATTTCTATCTTTTTGGTTCTTTTGGAAGTAGGGATTCCTGTTTTGAGGATTTTCTTCCTTTGCCTGTTGGGCGTTCTGACGCCAGTTCTGAGACTTTTGCGAATTTTGTTTTTGGGGTTTTTCCTCAAGGTGTTTTGCAAAATTTGCTGCGAAAATGCCTCTTTCGTTGCTTGATTCGGCCTCTTGAGCTAGAGCTAAGGCTGAGGGGAGGTCTATGGGTTGCGCCGGGAAGACCGCCCACTTCAAAGATTTTTTTAATCCTGAGACGAAAACGTGAAGCGCGTCGTTTCTAAATTTTTCGTTTAATATAGCTGCTGCGACGGGGTCGTGCGTCATTAGTGTTTTATTTGTCAATAGTGTGAGTTTTTTTTTCGACTTCGTCGAAATATTGTATTAGTGACAAGTTGCCCTGCTGAAGCGTGCTTAGTTGCTGTTGGATTACGTGAACCGGTGTCTTGTCCGCGTATGTGAAATCTAACCTAGCAATAATGGCTTTAAAATTCAACACTGTGTTGAATGAGGCCAGCACAGCATCTGCTGGTCCCCTTACTTTGTTTCTGATTATAGCTACTGCCTGGTAGTGTCTTGAGGTGCCGTTGTATGGCTCGAAGACTTTATAGGCTGCGGAAGCGGCTTGCCTCCACGAAACGTAGTTTTCTATCTTTCCGTCAAACTCGGGGATGGATTTTGCTACATCTAAGGGCTCGTCGCAGCGGGTCCCTGACACTATTTCAATTTCTTGAAAAATTTCTATCTGTGGTGCAGAAACTCTAGCCTTACTAAGCTGGTTTGTCAGTGAGGCTATCCTCTCTTCAAATAAGCGGCCTTGTTCCTCAAGGGCTGCCTGCACCTTTGCCTCCATCCGGGCAACCTGTTCAGTATTCATTTTTTTTGATTGCTCTAAAGTCCGCTCTAAGTATGAGGGTATTAGTTCGTCGCCACTACTGTCGTCCGCCCTTTCTTGGTATTTCCCCGGACACAACATAAAAGATTCAAATCGTTTCGGAATTAATTTTTTGTTTAGGCTTATAGAGGTTCTTCAGCACTCTATTGCAACAGGCAGAAATTTACTTAAGTCTGTTTTATTAAACACTGAAATCTCACACTAGACAGCAATGAGTACTTTATTTACTTTATTTTAAATAAAAATGAACATCTCACTTACATTTTTTTTGACATGAAATTCTAACTTCGATCAAGAGGTGGGGTGGCCGCTGCGATATGCTGTTTCCCGCCGGCCGCTCGTATTGTTGATTTAATTCGTTCAGCTCTTTTGGCTGGGGGTCTTAATTTTTTGTATTCGTGTATTGTGAGTGCGTATTTTTTGCACTATTTTTGCACTATATTTTTTTTGCGGTTTTTTTTCACAAAATTTGTTTTGTTTTTTTTTTTTTGTTCACTTTGAATCGTACCGCAACTCTTTGCGTTAGCTCGAAGAGTTATTTCAGTTAGATAATAGAGTAACTGTTCACTTGTTGATTTGGTTATTCACTTTATTGAACCGTACCGGGACTCTTTGCGTTAGCTCGAAGAGTTATTTCGGTTAGATAATAGAGTAACTGGGTTATTTTCCGTTTGGGCGCCAATTAACAAGACCGTTTATTTTAAGTAAAGGATCTTAATTTGATTTATTTATTATATCTCGGCAAAGTAACTTTATTTGTTTTTATTCATTGTACTTGACAATTGGAGAACAAAATTAAAACTGGAATTTAGGGCCAACTCCGTCGGACCACGAAGCCGCCGCTGCCGCTGGAAAGTCGGCTGAATGTTGAGTCAGCGTCTGCAACGGGCAGTCCGGCAGCTTACGCGTGCGAGTCTCTGGTTTCGGCTGCAACTTTGTCACGACGGCATCCGGCGTAACAGCGTTGTCAGCAAACTTAAGCTTGCGCGTGTTAACTTATATTACTTCATAATCTTTAGTGTTAAAACCAAATTTAAGGCACACAAAATAAAGCACAATCAATAAATAATAAATAAATAAAAGGATTTTCAATCGCATGAATATATGATAGATTTCATTCTTCTTTTCCGTGTTTTGTTGTTGCGTTTGTCGCCTTCTCTTCTGCCCAGGACAGTCCCTCCTAGCTTGCCAATTCAAATGGGTTTTATTTAGTTCGTGCCTTCCAGACTTTGCTCACGGGATTGCTGCATGGGTGTTGCGGCACGTTGCTGCCCACAACACACCTCGATGTCGCCTCTGTAGCTGTGGTGTAATACAGAGTGCGGATTTGGACCAGGTGGTGGCCACGATCGGTGTCTATAGCTCAGGTGACCAACTAGATATAAGCCGGTAGCAGGGTCGTAGCTCCGACTTGATATTCACAGCGGTTATTTTAAATAGAAGACTCGATTACGATGATGGGCCTTTATTCTTCGGCTGACAGTTTAGAATTGGTTAAGATAAGAAGAGAGAACTTATGATTACCCTATCTCGTACAGATCACGGCCGCCGACCAGCATCCGAAGTAAACCTTCGTGTATCGTTCGTCGTCACACACAACTTTTACTGCTGTTATTTGTTAACTACTCCCCTTCATTTAAAAAATAGGCGTCCTTGTCCATGTCTATGTTATCGAGAATTTGCGTTACCGACATTGAGGCTCCACTTTCCGCCTTATAAATCATAATATTTAACATTACGTATGTAGAATGCAAAGCAGATTGATGTTGTTGAAGGTGGCATCTGATTGTAAGCATTTGTCACCCGTTGGGCGATCCTTGAGTGCTAGGTCGATGAGGTGAGCCGACCTGCAAACAGTTGATTGTAAACCATTCCATAAGGTGACAGCGACGCTTCTAGTTTGTTTTCATCGAGGTATGATACCCGACCGGTGTGCGCTTTTCAAATTATCTACCATACAAACTAATACAAAATGTAAAAAATTTAGTAATTAGTATTTTAGGTTAACCCTTGTGAAACCTTTTTTTAGAATCGCATTTGGGTCAACAGTGCAAGTTGCCTCTTGAGCAGCCCTATGAGCTCTGTTTTGTTTAATAACTAAAATTTCTTTTTTTTCATCAGGCTTGATAACGTCCGCCACCCAAGACATACAAAACCAAAACTTGGTTGCAGAAAAGAGCCTAACCAGACTGTAAAAAGGCTGCAACATAAGCAAACGTCTACATTTGTTGAGTTAATATTTCAAACTGAATTTTATTTCTCTAGTCCTAGCTTAGGTAGCTAATATGAAAATTAGATGTTCTAATCTTATCTCTGACTAGACCAACGCAGTGGCCATTTGTTCCTCAAACATGGGAACAAATTGTAAGTGCGGGAATTTTCCTCTGCACGCATTCCTTATCTACAAGAAAATGCGATACGACCGCTTGCATCGTTGTTTAAGCGATGAACCCACGCAGGAGTTCGTGGTATTTTCCAGAATTATATCTCTAACGCTCAAGCGTTGTTTATTTTTAAATATAGGCAGACCCATATTTGACAATACATGTGCTGCAGCGGTCCAATCGTTTTACGTTCAATATATACACATAATATCATATGTATATCCGTGTTCATGTGAGAACATTCTGCCAAAGGGCCAGCAAGGCTAGGCGCATATCTTAAAATGTACAGTTGAAAGGATAGACTTAATTTATTATTTTTTTTACTTTTCGCCTTTAATAGCTTAAGGTAACATTTTTCTTTTAAGAACAACGATATAGTGGACTGTATTCCTTATTATTATAATATAACTATATTCTTTATTTTTGTTTTATCTTAATTTTTAACCTTTATAGTGTTGGCAAAGGACCTGCAAAAGTTATTGCTTGCACTCGTTGTCTAACAGCAAATTCCCGTAGGAAATATATTATTAAGATTACCAGGATTATTAAAGCAATAATTAAACCAGCATGTCCGGAAATATGATGGAAATCTAAGTTTTTCAATTTGTAATGATGTTCTTTCATATATTTAATTTCATTATTTAATCGTTCGAATTCTGCAGTATGATTTAATATTGACAACTTCAGCGGATCCCAAATAATCTTCGTAACTTCACTAACTTCTCCTATATAACACGCCTCTCCGCTTTCGGACTGAATATTATTGTGGGCAACTAAAATTTTATCTTCGGTTGTCCTTTTCAATAAATTAATAGTAGAATCAACCACTGATGTTTGTTTTTGAATTAGTTTATCAAGGTTGTTGTGGTTATCTAATACATTTTTCATGTTTTCTTCTAATTGCTCTCTGTCATCTTCATCCATTATACCAAATAAAATATGGTACAATGAACCCATAAATTCTAACGGAGCACTTTTGCTTCTGGATGTATATCCGTGTTCATGTGTGAACACAGACTCTTGAATACGGGCCAGGACTGGTAGCTCACAGTGTGAGTTCACTACGTTGGGCGTTTCGACGTCCTTCATCAAGGTCCAGTAATGTCTCCTAATCAGAAAATCAATTTGATGACGTGTCTTAGTACCAAACACTATAAATAGTCGCTTATTCGGCACGGCTGCCTCCTCCAATAAGATTTGATTCTGGAAACAGTTCAATGGATATTCCGTGGCCTCAATGACAAATGTTGAGAATTTTTCACTGTGAATAGTTGCTCGATCTGACTCTGATGAGCCCTGCAAAGCATGAATATCTTGTCGCGACAGAGCGTCCGCAACACAATTTTTTTTCCCCGGCTTATACATGATCTTTGCACCGCTCTCTTCGATTCGGGCTTTCCAACGCTTGATTTTTGAATTTGGGTTCTTGTCAGAGACCGCAAATATAAGGGGCTGATGGTTCGTAAATATGTTTATGTAATTTTTTCCATAGAGGTAGTGTCGGAGACAGTCCAAGGCCCAAATAATTGCCTATAATTTCCTTTCAATTTAGCATAATTGAATTCCCTCTCTTTAAGCGTTCGGGATGTCATTGTTATAGGCCGGTATACCTGAGACAATACTACACCTATCAAATCAAATGGTCGCGTAAAATCAGGATGAGGAAGAATAACGGTTTCTGATGCAAGGATACTTCTAAGCTTGTCAAATGCTGTAAGCTGAGACTTATCAAAGCCCACCGGAATGTCTTTTGAACGGTATTTGCTGACCCTGCAATCTTCACCTTTCAGAATATTCGTTAAAGGTTTTGCTATTGATGCGAAATCCTTTATGAAGCATCTATAATAACTTACCAAACCCAAGAACGATCTCAGCTCGACCAAATTGATGGGCTGTTTAAAATCCTTGATGGCATTGACCTTGTCCTGGCTTGTCTTAATACCCTCCTTTGTGACAACAAAACCAAGAAAGTCAACACATTCTTTAAAAAATTTTGACTTTTGCATAGACCTTCGCATGTTGGCCTTATGGAGGTTCTTTAAAACCTGTACGATATGAACAATGTGGGATTCTTCAGCTTGTCAAAAAACAATAACGTCAGCCACATAAACGTAACAGATTCTTCCTATCTAGCCAGTAGTACATCATCTTTGGCCCTCTGAAAGATGCTTGAGGCATTCTTCAGCCCGAACGGTAGGTGGCAGAACTCATATTTACCTCCGTATACATCTTGATAAAAAGATTATCTTAAAGGAACATATTAATAAAACAGTTGACAAAATAAATAAAACCATTCGCATATTATATCCGTTTATAAATCGGAACTCTCAGCTGTCCTTTAAAAATAAATTACTAATTTATAAACAAGTTTTCCTACCCACTATTCTTTACGGTTCTGAGATTTGGGGAATTTGTGCACATACTCATATTAAAAAATTGCAAACAACTCAAAATAAGATTTTAAAAATTATACTCAATCTTCCCTTTTATTTTTCAACTTGTAAATTGCACGATAATGCAAATATAATGCCGATTGATGTTATCATCAAACGAAACAAAAATAAATTTAATTTCAAATTAACTTCTATTATGCACAATCAAGTGCGAGCAGATCCTTCACTCACTAGCCCAAGTTAGTTTTGCTGAAGTTTTGGCGCTTTAGTTGTTAAATTAGTTATAATTGTTTTAAGTTCATCTGCTCAAGGTTTTTTGTACCACTTTTTCCTTGCTTTAAAATGTTGAATCAATAAGTTGTAATATTAAATATAATTTAAATTTTTCAGTTGTAAAGATGCCTTAAAATCTAATCTCTGTAAACTACATTTAATCAAGCTTTAAGCAAAATTATATACAAATTTAATGATAATAAAGCAAACTCATTAATTAAAAATAAATAAACTATCAGTGTTTCCCCAATTGCCGTACGTACTGAGCATCGATTTGAACATTCACGAGCTTCCCATTTTTAAGAGTTCTAGAGCACAGTTATGGCCCAATCTTCTAATAATAAGTAATATCCTTAGCCGCCCCGTTTTGCCAATTGGAGTTTTTATGGGACATAATAAGCATCTTAATTACGAAAAGTTTTTACCAAAATTTAGGTTCGAAATGTCCGAAATTATTACAAATGGCTTAACCATTTCTTATAAAAATATTGGTATGGAAATTAAAGCCATCGTTTGTGATGCTCCTGCTCATGTGCATGGCTGGACATACGTGTACGTCTAGCCATGGCTGCAGCAAATGTACCAAGGCAGGACGAAAGCTAGATTCTGAATTGGCATTTAGCACTGAACGTGGTTAATTGATTACAGATTAAAACTTTAGTAACAGGACATAGTAACCATCATAAAGTAGAATATCTTAAAATCTATAAGACAATGTACACTGTTAATGGCAGTATCTTGCTTCAGGCTGATTTTGACAGAATTTGCAAATGGTGCACTAAAAGTAAACTAAATAAATGCAATGTAGCAAATGCTTGTCTACAATTGCTTCTTCTTAGTCCATAAATAATTGACCTGTGAGTTCTTTTTGACAGGAAATTCCAGTTTTCTGCGCATTTAAATTATATAATTCCAAAGGCAAACATTACAAACCCAAACATGTTTGTAAACAAAATTCGTACTCGCTTCTAAATGTGTACTCTGCATTTGTCCGTTCTGGGGTGGAATATGCTTTCAATATTTGGAAGCCAACAGCCACTGTGCCTGCATATCAATAGACTTGAACGGCTTCAGAAAAAATTTATGAAATTTGCACTCCAGTCCCTCCATTTCTCTGATCCCCGTCCATCCACATCTCAACCAGTGTTGTCTCGTCCATACCTTGGAATTTTAAAAAAGATTTGGTTGATTATTTCTTATGTAGTATATAAGCGTAAGTTATATTTGTAATAAGCCAAATAAGGATCTATCTTTCCATTGGCATAATGGCTGTCGAGAAAACTCTTGTGGGACGCAGCTTCTCATCGATTGCAAACATTGGGATATTGGTTGTTTCCTTGATTTCGAAAACCTTCTTTATTTTTTATTTTCAACTATTTTTTTTTTAAATTTTCACCAGACACCCAAATCAATAAGGTGCATGCAATCTAGAGGGCCTTGAGTTACCATTAGAGCTCATAGTTTTTCTAAAGCGGACTGAACAGTTTATTCGGTGTACACAGATTTCGCTAAAGTCTTTGACAATGTTTGTCATTTCGCTTTGCTTGCCAAACTTTCCAAGCTTTATTAATTGGATTACCAATAATTAATAATGTGTAGGGGTTCGTCTATTTTCAACATCAGAGATATACTGATTATATAAGAACTTAATTAGGAACTTAAATGCCCTTTTGTGTTGTCAGTACCATTCTCCATCAACTGGATTACCCCATTGAACAAAACTCTTATAAAGATTTTTTAACTTCTGGAGGCCTTTTGTGTACCAGAGCATCTTGTAAGAACGTCGCACCTTGGTTAAAGTATACCTGACAAGAGCGAGCTGAGGGCCAATAAGAAGTTGGTAAAGTTAATTTCAAGGCAAGCGTTCGATAGTATAAAGACCCAATCTAATGATAAAAAAGAATTTTTAATTTCATTTAAGTTTGCAGTACTTAGATTACATTTTGGAACATCATCAACAAATGGTAGAATTTAAAAACTCAATGTTAAAACATAATGGCTGGTGATGTACATCACAACAGGAAATATCAAATTCGGCGAAAGCAATTGAGAAGCTAAGAACAGAACTGGTATAAATAAAATCAAGTAACTTGTGCGAAACATTGAAACATTACTAATTTGGGTGAGGTCGCTACTATAAAAATCATCAATAACAATAATTTCATGACATAGGAGTACATTGCTGGGAGCCATGGATGAGGAATGCGAATCGAATATTCATACAACAGAGCCCAAATTTTCTAGAATATCGTTAGAAATTAAGGAAAAAATAATAAACTGAAACAAAATTGTAAAAATTTGTTAAAAGTGTGGGCGTGAGAGTTTTGTGCGATTTGTGAGCGTAAGAGTGCGCGTGGCAAAAAGTATTTCAACAAATCTATGCAAATTTACAAGATTTTTGAGGCTTGTGGGCGTTAGAGTGGGCGTGGCAAAAAGGATTTTTGGCAGATCTATAGAAATTTACAAGATATATAAAAATGTGAAAAAATATCAAAACATTTTTCAAAAGTGTGGGCGGGACAGTTTTGGGCGGTTTGTGGGCGTGGTTAAAATATATGTACAAAACTGAAAAAAATCACATTATTTTTTAAAAGTGTGGCCATGACAGTTTTGTGCGGCTGTGGGCGTTATAATGAGCGTGGCAACATTTGGAAACAAACTTGCGCTGTGTCTAAGTCTCTGGAAGCTGCGTGATCAATCTCAACATTCTAGCTTTTGTAGTTCCTGATTCCAAAGTAAACCTTCGTGTGTCGTTCGTCGTCACACATAGCTTTTACTGCTGTTACTTGTTAACTTATATATACTTTAAATATGAATCGGGCATACCTTAAACTACGGAGTTTTAGGTATCTTTAAAAGATTCACCTGCCTCGGTTCGATGACCGAAAAAAACGTTTTTTAGTAAAGTTTAACAAGAAAAGCAGATAAACAATCAGTATAATTTTTGATAGTTATTTTTGAAGATGTCTTCAGAGCCCAGCACAGCTCAGTCAAATGGGTGAGGGAGACCCCTTGATGGTAGAACCGAATGAAATCGAATTGATTTTATATTAACGGGTTTTTATTTAATAGAAGAAGAATTTGTGATAGAAACCCGACCAAAGTTACCACCTTTCGACCAATTGGCCGAGCTCAGCTAGCGGGTTCGAGCCTTCGAAAACGCGATGGAAGAAAACATGAAGCAGCTGGCAGCATGACGGCTTTGCTGGAGGTTTTCTTGATGGGGAAGGCGAAGGATGTGGCGTTCCCAGTCGAATCGGATCCAAAGAACGCTGCGTAAGTGAAGTATTTGTCGCAGTATTGTTATTTTCTTGTGTATGATCTGCCATATTGACACACAAACTTCTCGAGTGAAGCGAATTCCAACTGCCGTCTGCATGCGACTGCTCGCATTTTCTACGCATCGATCTATGCTTTACACACGCTAGCTTGACTACACTTGGCGACAGCTCGACAACGCCGTCGCCTCACTCGTTTCGGTACTTTGGCGACAGTCAAAGAATGATTTCACAATATACCAAACTCATTGCGCAGCAGCGTCTTGCAAGCGCAGTGGTCAAACTATGTTCATAATGTGACAGACACGGTGGTCAAAATACCTTCATAATGCGACATATTTATAGTCTAAATGATAGTAAAATTGATTCTGATTTAATTTTATTTCTTCACGATTGACGCGGTAACAGAAATTCTGGAGCACAACAATTTTCGGAGGCAATCAAGAGCTTTGTGGCGGAAGAACTATATTGTACGCATTCAATATAGACGGCCTTAACGGAAAGAAGGCATTAAAAGCATTTCCTAAATTCTTCTCAGTTTGACGGTATGTATATTTATAATTTTGCAGATATAGATTTTTAAATATTTTTCTTTGCAGATAGCATTAGTTCGTTGGAAGGCCAGCAGCCAGCGGACAAGGCCCACGCAGTTACATGCGTGAAAAAAAACGCAAACAAAAAAATCGATATAAATTAAGAAAATTAAGAAGAAAGCGCAAGGAATTGTCAAGGAATTCCCAAGAATTGGTCAAGGTAATCCCGAGGATTGGTACTGAAGAGATATTATAGACAAGAACGTAATGCGCAACAAAAAAAAACAAAAAGTATACATATTGTATATACATATAATTAAGTTTGTATTTACTTTTGAGTCTATTAAATGGACCGTTGAAGTAACTAAGACCAACGCTGTAACCGTAGTTTTGTCAAATAAAAGAAATTACAAATCGGATTGCATTATGATCTTTATTGTTCAGTGTTCAGCTTAAGACTGAAAATTAAATGTAAGTGAAACTGAGGAGAAGCCTCTGTGCTTGAGAAATATGTTAGTGTACTTTGGGAGAGCATTGCTCTTGGATTCTTAAGTCAAGGAGAAGCCTTAGAGAGAGAGCAGGCAAAACTGCTTAGGCTAGCTTTTGGGATTTCTTTATATGAATGGCTAAGTGTCGCTGCCCAAGAATTTGTTTATCGTTGCCAAAGGATTTGTTTATCAAAACGCATACTGAGCAGATGGCATACAGTACAGGAAGTGCTTTATTGTTCATGAAATTAATGAAATTGGCCGGTTTGGGTGGCGCAAATACGTTACTACCCTTCCCTTAAAGAGAAGCCTAAACTTGGGTTGGGAGTGATGGATATAGAACGGGTAATAGAGCTTCTTCAACTTCTATTTATTGTGGTGTGTTTTGATTTTTTCTTAATTCTAATTTTGCGTACAACATCATGAATGGGTTAAACGATACGTATTTTAAATACAGGTACAATAAAATAAGTGTAATGATGACAATAGTCAATAATATGTAAAGTGTAACATTGTTTTGTGAAATCATTTCATCAATGTCGTTGTGTTTTACAGTTTTTATTTTTGTTATGGTAAGTGGTGTGTATAATGGGGTCAAATCTATATCTGGTTTTAAGAGATTTTCACTTAAAATTATTCTATTGATTTCTAATTTAAATTAAGTCACTCTTATCATTTTGTTTCCTTCTATTTATATATTGTTAATTAGATTTTGGCAATTTTGTTTGAGACTTGTTTGGGTTAAATTCCAGATTATAATTGTATTTGGTTCTATGTATTTTATTATTTCATCTGAACGAACTGAATCAAAATTACAAATTGGTTTTAAATGTTTAATGATATTGGAGACACACTAATTGTTTATTTATTTATTTTCGTTATTGTAAACTTTATTTTTCTTTTTTTCTAAATATGATTGTGTGTCTGTATAATCTACCTGATAGCCCACTGAGACTTAATAAGTCCCCGTTTGTTTCTATGTTATTCTTTTAGTTCTCTTTTCATTTTATTGTATTAAAATATGACCTGGGGTGCATGGTAATCGGTTCGTAGCCTTTGCTCAAAATAGTCAGCTAAGATGTCTATTTCAGTTAAATTGATTCTCAAGCAATGATGTTCAAAGGGGGATGGTATCTGGACCGGCTTATCGGAAAAAATGAGATATCCGTGGTTGGTGTCAATATTATTAATTTAAATTTGCTTTCCATGAACCGCTGCACTATCGGGAATTAGAAATTTTGTTCTTAACTGGTTAAGAATTGATCTAAGCTTTATGTTATGTAACGGAAATGTTAAATTAACAATCTTATGTTAAAAAATATCAGCTGTAAAGCCAGCTGTTGCAAGCATAAGGCACGTGCCATCGGTGAGCCTCTATTTTTAGTGAATACTAAAATTCATATCTTTTGAACCACAAGGCCTAAACTCATCAAATTTTAAATGAATACTCATACTTCAGGTGTGTACTATGTGTTTTTACTAATATGTTGCTTATTTTGTGCGTTTAAGCCTAATTCGTGTATTTAGCAAGTGATCTCCTCGTCCAACTTTAAAAATGAAATTTCAACTTTGAATAGAGTTTTAAAAAATTGTTAAAATTTGTTAAGTAAGTGGGTTAACCATCTTGCAGAGTGATTAATTATTAGGTAGCAACCTCTCCATTAGCAATGCGGCCCTAGAAGAAGTGTGTGGCGCACGAGTTATAGTTCCGGGGGTAGTTGTCGAGGAAATAGATCGGCTGTAGTTTTAAACTTGTAGGGTAATTCAGTTTGTTTGAAAGAATACTTGTGAAGAACTTGGATGTCAAAATCAGACTGACTTTATATTTTAGCTTTGGCCACAATGAGACCTCCGCCGTTTAAGTACATACAAAGGGATACATAGTCTTAAGCATAAATACAAATGTAAATAAACTGCTGTGTCGGATTGTCTTGAGTTGGAGTGGGGGCCTGTTGCTGACTCGTAGCTGTGGATTCCTGGTACGCTGCGGAGTGGGGGCATCCTGCCCAAGTGCAGCGTAGACATATTTCATATTTAGGCAACGGCCGGTCATTGAACGGCCGTTGTTCGGGTTGCAAAGTTTATGTGTTTGTTTGTCCCGATTCCAGGGTAAGCCTGGGTGGCTTAGCTGGTGGGTCGGTATACCGGTTGGAACCGGTAACTCCTCCCCCCTTGGATTGAAGTGATGGCCAGAACGAAGGAGTGGTCATCACGAAAGTTTCCGGTTGGACAGAAGGTGAAAAGAGTATCTTTTTAGTTTTGGTGACGATGATTAAGCATGCTATTATTGTGATGCTTCCCAAGATGTATATAATGGTGAAATTTGTTGTCGTTACATTTTTCCAATAAATTAGATCATTTTGATCTTGAATTGTTTGTAAGTTAAGTTTTTGCAGATTTAAATCATCTATGTTATTTGTTAGGTTGATACTTTGAATGGAGGTGAAGATTAATTCTGGCCTTTCTTCTTTGGTGTAAAGCTGTTTGTCATAGGTAATTCCATTTATAGATATTGTGCAATTCTGGACTTCTAGGATTGCTGATCCCATTATGACGTTTGGTGTTGAACAATCAGATTCGATTGTTGTCTTCCTGGTGTTAAAAATGAAGATATATCCGACTTCTTCCTCCACGATGGATTCCTGCTCTCCGACATCCTTACTCAGACAATGCGCAGTTTTGTTATTTAAAATATCGATTATACAAGTGGGTTCAAAATTGTTTAAGCTTATAGCTAGGTTTTCGCAGAAGAATAGGATTTGTATTTGTAAACATCTTCTATCGAAGTTCTTAAAATTATTTGGGTCGTGATAAGCTATAAATTTAGGTAGTATTAAGTACTTTGATATATTGACAGGTAAAGGGATAATATGTAAGAATTCATAATGAAGTTTGCTGAAGAGTGGTATTTTTACTTTGAATGTAATCTTTTTGTTCGGTATAAATGTTTCAAGTTCTAATAGTTTTATTATTTCTTCATTATTCATGTTTTGGATCTCGTTGTCTTGTATTTCTTTCTTTATTAGTTCAATTTCTTGTGTTGGTAAAATGAATTTAGGTATAATTCTTAGTTTAGATAAAAGAATACTTTCTTCTATATTATTTAAAAAGTTTGATAGAATATCAATGTTAATACTTATTCTAGTTACGTATTGTAGGAGGTGTATTTGTTTAAATTCTGTATTTATTGTCTTAAAAATCATGTTTTTATATTTATTTATGAAAGTATTAATGTTTTCTTGCTCTTCATTTATGTGTTTAGTGATATTTTCAAATCTTTCAATTACTTTGTTATTAAATGTCATTTGTTTATTTGAATTGGCTACTAGCTCTCTTTCGTTTTCTCCAATAATTTTGAAATTCTCTTTGATTCGCTGACCATCTGACTCATCTAAATTTCCTGTTACTGTCTTTATGATACTGCCTAAACCGTTTATTAATCCTCTCCTCTGTCTACCTTTGGGTATTAGAATATTGACTCTATCCTTTAATTGATTTATTTTTAGGAACAGACTACCTACTACCTCTCTAGAATAGGAAATTTCTTTTAAATCATACATGGCTCTATCGAATTTGTCTATTGTGTGTGCAAGTTCTTGTATATCGATTTGATGATTTAAGTAGGTGTATGATTGAATTAATTTTGCTTGTCCCACCTTTATTTTGACCAAAGAGTTAGTTCCGTCCAATTGAATTAGATTAATTTGGTGTGCGTAGATAGTAAAGAACCTGAAAAATGGATTTATTATTATTTTTTACGAATTAAGCGCTTAATTTTGGATTTGTGTAATTTCTGTAGTCTAGTCGATATAAGTGTGATATTATTATCTTTTGCGCTTTTGTGTTTGGAAAACCTAGGAGTGATTTTGTTTCGCCTATTTTCTTTTCGAAAAATTATATCCCCTGGATTTGCTGTCATTGGTATCTTTCTGCCTTTGTTTAATTTATTGATATTTTGGTGCATTTTGTCCTCCATTTCTTTTTGTACTACTGGATATATGGTTTTTTGGAATTCATTTAATTTTTGTAAGTAGTCGTTTTGGTTATTAAAGTTTGTTTTGTCTCAAAAACATGTGTGTTCTCCCTGTAAATAGTTCGTAGGGTGTATGTTTGGTTGATGAATGAATAGCATTATTATACGTAATAAGTGTTTCAAAAAGAATGTGTTCGTGTAAACATTCCAATTTTTCGTATTTTTTTGTTTCCAATATAATTCTGTAAATTTCTGTTAACGAAGAGTGAAGTCTTTCTACTGGGGAATTACTTGAAGATTGTGAAAAAGACGTGACATGGATATTTATATTAAATTGTTTACAAAAATCGAGGAACACTTGTCCAGAAAATTCCGTACCTTGATCGCAAACAAGTTTCTGGGGAATCCCGTGGATACTGAAGAAATGTTTAAGAGATTTTACTACGCTTATACAATTTCTAGAGATAATTGTATATGCGCTAGCAAATTTTGAAAATTTATCAATTATAGTCAAGATTATTTTTCCGTTAATTGTATAAATGTCAATATGTATTATCTGTAGGGGGGTATTAGGAATTTCTGTCTTTTGAAAGAGTGGTCTAGTCGGTTGTCTATCGTATTTTAGTGTTTGGCATGTGTCGCATTTTTTAATAATTTGCGCGATTTTTGGTCTCATGTGTGGAAAATAAACGGTACGTTTTAAATGATTAAGCGTTTCGTCGATACCCCGATGGTTACTTTTGGTATGATAATTAAGAATGACTGAATTTTGGTCGTCTGTTGTTGTAATATCGATTAATATAAGTTTGCATCTGATCAAAGTATAAGTATTTAGATTTTTAAAATATTTGTCATACGCTTCCTGTATAACTTTAAAGATCTCGTCAGAAGTTAGGATAGCATACGTTTTATGGGGCTGTAAAAAGTTTTTTAACATTTTAGTAACGTTCTCCAAATTGAAATTTTGTTTGGAAATCGTTCTTCTAATCCTGTTTTTGAATAGAATTGCTACTGTAGTTTTACTCTGGTTTCCCAATTCAAATATATATTGTAGTTTGAATTCGTTAATAGGCCTGTCTGAAGTGATAATAGTCTTGGGAAGTTGTCGCCTATAGCTTGTCACGTTAGTGTTTATTGTGATACGACTTAAAGCGTCTGCCACTACATTTTGTGGTCCTTTCTTGTATACAACGTCGTAGTCATATTCTAACAGTTGGAGTTTCCAACGTACTAATTTGGAGTTTGGTTCTTTAAAGTTCATCAGCCATTTTAGTGATTTGTGATCCGTTACAATTTGGAACTTATTACCGAATATATAGGGGCGGAAATATTTGGTTGCCCAGATAATGGCTAACATCTCTTTTTCTACCGTTTAATAATTTGACTCTCTATCTGATAATGTTCTGCTGGCAAATGCCACCGGTCTATCAGATCCTACGGTACCTTGTGATAGCACCGCGCCGATTGCTACGTTACTAGCATCAGTGGTTAATATGAATGGTTTCTTAAAATCCGGGTATTTTAATATTGGGTCATTGCAGAGTAGGTTTTGACATAATTCGAAAGTGTTTTTGTATTCATCGTCTATTTCCACTACTTTTTTTCCTCTTAGTTGTTGGGTCATAGGTTTTGTGATTTTCGCAAAGTCTCTAATAAATTTTCTATAATAGCCCAACAATCCCAGGAACGATTTAATTTCTTTTTTGGTTGTTGGTAGAGGAAACGATTTAATAGCAGCTATTTTGTTTGGATTGGGTTTAATTCCATGTTCAGTTACAATGTGTCCTAGATATTCTATTTCCATGCGTAAAAATTCGGATTTATCCGGTTGTATTTTTAAGTTAGCTTGTGCTAGTCTATTAAAAACTGATTTTAGATCGTTGATGTGTTCCTGAAGTGATGGTGAGAAAATGATAATGTCATCTAAATATACCAAGCAACATTTGCCATTAAGTTCTGCTAGTACATTATCCATCACTCTTTGAAAAGTGGCTGGTGCGTTTGTCAGTCCAAATGGCATTCTAAGAAATTCGTAGTGGCCATTTTGTGCCGTAAACGCAGTTTTTGAGATATCCTTGGGTTCCATCTCAATTTGATGATACCCACTAGCCAAGTCAAGAGCTGTAAAATATTTTGCTCGACCAATCCTATCTAACACGTCATTTATATTGGGCATGGGATATTTATCTTTTATTGTCTTTTCGTTCAATTCCCTAAAGTCGACTACCATTCTCCATTTTTTAATTCCCGAAGTATCGTCCTTTTTTGATACTAGGAAAACTGGAGCACTCCAAGGCGAATGGCAATGTCTTATTATATTTTGTTGTAAAAGTTTGTTAAGCTGGTCTTGAATTTCGTTCCCCTCAGTGGGACTAAACCTAAATGGTCTGGAGAATATGGGTTTCTCGTCTGTAATGTTAATTGCGTGTTTTACTTGATTTGAAAATGATAATCTGTCTCCGTCCTTAAAAAAGATATATGAAAATTTTTTAAATAACTTGAATAATTCTTCTTTTTCTTCTTTGTTTAGATGTTCGGTGCGTAAAAAATCGAAGGGTGTATGATTCTGTTCCGGGTCAAGGTTATGTGACATAACTTCAATAAGTTCATAATTGTCCTCATTAAATTCCGTAACATCTAGCCTTGAATCGAGACAGAATTTTTGTTCTTTTGTGGAGAAATTATTAACTTCTAACAAGCTGAAATTATCGTTTGCTTTTTAAATACCGGAGGTTATGAACAAATTATTATTTAATAGGATTTGGGGAAAAAAGAACGGGCCATCTTTAATTGTAACTGGTAGATTTATCAAAGATTTGGATTCTTCTTGAACTAACTTGATTTCCCACGTTTGATTTGTTTCGAAAGACAAGGCGTATTTAAATTTTGGTGAAGTTAATGTTAGATTTGCCATGTCGACAACCGCTTGGATTTCCCGAAGGATATTCATTCCAATAAGGCCATCAAAGAATTGATGAAAATAAAATAATAAAAATGGGAATTTAGTGTCATCATTTCTTTCTTTGAAGATAGATAATAATACCATATGCGAAATTGGGTGTTCGTTGAGAGCAGTTGAAATGGATACTGGTTTTTCTAATTCTATAATGTTTTTTTCTGAAATTATCTTAGGGTGTACAAAAGAACCCTGCGCACCAGTATCCACTAGGAATTTTAAGTTTGAATGATCGGTAAGGCATATAGTAATGTATGGTAACATAGACCCTATTTTAAATTTACTCATGTATCCCGTTTGGGATGTGAGGCATTTAACTGAAAATTTTTGTCTTCATCGTACTTATGTGAAATCTTATTTTGGCTATCATTCGTATTCATGTCCATATTAAAAAATCGTTGACTATTTGAATTAGTCTTCTCATTTTTAAAATTTTGATTTGCGTATTTGGAAGTACTAGGTTTGTCATCGTTGGGCATAATAGCTGGGTACCTATTTGTGGAACCGTTGTTGTTATTTTTAGTTGTAAAATCCCTTCTGTAATATCTATTATAAGAACGATTGTAGTCTTGATTTGGTATTGGCTGTTCTTATACCTATCTACTTGCCTGTCTTGAAACCTGTTTTGGCTTGGCTTGTTTGCGTTTTCCGTAAAATAGGTATTTCGTTCTTTTAGTGCCAAATCGAATGCCTCTTCTAAATTTTCCGGTTTTATAGCTCTGACTGTACTACCTAGTGGTCCCTCAATTCCGGTGAGAAAGGACTTTAAACAGGCCTGCGAAATTGACCTCTTCTTAACCCTGATCGCTATTAACTCTGTTTCCTCTGAGTCTACCAGCCTAAATAATGTGAGCTTAATCTTAATTATCTGATCATATAGTTTTTGCAAAGGTAATCTTTTCTGAGGTAGATTAAACAATTCTGCCATTAAAGTAACCTCATCCCTTCTATCCCGACAATGTACGATTAAGGCTTCCTTAATTTCATCCCAGTTTAGAGATGCTCCAGAAGCTATCACTGCCTCATTAGCCTTGCCTTCGATTTTCTGACGAATTGCCCTGAGTAACATTTGTCCATATGGGGTTTGATCTGTGCCCCTAATAAGTAAAATGATCTCTTCCACGCTTGTAATGAAATCGTTTAACGTGTAGGAATCTCCCCTATACGGTGGTAAGAAGCGGATTACATCCGGAATGCGCATAGAATTAAATAAATCAGATGGATTCACGCTCGGAATTTGAGAATGGGGGGGTGAACCCGCATTAGTACTCATGGTAGATGTGGTTGGCGTATTTGGTCGTAAAGAGATAAGATTAGTAGGTTCTTCGTTAATATCCGGAAGATTACCGGTGCTACTACTCCTGGTGGTAATTCTTGAGCCAGGCAAATATTTTTTTACTTTTTGAATTTTCGACATTAATTAACAATTGAATTGGATGATTTTTCTTTTATATATTTTTTGTATATGTATATGCCCTAATTTATGTTTATTATCATAGAAAACTTAAATATAAAATGTTGTTGTTTTGTATTTTGTTTTTTTTTTTTAAATTAAGTACTTAATGTGTTTTTGTGTGTTGTTGTTCTGCCTCCGCTCGTGAAGTGTATATTATTTTCCTGAATTCTAGTAAGACGTTTTGTAGTTGTAGCTGGATTTCGATACCTTGCGCTTTAAGTTGAAGTAGTAATGATCGTGTTGTCCTCTCTTTAATTGTGTTCTTTTTTTTTGTGTTTTAGATTAGGCTTGCCCAACTTAACGTTGTTCAAAACCTGTAGGTAGGGAGATAAAGATTTTTAGTATGTGTTTAAGAAATAACTACTAGCTGCTAGTACGTAGTAAATCTGTCATGCCTTTGCGGCTTCAACTATATTTGTATAAATTTCCCACACATACACATATTTCGCACACATACACATCTCTTTTCTCCATATATTTTTATTTTTACGTAGTTTTTTTTTTTTGTGTGTTAGAGAATTCGGCTTAGAGTTCTCGACTCTCGAAGTTTAATTACGCTAGAAATTCGCACTGAATTAAAAAACGCAAAAACTTTAAAAGTTGTATATATATTTGGTATATTATTTTTATTTTCTTCCGTCTTCAAGCTTGCATATGCCACGAGAAGTTTATTGGTGGGTTATATAGTTTTAAATTTCGCTAGAAATTCGCCCTGAATTAAAAGCTCATAAAACATATATATTTACTTCTTCTTTTCTTTTTTTTTTTACTTGGTTTTGCCAGAGAATTCGCCCTGAATTCTAGAGGCTTCAAAGTTTAATTACGTTAGAAATTCGCCCTGAATTTAAAACGCAAAAACTTACAAGATTGTATATATATTCTTTTTTGTTTTCTTCCTCTTTTTTTTTTGTTTTGCATATGCCACGAGAAGAATTTATTGATGGGGTATATAGTTTTTAAATTTTGCTAGAAATTCGCCATGAATTAAAAGCTCATAAAAACGTATATATTAATTTTTTTGTTCGTAGGTTAGAGAATTCATAGTTTAATTACGCTAGAAATTCGTCCTGAATTTAAAACGCAACCACTTAAAGAAATGTATATGTGTTCAAAAGCCTGTATGTGCCACGAGAAGAATTTATATATTTTTTTTGTGTGTTGTTACACATTTCTTTTCTAGAGTTGAGAAAATATGTAGTTTTAATTTGCTATAAATTCGCCCTGAATTTAAAGTGCATAAAAACAACATATCTATTATTCACAACTTTCCTTTTTATCATTATAAAAAATTTTTTTTACGTGTTGGATACCATTTTATCAACTCTCTCTTTTTTTTTTTTTTTTTTAATAACTTTGGGGATTAATTCTTTTTAGTTTTTCTATATATCATATATTTTATTCTTTTTAATTTTTATATAACTGTTACCCAGTGACCGAATAACGCTGATCAAACTCCTCCTCCCGTTTTCATTCATTTTCCCTTCACTTTTTTTTTTTTTTTTTTTTTTTTAAAAAAAATGTACACTTCACTTAATACTTGCGGTTTTTGTGTGTGTGTGTATTTTTATGTGCATCTTTTTTTTTTTACATAGTTAGTAAGACAGGGAGCTTCATTTTTGGTCCGTAGACGGCTGCGCCAGTTATAGTTCCGGGGGTAGTTGTCGAGGAAATAGATCGGCTGTAGTTTTAAACTTGTAGGGTAATTCAGTTTGTTTGAAAGAATACTTGTGAAGAACTTGGATGTCAAAATCAGACTGACTTTATATTTTAGCTTTGGCCACAATGAGACCTCCGCCGTTTAAGTACATACAAAGGGATACATAGTCTCAAGCATAAATACAAATGTAAATAAACTGCTGTGTCGGATTGTCTTGAGTTGGAGTGGGGGCCTGTTGCTGACTCGTAGCTGTGTATTCCTGGTACGCTGCGGAGTGGGGGCATCCTGCCCAAGTGCAGCGTAGACATATTTCATATTTAGGCAACGGCCGGTCATTGAACGGCCGTTGTTCGGGTTTCAAAGTTTATGTGTTTGTTTGTCCCGATTTCAGGGTAAGCCTGGGTGGCTTAGCTGGTGGGTCGGTATACCGGTTGGAACCGGTAACTCACGCTAGCTTGTGAAAAACTAAATGCAATATTCAAATTAATTTGTGGGCATATCAACGACAGTATTTTTGAAATTAATTAAAGTCGCGCACACTTTATAAGAATTTATTGCATAAATGGAAAATATGCAATAGAAAGATGAATAAGGTTGCAGCAAAATACATGGCATGGACAGAAGGAAATCTTAGCTTGAACTTACTTGGAAATTCAAGCAAAGTTGAATTTCACTTTACTGATGTGTTTCACAGAGGATTGCAAATTTCTGACCCCATGGAGTTAATATTACTCCATATTTAGGCAGTCGCATTCAAGAACAACAAAAACAAACGAGAAGTCTCTGAATTGTCGTGCGAATTCGAACAATCAAACGTTTAAATGATCCTATCCTTAATGTTTAAATTATCCTAATATATGAAAATTACTTCTTTTTTAACGGTAAAATAGATACTAAAAAAAATATATATATATATATATATATATATATACAAAATATATATATATATAAAATATATATTTATGGGGCCACACGCCCACTTTCCCAAAATAATTGTTAAGATGTACATATATAAGACTAGAAAAAAAATTATCATCGTATCTTAAATAATTTCCGAGATATTAATTTATGCCAAAAAAACAGGTCAAATTCCACATAGTGCGCTGTGCCAGGTGCCTGTGAAATTGAAAAATTATAATTTTTCTTTCGTTTTTTGAATTGTGTAATTCTATTGGGTAATTCTATTTATTAGTAATTTTGTAATGGTCAGAGTCTGTCTGTTCTACGTTTTTGGTTGGTTTAAATGGGTTTTCTAATTTGCCTTTCTGTAGTGGGCCTTTTCTGTATCTATTGTCAATTTTGGCATAGCTGAAGTTAGGAGTGACCCTGCTGTTGTTCAATGTATGCTGAGCGCGTGGAGCTGCCTGCTTCGGAGCGAGCATGCTTTTAGCCTTCTTATATGCGTGGCAATTTTTATAGGAGACTGCATGTGGGCCTTCGCAGTGCGGGCAATGGGCCGTTGTCATTTTTCCACTCCGAGATTTGGTGACCATCTCCGCACTTGACACATCTGTGCTCTAGGTGGCAGTATCGCTGGGTGTGGCCGAATCCCTGGCAGCGAAGGCATTGCGGCACGTCGTTAAACTTGATCCGTGGCTCAATTGTCACCACTGAACTGCAGAGCCGCTTAAGTTGATAAACCTTGTTGTTCTTGGCCGGCTCAAGGTTAGCGAAGAAAATGTGGTTTCTTGGTGCTTCTCTGGGTGGGGCTGTAGAGGTCTCTGACCTTATGTCCATGACGTTTAAGCCCTTCCCGAATTTCCTCCAGGTCCGTTGAATAATTGAGGCCTTTACTGACAACCCTATAGGCGCGTTCGTCTCGGGGTTGAAAGGTTTGAAACCTTTTGCTGGTTTTTGTCAGGAAATCTTTAAAGGCGGAGTAGCTTTCCTTGTCCGGGGTCATCACGCGAACTTTGTTCTTGCTGGTCGTCTTGAAGGTAAACTCCACGCCGAGCACCCCAGCAATGCTACTAGCGAGAGCCTTAATATTGGTCACGTCCGGGATAAAGATCGGTGGTGAATTAATGATCTTTAGTTTTTCCTTAGCTGGGTTCTTCTTTGGAGGAGTCTTTGCTTGAACGTCGTCAAAATCCTCCTCGTCATCGTCATCATCCGATAAAAGCATTGCGAAGCTGTTGCGCGCCAGGGCAGCGGCTTTTCTCGTACTGGGTCCGTCCGTTGAATTGAGGTGCTTCAGCGGAGGCTTCTCCTCCGAAGAGGAAGAGTTCTTCTTCTTGCGTTTGCTGCTACTTTTCGATAACCTAGCGGTAGGCACGGCTTGCCGATCCATACTGGGGGAGCAACAAGCGCCACCTGCTGGCGCCTTATGGTACTGATTGACGACTACAGCTGTTCCACCAGCTGAATTAGCCGACGACTGGTGATACCAGTCAGCTGATTTGCTTACCACGTGCACTTTTGCAAATAAATTTAATGCAATTTAAAGCTCAAAAAAACACGTCGCATAAACTTGGCCTAATTGTCTGTACGTTTTTAAAGAGATTAAGTTAACTTTTTCACAGCGAAAAATACTCCGAAAATACAAAACCGCGGTGCGCTTATCCGTAGGCACGTCTGCACTCGATCGCGACTGAGAAATATGTGTGCAGGGGTCTGTCCAGTGGTATCGTGTTTGGTCTTGTGATTGTATATACTAAGTATTGTTTCTATTTTGCTTAATTTGGTTCCGTCGTCGTCGAAAGTTTTGTATATGCGAATCTTTTCATTAATTTTTTTATGTAGTCTCTATGTCTGCCCCACCAGTTTTTGTTGTGCTAAGCTGCAATTCAATTTCCTCACTCTCCAGCCATCGCTTTAGGGCCAAACTGGAAAATGCGCCATATTTCGCCGCAATGTTCTGGTTTGGGTGCGATTTTCAGTGACATGTCTGTGTTGCGGTCCTTCGTTTTTGTTAGATTGCAAATATTGCATTCATTTTTTATATTTTAGATAAGCAGCTGGCTATTAGGGAAATAGTAAGTCTCCCCGAGCCTGGGTGTAGAAGTTTTTTATGAGTAGTCATGATCAATTCTTTAAATTCTGCGTAAATGGTTATGTTTTTAAACAAAATCGAGCTACGCAGGATTTTTGTATATTTGGTATTTATGGTTAATTTGTGTGCGGCCTGTATGACTTCGAAATCAGCGTCACTCTCAATATACAATGCACTTTTCTTACCACAAAAATAGTCTATTAAATATTGTTCAGCTTTTTCTCTGGTCATAATGTCGTAAAATAGTTGGCTGTATGCATGTATGTAGAGGTCTTTCTGTAATATAAATTAAATCACTATTGTCCTCTTCTGCACTATGTTGGGTTTGTTTGCTCAAATATGTCTCCTCAAGTTTTATTCTGGATAGAGCGTCCGCTACGAAATTTTCTAAATTCCAGGTTATAATTGTGCTTTTATTATTTTATTATGTATTTTATTATTTCATCTGTATGAACTGACTGAAAATTACAAATTGGTTTTAAATGTTTAATGATACTGGTGACACACTCATTGTTTATTTCTTTATTTTCGTTATTGTAAACTTTTTTTTCTTTTTCAAAATATGATTGTGTGTCTGCGTATTCTAGCTGATAGCCGTTAGAATCTGGGTAAGGGATTATTTTGACTGTGTTTATTAATGAAAAGTTAATTGGTATGTGAGATATGATTAATAATTGGTCATCATTGTAGTTAATCCAAGTGGAAGTTTTAATGTTTAAAATATTCTGGTTGTTCACATTCTCATGTTTGTCATAGTTTAGTAATTTGGGGTTTAACAGTCCGAGTCTGGAAAGCTGCATGGCCATTTTCAAATCTTCTGTAAACTGCATTAGTTCGAATAAAAGAGTGTTAATGATGCTGTTGTTATTTTCATAATTCTGTATCTTTTGCATTCAGTCATTTATCAATTGTTTAGCGTCGTTGAGTGCATGTAGTTTTACTGAGTTTATGTCGAGTTTCTCCTGTATTTCTACTCGATCATTATTTGGGTTAAGTTCTAGGGTACAATTGTGTTAGGTTCTACACGTATGTATTTTATTATTTTTTTTTTGTGCACTGGCTTAAAATTACAAATTGGTTTAAAGTGTTACTTTTGTAAACATTATTTCCTCTTTCAAGATATGATTGTGTGTCTGTATAATCTACCTGATAGCTTACTGAGACTTAATAAGTCCCCGTTTGTTTCTATGTTATTCTTTTAGTTCTCTTTTCATTTTATTGTATTAAAATATGACCTGGGGTGCATGGTAATCGGTTCGTAGCCTTTGCTCAAAATAGTCAACTACGATGTCTATTTCAGTTAAATTGATTCTCAAGCAATGATGTTCAAAGGGGGATGGTATCTGGACCGGCTTATCGGAAAAAATGAGATATCCGTGGTTGGTGTCAATATTATTAATTTAAATTTGCTTTCCATGAACCGCTGCACTATCGGGAATTAGAAATTTTGTTCTTAACTGGTTAAGAATTGATCAAAGCTTTATGTTATGTAACGGAAATGTTAAATTAACAATCTTAAAAAATAACAGCTGTAAAGCCAGCTGTTGCAAGCATAAGGCACGTGCCATCGGTGAGCCTCTATTTTTAGTGAATACTAAAATTCATATCTTTTGAACCACAAGGCCTAAACTCATCAAATTTTAAATGAATACTCATTCTTCAGGTGTGTACTATGTGTTTTTACTAATATGTTGCTTATTTTGTGCGTTTAAGCCTAATTCGTGTATTTAGCAAGTGATCTCCTCGTCCAACTTTAAAAATGAAATTTCAACTTTGAATAGAGTTTTAAAAAATTGTTAAAATTTGTTAAGTAAGTGGGTTAACCATCTTGCAGAGTGATTAATTATTAGGTAGCAACCTCTCGATTAGCAATGCGGCCCTAGAAGAAGTGTGTGGCGCACGCTAGCTTGTGAAAAACTAAATGCAATATTCAAATTAATTTGTGGGCATATCAACGACAGCATTTTTGAAATTAATTAAAGTCGCGCACACTTTATAAGAATTTATTGCATAAATGGAAAATATGCAATAGAAAGATGAATAAGGTTGCAGCAAAATACATGGCATGGACAGAAGAAAATCTTAGCTTGAACTTACTTGGAAATTCAAGCAAAGTTGAATTTCACTTTACTGATGTGTTTCACAGAGGATTGCAAATTTCTGACCCCATGGAGTTAATATTACTCCATATTTAGGCAGTCGCATTCAAAAACAACAAAAACAAACGAGAAGTCTCTGAATTGTCGTGCGAATTCGAACAATCAAACGTTTAAATAATCCTATCCTTAATGTTTAAATTATCCTAATATATGAAAATTACTTCTTTTTAAACGGTAAAATAGATACTAAAAAAAAAATATATATATATATATATATATATATATATATATATACAAAATATATATATATATAAAATATATATTTATGGGGCCACACGCCCACTTTCCCAAAATAATTGTTAAGATGTACATATATAAGACTAGCAAAAAAAATTATCATCGTATCTTAAATAATTTCCGAGATATTAATTTATGCCAAAAAAACAGGTCAAATTCCCCATAGTGCGCTGTGCCAGGTGCCTGTGAAATTGAAAAATTATAATTTTTCTTTCGTTTTTTGAATTGTGTAATTCTATTGGGTAATTCTATTTATTAGTAATTTTGTAATGGTCAGAGTCTGTCTGTTCTACGTTTTTGGTTGGTTTAAATGGGTTTTCTAATTTGCCTTTCTGTAGTGGGCCTTTTCTGTATCTATTGTCAATTTTGGCATAGCTGAAGTTAGGAGTGACCCTGCTGTTGTTCAATGTATGCTGAGCGCGTGGAGCTGCCTGCTTCGGAGCGAGCATGCTTTTAGCCTTCTTATATGCGTGGCAATTTTTATAGGAGACTGCATGTGGGCCTTCGCAGTGCGGGCAATGGGCCGTTGTCATTTTTCCACTCCGAGATTTGGTGACCATCTCCGCACTTGACACATCTGTGCTCTAGGTGGCAGTATCGCTGGGTGTGGCCGAATCCCTGGCAGCGAAGGCATTGCGGCACGTCGTTAAACTTGATCCGTGGCTCAATTGTCACCACTGAACTGCAGAGCCGCTTAAGTTGATAAACCTTGTTGTTCTTGGCCGGCTCAAGGTTAGCGAAGAAAATGTGGTTTCTTGGTGCTTCTCTGGGTGGGGCTGTAGAGGTCTCTGACCTTATGTCCATGACGTTTAAGCCCTTCCCGAATTTCCTCCAGGTCCGTTGAATAATTGAGGCCTTTACTGACAACCCTATAGGCGCGTTCGTCTCGGGGTTGAAAGGTTTGAAACCTTTTGCTGGTTTTTGTCAGGAAATCTTTAAAGGCGGAGTAGCTTTCCTTGTCCGGGGTCATCACGCGAACTTTGTTCTTGCTGGTCGTCTTGAAGGTAAACTCCACGCCGAGCACCCCAGCAATGCTACTAGCGAGAGCCTTAATATTGGTCACGTCCGGGATAAAGATCGGTGGTGAATTAATGATCTTTAGTTTTTCCTTAGCTGGGTTCTCCTTTGGAGGAGTCTTTGCTTGAACGTCGTCAAAATCCTCCTCGTCATCGTCATCATCCGATAAAAGCATTGCGAAGCTGTTGCGCGCCAGGGCAGCGGCTTTTCTCGTACTGGGTCCGTCCGTTGAATTGAGGTGCTTCAGCGGAGGCTTCTCCTCCGAAGAGGAAGAGTTCTTCTTCTTGCGTTTGCTGCTACTTTTCGATAGCCTAGCGGTAGGCACGGCTTGCCGATCCATACTGGGGGAGCAACAAGCGCCACCTGCTGGCGCCTTATGGGACTGATTGACGACTACAGCTGTTCCACCAGCTGAATTAGCCGGTGATACCAGTCAGCTGATTTGCTTACCACGTGCACTTTTGCAAATAAATTAAATGCAATTTAAAGCTAAAAAAAACACGTCGCATAAACTTGAGTTCGTGTATCACACGCACTCTAGGACTTGGCCTAATTGTCTGTACGTTTTTAAAGAGATTAGGTTAACTTTTTCACAGCGAAAAATACTCCGAAAATACAAAACCGCGGTGCGCTTATCCGTAGGCACGTCTGCACTCAATCGCGACTGAGAAATATGTGTGCAGGGGTCTGTCCAGTGGTATCGTGTTTGGTCTTGTGATTGTATACTCTAAGTATTGTTTCTATTTTGCTTAATTAGGTCGTCGGATGTTTTGTATATGCGAATCTTTTCATTAATTTTTTTTATGTTTTCTCTCTATGTCTGCCACACCAGTTTTTGTTGTGCTAAGCTGCAATTCAATTTCCTCACTCTCCAGCCATCGCTTTAGGGCCAAACTGGAAAATGCGCCATATTTCGCCGCAATGTTCTGGTTTGGGTGCGATTTTTAGTGGCATGTTTGTGTTGCGGTGCTCCGTTTTTGCTAGATTGCAAATATTGCATTCATTTAGTAAGTCTCTCCGAGGCTGGGTGTCGAAGTGGTTATGTTTTTAAACAAAATCGAGCTACGCAGGATTTTTGTATATTTGGTATTTATGGTTAATTTGTGTGCGGCCTGTATGACTTCGAAATCAGTGTCACTCTCAATATACAATGCACTTTTCTTACCACAAAAATAGTCTTTCAAATATTGTTCAGCTTTTTCTCTGGTCATAATGTCGTAAAATATTTGTGTGATGTGTTTTTTGAAATATTGTGTAACTTTAATGTCTGGTGGTCCTTTAGAAAATATAACTTGTCTGTATGTATGTATGTATAAGTCTTTCTGTAATATAAATTAAATCACTATTGTCCTCTTCTGCACTATGTTGGGCTTGTTTGCTCAAATATGTCTCCTCAAGTTTTATTCTGAATAGAGCGTCCGCTACGGAATTTTCTTTTACTTTTATATACTTTATGTCAAAATCGAATTCGGATAATTTTACTCTCCATCAGGTCAGTTTTGAATTTGGGTACTTCATACGGTACAACCAGCTCAATGGTTGATGGTCAGTGGGAAAAAGTGTCTTCAAAGTGTCTTCCAAGTAGGTAGTTTCGAAAAGTCTTTGACGCCCATACAATTGCCAAGAGTTCCTTTTCAATTGTGCTGTAGTTAATTTAGTGTTCATTAAGTGTTCGGCTAATGTACCTAAGTGGGTGGTCCTCTTGTGACAGTACTGCCCCCAATGCGACATTACTTGCATCTGTGGTTAAAGTAAATTTCTTTGTAAAGTCGGGTACTTTAAGAATTGGGTATTCTGATTTCCAATTTCATGTTTCAGTCAGTCCAAGAAAAGCTGATATTTCTTTTGGTTTAGTGGGAACTGGATATTTTTGAATGGCACTTATATTTTCTGGGTTTGGATTTATTCCTTCTGGTGTTAGAACATGTCCTAAAAATGTGGTTTCCTGCTTGAGAACATCACACTTGTCAAGCTGTAATTTAGGGTTGGCTTTTGCTAATATGCACCGTTGCAAGATGGCTGGTGCGTTTTTTAATCCGAATCCATGCGTAAGTACTCATAATGACCGTGCTTGGTGGAAAAGGCTGTCTTTGAAACTGAATCTGGATCCATTTCGATTTGGTGGAAACCCTTTGCCAGGTCTATAGTTGTGAAATAATTACATCTGCCTAACTTTCCTAAAATTTCGTCCATTTTTGGGATTTGGTGTCTGTCTCCTACTGTGATTTCATTCAATTTTTGGTAGTTTATTCTATTCTGAATTTTTGTTTGCCTGATGCATCTTGTTTCTTTGAGACTACCCAGATGGGGCTATTGTAAGGTGAGTTACTGGTACGTATAATAACCTGATTTAGCATATCTTGTATTTGGCTTCCTCAAAAGCCTGCGGGTAACTGTACAATTTGGTATTTACCTCTGCGAAAAGTTTTCTTCCTAAGAAGTTTTCAGAGAAAGGGTGAAAGCTTGCACGTTGGCTTGGTTGAAAAATGTTATTTGTATTGGGTGATTAATTATTGGTGGTGTTTGATAAATTTGTGGGGCTGGATATGGCATTGGTGAAGTATAATGTAGAAAATGTGTTGGATATCTTCTGATGTTGTTATTAGTCTGATTGGTATTGTCATTAATAGACTTTTGTGTCTTATCAGAAAGATTTTGGATAGGTGTATTTGTGTGATTTAATTGTTCGTACATGCCATTCTCTTGTAAAAGATTTTGAAGTCATCGCGAATCTGGTATGTTATGGTTATTTATTTTTAAATAAATGTGTGTAAGTAATTTTTCAATAAGGGATTCTATACTGAATTTTATTAATCTTAAGTAAAGGGTTTTTTCTTCAAGGTTTTGTTCTAATTCTATCTTGCTGCTATGTTTTTGTCTGCGGTTTTCTGCTTCTTTCAGGAATGCTCGTACACTGCCTCGGATCGGGGTCTTTCGAAACTCCTCCGAAAGAACGTGGTCTGGGGTTTATAATTGATTATTAGTTGTCATCTAAGCTGGGGCCAGGCGGTCATGTCGTTGGCTCCAATGCAGCACATAACGTCTCCGCTGATGTTGCGTTCGATATGCCCAAATAGGATCTGCTGTTGCCGTTCATCTCCGGTAATATAAAGGGCCAGTATGTAGTCGACCCGGCTCACAAAGGTGTATAGTGTACCCGGATCACCGTTGAATTTCTCCATATTGCCAACCTGGGTCATGTTTCTATTTGACAGGGGTGGTACGTTTGTCATTCTGCTGATGTTCTTGTTGTTGTTTAAAAACAAGTTTATTTATTTATTCGTTATTATTGTTGTTTTGTTTTATTTAGCTGACCTTTGTCTTCGATCTGTCTTTATGAATCTTAGTTTGTATCTTACTTATCTTACTCTATATTGCTTAGTTTTGTTTTTCAATTATTTATTTATTATTCTTTTTTTAAGTTTTTCTTAATGTAGTTTTTTAACTTTCACAAGGGTTGCACTATACCTTTTTCGTGATGTTTTGAGGTAACCAATTGGATTTACAACCTCTTACAAATTCAATAGCGTGTTCCTCATATTAAATTATTCACGGCTTCGCGTTATTTTCGAATTTTTTCGATAGCGATTCAATAGAAATAACACTATCTCGACCGACCTCGCCAATTATGTTTTATATACTTTTGAGTCTATTAAATGGATTCTTGTAGTAATTAACACCAAAACTGTAATCGAAGTTTTGTCAAATAAAAAAAATAACAATCTTTATTGTTGTTTAAGACTAAAAATCAAATGCAAGTGAGATTGAGGAGAAGCCGCAATTTTTTAGGAATATTGTATTTTGGGAGAGCATTGCTCTTGGATATTTAAGTTTGGACGAAGATTCATAGAGAGCAGGCAAAGCTGCTTAGGTCAGGCTTTAGGATTTGTTTACAAGAACGGCTAAGTGCCGTTGGCAAAGAATTGTTTATTAAAACGCATACTGCGCAGATGGCATACAGTATGAGAATCAATAAAGAGCTTGAAATAATTAAATTAGCCGGTATGGGTGGCGCCAATACGTCACTATATACATAGTATGGTCGTATGTATGTTTTACTGCAGCACGGTCCAGCTGCGGGACCGCTATCTGTTACTCCAATTATTCGTTCACTGCACTTGTTTTGGGTCTTTGTTGTTTTTTGTTAGCTTTTTATTAGCTGGCATTAAAAAATTTATAGTAAGCTATTTATTAGTTGTAATTTCTTGAATTTAATTTGCTAGCTTATAAACTTCACTGCACTCCTTATATCAATCTCTTGTACGTCTTCACCAGTTCCAGGATCGCTGAAGACCAACCTCAAGTAAGTGTGCTGTACGCTAAGGATCTCGTTCTTGTGGTCTTTCACCTCTAGGGTGTTGATCACATTGGCGGTGTTCTCGAAGGTCTTGGATTGCTTGCCGCCCATCTTCGAACTTTCTTCCTACAGGTTCGTGATGTGTCTTTTTGCGTTCACATTTCCATCCCAGTTTTGGGTTTCTTGTCCCTCCTGGGTCAAGGCTTTTTTCTGGTCCAGGCGACTCGAACCTTCGTGAGTCTCAGAGTATCCTTCTGGATCCGATAGATAGGGTCCTTCTAGATTCAAAAATTTATATTTCCTTCTGGACTCGAAATCGGTCCTCCGGAGACTGTGTCTCTTCGGCTGAGGTCTTTTATACTGGATTACTGCTTTTTTAGTCTACTCTTGTAATTGCTTGTATAGGCTAAGTGTTCCCATGTAGGAGTAATATTTCACTATTTCCCGTATTTTGGAAGTCAATGACCGACAGATGAACTTTGCCAATTATTGGAGTAGAATTTCCATGGGACCGATTGTGGCCGGTGGACTGGATATTTAACACTCGGTTGTTTGATGTGAATCTTGTGAGGAGTCAAAACTCAAATGCAGATGTGAACTGTGGAAGGGGGACCTGCCTGTAGCCAGGTCATAGTACAAGGTCTGGAAAGAGTGCTTGGAGGAGCGGAATTTGTAGAGAGTTTGGAGAAACAGAATCTGTAGAAAGACAGTTGGGACGGCACGAATTAGAGCAGGACAACAGAAAAACAGAGAGTGGGTGAGTGCCGATTTCAAGGAAGCAACGGTAACAACCTATGCATTGGACCAGGCAAACCGTAAAACTGTGGATTTTAGACCCTAAGGAATAACGTATAAGCGACACAATCGAAGAGAACCAGAATACTAGTAAATCAACGAATTTAGGCACAAGTGGTCCTAGCAAGGACCCGAGTTCGTGGCGGGATTGTGGTCCACTGTTTCGAGATTGAAGGTTCCCAGCGCGACCGGCCGGGAGAGGAGGTTGAGGCTAGCACGGCGTTCGCCTTTAAAGCCCACATTCGTTTTACTGTGTTTGAGCATGGGGTTTAATGTAAAAGATCAGTTGTTAATCAGAATGTTTCAGTCTAATTTCTATGAAGCAGACAGACATCTCTCGTCATTTTTAGTTAATAGATAATATTATGAGATTACAGATCTCGATCGCTTTGGGCTTCTTTGGTCCTTCCTTATCAATGATACTGCGTCCTCGAAATTCTGATGGGGTCATTTCTCGTACTTCCAAGTCACTCGTACTTCCTAGTTCAAATTGATGAGAGTATTTTCAAGAGAAACAAGTCTATTCGATTTAGCAGAACTTGATATATTTTTGATATATTTTTGAAGTTACGTAGGCTGCTTATGACTTGACTTCCCATGCTACATGTATTTGTGTCACCTTACACTAGCAAGTTGACTTGAAGTCCGGGGTTAATCGGAAACTCGTCCCGAAATACTGGTTTATCAATAATTATATTTAATAAAAGTATATTTAATCAATTATATCATATTATACTTACTCTGGTAGTTAATATAAATTTGGAGAAGGTGCACCAGTTAGGCTGGGTACTCACAGCATCACCGTTAAGGAAAGTCCTGCACAGTCCTGGTTAGTTGTGAATGCAAAATAAAATAAAATGTTTTATTTTCTGTGGAACAATAAGTTTGAATGGCGTTTTGAGATCGTGGGTCAAACATGAACCTTCGTAGCTTAATCAATTTGTTAGCGACACCCAAACAGTTGGTGGCATTATCACAGAAAAAAGCGAAAGACGTCGACGTCGTTTAAAGTTCCGGCTGTGGCGCCGTCGCCACTTCGGTGGCTCTGCTCTGCTCTCTTCTCGTGTCGGGCCGCGTTTTTATACCCGTTACTGGCAGAGTACTAGATTCGTTGAAAAGTTACAGGCAGAAGGAAGCGTTTCCGATCAGGATCAATAGCCGAGTCGATCTGGCCATGTACGTCTGTTCGTCTGTCTGTTCGTCCGTATGAACGTCGAGATCTCATGAACCATAAAAGCTCGAAAGTGAAGATAAGGCATTCTTCTACTAGCTGAGTAACGGGTATCTGATAGCCGGGGAACTCGACTATCTTGTTTTTTTTACAAAAAAAAACAAAATAAAAACTTTGTGTAAGCTTACAGCAACATCAACACTAGCAAAGTGCAAAAATATGAATATTAAACGGACGGTTAAGCTTCGCCAATATTCGTCTTTATCTAACATGCATATATATATATGCATATATATATATAAAGTCCCTTAGACTTAAGCATATGCCTACTGAGCATATACACAGTATAAGCAATACACCCCACACTACCCATTATGTACCCAATCAATAACATATAAGAACCAATACAGGATGTTATTCAAACAAATCACCCACTGATAGACTAAACAATCTTTGTCCTTACCCCAAATAATTGTCACTTTCCCACGTTCAGAGTTCGGACTCGCAAACTCAAAAACAAAAGTCTTAAATTTCATAAACAAAATCCTAAGAACCTAAGAGCACTTGTATCCAAGAGCGATTGCACTTGAATCCAAGAGAAATGCAGATAACTCTAAAGCTTCCTCTCTTCAAAGTCCATATATTGAAAAGCTCGAGGCCGAGGCTTGAACGTCAATCAATCTAGATCAATAAGTAGAGTTCAGTTTGAGACTTAAAATAAGAAGGTCGGTATTCTCCAAAAATAAAGTGTTGTAATTATTCAGTTAATAAAAATTATATTTTTTTGACTTATGGAAATTACCAACATCTAATTGGCGCAGCCGGTAGGATTATCATTAAATAAGAAGTCCTTTTAGTACGGTGCTGGTCATTTACATATACTATACAACTAGATAACCTGACCAGCGAATTAAAACAGTGATTTCTAAATTAAATGGATCCGCAAAAGAATCTACATGCGTGTAGATTTTAACAAAAAAATCCCGTGTGGTCAGAAACATTCTGCAAACTAATTAAGAAAAATCCCGTAAGGTCGGAAACAAAATTTTATAAACATATTTTTCTGTGGGTTTAAATAAACCAAACAACAAAAAAACTCTGTGCACCAAGAAATTAACTAACGAAACAATATGGCAGTCCCACAACTCTCCGAAAACCACCTGAACCAATTACTGGGCCAGATCAAAGAATTACATTACTACGATGGCACACCTGGCAAATTGTCTGGATTCGTCAACCAGGTCGAACAGTTAGTCAACCTATACCCCACCCAGGCACATGTAATATATGGAGCAGTAAAACGCCTGATCACGGATTCAGCACTGGAAGTGGTAATCAAGCAAGAGCAACGACATGGATGGAAATTAAAACAACACTGGCAACATCATTCAAGGACCATAGGCCATACGTAACCCTAGTGAGGCAACTGGAAGAAACAACATACCCCGGTAGCATAAGTAAGTTTATAGAAAAATTAGAAGCTCAATACTGGAATATTTGTGACAAACTAGAATTAGAAAACGACCCGATCGATAAGTTAAACTACACCGAAATGTTAAAAAAAACATTTAAAATTACAACAGATCGAAAATTGCCAGATAGAATGTACATGTCATTAGCACGTAAAAATATTGATACCATTGCCAATTTAAAAAATCCCACGATGGAGTTAGGTCTATATGACAGTAACCCCGAAGATCAATACTTTAATAAATTAGACAAGCACAAGCAAAAGAACAAGGGAAATATAAATCAAAACATTAATCAAAGATACTTTAACAGCAGACATAATAGTTATGGCACTTACTACCCTGTAACAAATCAAAATATAATCATGCAACCCCCAAATCAAAATCAATTCATGACTCGTCCTATACCTCCTAATCAGAGGGGAAATTATTACACTTGTAGAAGGGATTTAACACAAAGCAGACAAAACAATCCTGTCAATTTTCAACCTTCAACTTCAAATAATGTGAGCAATAATAGGCCGGTAAAAAGACAACGAGAAAGTGAGAGTGGGCAAAGCAGGATGGACGTAAAATTTCATCAAATCGCCTCGGACAATCAGGAAACACGGGAAAACAAACCAGTCCCTATGTTCTAATAAGTTATCATAACAACTACTATAAAGGAATGATCGACACAGGTTCCTCGATCAATATCATAAAAGAAAACTTTGCAAACCTAGAATAAAAAGAAGAAGATTTGATAGTATATACCATAAAAGGGCCAATAAAATTAAAAAGAAGCATTATGATGAAACCCACTCCAATATGTCCGTCCGTACAAAAATGCTATGTCCATAATTTTTCCGATAGTTATGACTTCCTGTTAGGTCGAAAATATCTCAAAGAAACGAAGGCAAAAATTGACTACGAAGAAGAAACCGTAACTCTAGGTTCAAGAACCTAAACCTAAGCATTGACACAATGGAAAATGATATAAGGCACTTTGATCCAAAATCAGTTGACAAAGATATAGTCAACTTCGCGATAAATAATGAATTACGCGAATGTAATGAATACAGACTCGAACATTTAAATGTAGAAGAAGTTGAACGTTTAAAGAAGGTCTTATATGAATATAGAGACATTCAGTACAGAGAAGGAGAAAATTTGACCTTCACAAGTACTATTAAACATATTATCCAAACTCAACACGAAGATCCAGTTTACCGAAAACCTTATAAAACCCCAAAGCGTTGACCAAGAAGTCAACAAACAAATTAATGAAATGATAGAACAAGGTATAATTCGCAAGTCGAAGTCACCTTATTGTTCTCCCATTTGGGTGGTCCCTAAGAAGGCAGACGCCTCTTGGAAACAGAAATTTAGGTTAGTAGTGGATTATAGGAATCTCAACGAAATAACTGTCAACAACAAATTCCCCATCCCTAGAATGGATGAGATATTGGATAAACTCGGACGATGCCAATATTTTACAACAATTGATCTAGCCAAAGGATTTCACCAAATTCAAATGGATAAGAATTCCATCGCGAAAACAGCCTTTTCAACCAAACAAGGACATTACGAATATACACGTATGCCATTTTGATTGAAAAATTACAGCTAGACAAATGCGAGTTCATGAAAAAGGAAACTGAATTCCTGGGACACATTGTAACCACGAATGGCACCAAGCCCAATCCAAATAAAACTAATGCCATCACAAATTTTCCATTACCTAAAACACCAAAACAAATAAAATCATTTTTGGGATTATGTGGGTTCTACCGCAAGTTCATTCCCAACTTTGCCAAGGTAGTTAAACCTATGACCCTTAAACTAAAGAAAAGTGCAGTAATCGATACCAAAAATAAAGACTACATTGAATCATTCGGAAGGCTAAAAGTTCTAATAACTTCAGACCCCATACTAATATATCCAGATTTCTCAAAGCCATTCTCTCTGACAACTGATGCAAGTAATTTAGCTATTGGTGCTGTGCTATCTCAAAATCATAAACCCATCTGTTATGCCAGTAGATCATTAAATGAGCATGAGATCAATTACGCTACAATCGAGAAAGAATTGTTAGCTATCGTTTGGGCAACGAAATATTTCAGGTCATATTTATTCGGTAGACCATTTGAAATATTAAGTGATCATAAGCCTTTAGTATGGCTTAATAATATTAAAGGGCCAAACATGAAGTTGCAAAGATGGAAAATAAAATTGAACGAATTCGATTACAAAATTAAGTATCTTCCGGGCAAAGAAAACCATGTAGTCGACGCACTTAAAAAAGTTCTACACCCGGGAATAGAAAAAACCACTAACTGGTTTAAAGAAGAATACTATGTCCCAGATAGCCAAAAATTAACACAGAATATCATTAACGAAGATTTACTTACACGAATGGCTAAGAGCCGTTGCCAAAGAATTAGTTATAAGAACGCATAGTGGTTCCTTAAAATAATTGACTTTGTCGGCTGGGGTGGCGCAAATACGTCACCGTCTCCCCTTAAAGAGAAGCCTATATTTGGGGACCAAACTTATTGCGTATCAATCAAACTGCAATGGTCAGCATAATTGAATTTTACACTGCAGAGGAAGAATTTCAGCATTAAGCTTTATTTTCAAAGTTCAAAAAGTTTCAAAAAAGCTCCTCGTCGAGGTTTCGAGGAGAAGATTTAAAAGTTAAGCTATCAGGCGATTCCTGAGATAAAATCTGATCGGTGATCCGGTCTTATGATCGGTGATCCGGTCTTAAAATACTTATATTAAAAATCACTCCGTAAACTTTAAAAATTAAATAAAAAATATATTTTTTTTTAAATGAATTCGTAAGAGAATTCTTAATTTGCATGTGTGCGTAGTTAAGCTAGAAGACGATTTTCGGTCCGAAATCAATTTTGATGTATAAAACGAATTTGATTATTGTTTTGGTCAATTTCGTTGTAATATGATCTAATAAAATATTACTTAAAAACTGATGCGTGACTATTATTTTTTTTTAGAATTTATTTTAATATTTGGTAGTTTAATCGCCGCTTGAATTAGCTACCGTTTACAACTGAACTTTACATATGTATAAACTTTTATTGAATAAGGATATATTATTCAAATTTAGAAAAATAGTAGCAAACGATGAGCTCTATGTATTTCTCAGCTTTTTTTTACCCACGCCTGCGCCTTTTCGCCCACCCGAAATAGCGCGGTTTTTAAAAATATCAAATTAGAATATAAAAAAACATTCAGAAAAATAATAGTTGCATTTCAAATACTGAAATTTGGCCATTTACATAAGTATGCATATTTTTTTTACTTGTATACTAGTAATTTGTACTAATAAATATATTAAATACCCAAAAACCTTAATATGCAACCTGTTTATTGCAAAATTTAATTATTGAGGCAGGACCAGCGCACCTAAGAATCTTTAAGTTCAAATATATTTTCCACGTCGCGAGCTGAATACTCTAACGAAATATATATTAGTATAAAGTAATTTATGAAATTAATTAGGTATTATTATGTACATTTATTCACCATGTCTATGATTTATTTAAATAATTATCATGTTAAGGCAATGCAAAATTAGAGTTTTTACTTTTTACTTACGAGTACAAAGTACTCGACAGAGTACAAATAATATAGATTGAAAGTCCATAAACTTCTGAAGTGAAGGGCATATTTTGTCAAATTTACAATATATGAGCATACGTGTGCACATATACAGTGATAGGCTGTCGCTGTATGCGTACAAGAGAGCTGCTGGCTCTAGAGCGCTCGCTCTCTGGCTCTTGAAAAAAAATTCGAGAGAGCCTGGAGCAAACTCCAGAGACAGCACGAAAATATCGTGTGCAAAAAAATCGTATGGCGTCTTATATTCTTATATTCTAGTGTCTTTGCTATTACTGTGCTAAAATTGTCATGAAAGGGTGTTTGGTTGGTTATTCATTTGCTTCTTTTGTGGATTATTTGGTATCTTCTTTAGATTTGGGACTGGTTTTAAATTGTCTTTATTTGAGGCTGGCCTCTCGTAACGACCTTTTTCATTCAGTATATTTATTGGGGACTATTCTCAGAAAAATTTGATTTTCCAATTTTTTAATGAAATTATTAGATGCTTAAGTGGATTAGTCTGGTAAACAAGGTGGTTTCTAAAATATGATTTTCCAGTTCTAACTTACTTATTAATATTAATTAATAATATTCTTCTAAGAATTGGATATTGGGTACTCCGGAATTCCTCCAATAGTAGCTGATGGTTTTGTGCGTGGAGCTTGTAGTTTAATATTAGTTGATTCCTAAGTTCGTTTTAGCTGGTGAGGTAAGTCACTCCAAGGGTACGGATGACGTCGCCACTGATATTCCGTTCGATGTTACAAATATCAATCGATCGTCCGTAGTAAGATAAAGCGACAAGATGAAATCGATATGGCTGATGAACGTATACAACGTGTTCGGTTTAGACAGTACTATTGGTACTCGTGCTGCTGTTGAGATTGTAGTTTTGGTGTCAGTTAGCTTAGTTATTAATATAAACTGTGCTATGTATTCACTACTTGTTGGTTGTTGTTGGACAAAGAGTTGTGTCTTTGCTGTTTATTGGTTTATTGCTGTTTATGTTAAGTTTGTTTGTGTTTTAGATTGTAACATTTCTTTTGAAAATGTTTGTAGGATTCACTTATTAGTTTTTTGTTATAGTATGTAAGTTTTGCTTAATGCGCAATTAACTATTTCGTTTTGGTTTGAATAACCTTTATGGATTATTTACTCAGCAAATTCAAAGGCGTTCTTCTTATAATTTTTATAATTTTAAGTTGCTTTACATTCACAATCCCTTTTGTTACGTGACCACCGTTGTGGCTTGCACTTTTGAATTGTGAACCTATGTTACAGATGTTATCAGCTGTTACCGACGCGATTTGCGAGAGTTTTTTAGTGGATGATAAATAGATATTTGAATAGTTTGGCTATCACATCAATATTGAATCATCCGTCTGACTGCGCCTCTTACGTAAAGATAAAAAATATCTTTTGTTAATCCTAGGACGCTGAAATATTTCGTACTGAAAATTAAAAGTTAAAACTCGAGTATGTTTGGGTTGGTTATTCAGATTGACATTCAGCTTAAGACTAAATATTCATTATAAAAATATTTCGCTACTAGCTTTGTACTGTAAATATGTTTAGTATGTATGTTCTATGTTTGTGTTTATTATATGTGAAGTCGCTTTGCTGCTGCACTAATATTTTTGCTGAGTAAAATGGAGTTGCAAACATATGTAGGTGGAGTTTGTATAGTGTTGTGTGTTTGTATAGTGTGCTGCTATCGGTTTCTCTAATTTCTCATTCACCGCACTTGTTTTGAGTTTAAATTTGTCGGCTTATCACGTCACTAGCGCTGTTCATATTTGTTAAGTGGACTTCGGCTCTTATTGTCGATGGAGCATGCTTGATAGGATCCTCTCTTCAGGGCATGATAGTGGTTGCGCCGCCGTTGTGCAGATCTTCTGTATGTTTTCATTAGTTAATCATGAACAACAGGAATACTAGCATCATGTCGATGAAGTCGAGGGTGTGATTCACGCTAAGAATAACTTCCTTGTGGTCTATCACTTCCACAGTATTGATCACGTTGGAGGTGTTGTCTGAGGGTTTGGATTTCTTGCCACCCATCTTGAACCTTTATATCTGTTGTTAAGAAATGCATTCACCTTGTCATCCCAGTTCAGGATTTCGTCGTCGCTCCGGAGTTAAGGATTTCTTCTTTCTTCTTGTCCACCTTGGACACGAAATCTCGAAACTGTTCGGTCCCAATACTATCATCTCCCATGACGATATTCTTTTGAGACTGTCCTTTCCCGAGACTGACGTTTTCCGAGACTGTCCTCTCCCGAGACTGTCCTTTCCCGAGAGTGTCCTTTCCCGAGACTGTGCTCTCCCGAGACTGTCTTCTCACAAGACTATCCTCTTACGAGACTGTCCTCTTTTTTAGTGGTTCGAGGTCTTTTATACCGCACAATAGCTTTTTTGTCTACTCCCATTGTGGTGTTCTATACTGGGAGCAATATTTGACTAATTCCCCTATTTTGGGAGTCAACTGGAGACTGATGAACTATGCCAATAATTGGAGTAGAATTTCCATGTGAACGATAGCGGCCGCTCTACTGGTTATTTGATACTCGTTTATTGTCAAACTTCATTTTCTTTTGTTGCATTCATTGTCGATATGTTGGAGAGTTGGGAGTGGAGATCCCACGACCCGAATACGGCGACCAAATGCTTACTGGTATGATATGTACCCTGTACCAGTGTACCCTGTTTTTATCTTGTATTTGGCTTTCCACCTCTTGCTCATAAGCCTGTGGGTAACTGTATTATTTGGTATTTACCTCTGCCAAAAGTTTTCTTCCTAAGAAGTTTTCAGAGAAAGGGTGAAAGCTTGCACGTCGGCTTGGTTGAAAAATGTTATTTGTATTGGGTGATTAATTATTGGTGGTGTTTGATAAATTTTGTGGGGCTGGATATGGCATTGGTGAAGTATAATGTAGGAAACGTGTTGGATATCTTCTGTTGTTGTTATTAGTCTGATTAGTATTGTCATTAATAGACTCTTGTGTCTTATCAGAAAGATTTTGGTTTTGGATAGGTGTATTTGTGTGATTTATTTGTTCGTACATGCCATTCTCTTGTAAAAGGTTTTTAAGTGATCGCGAATCTGGTATGTTATGGTTATTTATTCTTATATAAATGTGTGTAGGTAATTTTTCAATAAGGGATTCTATACTGAATTTTATTAATCTTAAATAAAGGGTTTTTCTTCAAGGTTTTGTTCTAATTCAAGCTTACTGCTAAGTTTTTGTCTGCGGTTTTCTGCATTTTTCAGGAATGCTCGTACACTTCCGAAACTCCTCCAAAAGAACGTCGTCTGGGGCTTATATTTGAGTACCAATTGTCTTCTAAGCTGGTGCCAGGTGGTCAAATAGAATCTGCTGTTGTCGTTAATTTCCGGTAATTTAAAAGGACCAGAATCAATTTTGCCCACAAAGGTGTATAGCGTGTCCGGATCACAGTTCAATTTATGTACATTGCCAATATGATAGGCAACTTGGGGCATGTTGCTATCCGACAGGGGTGGCACGTTTGCCATTTTGCTGATGTTCTTGTTGTTGTTGTTTTCAAGTTAATTTATTTGATCTTATTTTGTTTAGTTTAATTGTCCTTTGCCTTGATCTGTGTTTATGAATCTTAGTTTCTATCTTTTTTATTTATTTGTATAATTTCTTTTTTTCCATTATTCATTTATTATTTTTCTCATTAGTTTTTCTTAAGATAGATTTTATTTTTTACAAGGGTTGCACTATAGCTTTTTCGGGGAGGTAACCAATTGGATTTACCACCTCTCACAAATTCAATAGCGTCTTCCTGATTCAGGTTCGTTGTTGACACTGCGTTGTATTGTAGAGGTATATCAACTTAACTTGCACTTGGCCCTAATTGTTTACGTACACATTGCAACAGAGTGCTACAAGGTGTTTGCGTTTGATTGTATTTTAATACGTTGCCGACATACATACATATATGTGTGCCTACCATATCTCCCTCCTATTTAAAAATAACGTAATAATATGTGATGTTTTCTCTTATCCTTTTCTTTTTATTTGAATTATAATAATTTTATATATTTTTTTTTATTTATTTAAATATTATTTTATTGATATATTCTATGTTTCGATAATTAAATGAATTTAAATTTTCGTATATCTATATAAAAGTTAAGACCGACCAAACTCCTGCTTCCCTCTACCCCTCTCGAGCTACCCACATTGTACCAGCAATTCAAGTGGCTACAACAGTGTAGCCGCTAAGCCATAAATTTACCAATGACAGCATCAAAGTAAAATAAGAACCAACGCCAAATCGACGACAACGGCAGAGCGACGGCAGTAGCAGCAAAAGGTCACCATATGGAATAGCAGCGGCAGCAGTGTGCCAACGGAAGTGCGCTGCCCGCTCATTGCATGCCTCAACGCTAACAGCGTCCCACTCGAGGGCTACTCCGACCCCTCTCTGGACCCAACGGAAAACTGCAGTGTTAGCATCTTGAGGCCAGCAAAAGAGTTGAACTAATGAAAACCTCTGCCTTCGACTGCACATCGGAAAGTATGGTGGCACCACGGATATGCAGCGACGTAGATCGGTTAACCGGCCGCTGCATTTAGATCTAAGATTTAATTCCCTTGGTACTACGGACCAGCTAAAAATGTTGTATCTTGTTAATAAAACTAAATGTAACGTGAAAAGAACGTTTATTGTTTTATATTTAAGTAAAATCGTTGATACTAAAAAGTACCCTCAATTGAGAATAGAAGAAAGAACCGAGGCTCTCGTACCATCAACTCATTCTAAAATGAGAAGTTTTTTAATCAGGTAATCTGATTCAGTCGCTCTCGCGACGAAGCAATAAGCTTAGCTTATATGTATATATTTACGAATTCAGACCGAGAGTTTTATGTATTATTAAACCTGTTTATTTATTCCAATAAAGGAAGAACTAAAGCCTTTGGATTATCACAAAGTTGGACAATGGACTTCGAAATTTAAGTTGGCTTAGTGGAGTTATCGCGGTTGATAATGTACTCAGTACTGAACTGCTGCATGGAGACATGCTTGCGTTTAGAACAGCAATTTAGAGTAGCCAAAGAGCGAAGTTTAAGAGAGTTGGTTATAAACATATATTTTCCTGTTGGAAGAGAGTCTTCCGAGAAATAGGGGTAATTGGAGAATCCTGAGACAAGTTTTGCGCCGATTCGGAAAAGGTTATTATTTTAGTTAGCTCTGTGGTCAAATGCAAATGGTTAGGCGACAAGAGTATATGTTTTTGATTCACGATCTGTAAGTAAGGGTGACTTTGGAACATGACGCTGTGTGTGAATAACAACCAAGGTTAATCGAAGGGCTCTCGTTTTTTTATTACATTTCGTGCTTAGACATTAATATTTTGTGTACATGAGTTTTCTACTAGTGTATGATGTTTATAATTATGTTATGGCAAGTTGTGGGTGTAGAATGGATATGTTACTATATATAATTAAATTGGGTGTTTTTTTTCTTTGGTTTTGAATTTATTTTGATTATCATGAATAAAATATTTTTAGTCGATCTTTATGAACTTTATGAACTTTAGGAACTTTAAAAGCTAGTTAAATTGTGTTGCCACGCCCACAAACCGCACAAAACTCACACGCCCACACTTGAAAAATGTTTTGATATATTTTCATTTCACGTCCACTCTAACACCCACAAGCCGCCAAAGCTGAAACGCCCACACTTTTGAAAAATGTTTTCATATTTCTTCATGTTTTTATTAGGCTTGTTAATTTCAATCGATTTGTTATAAAGCTTTCGTTCTCGTTCGCACTTCCACTAGCTCAGTAACGGGTATCTATTCGACGGGGAACTCGACTACAGCATTCTCTTTTGTTTTTGTTTGATATTTGTTTTATTTTTAAAGATTTTAACTTAAAATTATGCTCTTGGGTTACTCTTGTCATTTTGCTTCCTCCTTATATTATTGATTGGTTTTTGGTAGTTTTGATTAAGAATGGCTTGGGCTAAGTTCCAGGTAAAGATTGTGTTTGTGTTTATTTTATTATTTCACCCGTGTGCACTGGCTTAAAATTACAAATTGGTTTAAAGTGTTTAATAATATGGGTGACACACTTTTGTAAACTTTATTTCCTCTTTCAAGATATGACAACTTGCCGCAGCTTGTCGTAGGAGGCGACTAATAAGGTAATAGGTAGCTTCGCCCGTGCTTGTCGGAGCCAAAGGAGTGAGATCGACCGAGCCTCTAATTTTCAGCACCACGGGTTGATCAGTTCTCCAAGACTGCACATTGAGGTCGGCCCCCTTGTGGGAGTATCGTGGTGGCTGTGGTTTGTACCCATCGCGGGTAGAGCCTTCGTGTTCGACGTTTGAGTTATGGCGCTGGTTGCGCAAAATTCAAGTGTTGTGACCCATAGAACAATAGAGATTTTAGGTAGATCTCACTCCTCAGCAAGGGGGAGTGCTTGCCCGGCAAGCAAGCACTCGAATTGCTACCGGGGTGGTTGCTATGTACATAGCTATAGCTTCCAGACCGGGACTTTTGTCTAGCGTATCTAGACACATGCATCATATGCTCACTTGTAGGTGTATAGGTTACCGTGGTTGTAATCCCTTCAATGTGGAACACGCCACGTAAAACAAGTTCGGAGGGATACGATTGACACACTGTCCGTCCGTCCGTCTGTCCAAAGACACTAGAATAATAAGATGCGTAACGCCATACGATTTTTTTGCACACGATTTTTTCAGGCTGGCTGTAGAGCTGGCTCCAGGATCTCTTGAATTTTTGTTCAAGAGTCAAAGAGAGAGCGCTCTAGAGCCAGCAGCTCTCTTGTACGCATACAGCGACAGTCGAGCACTGTATGTGTGCACACGTATGCTCGTATATTGTAAATTTCACAAAATATGCCCTTCACTTCAGAAGTTTATGGACTTTCAATCTATATTATTTGTACTCTGGCAATCGAGTACAAAGTACTCGTAAGTAAAAAGTAAAAACTCTAATTTTGCATTGCCTTAACATGATAATTATTTAATTACACCATAGAAATAATAATAGGTGAATAAATGTACATAATAATACCGAATTATTTTAATAAATTACTTTATACTAGAAAATATGTCGTTAGAGTATTCAGCTTGCGATGTGGAAAATTTTTTAATCTTAGTGATTCTTAGGTGCGCTGGTCCTGCCTCAAGAATTCAATTTTGCAATACACAGGTTGCATATGATGTTTTTAACTATTTAGTATATTTATTAGTACAAATTACTAGTATACAAGTAAAAAAATATGCATACTTCTGTAAATGATCTATTTTCAGTATTTGTTTTTGTTATATTCTAATTTGATATTTGTAAAAACCGCGCAATTTTGGGTGGGTAAAAAAGCGCGCCAAATGTATTCTTTCTTTTAGTTCTTCTTAATTCGTTTGCTTAAAGCTGACAAATACATAGTGCTCCTCGTTTGCTACTGTTTCTCGAAATTTTAATAATATAAACGCATTTTTAAATTATTTATTAAAGCACAATTGCGACAAAGTGCGATAAGTTATTGTCCAAAACAAAAAAATTTTAGAAGTGTACATATTTTCATAATTTTTCGCGCCTATATTACGTTGTGCTGGTACTGCTGCTTTTCGATAAAGGTTTGAACTTTTGAATTTAACATTATTTGTTTTATGTAAAAAAATTGGCTATGGCCGACAAAAAAAGATAAAATATCAGTGGGAACAAGTGCAGCGATTACCCCGCTCTTAAATTGTTTAGTTTTCCTGAAAAGGATCCAGCAATTTTAATGAAATGGGCATAAAAGTGTCAATTTACAGAAGATTTTGTGGGGAGCACTTCATCACTGTTTTTATTCCAAGATCATTTCTCGCCAGATGATATTAGCGTAAAATATCTAAGGATAGGAACAATGGCAGATCGCAACCGAATTAAATATGAGAGTTGCAAATATGATGATATTGATTTCAATGCTGTAAGATCGCCTCCACAAAAGAGATGTCGTTCACAGTCCCCTGGTGAAGTTTGTCGTCAGTGCCATAAAAACACGAAAACATTAAAAATGTTTCAAAAAATATAATCACTCAGCATTCTATCTCATAAATGGAAAATTAGTGACGACTAAAAATAAATATATATATAATATATAAATATATAGTACAAAAATTTAATAAAATTAATTTTAAAAAATGGAGGAAATTATATCGAAAAGCAATAGTTAGAAAACTATCTTAGTTGGGGAACATGGAAATATTTTAATGTTTAACATTTATTATTTCAAGTCGACTCGAAGGTCATATAAATATACGACCCCATTACAATTGTAATGGCCTCCCCGTGGTGTTCCCTGGGTACAAAAATTACATTTATTACAGATAATTAATAATAAAAATATTTATATGTAAACGGTAGCTAATTCGAGCGGCGATTTTAACTAAAGAATATTAAAACAACTTTTTAAACAAAAATAATAGTCACGGCACCAATTTTTAAATATTATTTTATTAGCTCATATTACAACGAAATTGACCAAAACATTAATCAAATTTGTTTCTTAGATCAAAATTGATTTCGGACCGAAAATCGTCTTCTTGCACAACTACGCACACATGCACACTTTTTTGTTTACTGTTTTTACTCACACAAGCAAGTGAATTCTATTTTTAGATTTTTATGCTCTCAATTTTACGCGAGCGGAAAGAGAGCAATTATTGCCGCCACCAAAAAAGTGGCTGCATATGCAAAACCAATGTATGGCCGTTACGCATCTTATTATTCTAGTGTCTTTGGTCTGTCCGAATGAACGCCTTGATCTTGACTTGAAAAGCTAGAATGTTAAGATTAAGCATGCAGCTTTCAGAGACATAGACGCAGCGCAAGTTTGTTTTCAAATGTTGCCACGCCCACTCCAACGCCCACAAGCCACCCAAAACTGTCACGCCCACACTTTTGAAAAATGTGATATTTTTTTACTTTTTTGTATATCTTGTAAATTTCTATAGATTTGCTAAAAGACTTTTTGCCACGCCCACTTCAACGACCACAAACCGCCCAAAGCTGTTACGTCCACACTTTTAAAAAATTGTTTATTTTATTTTTCGTTCTATTATTTGTTCCCCACTTTTAGCATTCTATCTTGTTTAAATTGTGTTTTGTAGTAGTGAGTAAATCTATTTCTATTAGTGACTTTGTAATGGTCAGAGTCTGTCTGCTCAACATTTTTGGTTGGATTTTCTAATTTGCCTTTCTGTAGTGGGCTTTCATATTCCGACTTCATATTTCGTTCTGTCGTTATTTATTTTGCTTATGTTGGGTGTTTAATAATGGTTTTCCGCCGAAGAGAGAGATGTCCGCAGGGGTCTGTCCAGTGTATTATGTTTAGTCCTGTGATTGTATATGTTAAGTGTATTTTTTTATTTTGCTTAGTTTGGTTTAGTCGTCGTCGGATGTTTTGATTATGCGAATCTTTTCATTCATTGTTTTATGTAGTCTCTCTATGTCCGCCACACCAGGTTTTCTTGTGTTAAGCTGCAAATCGATTTCCTCATCCTCCAGCCATCGCTTAAGGGTCATACTGGAAAATCCGCCGTTTCTGTCAGCCTTTAATATCTTTGGCTTACTAAGCTAGTTGAATATGCGCATAGGCGGATTCTTGCACTCTACCCAGTCTTTTGTATTTATTTCTTTTAATGTGGCAAATTTCTAATAAATGTCCATGCAACTTGTTTGGGTGTGGTTTTTGTTGTCATGTCTGTGTTACGGTGCTCTTTTAGTCAGATTGCAGAATACTGCATTCATTTAATATATTCTGAATAAATAGCTGGCTATTAGGGAAATAGTAAGTATTTCCGAAAAGTAATTCTTTCATGAGCAGTCAAGATAGATTCTTTAAATTCTGCATAACTGGTTATGTTTTTCGATAAAATCGTGCTGCGAAAAATGTTTGTATATTTGGAATTTATCGTTAGTTTGTGTGCAGCCTGAATGACTGGTTTTCATTGGCATATCTGTGTTGCGGTGCTCTGTCTTTGCTAAATTGCAGATATTGCATTCATTTATCATGTTTTGGATAAGTAGTTGGCTATTGGGGAAATAGTTCGTTTCATCGAAAAGCTTTGTAGTTTTCTGTATTTCAGGGTGTATAAGTTTTTCGTAAGTGCTTAAGATCAATTCTTTAAATTCTGCATAAGTCGTTATGTTTTTTAGTAAAATAATGCTACGCAAGATTCTGGTATATTTAGTGTTTATAGTCTGTTTATGTGCGGCTTGAAGGATCCCGAAATCTGCGTAACTGTCAATATACAACGCACTTTTCTTATCTATCGAACATTGTACAGCTTTTTCTCAATTCATAATATAGTCAAATATTTGACGATATTCAAATTCAAATATATTTAACGAGTGGTTGTACGTATAATACCCTGATTTAGCATATCCTGCATTTGGCTTTCGACCTCTTGCTCTTGCCTGTTGGTAACTGTATAATTTGGAATAATGGGAGGATTGTGATGGTATTGATTGTATGTTTGGTTTGATTAGAAAATGTCAACTTATCACTCTCGTGGTACTGTATGTCATGGTATTGCTGCAGGAGTGCAAACAATCTTTCAATCTATTTTCTTCATTCTGTTCTAATATATATAGGTCTGATTATAATATGGGTGAATTATTTCTTGGTTGTCTGAAGATGGTGTCAGGTAGGCATGGCGCCTACATTTTGAAAGTGACTCTGTTCTTGTGCTGCTTTTCTTTTGATTAGCTCTTATTTATTATAGTAAAGAGTCACCAATTGATCGCGATATCTTCTTGCTTTTGCCTCCGCCAAAAAGTTTTATTCCTAATAAAAGTTCGAAGTTTTCAGAGAATGGGTGCAATAAAAATTTCGTTGGTGTTGGGAATAAAATCTTTGAAGGTATGGTTATACTTTTATTGACAATGAGCAGTCCAGAATATTGGTATTCTGGATTGGTAAGTCAAATATATTTTGGGATATCTTGTTAGCAATCAACAATCCGGTATCAATTATTTAAATTATTTATTTTTTTAAATTATTTTCTTTGTATTTAATTGTTATATATTGGGGTTTTCCAAGGCTTGTGGCAGAAAATTTTTTATTGTATGTCTCATCTGTATAAATCTGCTGTGGCAGTTGTGTTGTTTGTGAACATTGGTTGTTTTTCTCAGTTTGATAGTGATACTCCGGATAATAGTTCGTATGGTCGTAAGTTAAGTAGTAAAAATGGTCATAAGGAATATATTGCTGATAAGCAGCGTTCTCTCTAACAATTCATCCATACTCATCCTAATCTGTTCACTGTTAGATGGTCTTAATCGCCTTATTGGTTGGTTGGGTACATGGGAACTCGAATTAGGTACTGATTGTTGATTTTGATATGGGGGTTGTTGTTTAAATATATTATGATCAAATGCATTGTTTCCATGGGTGTTGAAAATTGGTCGAGGTCTTAAGTTTGCATGTAGGCTTGGTTGAATGTTATTGTTTGTATTGGGGTGATAGGAGGATGGTGGATGGTGATTATTAAGTTGTGTTTAATAAACTTGTGTGGCTGGATATGGATTATTAATTAGTGGTGATTGATAAATTTGTGGGGCTGGATATGCCATTGTTGAGTTATAATGTAGGAAAGGTGTTGGATATCTTCTGATGTTGTAATTAGACTGGTGTATTGTGATTAAAGGACTTTTGTGACTTAGCAGAGTTATTTTGCATTTGGGTAGTTGTACTTGTATAATTTATTTTTTCATACTCGTTCGTGCCCTTCTCTTGTAAAAGGCTTATAAGTGATCGCAAATTTGGTATGTTGTGGTTATTTATTCTTACGTAAAGGTGTGTAGATAATTTTTGCTGTGATTAGTCTTAAGTATAGAGTTTTTTCTTAAAGGTTTTGTTATAATTCAAGCTTACTGGTAAGCCTTTGTCTGCGGGTTTCTGCTTCCTCTAGGTACAGGTGGTCATGTTGCTGGCTCCAAAGCAATGCGTAATGTCTCCACTAATGCTGCGTTCGATGTGCCCAAATGTGCCCGGTAACATAAAGGGTCAGTATGTATTCAATTCCGGTCACAAAGTTGTTTAGCGTGTCCGGATAGTAGGCAACCAAACTTCGGTCATGTTTCTCGACATGAGTGGCATGTTTGTCATTTTGCTGATGTTCTTGTTGTTACTATCAAGTTAGTTTATTTATTTGTGTGGGAATTAGTTCGAGTAAGAATACTCGCAGTGGTAATAGGTATTTAAATACTTCTACATTGCAGTCCTGATTAAAATGCAACTCTAGACTAGATCAAGTTATCGGTAGAAAGGGAGAAAGTGTAGAGTGTAGAGTCGAGTGAAAAAATTGCCAAGAGCGGTTGTTGTCTAAATAATAAGTTTTGTAATAAGTCTATATAATTAAATGTGAAATCTTGAAGAACATAAATACTTTGTTACACTTTTATTATTTGTTTATTAAAAACCATATAAACGAAGAACTACAAATTGGGAGCTCGTCCGGGATGTGCTTAAGAGTAAAGACAAAATGTAAGTTAACACGCGCAAGCTTAAGCTTGCTGACAACGCTGTTACGCCGGATGCCGTCGTGACAAAGTTGCAGCCGAAACCAGAGACTCGCACGCGTAAGCTGCCGGACCGCCCGTTGCAGACGCTGACTCAACATTCAGCCGACTTTCCAGCGGCAGCGGCGGCTTCGTGGTCCGACGGAGCTGGCCCTAAGTTCCAGTTTTAATTTTGTTCTTCATTTGTCAAGTACAATAAATAAAAACAAATAAGGTTACCTTGCCGAGATATAATAAATAATTCAAATAAAGATTCCTTACTTAAAATAAACGGTCTTGTTAATTTGTTGCATATGACGCTGTTCGTTTTAGTAGCAATCAGTGAACGGTAAAACAGAACCGTTGGATGATCGTCGCTGAAACAAACGCGAGCAACAGAATAGAGAATTCTCGAAGAAGTTTCGAGAGTCGGCAAACCAAAGTTCCTGCTTAAGTTGACAGAAGCAGAAGTGGTGCGTGCGTGGTCAGAGGCGGAGTATTGCTTGCAGCGACAGAAGCAAAGCAGTTGTTTGCGTCGTCAGAGACAGAGCTTGGAGCGAACGTCAGCAGAGTCCGAATGGCTGCATTAATCGTAGTATAGTGTTTTATACTTATACTAATTTTGATTGTTTTTTAACCATTTCAAAATGCAACTTGACGAGATCTTGGCACTCGCTTAGCAGTTTTGAGGTTAAAGTTAGCAGAGTTGGCGTTACCAACAAGTGGAAGGAAACTTGAGTTGCAGAATAGATTGCTTATACATTTTGGAATTCAGGATGAAGAGGAAAGCGATTCAGATGAAGCTGAAGATCCGTGGTTACAGAGCGAAATTTAGCTGAAGATCAAAAAGTAGACAATGTCAGGTAATGGTTCACTCTCAAAGATGTAGAAGGCAGCGTATCTAGTTTCTATGGAACAGGAAGTCCTGATGTAGAGCAATGGATCGATGAGTTAGAAAGTTATTCAATCCAGTGGAGTCATTTGCAACTTTTTACCTATTCGATGCAGATGCTTACAGGAGCGGCTAAACTGTTTGTGCGTAGTGAGGCGAATATTCGTAGTTTGACTGTTTTGAAGGCTAAGTTGAGAGAAGAGTTTTTAATCAAAGTGTCATCAGCTGAGATTCATAGAAAATTGTACCAGCGTCAGTAGAGAAAAGACGAATCATTATTTGAATATTTTTTGTATGCTCTGAAATAAATCGCAAAGCCAGTTAATATTGATGAGCCAAGTTTAATTGACTATTACATAAAGGGTATTCCAGATTCGAAAGGGAATAAGATTATGTTATACCAGGCCAGAAATATACAGGAACTGAAACTTCAAATCGAGATATATCAGAAAACTAGATCTGGCAAATCAAATCAATCAGCTGGGGAACGTCAGGAGCAAAAGAAAGACCAAAGCATAGGTCAGGTTAAGTCTGGAACATCCAGGAAATGAAGCACTGTAAGAAAACAGATTTTGTTTGTTGTGAGGCAGGACACCGAGCAGCACAATGTACAGTACAAACCGATGTCAAGAAAGAAACAAATGTCGTAAGGCAGTGAATATACTCTTTCATGTCTTGAATTGAAGAGCGTTGTTTACAAAAAGATTATATTTAAAGGTTTGGTTGACACGGGTGCAGATTGGTGCCTAATGCGCAGACAAGTCTTCATGAGTCTAGGAGCTGCAGAAAGTCGTGTTTTAACATTTGGAAGTATTATTATTATCAAATCCGTTAAACTTACCCCATTCTAATCCTTGGCGATGAGATCTCGACACGTTGGATCCGGGGTGTTACTAGACATATTGTAAATTAAAAAATGTAGTACACATAAAAAAAGTGCTCAATGCTAATATTTTTTATACTGTTTATTTTTTATTATATATACATTTATGTGTATATATGTGTGTTGTATTTGTTCTGGATGTTATCGCTTTTTCTTTATTTTTGATGGAATTCAAACAAATTAATAGTTCCGCTATTTTCTTATGTTTGTTTTGCCGGCTGTTTGTTTTTGGCTGTAACTATTCGTAGTTTAATTTCCTGGTTATTATTGTCACTGCACTGCTTATGTATGCTAAGCGGAGTCCGTCTTTTAGTTCGGCTTTCACGATGTGACTTTTTGAGGATGTGGGATGCTGGATACGATCCTTTCCAACGCATGCCGCTGGTCACAACGCCGCAGCACTGCTTATGAATGCTAAGCGGAGTCCGTCTATTAGTTCGGCTTTCACGATGTGACTTTTTGAGGATGTGGGATGCTGGATATGATCCTTTCCAACGCATGCTGCTGGTCACGACGCCGATGCACTGATCGCTTGTAGTTTTTCACTAGTTTTAATATCGCCAGAAACACCAACACTAAAGCCATGAAATGAAGGATGTCTTGCACGCCTATGATCTCGTCCTTGTGGTCTATTACTTCCACGGTGTTGATCACATTGGCTGTGTTATCGGAGGCATTGGACTCCTTGCTGCCCATCTTGGAACTTCTGTCTATTGGGTCGAAGAGCGGATTTTCCTTCACGAGGTGTACTTTTGCATTCACCTTATCATTCCAGTCCAGGATTCTTCAATTCAATTATTTTGTTCAGTATCGGAGTGAAGAGGTGCCCTCAGGACTCTCTGGACTACTAAATGGAACACGAAATCGCTATCTTCCACTTTGGAAACGAAATCTCTATCTCTTAAGACTGTCTCCTCCCAAAAATAACTCCTTCAGAATGTCGAGAACGTCTCCTACCGGGAATGTTTTCTCTTTTCGTTGGCTGATGCTTTTTAAAGACTTAAACCTCTCAAACGACCTGGTTCCTTAGCTTAGTACATCGGCTTTACGTTTTTCGGTCAGTTCCCCCACCTCCTCTGTACTGGGTCTGTCCAGTGTATTATGTTTAGTCCTGTGATTGTATATGTTAAGTGTATTTTTTTATTTTGCTTAGTTTGGTTTCGTCGTCGTCGGATGTTTTGATTATGCGAATCTTTTCATTCATTGTTTTATGTAGTCTCTCTATGTCCGCCACACCAGGTTTTCTTGTGTTAAGCTGCAAATCGATTTCCTCATCCTCCAGCCATCGCTTAAGGGTCATACTGGAAAATCCGCCGTTTCTGTCAGCCTTTAATATCTTTGGCTTACTAAGCTAGTTGAATATGCGCATAGGCGGATTCTTGCACTCTACCCAGTCTTTTGTATTTATTTCTTTTAAAGTGGCAAATTTCTAATAAATGTCCATGCAATTTGTTTGGGTGTGGTTTTTGTTGTCATGTCTGTGTTACGGTGCTCTTTTTGTCAGATTGCAGAATACTGCATTCATTTAATATATTCTGAATAAATAGCTGGCTATTAGGGAAATAGTAAGTATTTCCGAAAAGTAATTCTTTCATGAGCAGTCAAGATAGATTCTTTAAATTCTGCATAACTGGTTATGTTTTTCGATAAAATCGTGCTGCGAAAAATGTTTGTATATTTGGAATTTATCGTTAGTTTGTGTGCAGCCTGAATGACTGGTTTTCATTGGCATATCTGTGTTGCGGTGCTCTGTCTTTGCTAAATTGCAGATATTGCATTCATTTATCATGTTTTGGATAAGTAGTTGGCTATTGGGGAAATAGTTCGTTTCATCGAAAAGCTTTGTAGTTTTCTGTATTTCAGGGTGTATAAGTTTTTCGTAAGTGCTTAAGATCAATTCTTTAAATTCTGCATAAGTCGTTATGTTTTTTAGTAAAATAATGCTACGCAAGATTCTGGTATATTTAGTGTTTATAGTCTGTTTATGTGCGGCTTGAAGGATCCCGAAATCTGCGTAACTGTCAATATACAACGCACTTTTCTTATCTATCGAACATTGTACAGCTTTTTCTCAATTCATAATATAGTCAAATATTTGACGATATTCAAATTCAAATATATTTAACGAGTGGTTGTACGTATAATACCCTGATTTAGCATATCCTGCATTTGGCTTTCGACCTCTTGCTCTTGCCTGTTGGTAACTGTATAATTTGGAATAATGGGAGGATTGTGATGGTATTGATTGTATGTTTGGTTTGATTAGAAAATGTCAACTTATCACTCTCGTGGTACTGTATGTCATGGTATTGCTGCAGGAGTGCAAACAATCTTTCAATCTATTTTCTTCATTCTGTTCTAATATATATAGGTCTGATTATAATATGGGTGAATTATTTCTTGGTTGTCTGAAGATGGTGTCAGGTAGGCATGGCGCCTACATTTTGAAAGTGACTCTGTTTTTGTGCTGCTTTTCTTTTGATTAGCTCTTATTTATTATAGTAAAGAGTCACCAATTGATCGCGATATCTTCTTGCTTTTGCCTCCGCCAAAAAGTTTTATTCCTAATAAAAGTTCGAAGTTTTCAGAGAATGGGTGCAATAAAAATTTCGTTGGTGTTGGGAATAAAATCTTTGAAGGTATGGTTATACTTTTATTGACAATGAGCAGTCCAGAATATTGGTATTCTGGATTGGTAAGTCAAATATATTTTGGGATATCTTGTTAACAATCAACAATCCGGTATCAATTATTTAAATTATTTATTTTTTTAAATTATTTTCTTTGTATTTAATTGTTATATATTGGGGTTTTCCAAGGCTTGTGGCAGAAAATTTTTTATTGTATGTCTCATCTGTATAAATCTGCTGTGGCAGTTGTGTTGTTTGTGAACATTGGTTGTTTTTCTCAGTTTGATAGTGATACTCCGGATAATAGTTCGTATGGTCGTAAGTTAAGTAGTAAAAATGGTCATAAGGAATATATTGCTGATAAGCAGCGTTCTCTCTAACAATTCATCCATACTCATCCTAATCTGTTCACTGTTAGATGGTCTTAATCGCCTTATTGGTTGGTTGGGTACATGAGAACTCGAATTAGGTACTGATTGTTGATTTTGATATGGGGGTTGTTGTTTAAATATATTATAATCAAATGCATTGTTTCCATGGGTGTTGAAAATTGGTCGAGGTCTTAAGTTTGCATGTAGGCTTGGTTGAATGTTATTGTTTGTATTGGGGTGATAGGAGGATGGTGGATGGTGATTATTAAGTTGTGTTTAATAAACTTGTGTGGCTGGATATGGATTATTAATTAGTGGTGATTGATAAATTTGTGGGGCTGGATATGCCATTGTTGAGTTATAATGTAGGAAAGGTGTTGGATATCTTCTGATGTTGTAATTAGACTGGTGTATTGTGATTAAAGGACTTTTGTGACTTAGCAGAGTTATTTTGCATTTGGGTAGTTGTACTTGTATAATTTATTTTTTCATACTCGTTCGTGCCCTTCTCTTGTAAAAGGCTTATAAGTGATCGCAAATTTGGTATGTTGTGGTTATTTATTCTTACGTAAAGGTGTGTAGATAATTTTTGCTGTGATTAGTCTTAAGTATAGAGTTTTTTCTTAAAGGTTTTGTTATAATTCAAGCTTACTGGTAAGCCTTTGTCTGCGGGTTTCTGCTTCCTCTAGGTACAGGTGGTCATGTTGCTGGCTCCAAAGCAATGCGTAATGTCTCCACTAATGCTGCGTTCGATGTGCCCAAATGTGCCCGGTAACATAAAGGGTCAGTATGTATTCAATTCCGGTCACAAAGTTGTTTAGCGTGTCCGGATAGTAGGCAACCAAACTTCGGTCATGTTTCTCGACATGAGTGGCACGTTTGTCATTTTGCTGATGTTCTTGTTGTTACTATCAAGTTAGTTTATTTATTTGTGTGGGAATTAGTTCGAGTAAGAATACTCGCAGTGGTAATAGGTATTTAAATACTTCTACATTGCAGTCCTGATTAAAATGCAACTCTAGACTAGATCAAGTTATCGGTAGAAAGGGAGAAAGTGTAGAGTGTAGAGTCGAGTGAAAAAATTGCCAAGAGCGGTTGTTGTCTAAATAATAAGTTTTGTAATAAGTCTATATAATTAAATGTGAAATCTTGAAGAACATAAATACTTTGTTACACTTTTATTATTTGTTTATTAAAAACCATATAAACGAAGAACTACAAATTGGGAGCTCGTCCGGGATGTGCTTAAGAGTAAAGACAAAATGTAAGTTAACACGCGCAAGCTTAAGCTTGCTGACAACGCTGTTACGCCGGATGCCGTCGTGACAAAGTTGCAGCCGAAACCAGAGACTCGCACGCGTAAGCTGCCGGACCGCCCGTTGCAGACGCTGACTCAACATTCAGCCGACTTTCCAGCGGCAGCGGCGGCTTCGTGGTCCGACGGAGCTGGCCCTAAGTTCCAGTTTTAATTTTGTTCTCCATTTGTCAAGTACAATAAATAAAAACAAATAAGGTTACCTTGCCGAGATATAATAAATAATTCAAATAAAGATTCCTTACTTAAAATAAACGGTCTTGTTAATTTGTTGCATATGACGCTGTTCGTTTTAGTAGCAATCAGTGAACGGTAAAACAGAACCGTTGGATGATCGTCGCTGAAACAAACGCGAGCAACAGAATAGAGAATTCTCGAAGAAGTTTCGAGAGTCGGCAAACCAAAGTTGCTGCTTAAGTTGACAGAAGCAGAAGTGGTGCGTGCGTGGTCAGAGGCGGAGTATTGCTTGCAGCGACAGAAGCAAAGCAGTTGTTTGCGTCGTCAGAGACAGAGCTTGGAGCGAACGTCAGCAGAGTCCGAATGGCTGCATTAATCGTAGTATAGTGTTTTATACTTATACTAATTTTGATTGTTTTCTAACCATTTCAAAATGCAACTTGACGAGATCTTGGCACTCGCTTAGCAGTTTTGAGGTTAAAGTTAGCAGAGTTGGCGTTACCAACAAGTGGAAGGAAACTTGAGTTGCAGAATAGATTGCTTATACATTTTGGAATTCAGGATGAAGAGGAAAGCGATTCAGATGAAGCTGAAGATCCGTGGTTACAGAGCGAAATTTAGCTGAAGATCAAAAAGTAGACAATGTCAGGTAATGGTTCACTCTCAAAGATGTAGAAGGCAGCGTATCTAGTTTCTATGGAACAGGAAGTCCTGATGTAGAGCAATGGATCGATGAGTTAGAAAGTTATTCAATCCAGTGGAGTCATTTGCAACTTTTTACCTATTCGATGCAGATGCTTACAGGAGCGGCTAAACTGTTTGTGCGTAGTGAGGTGAATATTCGTAGTTTGACTCTTTTGAAGGCTAAGTTGAGAGAAGAGTTTTTAATCAAAGTGTCATCAGCTGAGATTCATAGAAAATTGGACCAGCGTCAGTAGAGAAAAGACGAATCATTATTTGAATATTTTTTGTATGCTCTGAAATAAATCGCAAAGCCAGTTAATATTGATGAGCCAAGTTTAATTGACTATTACATAAAGGGTATTCCAGATTCGAAAGGGAATAAGATTATGTTATACCAGGCCAGAAATATACAGGAACAGAAACTTCAAATCGAGATATATCAGAAAACTAGATCTGGCAAATCGAATCAATCAGCTGGGGAACGTCAGGAGCAAAAGAAAGACCAAAGCATAGGTCAGGTTAAGTCTGGAACATCCAGGAAATGAAGGACTGTAAGAAAACAGATTTTGTTTGTTGTGAGGCAGGACACCGAGCAGCACAATGTACAGTACAAACCGATGTCAAGAAAGAAACAAATGTCGTAAGGCAGTGAATATACTCTTTCATGTCTTGAATTGAAGAGCGTTGTTTACAAAAAGATTATATTTAAAGGTTTGGTTGATACGGGTGCAGATTGGTGCCTAATGCGCAGACAAGTCTTCATGAGTCTAGGAGCTGCAGAAAGTCGTGTTTTAACATTTGGAAGTATTATTATTATCAAATCCGTTAAACTTACCCCATTCTAATCCTTGGCGATGAGATCTCGACACGTTGGATCCGGGGTGTTACTAGACATATTGTAAATTAAAAAATGTAGTACACATAAAAAAAGTGCTCAATGCTAATATTTTTTATACTGTTTAGTTTTTATTATATATACATTTATGTGTATATATGTGTGTTGTATTTGTTCTGGATGTTATCGCTTTTTCTTTATTTTTGATGGAATTCAAACAAATTAATAGTTCCGCTATTTTCTTATGTTTGTTTTGCCGGCTGTTTGTTTTTGGCTGTAACTATTTGTAGTTTAATTTCCTGGTTATTATTGTCACTGCACTGCTTATGTATGCTAAGCGGAGTCCGTCTTTTAGTTCGGCTTTCACGATGTGACTTTTTGAGGATGTGGGATGCTGGATACGATCCTTTCCAACGCATGCCGCTGGTCACAACGCCGCAGCACTGCTTATGTATGCTAAGCGGAGTCCGTCTATTAGTTCGGCTTTCACGATGTGACTTTTTGAGGATGTGGGATGCTGGATATGATCCTTTCCAACGCATGCTGCTGGTCACGACGCCGATGCACTGATCGCTTGTAGTTTTTCACTAGTTTTAATATCGCCAGAAACACCAACACTAAAGCCATGAAATGAAGGATGTCTTGCACGCCTATGATCTCGTCCTTGTGGTCTATTACTTCCACGGTGTTGATCACATTGGCTGTGTTATCGGAGGCATTGGACTCCTTGCTGCCCATCTTGGAACTTCTGTCTATTGGGTCGAAGAGCGGATTTTCCTTCACGAGGTGTACTTTTGCATTCACCTTATCATTCCAGTCCAGGATTCTTCAATTCAATTATTTTGTTCAGTATCGGAGTGAAGAGGTGCCCTCAGGACTCTCTGGACTACTAAATGGAACACGAAATCGCTATCTTCCACTTTGGAAACGAAATCTCTATCTCTTAAGACTGTCTCCTCCCAAAAATAACTCCTTCAGAATGTCGAGAACGTCTCCTACCGGGAATGTTTTCTCTTTTCGTTGGCTGAGGCTTTTTAAAGACTTAAACCTCTCAAACGACCTGGTTCCTTAGCTTAGTACATCGGCTTTACGTTTTTCGGTCAGTTCCCCCACCTCCTCTGTACTGGGTCGACAAACAAACGATATATCCGCACCGCATCGCTAAATCCGTTACCATAATATCTGCGCGCCTGCTCTTTTTGGACACGAACCTCACAAAGGACCTGGCTACTTGGTACGTCGGCAGCGTCGACCAAAAAACACATAATAATTATATTTACGTTAACTAAGAATATCGGTCGGGATGGTGTGTATTAAGACAAGGAGATCGTTTTTAATCATTCCGTATAAATTTAATTGGTTTCTCTTAGATATAAATTTTGATGGTGAGTTGGCGATATTATAAGCAATTGTACTACGCTCTAATTGTAATATTATATATATATTTCGATCAATCGGAACTCCGTTGTGACAAAATGATCATCAAAAAAGTCCGTCGTTGTTATTTTTTACTTTCTTATCTTTTTACTTCTCTTTAGTAACGGCAAGCATTCACCCGCGCTCAGCTGAAGTTGCTGAAGCCGCAATCTAAGCTTAGTTTATATCATCATCTTCCGGGCCTGGCTGTTATAATTTCCTTCGCGCACTGAGCATCAATGACGCGCCATTCTGGATCGCTTACCTTTTCTTGAGAGCTGCGCTTCACTGAACTGCGCTCCAAATTTATCTAATCTCCCGATTTATTCTTAGTGACGACCCACCCCCACAAATAACATTAAATAAAACCTAATAGAATATTCTAATAACAGGAGTATTAATTGAAGGCACACCGACTGGCGCCCAAATTCAAGCATAATGCAACCATCCCTTATGGCAGTGCCGCTAGCTCAGGCTTTCCCCAGGGCGTAGTTTTTTCCTTGCCACACAGCTCGCAACATAAATATCGATCGCTATCGACGACTAACTACTCTACACACCTACGGTCTTTAATATTCAAAAGAAAAAAAAAAACTTAAGCAAATACATTACTTTAATATAACCGACGAAATTTTAAAGATCTGGGGGCTGCAGTTGTGACCTTCGCACCCACCCAACCTAGGATGTCCGGAGGATTTTACGGACATCACCCATTATAAATACGTCGGAGTCGCTCCAGGCAACTAGGACGGCTCCATCTCCTCTACAGTGTACACTCACTCAAACATTCTGAAAAATACTCTTATTTATAAACATAAACATAATTACGGAGTAATTCTAACTTTAATTTACATTTTTATCAATTCCTTCATCAGACCCTGCGATCACCCTTGATTCGAGATCTACAAAACACCGCGGAAACTTGCCCTGCAATTGGTTATTGGTTGATTATAAACACGGCACTATAACAGGCGTACTTACATACGTGTAGAGTCTGCAAATCCTAAGAAGCTCCAAGGGATAAGGCGAGACGTGCGAACCACACGTGAGTATGTGCTGTATTTCCCTGTCAGACTCTACTAAATTCCAGCGACCCAAATTTAGCGGTAGTTGAACGGCACGACGGCGACAATTCGGACTCGCGATTGACTTCGATTCATTAACAATTATCGAGGTAAGTTTACCAAGGTATTAATAATATAAAAAGGCATAATTGAGTTATAAATTTCATCGCCCGGTAGCGGTAGCTGTTGACGGCTGTCGAAAGCAAATGCGGCGTTCGAAACATTAGGGAATAGCCCAAAATTGTATTGGAGTCAAGGGAGGTTGCCCCGGAAGACTCCCAATCCAACGTACGTGGCCCTCCCTGCGCTCAGCTACTCGTATGCTTGGAACGGACTCACCGGCGGTATCGGAATCGCCTCGGGGAAGATGGTGGATTGAGATCCTGACTCCGGAATGCCTGGTGGACGGGTAAGTTTCCCAAATACGGCTCGATTTTTAAGCGGCGAGGTTAAGACGGACTTGTTTCAAGAAATATATAGGTTGCCGACTTCCAATGAAAATTTTCCTGTGGCCCGTGGCACCCCGGTTATTTTAGAAACAAATGCAGAAATAAATATCTTTATGTGACACTAAATTATCTAACTTACTGTTTCTTAATTTGCTACACAGATACATATGTATAAATTAATTATTGGCCGGCGAATAACGCGCGAGTTACAATAACAGCGACAACCTTGTCTTTCATCACGAACTCGTCTCTACTCTGTGCATATCAACGAACGGGAACATAAGCACCGATAAATAACAATAGTGACATACATAAATACCTACTAAAGCTGTCGTCTCTACTCTAAGAGGATCGACTAACGGGATAAAAAGCTCTAGCGTGTAACCATAGAAGCATACATAATTATTTTTTTATAAAGCTTGATCATTCTGAGTTGTACCCCCTACTAGAACAGTCGATCGTTTGATTATCCGCATAGAAAAAATCATCTATACAATTAAATACAAGACAATTCATATGTACATAGAGATATGATGGATGCACATCGTAGACTCCCACCGTCTCAACCTAAGGCAATTTGGTAACTCGCGCGGCTCTACGAGTCCAATGTCAGGCGGTGCCGTGACAATAAAAGACAAGGAGCTCAGATTTGTTAATTATTATCCCGAGCCAAGCGTAGCAGAAAATCAAACTAAACTTCAGAGTACAGAAATTAAAGGCAAAGAATGAAAACGAAACATATTGTTTCGAATATATGTGTTTGCGAATATGCTTTGTTTGACGTCTATGCAACGACGTACGGCATAATGCTTACATTGCAGAATGCCGTTGCTGTCGTATCTAATATGATTTTCTGACTGTGTTAACCTTAGTTATGGAAGATGGAATCCGACCTAATTCCGGCGATCGCCACGTTCAATTGCCTTATAGATCTTCTGGCCATTAGAACACGCAAGCTCACGAGGCCAATGCAAGTGAGTAAACAACATATTGCTGTCATGATAAATGCCACCTGCTGGGGGCGATCAGCGTCGATTTCCTCCTTGAATTTCCGGATTGTCTCCAAATTGCCTTCACTCAGGCGATGAAGGTAAGGGAGGCTGAGCACCCCCTGTGTTCGGCTCTGAACCCGGTTAATGAACGTAGTCTCGTTTATCGTGGCTGGGTGAATGTAATGAGGTGCGTACCGTGCACGCAGACTTCAGTGCCATTGTCAATTTGCACCTTGGCGGCCTTGTCGTTAATGATGACGATTCCATCGTCCACATAGGTAATGGGGTCCAAACTGCTTGGTTGCATCCCGCAGTGCGCCACGTCGCCAGCGTGGATCCCTCTGGCACATGCGCTACCGGACGACAATCGACAAAAGGTGGTGCTGGTCGATGCGGTGCAATCCTTGACGGTGTAGACTTCGCTATTACGTTCAGCGATGACGTTGTCGATGATTCACAGCATTGCTCCTTTGTGGCTAACGGAGAAAATAGTAATTTTCTTGCAAGCAAATTTATCTCAGGAAACTTAATGATAAAGTGTAGTGAGTTACTGGACTAAAGAACTTTAACGAACGACACGGACATGAGGTCCCCTATAGGGGTGTTGGTGGGCTTCTTAAGCCAAACTGATTTTAAGTCAGAGTGATCGAGAATATTTGCGCTAACGATATTGAGCTTTGCGAGTGTCACGGCCAACATTAAATTTTGAAGCTGTATTCTATATTTTTTTAATACAATATTTAAGATATAATAATATAATATACATAAAATTGTAATATTGAGCGGTACATTTACTGCCCGATAGGTAGTCCACAAAACTACTAGGTAGGAAAATGTAAATCACATAAAAATCGAAAATAATAAGGCAGAAATAGGAGGTTCGGAAAACCTAAATAGAACTAAAAAAAAAGATTTATCAAAAAAAAAAATTGTTAATAAGGTAAAATAATGTAAAGTAAACCAAAAACCCCAGAACAAATTATTGTAATTAAACATATACAAAAATGGGTTGGTTTTGATCAGTCAGCCAAAGATAATACGGCCAATGTGGTCAATAATGTAAAAATAGTCGACCATACAGAAGACATTCAGTTACTGTGGTTGCTTCTTTTAATTTTAACCATTGTAATAGTCGCTTAGCTTATATTAACGCTATACGTTAAACATAATAAAATAATAAAGAAGTGTTATATAAGCAGAATAAAATTTAAAATTGCTCCACAATAGAAAAGGCATATGTGAAAATAACACAGGTTATAGATGATAATAAATTTTTAGGAGAAGCAACAATTTATAAAGTTCGCTTGCACAGATAAATCTATATTAACATATAAATGGACTTGCAAGAAATAAGAAACGAGCTAAAAGAAATTAAAACGACTTTTGACAAGTCTTATAAGTGCATGACGCAAAATAGAGAAATGCAACAAGACACTCTCAACAAACATGCACAGATATTGGTAAGATGCTTTAATGAAGCACGCCAATTAATACACAGAGAAAGAAAAAGACTAACAAAAAGTTATTTAACCCAATCATTCAAATTTCTAAACAGGTTCCGCGAGAACTTGTTAAACGTCAAGTCAAGACACAATTTAAATGTAACTATCCCAACGATTTTAAGCACATCTATAGTCGCTGAAATCGGTGAGGATATCGAAAGTTTAGGAGAATCTAAAATAGAAATCAAAGAAGAGGATCTTCACGATCTTTCAATTCCAGCGATAATAACATTACCCGAATTACTTGAAGAAGAACAGATTCAAATACTTCAAGTATACCAGAAATAGCCAAAATGACAGACTCTGCCGCAACGTCAAGGGAATATGTGCGACAAATTTCGTCCCAATTACCGGAGTTTGTCGGTAAAAAGGTCAACCTAAATCGATTCCTAACGGCTCTCCGGCTAAGAGATCTGACAAAAGGAGATGAGGAGATGCCAGCGGTAGAGGTAACCAAGACAAAGATACTTGGTCCATTATCATACAAAGTTGAAAATGAAAGGGCCATTATCGGTATAAGGCATCAGTTAAAGGCGAATCGCCTGATGTCCTTAAAGCAAAAATGCTTAATATACAACAGCGTGGCAAAACTGCAGCGCAATATACCACGGAAATAGAAAACCTACGTAGGTCGTTTGAGGCAGCCTACATTCGCTACAAAAGAAGCCATCTCTGCAATGACTAAGAATTGTGAGCACGATAAGCTCGAAACCATACTGGAAGCTGGAAATTTCAACACAATGAATAGCGTGATTGAAAAATACATACACTGCTGTACACAAATTACCGGCAATTGAAATAGTGTATTATTCTATAATAATTGAAGACATTATCGAGGAAATAATTACCAAAGCAGAGGTAATGGCCGAGGAAATTATAATTTCTTTATAATTTCAATTATAAAGGTCGAGGCGGTAACCAAAATAATAAAAGAAGTGGAGGTTACTCAAGAGGTAACCAAAACAATAATAACAACCCAAGCAGTAAGTGCAGACGAAGCTAGACGATACGTCGCATTTTGCAATTATTACAGAAGATCTATTAAGAACTTCTCTGAGAAATCACGCCACTTAAGAATGTTCCATTTAAATGGACAAGCGAGTGCAATGAAGCATTCAAATATCTCAAAAGGGAATTAATGAAACCAACACATCTTCAGTACCCAGATTTCAGCAAACAATTTTGCATAACTACAGATGCTAGTAAACAGGCATGTGGAGCGGTATTATCTCAAGACCATAACGGTGAACAGCTACCAGTGGCATACGCTTCAAGAAGCTTCACAAAAGGCGAAAGTAATAAGTCCCCTACATAACAAGAGCTAGCAGCTATTCACTGAGCAACAAATCAATTCAGACCTTACATATACGGTAGGCATTTCTTAGTACAAAGGCCACTATCATACCTTTTTTCGATTAGAAACACCCATTTCAAAATTAACAATAATGAGACTAGACTTGGAGGAGTTTAAATTCACAGTAGAATACCTCAAGGGAAAGGATAATCACGATGCAGATGCTTTGTCCCGAATAACCATCGGAGAACTTAAAGCAATGAATAGACAAGTACTAAAGGTCACAAAAAGATCTTCAACAAGGCAGAAAAATACCTGTGCAGGTGATAAATAACATGAACAAAATAAGAAAGAAGAAAATATAAAAATGCCCAATATCTTATCTAGGTAATCAATAACATTTATGCCAAAAAATATGTTATACTAAAAATATACAAACATAAGTGCTTGTTAAAAAGAGGAAAAAATATTATAACACGTTTTGATATGACTAATTTTTATTCCGATGAAATAATCGATTTAGATCAATTCTTTCAAAGGCTTAATGAAGAAGCAACACATCATTCAAACACAATTGTAACGAAGTGAACAAATCTTCGACTTTGCCACTATAAAGAATTTTAAAGAAAAGGGCAATAAAATATTATAAAATTTAAAAATAGCTCTATTGAACAAGGTGACTAAGATAGATAAATATGATAAAGCTAAATAAAAACAATACTGTCTAAATATCATGACGATCCGTAAGAAGATGGCCATTAAGGAATTTCTAGAACCCTGAAGAAAATAAAAAACTATTATTATTGGCCACAAATGACAAAGGCGATAAGTAGATATGTTAAAACATGTTTAAAATGCCAACAAGCAAAGACACTAAAACATACCAAAACATCGTTGACAATAACAGAAACGCCAGCAACAGCATTTGATATAGCTTTGATAGATACCATTGGTCCACTTCCAAGATCAGAAAACGTTAATGAGTATATAATAATAATATATTTTTATTAAACGTTAAGCAACCAATTAAATAGTTTTAAGACGTAGGTCGTTTGCAATGTCCACGTTTCTTGCATACCAGGGCGCATTTGTGATCGTGCGAGTTAAGTCGTGGTCGAGGATTCGTGCTTCTTTTATATCGATTGCGAGGAGGGTTTTTGCTATTCGAAGTGAGTCGCTCCAAGTTCGGTAACAGAATGAATCTTTATTTTCAGAATAATTTCCTCTTAGCCTAGCGTACAATTCTTTTGTTCTGCGAAACCCCTTGCGTTGGCGCTTTACGCCCGGATGCCCCTTCCAGTTCTACGGTTCGATTCTTGGGAATCCTGACTCCGCTGATCCAGTGTGGGTTGATGACTTCGTTGCGGTGTGTGTCCGGGTTGAGTGTCTCATAAGTGGGTCGCTGCCCGTGGGGGTTTCGGGGGAGGTGAAGGCATGCTTGTGCCGTCACCGATAACTCCTCCCCCCTCAAGACGGAACGAGGGCCATAGCGAAGGTATGGCCGGAGTTGCGGTAGGAAGGACATGCGTGGTGGTGTACGTCGTTTTGTTCTTCCTTAACGTCCAGGCGGCGGCGGCCAATGCCGTGGAGCCGGCAATCAGGATGTAGATGACTGTAAGGTGAGTCGTTGCGTTGTCGTATATTGCTGCGATGTCTTCTTCGGTTTTTAGCGTATTTATTTGTAGTTTCCGCAGGCTGAGTGGTTCTCCTGCGGGTTTTTACCTCCTCGGCTTTGATCAAGTTAATCTGTAGTTTTTCTGTGATTGTGGTGATGGTGTCGGCATATCTCGTTCCATTTGCTAGGATAGAGCAGTTGTCGTATCTTACGATAAACGAGCCGTTTACTATTCTTTCCGGTGCGCAGTTTGTTGTTATGTTGAGGTTTACTGCGTTGGTGATAATGAGTATTCCTTCTATTGGGCTGTATATTTGCTGGTTCCTTGCGGTTTCCACCGTGTCGCATGTCACTGGTTTGTTCTTGAGTAGGTTGTGGAGGCAGGGCTTGTTACCGGTGGGTTACGTGATGTGGGTTTCGCATACAAATTCGGAGTTTACTTTGATACATGGGTCTTGTACAATATTTAATTCTTCGTTATTTCTTAGTATGTAGTTGGGTAGGTTTACTATCTGCGTACCGTTGAACGGTATTGCTATAATTCGGTACAATTTATAATTTGTAATAGACAAAATTGGGATCTTAATTCCGAATGTTAGGGTTTTATTACTGGTGCTAGTATGAAGTGATAATAATTCGTAGACCTCGTGGTCTGCTTTGATTTGTATTCCCTGTTTCGTTAGGGAGTTCCTGATTTTAACTATTTCGGGATTGGTTAGGATGTATTTGGGGATTATTTTTAATTTTGCGAATAAAAGACTTTCCGCTACTTTAGTCAAATGAGCGTAGAGGAGGTCTAAGTTGATATTTAACCTGTGGATAAGACGGTCTAGCTCTATGTCCCTTTGTCCTGTGTTTAGTTCTTTAAAAATTTTATTTTGATTTGAGTTAATGATTTCAGTCATTACCTCCTGTTTTCTATTAATGTGTGTTGCTATTTCCCTGAATCTAATTATTGTTTCGTTTCTGAATCTATTCGTTCTCTCCTCGTTGTTATTTAGGTTTGTTAGTTGTTTGTTTATTCTGTCTTCGTCGTTGGCGTCCATGTTACCGCTTACTATTTTCACTATTGTCCCTAGACCGTTGATCAAGCCTCTTCTAGTTCTACCGCTATTGGTGTTGGGTAGCAGAGAGGCTAGCCTATGGTTGATGAGGTCAAGTTTCGCGAGTAGTAGGGACTTAAGGCTAGTGGCCTCCGATTGTGCAACCCTTTGGCTGCGCTCTCGTACTCGTTCAGGTGTATTATATGTTGTATCGTTGTGAATGCCGATACCGTTCTGGCCTTTCCTAGGTGGACTTTTATTATTGCTTGGTCGATGGTCAATGGCTCGAATGTCAGTTCCTTGGCGTTGGTCATCGTCGATCTGTAATAGACGTCAGTTAAGTGTTTCTAGTTAGTCATTGGTGGTGTAGTATGCGCCGCCAATAAGCTTAGGCTAGTAACTCTTAATGTAAGATTCTGATAAAGGTATCAGCGCAACGAAATCCCAGGTCAAAAGGTTGGTAATAGAAGTTAACCAAAAAAAATATTTTAGTGGAAGAATATAAAACCCATTGGTGGTAAGAAAATAACAAGGAGCCCCAAAATCCAAGTCCAACTAAAGGGAAGAAAGGGGAAAAAATGTAATTTAAGCCGCAGAAATAAGTTAATCGGAATCCTAAATTTAAATCCCCAATACAGGGAAAAATAAGCAAAAAAGGGAGCACCCATGTGTAACTGTCCATGTTGGTGGTCATTTTGGTAAGGAAATCTTCCTAATCTTTTGTTTGTGTATTTTTTGGTTCCGTGTTGTGTGGAGTGTATGTCCGCTGTCCCGTAGTACTGTTTGTCTCGTGAAACGGGGTGTTATTTTATTCCTCCTGTTCTCCTTCCGGAAGACTGTGTTTCCGGTAGGTAAGGCAGGGAGGTCCTCCCTCGTTTCGTTAAGTTTAGTCGTGCGCTTTAAAGCGGTGTCTTCCATGTGCTTTTTGACCTCCGGGTAGATTTTGGTTCGAAATTCATTGAGTTTATTTAGGAAGTCGTGTTCAGTGTTGAACTTGACTGTATTTGTGAAAACGTGGGTACGGCCGCTGAAGAGTTCGAACGGTGTTAGGTTCGTGCTCGAGTGGATCGCATTGTTGTATGTGACAACTGTCTCTGATAAGATTTCTTCATGGTCCAAGTCCAGTTTCCCCTCCTTCCTCTTTGCGAGGATGATTCGGTATATTTCCGTCAGTGTTGAGTGGAGCCTTTCGACTGTCGAGTTACTGCTTGACTGTTGAAAGGATGTCACGTGCACCTCTACACCGTATTGCTCGGTTCCCGCGAATTCGGCTCCTTGGTCGAATATGACTTTTTTGGGTATACCGAATTGGCAGAAGAATGTTTTAAATGCTTTGGTTACACTGATGAAATTCCTATTGGGTAGGGGGAATGCTTGCGCGAATCTAGAGAATTTGTCTATGATTGTGAGGTTGTAGTTTTTATTAATTGTATAGATATCCGTATGCAGGATATCTAGTGGTTCGTTTGGGATTTCGGGCATTATGTAGGGTGGTCTCTGCGGGTGCCTGTCATACTTAAGTGTAAGGCAGGTCTCGCAGTCCCGAATTGCCTGTGCGATGAGACTTTTTAAGTGGGGCACGTAGATTTCCCTTTTTAGGTGGGCGTACATCTCGTCTACCCCTCGGTGGTTTTTGTTTACGTGAGTTGTTTTAATAAGTGATACTAACTCGCCGGTGCTTGAAGGTTCCTTAAGGAACGTTAAGCACCTGAGGATTTTATAGTTGTTAGTTCTTGTGAAATATTCGGAATAAGCTTTTCTAAAATTTCGAAAATTTTCGAAAATTTCGTCGGCAGCGAACACGACTAAGGTTTTGTTCGGTTCTAACGTTTCCTTTAAGTTATCCGTAACTATCTCTAAGGTAAAGAGAGGTTCGGAAATCTGTCTTCCGATTTTATTTTTTGGATGGGACGCAGACCGTGCATGACGAGTCTGGTGAAACCGTAAGGGTGGCTTGCAAATTAAAAGCGTTGAGTGGGCTTTGGGATACCGGAATGTCTCCTGGTTCGCTCGGCATAGATATGTTTATGTGGGTGTTTGGTTCCACCCTGCTCAGTGCGTCTGCGACGACGTTTTGGGAACCCTTTTCGTGTTCCAATTCGTACGTGTATTCGCTCAAGGCATCCCGCCAGCGAATAAGTTTTGCGTTCTGGCCATTGAAATTTTTGAGTCCTAATAGGGGTTTGTGGTCGGTAACTAGTTTGAATTTCCGACCGTAGAGGTATGGTCTGAAATATTTCACTGCCCACACAATTCCTAACATTTCCTTCTCTATCGTCGAGTAGCGAGTTTTAGCCTCGTTGAGGGTTCTGCTTGCGAAGCATATTGGGCTGTCACAGGTTTTTGGTCCTTGCGACAGAACCGCTTCCAACGCGACGTTCCTCGCGTCTGTAGCTAAGGTGAAGGGTAAGGTGAAGTCTGGGTGTCTCAAAATTGGGTCGTTGACATGGAGTGTCTTGTAGACTTCGAAGGCTTCGCGGAATTCGTTGTTGATTATTACCGACTGCCACCTTTTAATTGGTTGGTGAGCGGTTTAGTAATTCGCGCGAAATCTTTTATACATTTCCTGTAATAGCCTATAAGTCCCAGGAAAGACTTAATTTGTCGATTGGTCTTGGGGCAGGAAAATTCTTTTAAGGCCACTATTTTATTAGGATTCGGTTTGATTCCTTCTTGAGTGACTACGTGGCCCAAGAAGTCCTTACGTAGGATCTTCGACTTGGTGAGTTGGATTTTCAAATTAGCTGTGCGGAGTTTTTTGAAGACGGAGCTTATTTCATCTAAATGTTTCTGGAGTGAAGCGGAGAATATTATGATATCGTCTAGGTAGATTAGGCACATATCTCCTATTAGCGTGCCTAAGACGTTATCCATGACACGTTGAAATGTGGGGGGGGCGTTTCTCAGCCCGATGGGCATTCTGGTAAATTCATAATGGCCGTTTTCGACCGAAAATGCTGTCTTAGCCCTATCTTCTGGGTTCATCTGAATTTGATGGAACCCACTTGCCAGGTCCAGGGTGGTGAAGTTCTTGGCTCGGCCTAGGCTGTCGAGGATTTCATTTATATTGGGGATAGGGTATCGGTCGGCGATGGTTTTTTCGTTCAGTTTCCTGAAATCTATCGTCGCCATTTCTTGTTGCCGTCCGAGTCGGTTTTCTTGGGTATTACCCAGACGGGTGCGCCCCAAGGTGAGTGTCTATTTCGGATTATCTCTTGTTCCAGCATCTTTTTTATTTGGTTCCGTACTTCCTCTTTATGGATGTACGGGTACCTGTAAGTCTTTACGTGTACCGGTGTATCGTCTGTCGTCGGGATAGAATGTTTAACTGTATTCGAAAAGGTGAGGGTCTCCCTCGCGTCGTAGAATAGCTCCCGGAACTGGTTGCAGACCGCGAACAGTCCTTGTCGCTCTTCTGGGTTTAGGTGCTCAGTTCGGATTTGGTCGATAGGCGGTTTGAATTGTTCGGTGGGGTCCGGTCCCAATGTCATGCTGTAAATTTGGTCGTAGTCGTCCTCGTCATAGGGTGCAACTTCTATTGGTTGGTCTAAGCAAAGTGTTTGGTCGTCATGGGAGTTGTTTGTTATCTCGAGGTAGCTATGTCCGTCGATAGCAGTGTTAAGTCCGCCCGTGATAGTGAGGTCTTTTATTTATTAATGCCTACTGAATTGCAGAAAAAGTCTCTCTACAGGTAATTTAATTCGAGACTTGCTGTGGGGTGCGATGTGGAGTTCCTGCGTACCCCTGTTAATTTTTGTTATTATGTCGATTGAGGCGGATTGTGTCTCAAGTTTTAGGTTCTTGATAACAATCTTTGCCTTGAGTTTATTGAGGACGTCTATGCCCAGGAGCCCGTTGAAGTAAGGGTGGAATTTGAAGAGTAGAAGGTTTATCTCGCCCTGCTCTCCAAATTCCTTTGGCATGGGCAAGGTTGTTGCCATTTTCAGTAGTTATACACTGATACCATGACAGTGGTTATTTTGATTTCCCGGTCGAGTGTGCGGGTTGATTCTTGCGGAATGATAGCCGGGTCGATGAAGGAGTATGAGGAACCGGTATCGATAAGGAATTTTTCAAATAGGTTCAGCGTTATGTAGGGTAGAGTCGAGCCATGCGTCATGTTACTTAGGTAGCCGACTTGTCGGTCGAGGCTCCTGGTTGAAAATTTACATTGTCGTCGATATTGTTAAAATTGGTTGGAGCCCTTGGAGGGGGTCCGTTGCGTCGGTCTGAGTTGTCTTGTCTCGGGGCCGGTGGTCCTGCCCTGAAATTGTTATTCCGGCCCCTATTGTCGTTGTTGCGGAATTCCCCCTGCCGGAAGGGGTTATCCCTCCGGTTATCCGGTCTGTAGTTGTTTTGGGAATAGTTGCGGTATCGTTCGAAGCGTCGCCCTGGTGTGGGTGCCCTGTTGTGGTCGAAATTGTTGTTGTAATTATTTCTGGGCCTATTCTGTCTTTGGTACATGAAGCTTTGCTCTGCCTGGCACCATTCGTGGGCTTCTTCTATGGTCGACGGGTTCCTAGCCCGGATGACCGTCCTGAGCGGGTCGCGGATGCCTACTAGGAAGGCATTTAGGCAAATGCCGTCGTAAAGAGCTCTCTTCGATGCTGTACAGCCCCCTTGTTCGGAATCGGTGGCCAGTGTCAGCAGCCCGCTTCTCAATCTGGTAATTTCATGGAACAATTTCCCGAAGGGGAGACCGTGTGGCTGATTCTGTATTTCGGAGATTAAAATAGGCTCCGATTTCTTGCATGCGTACATGCGTTTCAGGTTATCCCTGATGCTGTCCCATTCCAATTTTGTGTCCAGCATATTCAGGGCCTCGTCCGCCTTGCCTATCACCTGGTTCCTTAGTGTGCGTAGCAGTAGCTGCCCGTACGGAGTCTGATCAGTGCCCCTAATGAGCAGGGGGTCCTCAGTGCACCCTCGAAGGTTGGCAGTTGTTTTACAAAGGCTAGTATGTCTTGGGGATTCAGTGTCATGTTAATTGATGTATTCATTGAGGTGTTTAGTAGTGTGCTAGCGTTGGCCGGACTAGTCGTCCTTGATCACCCTGACCCGTTTCCGGAATCCATAACTATGATTTCTTCCTCCCTTATCTCTGGTAAACTGCTGCTACTTCTAAGGCCTAGCCTAGATTTTGTCTTATCCGCGATTGTTTTTCTGGACATTTGCAAGGGTACTAAGAAGTTGAGATGTATAGGTGTGGACTGTCTGAGAGAATGATGTATTTGTGTATTGGTATAGGGGTTGTTGTACCCTGGTAAAATGTATATAAGAATATTAAGGTGTAAGGTGTAGTAAAATATTTAGAATTCATATAGGGTTTTTTGCACCCTGGTAAAAATGTGTATAGGAAAATTAAGGTAATAAGGGTATAATAACAAAAAATTTTTTTTTTTGAAATAGCAAAAAAATATATAAGGTATAGAAATTTGTAAAAATATGTGTATAATGAATGTATGAATATGTTTAAAAATAATATATAGTTTTAAGGATGTAGCGTATTCTTTTTCTTTCCCTTTTTCTTAAATTATTTTGGATATTTTTCTTGAGTACGTGTATCTTGTTTGCTTGTACTTATCGTTAGTGGGGTGCGTTGTCGATCCTAACGAATACGTTGGGATCTGTAATTTGATAATGTTAGTGTATGTCTATCAATGGAGAATTAAATTCCTAAAGCCCCCGGCCAAGTGGTTTCAGTGCAGTGTTTCTTTTAAGTGTTCTCTTGATACATTGTGCAGTCAAAAGATTTGGTTATTTGTATATTTTCTTTTTTTTTTATGCTCCGATGCGCAGAAACATCCGACTCCGCCGCGGTCGTCTTGTCGATTTTACTGAGTACAGTCCATGTTGTTATGCGACACCGTCCACAATGTAGCGGTCGGACGCTGTGGCGTGCATGAAAGTATGTACGCCGACATAAACAAACTCAAGTAGTCGACTTTCAAGTGCGGCTGCCGAGGCCTGGAGGGGGGCTCCCTACGAACTGCTGTCGGTGCCGGTTTCCCCTTTCTTGCCCGGCACACAGAAAGAAATGATAGGCCGCACTTACATATATACACACATGCATTAATTAGGTGGCGGAGCACTGGCATTTGTTAAGTTGTGGCACATTGGTTTCGTTATGCTTTCCCTTTTTTTTTCAGTGTGGCTATATTCAAATATTTATGCGTGATGCATGATCGGCTATCAGCGATTGATTGGCGCCTAAATATGTTTGTATAATTTTTCTTTGTGTAATATGCGAAATTTTTTATTTTTTTTATTGTGGCACATATTGGCGTTTACATATTTTAATGCGCGATGCATTATGTAGCGGCAATCAGCGATTGGTTGTTGCTAAAAATATGTTTGCATAATTTTCTTTTTTTTTGTGTAATATGCAAAATTATTTATTTTTTTATTGCGGCACATTTTAGGCGTTTACATATTTTAATGCGCGATGCATTATGTAGCGGCAATCAGCGATTGATTGCTGCTAAAAATATGCTTGCATAATTTTTTTTTGTGTAATATGCAAAATTATTTATTTTTTTTATTGCGGCACATATTGGGCGTTTACATATTTTAATGCGCGATGCATTATGTAGCGGCAATCAGCGATTGATTGCTGCTAAAAATATGTTTGCATAATTTTTTTTTTTGTGTAATATGCAAAATGATTTATTTTTTTTATTGCGGCACATATTAGGCGTTTACATATTTAAATGCGCGATGCATTATGTAGCGGCAATCAGCGATTGATTGCTGTTAAAAATATGTTTAGTTCGGTTTAATAGTAAATTCGTTTCATTGCATATTTAGTGTTTACATATCTAACGCGCGATGCAGTTTTTTTCCTTAATTGTTTAATTTCTTTTTGTTTTCTTTGTTCCACCGTATATTAGCGTATATATATTTTAATGCGCGATGCATTAACGGTCATCAGCGATTGATGGTCGTTTTAATATATATTTACTAATATGCTTTTAGAATTGCGTGTGTAATGCACAATTGTTAGTGCCGTTTATTTTGCTTCCGCACACTGTTATTTGTTGATTTTGCATTTTTGCTCTTGTGTATAAAGTTATTTATGTATGTTTATTCGTATGTTGTATGTTTATTATTCGTTTATTTTCTTGTCTTACATTTGCACTCACTTATTGAAGTCACTTGGCCGGCTGCTTACCTGCATTACAGTATAATAATTATTTTGGAAGCTCTAAATCACCTTTAGGTTCCTTTTCCGGCTGCGCCAGTTAAGTCGTGGTCGAGGATTCGTGCTTCTTTTATATCGATTGCGAGGAGGGTTTTTGCTATTCGAAGTGAGTCGCTTCAAGTTCGGTAACAGAATGAATCTTTATTTTCAGAATAATTTATAGCAGGGTAGATACCCTATAAATATACTAAATTAATGGGTACAACTTAGCTTCAAAACACTATGACTCTTTGTCATAATAAACATAACATTCAAGTACCCAAAAAGACCACCAACAATTACACAAGTATTCCAGCGCTCAAGTAATACGATCTAACGCTAATACATTAGCCGATCGCGGAGCGTGGGAATGCTGAGCGTGCACTTTGCAGCTCAAGTGGTCAGGCAATACATAACATATGTATGCTTTCTGCACACATATGTATATGTATATGCATGCCTTCAGCATGCTTATGAATATGTATATAGAATAAGAATTATATGTACGGGTCAGCTCAACCCAAGACGAGCGCACCAGAAACATTCTAATAAAGTGACTCTAACAGAGCAGATGCTCTGACTCCAAAAAACTATCCGACCCTTCTTTGAAATCTTTCCCGAACATTATATGGCGACCGTGACAGGACTCGAGGACATCAGGACTCGAGGACTTAAGGACATCAGGATTTGAGACTGAGTCTCGCCTCCGCCTGATAATAAATGCCTTGCCACCTTGCCAACCAAATAGCCGATACAAATTGGAAATGTTGCCTGAGTGTACTTGAATGGCAGAGGAGGCACAATTCTCAAACGCGCAGCCTACGATACAAAGGGACTTGCCAACGTTGGAGGAAGCTCTGCAGCAAAACCCTGCAGATGGACCACGCCCACTCACAATAGCTGAGTACCGGGCAAGGCAGGAAAGGAAGGAACCAAAGAAGCACAAACGCTCCGGAAAAAGGGTAAAGCTACTACAACAACGCCGACTGGTCAAGGAAATGACCCAGTTGGCCAGAGACGAGACGTCCCGGCAACGCTACGAAGAGCGTCTGGAAGACATCGAAAACAAGCTTTCGCAAGGTACGAAACAACGCAAACGGGCTGCATAAATAAATGCCAATGACCCAATTTGCCTTAATTTTAATTTCTAAATCCAAGCCGAGGCGGGAAACCGCTGCTTGAAAAACACTAATATCTGTTAGGCTTTTTACTAACAATGCGGTTGGACAATTTTTTTTTATTATTGTAAACAAACATGTGAGCCAACCACATTTATTAACATCTAATATTTCCACGTCTCAAAATTTTTTTTAAAATGACAGAGTAAGAATTGTTATTATCTTCAGTAAACGTAAAAATTTGTATTTTTGATTTTCTGGCAGAAGAAATAAATATAATAATAATGAGAAAAACTCATTAATAGAAAATCTCACTTTTTCCTTCAAAAACGTTTCATTGAATATAAACTAAAAATGGGATGGTTTAGCGATTCTAGTGAGGCAAAAGACAATACTGCCAACGTAGTTAATAACGTAAAAATTATAGATCACACAGGCGATATAAATGCGTTGTGGATCTTATTGCTGATCATTACAATAGTGCTAATTCTACAATTTATGCTTACAATTTATGTTAAGCATAACAAAATCATCAAAAGACGTTATAAGAATAGGTCAAATCGTTTAGACCAGATTTAAAAAAAAAAAATAGATTAGAAGAAAGCTTCATACAAACTTTTTTTTTAACGACAAGAATGGAATGCAGCGAAATAGCGATACAAATAGACGAATTTCGCTACAGGTTTGATAAGTCTTATAAATGTATCAATAAAGATGCAGTAATAAAATCTGAAACTTTGAAAAATCATATAGAAATAGTAATAGGAGAATATAATAATATGAACATCTGAACATAATAACAAATGTTTAAGGGTTATAAAATCCCTAAACACAAGATTAAATAATATCAGAAAAAGAAGGCATATTCTGATAGATGTACCAGAAAGTCTAAAACAATTGGTTGAATTCAATCCAGACCAGCTCAAAGAACTAGACGAAACTGTTCAATCAAGCGGCGCTGAGTCCGATAGTGACATTGAAGCACTAGAAGAGAGCGACCAAATTGAGTCTAAATCTGAAACAATATCAATTTCTGAAATGGCACAGACAGTGACAGAATTTATCAGGCTAGCCACATCTCTGATACCAGAGTTTGATGGTAAACCAGAAAATCTACAGAGTTTTTTGGATGCTCTAGATCTACTAGACAGTTTAAAGAGCACACATGAAACGACAGCGATAAACCTTATAAAGACTAAACTTAGAGGACATGTAAGAAACCTTATAAGTAATGAGCAGACAATTGCTGCAATCATCACCCAACTGTCAAGTGCAGTAAAAGGAGAATCGGTAGAAGTGATATCTGCCAAACTTCTCAATCTACAACAGAGAAATAAAACGGCTAACCAATACACCCAAGAGGTGGAGAAACTGACAAAGGCCCTCGAAGGTGCCTATATCAGTGAAGGTCTCAGCTGTAAAAGCAATGACACAGAATTGCTCCATTGATAAGGTAAAACTTATCATGCAAGCAGGCACATTCACAAACATGAATGATGCCATCTCCAAATTTGTAAACAGTTGCACAGAGATAACAGGCAAAAGTAACACTGTACTCTATTATCGACGAGGTGCAAGTAATAATAATAGAGGAGGCCGAGGTTATAATCGTGGAAGAAATAACTACCACAACAATTACAACCGAAGCAGCAATAACAACAATAATAATAACTATAATAACCGTGGAGGTAGACGAGGCCAAAACCAAGGGAGAGGCCGCGGAAACTACAACCAGGGTAATAATAATAATAGCAATGTGAGAATCGCGCAAAGTACGTCGGAAAACTCACAGAACCCTTTAGGAAACAACCAATAAATGTAAAAGTTCATTCCATCAATTATAGTCTTAATATATTCGTAACTTTCCATAATCATTCAACTGAAAATAAACTAACATTTCTCATAGATACTGGTGCAGATATCTCACTTTTGAAAGTAAATTCTGATAACTTCAAAATTCGAAATGAAAAAATAATAAACATCGAAGGCATAGGCCAAGGTGTGATAAAGTCTCGAGGAACAACCTCAATAGAACTCCAATCAACAAAATATCTTATTCCACATGAATTTCATTTGGTAGACCCAAATTTTGCTATACCATGTGATGGAATGGAATGGAAAAAAATTCAATTGTCAACTAGATTTCAAACCAATTGAAGACTGGTTTATCATTAGACCCCAAAATTTAAATTATCCAATATATGTCCCGATAACATATAGCGCTGGCAACAATACAGTTCTTCTGCCAGCCAGATCACAAGTTATTCGGAAAATAGACATTAATGCTGTAAATGATTACATATTTGTTCCTAATCAGGAAATACACAATGGGATTTATGTTGCAAATACAATAGCAGCATCCAAACATGTATACATTCGACTTCTAAATACATTTAATTTCGACCAATTGGTCAAAGTAAACAAAATCCAGTATGAAAATTTAAAAGATTATGACATTCATAATACCAACACTGAAAATAGAAGCGAACAAGTACTTTCAAAACTAAAGAAAAATTTTCCAGACCAATTTAAAAATCAATTAACTGAATTATGCACACAGTATAGTGATGAGTTCGGACTGGAAACCGAACCAATGTCAACAAACAATTTTTATAAACAAACATTAAGACTTAAAGATGATGAACCCATTTATATAAAAAACTACAGAAGCCCGCATAGCCATATTGAAGAAATTCAAAAACAAGTAGAAAAATTAATTAACGACAAAATCGTCGAACCGTCTGTATCTGAGTATAACAGCCCACTCTTGTTAGTTCCGAAAAAATCATTACCAAATTCACAAGAGAAGAAATGGCGATTAGTAATTGACTATCGTCAAATCAAAAAAAAAACTACTTTCTGACAAATTCCACTCCCTAGAATTGATGACATTCTAGATCAACTAGGTCGAGCTAAATACTTTTCATGCCTTGACTTGATGTCAGGTTTCCACCAAATAGAACTTGAGGAAAACTCAAGGAATATAACATCTTTTTCAACGAGCAATGGCTCATATCGCTTCACGCCATTTCCATTTGGTCTTAAAATAGCACCAAATTCATTTCAGAGGTTGATGACTATATCATTCTCGGGTTTAGAACCCTCTCAGGCATTCCTTTATATGGATGACTTAATGGTGATAGGATGTTCCGAAAAACACATGATTAAAAACTTAACTGACGTTTTTAATGTATGTAGGAAATATAACCTAAAGTTGCATCCAGAAAAATGTTAATTTTTCATGCACGAAGTGACATTCCTAGGTCACAAATGCACAAAGGAGTATTGCCAGATGACAAGAAATATGACGTCATCAAAAATTATCCTGTCCCTCATGATGCGGACAGCGCAAGACGATTTGTAGCATTCTGCAACTATTATCGTCGATTTATAAGGAACTTCGCCGACTATTCACGGCACATAACTAGATTATGTAAAAAAAATGTCCCTTTTGAATGGTCAAGCGAATGCCAGAACGCATTCGAATACCTTAAAGAAAATCTTATGCACCCCACATTATTACAATATCTTGATTTTCGCAAAGAATTTTGCATTATAACGGATGCTAGTAAACAAGCTTGCGGAGCGGTTCTAACTCAGAACCGTAACGGGATTCAGCTCCCAATAGCTTATGCATCACGTTCATTTACAAAAGTAGAAAGCAATAAGAGTACAACGGAACAAGAGCTAGCGGCAATTCATTGGGCAATTACCCATTTTAGACCATACATTTATGGCAAACATTTCACCATTAAAACGGACCACAGACCATTAACGTACCTATTTTCTATGACTAATCCCAGTTCCAAATTAACTCGCATGCGGTTAGAGCTTGAAGAATACGACTTCACTGTAGAATACCTAAAGGGGAAAGATAATTTTGTAGCAGAACCACTCTCGCGTATAAATATAACAGAACTCAGAGACATGCAACGAAGTCATAACAAATGATGAAGTACGAAAAGTAGTGACCTTGCGAATAACTGAATCTATTTGTTTACTAAAACGAGGAAATAAAGTTATTGCAAGAATTGATGTTGACGATTTATATACCAATGGAATTTTTGATTTAGGTCAGTTCTTCCAAAGGCTTGAAATGCAAGCCGGTATACTAAAAATCAGCCAACTCAATTTGGCACCGAGCGAAAAAATCTTTGAAACCATTTCAATAGATATTTTCAAAAATATGGGCAATATAAAATTGAAATCATTAAGAGTAGCGCTACTCCAGCCGGTGACCATTATAAAAACTGAAAAAGAGATACACTCAATACTGTCTACATATCATGACGATCCAACTCAAGGAGGTCACACAGGCATTACAATGCTAGCAAAAATAAAAAGACACTATTATTGGAAAAATATGACTCGTCATATAAAAGAGTACATACGTAGATGTCATAAATGCCAAATGTCAAAAACAACGACACATACAAAGACCCCAATGGCTCACACAGAAACCCCAACAAATGTATTTGATATAGTGATAGTGGACACAGTTGGTCCACTACCGAAATCAGAATATGGCAACGAATACATCGTCACACTCATATGTGATTTACGCTTGAATACAATATTTTACATATTGTTTCAACACAACACCATCAGTCATGCATGATTACTGTCCATATGAACTAGTCTTTGGAAGATTACCAAGGCAGTTCGCAAATTTTAATAAAACAGATAGAAAAGAACCACTATATAATGTAGAGGATTTCTCGAAGGAAATAAAATTTAGATTAGAAATAGCATATAAAAGGGCTAGACTTATGTTAGAAAAAGCTACTAGAAAACAACTTTATGATAAGAAAACTTCAGATTTTCAATTAAAAATTGGAGATAAAGTTATACTAAGGAACGAATCAGGTCATAAGTTAGATCCAGTATATTTAGGTCCTTATACTGTAGAAACCATAGAAGACGGATAATATAGTAATTAGAGATACAAAGCAAAAGAAACAAAAAGTACATAAGGATAGACTACAAATATATAATCAATGAAACGTTTCATTCACTTAAGAAAAGGTCTGATCAACCAAAACAAAAAAAAAAAACCAAACAAAAAAAAAAACACAAAAAAAAAATTTTTTTTGTCTTTTTCCTTCTAAGAAAGTTAAACATAAAACACAAAAAAAAAACGTAATTTAACATAAATTTTTTATTATTCTGTCATTACTCAAAAATGCTTTGAGCCAAAACATTTCTAATAATTAATAAGAAAAATTAACAAAAAAAAAATTTTTTTCTTTCGTAACACAATATTAATATTCAGAACTAAATGACTACATGTATTACGTCATTTTTTTAAAAAGGGAGGTGTAGCATATCTACCCTATAAATATACTAAATTAATGGGTACAACTTAGCTTCAAAACACTTTGACTCTTTGTTATAATAAACATAACATTCAAGTACCCAAAAAGACCACCAACAATTACACAAGTATTCCAGCGCTCAAGTAATACGATCTAACGCTTATACATAAGCCAATCGCGGAGCGTGGGAATGCTGAGCGTGCACTTTGCAGCTCAAGTGGTCAGGCCATACATAACAAATGTATGCTTTCTGCACACATATGTATATGTATATGCATGCCTTCAGCATGCTTATGAATATGTATATAGAATAAGAATTATATGTACGGGTCAGCTCAGCCCAAGACGAGCGCACCAGAAACATTCTAATAAAGTGACTCTAACAGAGCAGACGCTCTGACTCCAAAAAACTATCCGACCCTTCTTTGGAATCGTTCCCGAACATTATAAATTTCCTCTTAGCCTAGCGTACAATTCTTTTGTTCTGCGAAACCCCTTGCGTTGGCGCTTTTCGCCCGGATGCCCCTTCCAGTGCTACGGTTCGATTCTTGGGAATCCTGACTCCGCTGATCCAGTGTGGGTTGATGACTTCGTTGCGGTGTGTGTCCGGGTTGAGTGTCTCATAAGTGGGTCGCTGCCCGTGGGGGTTTCGGGGGAGGTGAAGGCACGCTTGTGATGAACCAATGCTTAAGACTGGGACACTTTCCTTCTCAGTGGAAGTGCGCTGAGGTTATCCTCATACACAAGCCGGGCAAGCCAGAAGCTGAGCTAGGCTCATACAGGCCGATCAGTCTACTCACCATCCTGTCAAAAATCCTGGAGAAGCTGTTCCTCAAGAGGTTGCTGACCATTCTGGAGGAAAAGAGGATCATCCCTGACCACCAGTTCGGTTTTAGGCAAGGACATGGCGCCATTCAGCAGTGCCACCGGGTCGTCTCCGGGGTCTTGGATGCCTTCGAAAACAAGAAATATTGTGCAGCAGTCTTTCTCGATGTGAGGCAGGCTTTCGACAGGGTGTGGCACCTCGGCCTGCTATTTAAGCTGAAGCAACAGTTACCGACCCCATACTACATGTTCCTCAAGGCATACGTCGAAGAGAGGAGGTTTTACGTGAGGAGCAGTAACTCCAAATCACCCCAACACGTGGTGAGAGCCGGAGTACCTCAGGGCAGCGTACTCGGTCCTGTGCTGTACAACATATTCACCTCATATATGCCAGTATCTGAAGACAATAGAATATTGACATGCACCTACGCGGACGACACAGCGCTCCTGTGCTCTGACGCAACTCCTACCCTGGCAGCGCAAGGGCTGCAACACGAACTGGACACGATTCAGTAATGGCTGAAAAGGTGGAATATCACCATAAACGCTGACAAATCCACCTACGTCACGTTTACACTCAGACCAGGCAACTGTCCACCCGTCCACATCAACGGCACCAACATACCGTCCAATGCGAGGGCCAAGTACCTGGGACTAACCCTGGACAAGCGTCTCACATGGAAGGACCACATAGGGGATAAAGTAAAACTCATGAGGCACAAATGCCGCTCCATGACATGGCTCCTGGGCAGACGAAGCACGCTACCCACTAGATACAAACTACTGCTCTACAAAGCCATCATAAAGCCGGCTTGGACATACGGCATCGAGCTGTGGGGCACTGCCTCCCATACAAATATCAAAAGACTACAGAGAGCAGAATGCCGCATTCTAAGATTTATCCTCAACTGTCCTTACTACGTGAGGAACACGACAATCAAAAGGGACCTCAAAATGCAAAGTGTCGCCGAGGAATCCAGGAAAGCCAGCAGGGGGCACCTGGAAAAGCTGGAGAACCACCAGAACCAACTTGCTGTCAACCTCCTGGACAACAGCCTACAGCGCAGAAGACTCCAAAGAAACCATCCACTTGACCTACCTTTCCGGGTTCCCTAAAGGAATCCTCTGACGACCCAAGCTAACAAATATAAGATTGCCTAGGGAATCTACATAACCGCCAACGTACCACATAATTTAATTGATTGCCCTCCTGGGCAGATGTAAATAAAGATACTGTAATATAAAAAAAAAAAAAAAAAAAAAACTGATAACTTGCGCAATGCTCGGTTTTGCACCCTTTGCACTCGCATGATGTTAGAAGCGGAGGCCGTACCCCATATCTGGACGCAGTAGGTCATCGAAGGAACCACTATGGCTCTGTGAAGCAGCACTTTGTTCCTTAGGCTTAGCTGGCTCGCTGGCTTCAACAACCAGTTCAGTTTCCTAAGCTTCCCGCGGCAAGTTGCTGCAATTTTATTGGTTTGCTGCCTCCACGTAAGGCGCTTGTCTAGAATCAATCCCAGGTACAGCGCTTGGGGTGATTGGGGAATGAGAGTGCCTCTAGGGAGGACTTTATGCCTCAGGGAAGAATTGCAATGCTGGGACTTGTTGTGTGGGTGTATAAAACAGGACCCAGAACACTATCCTGCTGAACGCCTGCTCGACTGCATCTGATGGTAGATCTTTCACCTCTCACTTCGACCATGAATTTTCGCTCCAGCAGATACGATTTTAGGAGAAGATATTGGGCAGTTGGCAGAATGGATTTTAGCTTAAAAAGCAAGCCATCATGCCACCCTCGATCAAATGCTTCGAAGGAATGCTTCGTCTAGGAAGACTGCAGAGCTGTAATGCCCGTTTTCAAAGGCATCTAGGATATGCTGCGTTACACGATGTGCTTGTTCTGGGTTTCCATGGTGGTTCCGGAAGCCAAACTGGTGATCTGGAAATGCATCCTGAATACAACTTCCTGCCATCATTCTGCTAAGAAATGTTCTCTCGAATATTTTAGAGAATGTGGGCAGCAAGCTTATTGGTCTGTATGACGCAACAAGGTTCTCCGGTTTGCCTGGCTTTGGTATCTTCGATATCACAGCGCACTTCCATTGTGTAGGAAAGTGGTGGATACGTAACATGGAGTTAAACAGGAGCACAAAAAAGAGTATACCCTTTTTTGCAGAGCTTTGGCAACTCTGCTATCGATACCGTCGAATCCTAGAGCCTTACTGGGCTGCAATTTTTGTATCTGTAGACAAACTTCATCCGGACTCACATGACGAATGGGCTCTGCAGCTGGGCATGCAGTATTAATGAATGCCAGTGTTGCTTCGACGTCTTCGAGTTTCGCAAGGTCAAATGGCTGAAATCGTCCTTCCAATTCGTCAGCAAAAGTCAAGGAAATTTCAGCATCAGATCTGCACCAAGTATTGTCGGCACGATTTATGGGGATTCTGCGAGGGGGCTGCCGTTTTTCCGATCTTGATGCTTTCCAGAGGTTAATTTCGTGTGCTTTTGTGGGATCAGCATTTCGTAGAAAATTAGCGAAATTATCATTTTTTTAAAAGAGCATGAGGTGGGTCTGGTGAGTTTATAGTACCTTGTCCGCAGGTTGAGGATTCAGCAGCGATGTGGATGTTTCGGACAAAGAGCTCGGTGGCGTCATCAATGTCTTCAGGGGAGCTTAGAATAATGTTAAGGTTAACAAGTTGTTTAACTGCTGCCTGGAACTAAGGAATATTCGCGTTTTGAGGAAGAATATGAGTCTTCCGAAAGAGCTTGTGAGCAGCAGTACTTAGGTCGATTACCAAGGGGATGTGATCAGAGCTAAGTTCCAAGCTGTCTGTGATGGATAAAAGTTCAGAGCGAATTGCTCTGTATATTGCGAAATCGATTGTTGATGGCGTACGCTGGCTGTACGGGTAGTGCGCGGACCCTTCGGTTGCAAGGACCTGGGTATTTGAACCGAAGATAAACTCAGCCAAAACTCTTCCACTGGCTGTAGAATTTCGAGAGCCCAAAGTCGATGGTGTGCATTCCAGTCTCCTGCAATTAGGAATTTGGGTCCTAGTTCCTCGAATAATATGCTGAAGTCATCGCTGGTGCGCGGAAAGTTTGAAGGGCAATAAATAGATGCAAATGCTATTTCGCCTTGGTCCGATTTAACCTTGACTGCAACACATTGAACACTTTGATATTCCATAGTTAAAAATTGGTAGTATTTAAGACAGGACCTTATGAGAACTGCAGAGCCTCCACGGTAACGATCGGCAGGATGGTTGGATTGGTGAACGTCAAGTCCATGAAGCTTGTAGTATGACCGGGTGCAGAAGTGTGTTTCGCTGGCCAGCATAATATCAAAGTTATGATTTTGCACAAAAAGCTCCAGCTCCAGAGCCTCGTTGGCCAGCCCATCGGCGTTCCACATGCCAATTTTAAGTCCAATTTGAATCATGGTTGGGTGTGACGAACAGGAAGAACACCAGAGGCAGCTTGGGCCGTTCCTGGCGCGTGTTGCGAAATAAGGCCAGTCATCATTGACATCATCTGGAACATATTGTTAATCTGGGCTACGAGGATGGACATTTTCTCATAAAATCTCATAAACATTTGTTCTTGTCGCTGCCTTTGCTGTTCAGTTTTCGCATTTGATGGGATTAGTTTGGTTGGAAACACGGTAGCTGAGGTTGTGGACCTTGATGTTGCTCTGGCGAAAGAGCGTCTTAAGCTCATGTATTTCCTTGTTGCTGGCAGCGGGTTCTAGTTCAACAAAAACAAGGCTAACGAGCTTGTTTTGTCAAAACGGCTTCTGGGTCTATATAAGCCTCACTATATGGCCCAGTCAGGTAAGGCTTTCCTTAATGTCCTCATCTGGGACAGAGTGATATACACCTCGGATAACAATCCGTTAGGATCTCTCCTCTTTAAGCTGCCAGGTATGGAAAGGTACCTTTTTTAAAGTAAGCGATTTCGTTACGTCTCTGTACGTCTGAAGCCAGGATCGAAACGAAATTATCTGGGTGACACTTGACGGAATATTTTGTTGGGTGAACGGTCTTATCTATAAATCTGATGAGTCCTGTGAGGAGTCTTAAAACTCCCCATAAATCGAGGTGCAGGAGAGCTGCCTAGCAACAGCGAAGAAGGTTGGGATGCAGAAGGAGTCAAGGGCAACCAGGTCGAACGGCAAATAATGGACGTTGGACCCGAGCGAAGCAGAGAGACCGTGAACTAACGGTACCGCGCTGGACCTTGGACTCCAGCCGGCCAAGGGCACAGAGGTCGAACGGTAAAGGTGCGGACTTTGGTCAAGCACATAGAGGACGCACCGTGGACCAACGGGACCTGGGTCGGACCGTGTACTGAGCGGGCCGTATGCAAAAAGGGGAAATAACAGGATTTTCCCGGCCTATAATGGGGACTGCACAAGCGCAGCTCGGGACAGTCAATTTTAATCACGCGATGAGCCGCAGGTGTCGGGTACAAGCACGGAGAGTCAATTTTAATCACGCGAAGAGCCGCGGGTGCACGAGTACAATCACGGTCAGTCAGTTTGACCACGCGAAGAGCCGTACGCATACGGAGACAGTCAAACGGAGATGCAGACTAGCGAACAGTCAGGAAGAACGCGAGTGACGCAGGAGGACGATCTTTGCAAGTGGAACCTGGCACGGTCAGAAAGATCAGTGGAGTCAGTGGTCGGTCAAGGTGGGCCTGGGAGGAGCGTTAGCTTGACCCAACGGGCGATACACCTCTCCACTATAACATCCTAAACCTCAAGCCCGATCAGAGAACCACCGTCGAGGACACCGCAGGACAACGAAGGCACCAGGCAGCGCACAGGAACCTGGCACGGTTAGAAGGGTCGGTGGAGTCAGTGGTCGGTCAAGGTGAGCCTGGGAGGAGCGTTAGCTTGACCTAACGGGCGATACACCTTCCCCACCATAACATCCTAAGCCCCAGTCGAGCCGGCACGAGTAAGCGAACCGCGCAGCCGACGGCGAGGACTGCAGTAGCCCAGCTGTAAAGAATTCCGCAAATAAAGCTACTACATCTTAAAACTCTGTCTTCTCTTTGGTCGGGCTGAAGGATGACTTTCCAGCCATAGCGAGCGCGCTAGGGATCAAGCTGGAGGGTTTGGACGAGGAGATGCGGAATTCGCTATCCGAGTTCATCGAACGGACGGTGGACGAGCCTGAAACGGTCGCCATACTGGAAGCGTTACAGAAGGAGTACGGAAAGAGAGGTAAAACTCACCTGCGTTGAAGGCCTGGTGAGGAGCCTCAGCTTCACCAGTATGATGGAGGCCAGTGGAGGCAGATCCGAAAGGCAGGAGGTGGAGCATGGACGGCGGGAAGGCAGCCGTTCATGGAGAGAGAGTCGGGAGGCCAGCCGTGATCGTCGGGATACAACGCAAGATTACGCAAAGGTGGCGAAACAGGTGCGAGAGTGGAGTTTCCGGTACGACGGGCACGAAAAGCCGCTGAAATTCCTGGAGCAGGTGGAGTGGTCAGCAATGACGTATGGGCTGGACATCAACCAGATCCCACGAGCGATGCCAGAGCTGCTAAAGGGCAGGGCCTTAAAGTGGTTCATTGCCAACAACAGGTTCTGGGAGACATGGGCAGAGTTCATTCAGAACTACCAGGAATTCTTCCTGCCCAGAGGTTTCATGACGAAGCTGGCGGATCAGATCAGGCAGAGGAAGCAGCGACATGGCGAAGGATTTAAGGACTACATGGTGGACATGCAGACCCTCATGAGACCCTTGGGGCTATCGCGGAGAGGGACACTGGAGCGAATAAGGGAGAACAGCACCCCAGCCCTGCGCATGTTTGTTCGCCCGTACGAGTGCCGGGACCTGGACGCCCTGATGGCCCTGGCCGACGATTTCGAAGAGTTGGACACACAAAGAGAACGGTTCGGGGTGGAGCGGACTCATAGGGCCCGTCACCAGCGTGATTTCCGAAGAGGGGAGCAGAACGCGGTGTGCAGGAGGTGCCAAGAGGACACCACGGGCCCGGCGGGGCACACCAGTATCAGGCAAGGGCCGGACTCGGTGCGGCGGGGGTTTGTATTAAACCCGGCACAAGCATGCCATAGATGCGGAAGCCAGGATCACTGGACGCGGGAGTGCAGGAACCGTCCGTCGTTTCTGGGTCTGCAAGAGGATTGGCCCGAGGACGGTGGAGTGCTGTTCGAGATCGGGAAACGCCATGCGACCCCAGCCTCAGAGGGGCAACCTGGGTTCGCAAGGTGCCGCCCCTCAAAATTAATGGGCAAACTGAAGGCGGAGGAAACGCAACTGTCCGCCACAGTGCTCATAGACGGAGTGGAATTAAGGCCACGATGGACACCGGAGCCACGGCTAGTTTCATTAGCTAAGAGCTGGCGGACAGGTTGCAGGCGGCGGGAGAGGTCGTAACCACGAGGAGAGAAGTGCGAATGGCTGATGGACGGTACGAGGAGGTCACATCCATGATCGAGTTGGATATAGGACACGGAGAGAGGACCGTAAGGATGCAGCTGCTGATCCTCCACAACATAATCGACGCTCGGGTAATATTTCCTAACGAGAGTGGAAGCAAGGATGGAGTGCGCGGGACTGAGCGTTACGATACCAGTGGGTCTGGCGGTCCAAAGTAGGCCACCCGAAAGACTGTCAGTAGCGATTGTGGAGAGGGCGTCGGAGTTCGCGGAGGAGGATGTTGACGACTTCCTAAGATCGGAATTGGCTGATCTGGCGAAAGTCCAAGGGACGTCAACAGTAGCGGTACACAAGATAACGATGAAGGACGATCAACCGGTCAAGCAGCCTAACTACCCGAAGAACCCAAATATGCAGGTGGAAATCAACGCCAAGTTTGACGAGTTGCTGCAAAAAGGATGCATCGAGCCGTCGAGGAGCCCATACAGCTCACCAATAGTGATGGTGAAGAAGAAGACGGGTCAATGGAGGCTGTGTGTGGATTTTCGGCAGATAAACGCAAGGTCCGTGAAGGACGCGTATCCAATGCAAATGATTAACTACATTCTGGACTAGTTAAGGGAGGCGAAATACATAAGCAGCCTGGACTTGAAGGACGGATACTGGCAGATTCCGTTGGAAGCGGGAGGCCGACAGTATACGGCATTTACGGTGCCGGGAAAGGGTCTGTTTCAGTGGAAGGTAATGCCATTTGGACTGCACTCCGCGTCGGCAACGTTCCGGCGTTGGACCAGGTGATAGGACCCGAGATGATGCCGCACGCTTTTGCATATCAGGACGATATCATAGTGATCGGACGGACACTGCAAGACCATGTGCGCAACTTGAAGGAGGTGTTCCGGAGGCTGCGGGCGGCGAACCTAAAGGTAAATGCGGATAAGTGCAAATTCTTCAGGAAGGAACTGCAATACTTGGGCCACCGCGTGACGGATCAGCGTATCGGAACGGACCCGGAAAAGGTAGCGGCGATAGCGCAGCTCAAGCCGCCAGGAAACGTGAAGGAGCTGAGGCAGTACCTGGGAGTGACGTCGTGGTACAGACGTTTTGTACCCGACTTTGCGACGCTAGTACAGCCACTGAACGCCCTCCTCAAGAAGCAGGCAAGGTGGGAGTGGACGGACGCTCACCAAAAAGCGTTTGAGGCCGTCAAAACCAGGCTGGTCGCCGACCCGATCCTTGCATGCCCGGATTTTTACAGGACTTTCGTGCTGCAGACAGACGCCAGCGATTATGGGCTTGGCGCAATCCTCACACAACATTCGGATCAAGGCGAACGGGTGAAATCCTACTCCAGTAGGACGCTTAACGGAGCAGAAAGAAACTATTCCGCAACGGAAAAGGAATGTTTAGTTATAGTGTGGGTTACTTCAAGGTGATAACGGACCACATGGCCTTGAAATGGCTAAATAGCAACGAGAGCCTGTCCGGAAGAATAGCAAGGTGGGCACTGGAGCTTCACAAATACGTCTCGAGATTTCGTTTAGGAAGGGCCAACTGAACGTCGTTGCGGATGCCCTATCGAGGCAACCTCTTCAGGAAACGTGCCGCAGGATGAGGAAGGAGGACGAGGGACACCCAGACGAGCAGCAGGGATGCAGGTGGACGGAAGGGATGCGAAGGAAAGTGAAGCAGGAGCCACAAAAATTCCCGGACTATCTGGAGGAGGCTGGCCGGCTATACCTCCACATTCCGCATCGAGCAGGGAATGAGGATGTGGCGTCATGGAAGCTGTGTATGCCCTCCCAGGAAAGGCGGCGCGTCATGGCCGAGAACCACGACATGCCAACGGCAGGTCACCTAGGTAGTCGGAAGACGATTGCGAGGGTGGCAGCCCGATACCACTGGCCAGGAATGCACCGGGACATTAGGAAATACGTGCGGAGCTGCGAGAGCTGCATGAAGTACAAGTCTAACCAACTGCAGGCAGCCGGAAAAATGCTGACCCAGGTGCCAGAGGAGCCCTGGGCAACCGTGTGTGCGGATTTCGTAGGACCTTTGCCGCGGTCGAAGCACGGGAATTCAATGCTGTTGGTCCTGGTGGACAAGTTTTCTAAATAGACCGAGATCGTCCCGACGCGGAGGGCAACCACAGAGACGCTACGTAAGGCTGTTCGCGAGCGAATAGTGGCCAGATACGGGGTGCCCAAGGTCATGATAACGGACAATGGAGTCCAGTTCACCAGTAGGGCATTCAAAAGATTGCTGGGGGTGCGACACCAGCTCACGGCTCCATATACTCCGCAAGAAAATCCCACGGAAAGGACCAACAGGACTGTCAAAATAATGATCGCGCAGTTCACGGGGGTCGATCAGAGGAGGTGGGACGAGAACTGGCCGGAGCTGCAGATGGCAGTAAACACGAGCGTGGCGGAGTCCACTGGATACTCGCCAGCATTCATCACGCAAGGAAGGGAGCCAAGGCTGCCGAACGCGTTGTTTGACGAGCAGACATCTGGGACAGGCAGGTGTACACAGACGCCTGCAGAGAACGCAGAAAAGCTGAAGGAGATCTTCGAATTGGTACGGAGGAACATGGAAAAGGCGGCGCAGGACCAGGCGCGAATACCCCTAGCGGAACCCCCTTTAGCCAGATACGCGATGAAGGGAGAAAGACGATACGGGGTATCGAAAAAGCACAAAAGTCACAAAAAAGTCTACACTAGCACAGGCCCGTTGGAGCGCGAGAGCGGGACAGGGAGGGTAGGCAGCTGCAAGCACCGTTACCGGGTAACATGCACAGCTGCAAAATTCTGTGGGAGGCAGGTATACGGAGAATTCCCGTTACCGGTATAGGCCCCACGGAATAACGGCACAAGAAGCAGACGGAAAAACCGAGGTGTCTTCGCGGAGAGAGCGGCTCGATTCCGTCTTTCGAAATTAGGAGTGAAACATGGCAGCACGCAGCGACACGAGCGACCGGGAGATGAGATAAACCGGCATCGGGGAACAGCCCGGAGCGATGTGGAGTAGGGATTCCGATGCCTACCTCCAGCTCCTGGCGTCACCCCTGATGTCGCGATCCCCATCCCCGGCGGAGGACCTGGAGGAGATTCCGGATGTCCGTCTGTCGATGACAAGTCGACAGCGGAGATGGAAAAAGAGATGGAGACCATCACCCTCTCTTCGGAGAGTGAGGAGGACGACGGGGGTGAGACGGTTACCCCGGTGGTCTCATCGGACGAGGTCGTACGCGCGGCTCGGGTCAGAATGGCGTACCGCAGCGTGCGGCGTGCAACGCAGGGGCACAGGCGGATATGCCTCGGGATCACGCCGCCGACCGCGGGGGAGGAGGAAAATGAGGCGTTGTGGACACCACTTCCACCACCGGCACCGACACCACCGCCGCCGCCGCCGACACCACCGACGCAGCCGCCATTGCCGCCGACACCACTGACGTAGCCGCCATTGCCGCCGACACCGCCGCCGTTGCCGCCGACACCACTGCCGCCGCCGCCGACACTACCGCCTCCGCCGCCGACACCACCGACGCAGCCGCCAGCACCACCGACATCCCGGTCGCCACCGCCCCAGGCTGATGAAGGGCCAAGGTGCGAGCGGCAGCAGTACTGGGAGATGGGCCAGGTGCACGTGGGACAGGCGGTGCGCACCATCGAGATGGGCGGGCGCCGGTGGCATCAGCAGACTGTCACATGGACGTGGCCCGCGCCGGCGGAGGAGACACCGGAGTCCCGGGTGTGGGAGGAGACGGGCGCGATCGGATGGAGTACGGTGCCCCAGGAGACGCGCGATCCACGTATGCGCGCCCGGAGGGTCGACGATAGCCCGGAGGAGGAGAGCCCGGAGAAGGGTCCCTGGGTGTACCACAGGTACACACCGGTACCACAGGAAGCGCCGCCGCCGCCGAAGATGCGACGACATGAGTCGTGCCCCGAGGCACGCCCACCACCGCTGCGACCATGCCCCCGCAGGCAGGAGTCGCTGGCAGACCAGGCATGGAGGGAGATGCCGAGGGAGGAATGGCCACCCCAAGTGGCCGAGAAGGCCGAGGAAGACGAGACCGCTGAGCCAAGCTTTTTGTCCATGACGGCCAGCGATACCGCCTCAAGGTGCGGCGAGGAGGGGGGGCGAGGGTCTTAAGAGCCGTTTAAAAATAAATGAAGAAAAAAAAAAAATCAATCAATACTGGCTTGACTGGGTAGGGGAGGGTAAGTGTGGCACTGCACTACAGTGAACAAAAAAAAAGGGGTGCGGGTGTCATCCGCAGCAGCCATAGACGAGTGCGAGGGGGTTGGTGATGCGGGGCCAGACACGCTGCCAAGTCAAGACGCTAAACGACGGGGTCTACTAGGCTGAGACTGCCAGGCTAAGAACGAAAGGCGCAGGGTCGACGAGAGGAGGATCGAGAAAGCTGCCTATGCGAGGAGACACCGGATCCATCTTTTCAAAGAAAACTTCCGAAGGAAGGGGGAGATATGAGGAGTCTTAAAACTAAATCGAGGTGCAGGAGAGCTGCCTAGCAACAGCGAAGAAGGCTGGGATGCAGAAGAAGTCAAGGGCAACCAGGTCGAACGGCAAATAATGCACCTTGGACCCGAGCGAAGCAGAGAGACGGTGAACTAACGGTACCGCGCTGGACCTTGGACTCTAGCCGGCCAAGGGCACAGAGGTCGAACGGTAACGGTGCGGACTTTGGTCAAGCACAAAGAGGACGCACCGTGGACGAACGTGACCTAGGTCAGACCGTGTACTGAGCGGGCAGTGTGCAAAAAAGGGAAATAACAGGATTTCCCCGGCCTATAAAGGGGACTGCACAAGCGCAGCTAGGGACAGTCAATTTTAATCACGCGATGAGCCGCAGGTGTCGGGTACAAGCACGGAGAGTCAATTTTAATCACGCGAAGAGCCGCGGGTGCACGAGTACAATCACGGTCAGTCAGTTTGACCACGCGAAGAGCCGTACGCATACGGAGACAGTCAAACGGAGATTCAGACTAGCGAACAGTCAGGAAGAACACGAGTGACGGAGGTGGACGATCCTCATCTTCTGTATCCGTATCCGACAGAACCGCGAACTGATTGGCAAATACAGTTGGTTGTGTGCTTTTTGAGTTCTTTATGATTTTGGGCAACCTTGTTTCTAAGCGTTGCTTGTTATTCTTGGGACGTGGGGTCCAAAAATCGTCGTTATCTTGCTCAGAAAGTCTTGAGCTTCAATGGGTGGAGCGTTGTTAGAGGACGATGCATATAGGGCGCTAATTTCATTCGATGAGCGATTTAGAGCATCTCTCATTCTATTTTGGGCCGCAGCCACATCCGCTACAATATCAAAATCGCTTTCTGACATAGTGATGGATTTCTACTACTTGACACTGCTTTACCGACTTCAGGTTCACGGTGCCCCTTTGGATAGGCTCCAATTGAGTTGCTATGCTGGAATTGTGGTGTTGCAGGACATACCATGACTGAACTTGTGAACGACGAATTTTCTGCTATGCGAAAAGCCAGACACTTATAGACTAGACGTCTGCATGACTACAGTCAAAGCAGCATATGGTCTCTCACTCAAAATTGTGACTGAATGAGTGAGGCATTGAGTAAAACGGAATTGGCAAATGTGGGAAAGGCATGAGTAAAAAATTTAGTATAACCGAACAGAGAGGCAATGCACGAATGAGTGCTCGCGACGGAGTAATCGGAATAACCGAAGCGGTTAACTGTGCGCCGCATTGACGACGTCAAATTTATTGCGTGTTTGTTTTTTCGTTTTCGTTTTGCTTTTGCATGCAAGGCATAGAGAAATAGAAAGACATGAAATAATTTTTATGTATAAGTATATATTTTATTTATTTTAATTTTCAATAACAGAATGGGGAAACATTATTTGGTTTACTGAATTAGAATTGTTAGCAATAATGCACCTTTTTTCCGAAATTAAATTTCTTGCGTATGAAAATGTTCTTTCAGATGCTGAGCTGCTTGCAGGAATACAAAAAATGGTGCAGCTAGCTTTATATAATTGGGGAAAAATATTTTTGTTTATGTGCCACCATTCAAGGCAATTGAAATCATAATTAATTTTAATTTGTTATTCTATTTACACATATATTATATTTTTTTACAATTTACAATTACTAAAGTACTTACGCTTTCGTCCGTGCTCTGCATTTTTATTATTATAAAATTTTCTGCTCTGCTGCGTCTGCTCTGCAAGCTATGAATGAGAGAGTGCCAAAATTTTTTCCGAGAACTCTACACATTTACACTGCGTCCACTCATTCTATCCATTCCGCTTTGGTTTGAATTTCACTCATTCCACATACAACAAAAACAATGCTAGCCAATGCTCAATTATCTCTGTTAAAAAGGTTTCGGCGCGCCGAATTGCGACTTAAGCTTGTGCGTACTCATTAACAGAAAATTTTGAGTGCACTCGTGCAGACGTCTATTATAGACCGACTTGACCGAATGTCAGACTCCAAAAAACTGGGGATCTCGAGCACCAGTAGGCAGTGCTCGCCAAAAATACTCGTCGACCGAACCGACCAATAAAGGACCAATAAAGGATAATTCAGCTAATAGTTTAGTAGAAAATAATCATATAAGTAGAATTTTTAATTTACCGGACGTACCAATACATAAAAAAGTCGAAAATCTTATGAAAGATAATAACCAGAATACTTTATATGTGAGTTTAGGACCTAAACGATCGCGATCAGAAACCCGCCGCCGAGTCTATTTCAAAAAGCGTAGTAAAGAGCGAGCAAAGCTACTCTCGGCGATAATTGAAAATCCTCTGGATGTTAGGCCATACGCAAAGGTGTCTATTCTAATCAATACTTATAGCGGCTTACTTGATACAGGAGCATCAATTAGTTGCGTAGGCGGATCCTTGGCTAAGGAATTGATAAGTAAACAGGAGTCTTTTAAGCCTTTTCGATGTGCAGTAAGAACAGCTGATGAAAAGAGTCAGGAAATAGTAGGCAAGTTAACCACAGACGTAGTCTTTAGGGTCCAACATAAAGAAATGACTTTTTATATTGTTCCTTCCTTATCTGAAGATCTTTATTTGGGAATTGACTTTTGGGTCAGTTTTGATTTACTTCCCTCCTGTATATCAAATCTTGAGGTATCAACTTTAGATGATCTATTATTGCGACCGTTAACTACCGAGCAGCGAAAACTTCTAAAAGATGCAATTGCATTATTTCCTTCGTTTTCTGAAAATGGATTAGGGCGCACTTCTGTTCTCTCGCATAGCATCGATGTTGCAGAAGAAAAAACCAATAAAGCAGAGACACTTCCCAGTATCTCCGGCTATAGAGAAAATGATGTACGAAGAGCTAGACCGTATGTTATCATTAGGAGGGATTGAGGAATCTAACAGCGCGTGGTCTTCCTCTGTGGTACTTGTACGTAAACCAGGAAAAGTTCGCCTTTGTTTGGATAATAGAAAGGTGAATGCAGTAACTGTTAAAGACGCCTATCCGATGCCGTTTTTCGACGGAATTCTAAGCCGTTTGCCAAAGGCCGAATTCATCTCAAGCTTAGACTTGAAAGATTTTTTTTGCAAATTCCTCTCGATCCAAAATCAAGAGATAAAACTGCTTTAAGCGTTCTTGGATGTCCTCTCTATCAATATACGGTTATACCTTTTGGGCTCCGCAATGCACCGCAGACCATGTCCAAGTTAATGGACAAAATAGTTCCGGCAAGTTTGAAAGGAGAAGTCTTTGTTTATTTAGACGATCTACTAATAGTATCGGATTCCTTCGAGAAGCATCTCGAAACATTAAGAGAACTTTCGACGCAGATTTCGAATGCTGGTCTCACAATAAATGTGCAGAAAAGCAAGTTCTGTTTAAAGGAAATCCAGTACTTGGGCCATGTGGTAGGACATGGAACAATAGCCACAGATCCAAATAAATTATCTGCCATTGTCGAATTTCCGGAACCACGATCAGTAAAACAGCTACGTCGATTTTTAGGTATGACTTGATGGTACCACAAATTAATAAGAAATTATGCAACTATTGCTTCACCCTTAACTGATTCTCTTCGACAAAAGAGAAAGTTTGAGTGGTCTACTCAGGCTCAAAAATCGTTTGATGCTCTAGAGAAGCATACGTGTGAAGCACCAGTCTTACACAGCCCAAATTTTGATGATCCTTTCTTTATACATTGCGACGCCAGTCACACTGGAATCGGTGGTGTATTAGTCCAGTTAAATGCTGACGGAGACGAAGTGCCGATTGCATTTATGTCCCGAAAGCTGAATCAATGCCAAAGAAGCTATTCTGTTACGGAGAAAGAATGCTTGACAGCCATAATGTCTATTAAGAAGTTTCGAGCATACGTTGAATGCCATCAGTTTACAGTAGTCACCGACCATGCGTCTCTGAAATGGCTAATTTCCCAGTCGGACCTAAGCAGCAGGTTGGCCAGGTGGGCTCTTAAGCTTCAAGGCTATAGCTTCGAAACAAAACATAGAAAAGGCAGCCAAAATATCGTTCCGGATACTCTCTCTAGGACATTCACAGAAGATTTATCAGCCTTAGAGGTAGATTAGTTTATTGATCTTCAGTCAGATCATTTTAAAAGCAAGGGTTATGAGGAATTAAGGAACAAAGTCCAGCAGAACCAATCCCATCTTCCGGATGTTAAAGTCATAGACGGTTTCTTGTATCGCAGAATGGAGCACGCCACTGGCGATAGAATTGCAGATGATCTGCATGGAAGATTTGGATTCCAAAAGGATTAGTTCAGACTGTTTTGCAGATAGCCCATGATCACCCTTTAGCTTCCCACTGCGGTATCAATATGACGCTGGAGCGTGTTTGTCGGTATTACTACTGGCCAAATTTAGTAGTGGACGTTAAAGCTCTTGTAAATATTTGTGAAATATGTAAGTGCTCAAAAAATCCGAACTATAGCCTCAAACCGAATCTAAGCAAAGCCGCCGAAACGCAACGGTTTTTCCAAAAGCTTTATGTAGATTTTTTGGGACCATACCCTCGTTCTCGATCAGGTCATATAGGAGTGTTTGTAGTGCATGATCACTTTTCAAAGTTTCCGTTTTTAAAGCCCGTAAAGAAGTTCACTGCTGAATCAATTTTAAAATACATTGAGGAAGATTTGTTTCATTGCTTTGGTGTTCCTGAGGTAATTGTGTCTGATAATGGCGTTCAATTCAATTCACACGCTTTTAATAGTCTTTTAAACAAGTACAATGTACGTCACTCATATACGGCTATTTATCCACCTCAGGGAAAGGCTTCTGAAAGAGTTAATAGGTCAGGGATTGCTGCTGTTAAATCATATATACATCCGAGTCAAACTAACTGGGACGAGCAATTGAGTAAAATTTGTTGTTCGCTTCGTTCTAGTGGGCATACTGCAGTCAATGCCACGCCCTATCGGCTGACATTTAGCCAACATATGGTTACAAATGGTTCCACATATAAGCTTTTACGAAACCTACATTTGCTCGAGCACCGCTCAGTGTGTTTTCAGAGAGATGATAATTTTGATTTAGAACGAAACAAAGCAATGGTGACGATGAGAAAGCAGCACCAGCGAAACGAAAATATGTACAATCTTCGAAGTCGCCAGGTATCTTTTGACACTGGTCAAGAAGTTTATAGGAGGAATTTCGCACAAAGCAACTTTGCAAAAGGTTTTAATGCTAAGCTTGCACCCGCGTTTTTAAAATCTCACATCAAAAGAAAACTTGGTAATAGTTACTATGATGTTGGGGATCTGCAAGGTCGTTACATAGCTCAATTTCATGCGAAAGACCTTCAACAATGAGACCGCTTACAAATAACCACCGCCCAAGCGTGTACCCCGCTTTCAAGGTTTAATTTCCCTCTAAAGCGTGATCTTGGTGGGGGGGGTTTTGTAGGAGCGCTTGTCGCTGATAATATTGGATTCTTTACGAAAAGACAAACAAAACAAGAATGCCTAAAAGCAAGCAATGGTTTTTGAATTTGCCGTTGCTTATCGGCTGATTAACGTATTGAAAGTTAATTAGGGTCTGTCCTTACGTGAAGAATTCTCGGTAATATAAAAACCAATGAAATGATTTATAGGCGTATAATAAATATTAACTATACGCTTAAACTATATTTATAGTATAAGTAAATACATAAATAAATTTATAAATAATTAAGAAATAGAGATTTTTGTAGCTATCTTAATAAATACTAGATTAGTTAGGATAATATAGTTTCGCTCCCTCACAGGAATGATACCAGTATTCCAGTGTCAGTGTCAGAATGACAAGGGAAAACTCGTGGCAGAGGAAATAAGGGCCATAAGCTAGATCTAGACCCTTAGCTCGATCTATTCGATTCCCAACCATCCAGCAGACCACAACGTAGGTTCTCAAGCTAATCAAGGTGAACCTAACCCTACATTGGCCTGGGCAAGGCTTTATATCTATCAGTTGCATCAGCTTCGTTATGTTGAAGCCAACCTCGTCAATTTTCTTGGCTATTGCATCCGCCAAAATTATCATTGTGCACCCCCGAAAAGCTTTGCAGGCGCAGAGAAGAGGACGAACGCCCAAAAACGAGCCCTTCTCTACGTTACGTAAGCCCACTAGATGAGCGCAATCTAGGCAGCCTTCTTTTTGGGTCTATGAGCCAGTAAGTAGTTTCCACAAGCTAGACGCTGAATTAACCCCAGAAAGCCGCATCAAGACAGCGAAATGTGAATTGTTAAAGTGCGAGAAGAACACCAGTTAACCCATAACCTCACAGAGCCTTAACATAACCCAAGATTGGGAAAAATGAATTGAAATTAGTCTGCGGCGAACTCTGTGTGCGTTAACAACGGCGAGAAATCTGCAAGAATAGCAGAAATATGTTTTTTTTTTTGGTTTTCCGTTTGTTTTTTTTTATAAAAGTATTTCTTAGTAAAAGTAGTCGAAAATGCAAGGAAAATCCAAATTGTGAGAGATTCACCATGAAATATAATATAAAATTGGAAATACTAAAAGTATAACCTGAAAAGAAAATATCATGAAAAAAATAACCAATATATAAAGGCAATTTTAAAGCAAATAATAAAAGAACCATAATGTCTGGCGAGAATAAATGTGGTGTGCGATTGCCGTAAAAATGATTTAAAAATAAAGTATTTAATTGCCTACATAAAAGTGAAAAAAAAAACCTGATGAACAATTAAATAAATATTTTAAATATCGGAGGTACAAAATATAATGTGTACATCTTCGATCATAACCCCCCTTTTCAGCCAAATCGCCGAAAGCGCTTTCGACCGTCTGGAAATATTTAACTGTGCTTTGACCATAAAATTGAGCAGAAATAAAATAATGAAAAAGTAGAGCTGAATTGCGCCTGCGAAGCCAAAAATATATAAGAAGAAAAAGAGTCAAAACACTTTTGTCTGCGCCTGAGCTAGATAATGATCTAAATTTTATTGCTTACTTTTTTATATACCCTTCCTACATATATACTTATTATGACTATACTTTTGAATATCTAAACTTTATTATTATATTATTATTAGTATGCCATATTATCTCTCCACAGCGCCATTCTCACGATTTTCTTAGATTGAGTATATTAAAATGAAAGTAAATGAAGTTAAAACTTAAAAACTAGAGTAATTATTTTTAAATTTAAATTAAATAAAATTTAGTTTCTGTTATCACTCATGAAGCATATATTAGTTATATACTGAATAAAATGTATAGATTGAAAATGAATTATTGCTAGAGTTTATCGAATAGGGGCCATGCCGATCGAAGATATGTTAGGGTATTAATCGGTTGACTTGACCATAGGGACCATTTAAAACAATGTTTACATATAGTGCGTGATGCATTGTAGCTAGCACTTTAACAATAAAGAACAGATACTCCGGCACTTGGCCGTAAAAATACCATTTGCTTAATTTGAACATTCTCGCTGAGCCAAAAGGCCAGCGATCGAACAAGGCGACAAAGTCACGCCTTCCATTCTCATCTTCATAAGACAATCTTCAGTCAAGACAAATCTCCAACACACTTCCCAACTCACAACACATACACTACACTCACATAGACATATGATATATGTCTACACGTATACTTATATCAAATTTTCACATCTCCTCACCCACCTTTACTTCAAAACCATGATTCAGACTTCAAGATGCAGAGTGGAACCTCTATCGATATAAAATTTGTAGTATAAGAAGGGGTTACTACTTAAGCCCTTGCATTAACCAACAGTAAGCCACCATAAAAAAGAAAGAAGATACACCTATTTATTCCACAAAATACCACTTTAACCAAACCGCGCACTGTTCTCCGGTGAAACAATGACCTGACTCTCCTGAAAAATGACATAAAATCATACAGACCTATCTCTTTAAATGAAACCAGAGCCAAGGTCCGAGAAAAATAATAGCCAAAAGGTTATGTCAAAAATTAAACAACGTTCATAAGCAAACGTTCATAAGAGCTAACATGGCTTCAAAAGAGGCAAATCTGTTCTATACAGTCTACTTTTCGTAGACCAAGCCTCTAGGCCCATTGCCGGACGAAACACTTCTTAAACATTTATCTTGATTCTACAAATCCACCCTTAAAATCCTAGGGCTCACAATCAACCATAGATACAAGTGGTAGCCAAACCACAAACCGTTCTCTCATAGCCGCTAGCATAGTCAAACACCTTGCTTAAGTATATTACTAACTCCTCCTCCCTCATCCAAATCATTATATCAATTGTAATCTTCAAAATAGACTACTGCCAGTATAATCATGCCACCCAATCAAAATCATGAACTGCAAAAAATTGAACATGCTGAATAACATACACGTAAGTGTACCACTGTACCTGCAGCGCTCTTCTCTCCTTGCGTCTTCTTTCTCCTTTTGCTAAAGCTGTCGTTATTTATTCAGCTAAACTACTTTGTAAGCTTATGCCTATAGGCTTATATTTTGAAATTTAAGAAGAAGCCAAGCTTTCGTTTATGCTGCCTGCATCTCCGAATAAACCAGAGCATACAAGTTAACACGAGCAAGTCAGAGTGGTGCGACGACCCGCCGAAATGCCATCCAAGACCGGATGGACCAACAATAACATCGGCGACGCTGAGCCAGCCCAGTAACGCATTTCGCTTTAGCGAAAGTGATGTGCAAGGGTCAGCGTAATGCGAGGCGGGCATTTGAGCGCTGGGTGACCGTCGAAGGCACGGAACTCCAGACGGCACGAGGCGCTGACTAAGCGCTCTGCTGGGTCCGCTGCCTCCAACCGAAGACTTGGCGGCCTTAATAAAGATACCAGAACTAAGATACCAGAATTCAGAGCAGTTGGCTATAATAAAAAAGAACCATTCAATACAAACGTATTTGGTTTAATTGACGCCCAACGCGCTTAAGTGTCGTAAAACCGTAAAATCCGTAATAAAAAGATCTAGAAATCAAGGTCTCGTAATCGGGTTTTCTTTGAAAACACTTCGGACTCGCGCGCTGCACAATAATAGTGAACAGCAACAAACAAACAAAATTATCTAAACAAAAACAAAACAACGCTGCAGAAGCAACAGTGAAAACCGCTGCATATCAACAGTAATCAGCTAAATCAACGACAGCCAGAGGATAAACGGATCAACCAGCTACCGTCTTCGATGCATTTTTATTATACCAGTATACCAATATAACATGTAAGTGAGATCTTTATTTTCAATTTGCCTCTTTTAACGTCAACCAGACATGTGTGCCAATTTTTTAAAAAAATACACATAATAAGTAACGAAATAAAACAAAAAAAAGAGTGATTGCAATTAAGAGTTCAGGTATAGCGATTTTCATTTACAAATTTAAAAAAAAAAACAAATGATGAAGAAGGAAAATTAAGCTCTTTCTCATACAAATTATAAAAAAAAAATTTAAAAAGTATCATTTTCCGATGTATAGAAACAGTAACGAAAACAACGACAGTGACGAAGACTTAATACAGAGCTATAAAGACATAAGAAATAATAGCCATCAAGGGGGTTACATTGACGGTACTGAGACCGACGAAGATATAGAATTAGGTAACTTAATTGACGACTTTACAGACAAAGTAAAAATGGTTAACGACCAGGAATTTCAAAATCAACATCAGGACCTTCAACAAGAGGCAAAACCAACACAAGAACAGGCGAAAACCTCAGGTACCATTAGTAATAAAGATGTAATTAGACTCATGGAAGCGGCCGTAAATGGCGCACTAGAGCATCAACAAAAAATATTTTCAGAAAAGCTTAAAGAGGTTGAGAATAGGCAGAGAGTAAATGAGGGTGGACCCCTAGTGGTATACGAGCAAATACCACATAACTCAGCTATCTCTTGTAATGAACCGCTAGACTTGGTAAAGTCCATACCAAGTTTTGACGGAAAACAAGATGAGTATGTGGCATGGCGAACCGCAGCAGTTAACGCCTACGAAATCTACAAACCATATTTGGGTAGCTCTAGAACCTACCAGGCCGTAGGAATCATACGTAACAAGGTAATAGGCCCCGCGGGAGCAATGCTTACGTCACATAGTACAGTACTAAATTTCGATGCTATAATAGCTAGAATGGACTGCGCTTATGCAGAACAAACTCCAATCGAGGTAACGCAGCAACAAATGGTTACTATGCGTCAGGGAGAACTTCCCCTAATGACTTTTTATAATGAGATTGAGAGAAAGCTAACTCTTATTATTAGTAAGACTTTGTTGTCTTATGACACAAATACTGCCGCTATCTTAAATAATAGATCACGGCAGGACGCTTTGAACGCTTTTGTGACCGGGTTAAAAAATTCAGTCCGACATGTAGTTCTCTCAGCTGCGCCCAAAGATTTGCCATCAGCATTGGCTGTGGCTCAACGGGCAGAGTCTTGCAACGAACGAGCCTGGTTCGTTGCAAGATTTAATAAAAATTTAGAGGACAAATCTTACAATTCAGAAAACCGTCGCCAGGGTAACAGTTTTCATAACACCCCACAAGGTAATAACCACAACAACTCCCAGGGTGTTTTCCAGAGAAACCAAAACAATGCACCGGGCACTAGTAACCAAACTAGAGGCTCTCAATTTCCTAAAAACCAAGGACATAAAGGCCAAACGCAACAGAACAGTGAATCAAATAATCCTCGTAAAAGCTATTCTCAAAATCTAGGTCCTGAACCAATGGACGTTGATCCCACATCACGTTCTATTTTTAGGGGCGAGCATACAGCTCGCAGTCGTCAATGGTTGAACCATACGACCCAAGAGCAGTCAAATGACCAGGAGTATAGGGTAAAGTCATCCTACGAAGCAGCGGAAATCGAGGCAGATAACACGTCCGATTCCGAATCATGTAATTTTTTAGGGGAACGTCCCTGCTCCCGTACATAATTCGTACGATAGCGGGGCGGGAAATCAGGTTACTGTTAGATACAGGAGCCTCCAAAAATTACATAAAACCTTTATCTGAATTAAAACACTTCAAACCGGTGGAAACACCATTTGAAGTTACATCAATCCATGGGCACATAAAAATAAAACAAAAGTGTCTGATCCATCTATTCAATGTTAAGTCATACTTTTTCTTGTTAAACAACCTGAACGGATATGACGGAATTGTTGGACTGGATGTACTAAAATGGGTCAATGCAAAAATTGATCTAACAAAAAACATCATTGAGCATGATCATGGTACAGAGCAGATTTTTTACTCAAAATGCAGAAATGTAAACTTTATTAACATCAATGACGTGGACGTGCCAAACGCCGTCAACGAAGATTTTAAAAAGATGATCAAAAACAGATCTAAAGCCTTTGCGGACCCAAACGAGTCCCTCGCCTTTAATATAAATACGGACGCCACGATCCGCACTGACGGGGAACCTGTATATTTAAAACTTTACCCATATCCGATGGGTATAGCCGATTTCGTCAATTCGGAAGTTAAACAACTTCTAGCAGACGGAATAATAAGACCATCCCGGTCGCCTTACAATAACCCAATTTGGGTTGTTGATAAGAAGGGTTTTGACAAAGAAGGTCATAGGAAGAAACGTCTCGTTATTGACTTCAGAAAACTGAATCAGAAAACAATTGATGACAAGTATCCTATACCATCCATATCGACCATACTGTCGAACATTGGAAAAGCTCAGTACTTCACGACTCTTGATCTGAAGTCGGGCTTCCATCAAATTGAGCTCGCGGAGCGCGATCGAGAAAAGACAGCTTTTTCGGTCAACAACGGGAAGTATGAATTCTGCGGACTTCCCTTTGGTTTAAAAAATGCCCCTAGTATTTTCCAACGGGCCATAGATGATGTTCTGAGAGATCACATCGGTAAAACTTGCTGTCTACGTCGATGACGTTATCATTTTCTCCCAAACAATGGAGAGTCATGTCAACGATATAAACACGGTCCTAAAAACTTTGTGCGATGCAGGCATGAGAGTGTCTGTAGAAAAATCTATGTTCTTTAAGGAGAACGTAGAATATTTGGGATTTATAGTGTCCCGAGGGGGAATTAAAACTTCGCCTGAAAAGGTTAAGGCTTTAAAAGAATTTCAACCTCCATCAACATTGTTCAGTCTCAGGTCATTTCTGGGACTGGCCAGTTATTATAGATGTTTCATAAAGGGGTTTGCTAGCATCGCAAGACCTCTGACGAATATTCTAAAAGGTGACAATGGAAAAAATGGTGCAAACCACTCAAAGAAAGTCAAACTGGAGCTGACCAACGAGCAGCGAAAATCAGCGAAAAACTTAGAAACACCCTGGAGTCTGAGGATGTCATGTTGGCATACCCAGATTTCACTCAGCCATTTGACTTGACCACTGACGCCTCTGGAAGCGGCCTAGGGGCTGTTCTTTCACAGAAAGGTCGTCCAATCACCATGATCTCTCGCACGTTACGCGGAACCGAGATTTCAATGGCAACAAATGAACGAGAACTACTAGCAATAGTATGGGCACTCCAAAATCTCAGAAGCTATTTATATGGCGTAAAGAAGTTAAACATCTTCACCGACCATCAACCACTGACCGGTTCAATGTCGGATAAAAATCCGAATCCCAGGCTCAAAAGGTGGAAAGCGTTTGTTGATGAACATAACGCACAAGTGTTCTACAAGCCGGGTAAAGAAAACCACGTAGCCGACGCCTTGTCGCGGCAAAACGTAAATGCTTTAGATAATGATACACACTCCGACATCGCTACTATCCACAGCGAGCAGTCGTTGACCTACACTATAGAGTCAACGGAAAAACCTGTAAACTGTTTCAGGAACCAAATAGTGATCGAACAGGCAGATTTCCCGTCTATAAAGTCAATCATCCTTTTTAAATCAAAAACGCGTCACATTGTGCGACTTACAGACCGCACAACACTGCTTCGCTCACTAGAAGATTTAGTAAAAATAGATGTCGTCAATGCAATCCACTGCGAGCTACCTATACTCGCCTTCATTCAGCACGATTTAATCGTCGCTTTTCCCTCGACGACATTTAGACATTTTAAGAGCTTGGTCACCGATATAACAAACAATACCGAGCAAAGGGAAATTATGACCACGGAACACAATAGAGCCCATAGAGCAGGACAGGAAAACGTAAAAAAGGTCCTTCGTGACTACTTTTTTCCCAAAATGGGCCAGCTAGCGGCAGAAATCACCGCAAATTGCAGAACGTGTTCCAAAGCAAAATACAATCGTCACCCAGTGCAACAAACCATAGCGGAAACACCAATTCCCGGTTATACTGGGGAAATTATCCACATAGATATATTTTCAACTGATCAAAAGCATTTTCTAACTTGTATCGACAAATTTTCAAAATTCGCTATAGTCCAACCAATCGATTCAAGAGCAATCGTAGATATCAAAACTCCGATACTACAACTAATAAATCTGTTCCCTAAAATAAAAACAGTTTACTGCGACAATGAAAGGTCTATCAACTCACAAACCATACGAACCATCCTAGAAAATAGGTATGGTATACAGGTCTCAAATGCGCCCCCCTTGCACAGCACGCCTAATGGCCAAGTTCAGAGATTTCATGGCACCCTTGCGGAAATCGCACGGTGCATCAAGATAGATCAAAACATAACCGAGACGACCGATCTCATTCTATTTGCAACAATAGAATATAACAGAACTGTCCACTCGGTTACAAATAAAAAGCCTCATGAAATAGTTCACGCTATTCCACCAGATTTTGCGGGCACAATAAGAGACAAGATCAAAGAGGCTCAAGAGAAAACACTTAGGTCCTCAAATGCACACAAAGACAATAAGCAGTACCAAGTAGGCGAAGAAGTCTGGTTAAAAACCACCAGACGCCTGGGTACCAAATTAACGCCACTCTGCTCAGAAGAGGTCATTGAGGCTGATCTGGGCACGACAGTGCTTATTAAAGGGAGGGTGGTCCATAAGGACAACCTTCGTTAAGAGGGTGCCCAATTTAATTTAAAATTTTTTTACATTTTCTTATATTATCACCTTTTTATAATTTAGTGACGTTTGTTACTCTCTATATTTTATATTTTTCTCACTTAGGTTAGGAAACTTGCTACTCCCGTTAGTCCTACTGACAACTCCCTCTTGGACCATAAAACTAAACGAATACTCACACGCTAACCACATACCAATAATGGACGGAGATATTACTTTATGGGACGAGTACGGTTACATGGGACATACAACGAACGTTACATCGTACGAAACTTACGCAGACGAGACGAAACACGCGATGGTCTTCTTCGTGAAGGAGCACATGAGACGGGTACTTGAAACGGACTTGGAATGAATAGAGATTCTTCTGGACACACTAAAGGTACGTCACCGACATGCCCGTAGTCTTAATTTCATAGGGACTGCTTTGAAAGCAATAGCACCTGACTCTGACGACTGGGACCAGGTGAGGCTTAGACAGGGACAGCTAACGGACTCGGTAAATGGACAGATAGAAATAAACGACAAAATACAATTGCAATTAAACACACTAACCTCATCCATGAACTCTATTTTAAAATCGGACAACTTAGACACAGAACATTTGTACGAGACAATTTTGGCAAAAAACCGTGTTGTAATTCAAGAACTTGAAAATTTAATACTTGCAATCACCCTTTCCAAATTAAACGTAATAAGTCCAATAATCCTGAATGACGTTGACGTAAAGGAGATTGAAAGTAAACATCCCACAAACGTTAGCGTGTCAGATATTTTAGAGGTAGCTAGCATAAAAACTTTTCAAAATCGAGTCCTATTGTACTTTTTAATAAAATTTCCGAAGCCTTTGTTAACTTGTAGAAAAATAAGAATATTCCCGGTACAGCATGAAAATAGAATCTTAGATTTCGAGGACGGTAGCACGGTCGCGGATTGCGGTACGGAAACCTTCGCGGTCAAGGACTGCAATGTATCAGCGGGCACCACCTTCTGCAGGAGATCGAAAGCGCCAACTTGCGCACAACAACTCATCTCTGGCATGGTCGCCCATTGCAACACCCAGCCTGGACACTTGGACCCAGTCACCATGATCGACGAGGGAATGCTCATCACCAACGATGTAACGATAAATATCACCGACGAAAAGGGAATAAGCCGGATGATATCAGGAACTTACCTGGTATCATATACCGAAAAAATTAAAATAAACGGCACCCTTTACGTCAACAATATCGGAACATCAAAGAAGAAAGCCGCAGTTTCAGCCATGGCTCAAGTAAACGTTCTGAGGCACCTAGAGCGCCTTAGTCTGTTATCAATTCACGGAATGAGCGTTAAAAATCTGCAGCACATCAACCACCTCCAATCCCGACTGCCATCAGGCAAGACCTGGATCTTTTGCTCTGTCTCCTCCACAGCCTTAATAACCCTGGTCATCATCTTTCTTATCTACCGTCTAAATGCCAAACGTCAACAACCATCTAAGACCATAGAGTCCGGGGACGACTTCATCTTAAGACAAGGAGGAGTTAACACGAGCAAGTCAGAGGGGTGCGACGACCCGCCGAAATGCCATCCAAGACCGGATGGACCAACAATAACATCGGCGACGCTGAACCAGCCCAGTAACGCATTTCGCTTTAGCGAAAGTGATGTGCAAGGGTCAGCGTAATGCGAGGCGGGCATGTGCGCGATGAAAGTCAGAGAAAGCGAAGCCACTGATGGTCTTGTGGTCACATTTAGCCGCCCAACCTATGGTGACCTTCCTTGGAGGCATGTCTCCGGTGACCCCTTGGATACCCTACAATCACGGGTACATTAGCCGAGTTCTATGGTTTTGGTTTTAGCCATTCATGTTTTTAATCTTTTCTTTAATTATTATTTTTAACGATAGCATAGTTTAAGAACATAATTTGGTAAAGTCTATAAAACATATCATATAGATGCTTTAATATAAAAGTAAATTCTTAATTGCATGGAAATATTTCTTAATGTATAGAATATAAGATAGTAACTAATCAAGCCTTTAGCATCAGTTAAGTTTCAAAAAAAAAAAAAAATAGTACGAATTATCATATAAAAGTAATAGATCTTAGAGAGTATTCCTAAATTGTTTTCATCATAGTCGTAATTGTTTTGATTAGTTAAAAAAATTAAAATTAAAATCTAAAATCAATTGTAATTGATTTTAAATTACATAGCAAAGCAAGATTTCATAAAATAGCGAATAGGCTTAATACTTCAATTTTTCAAAGACTTCATTTCGATTCATATGGCATTTATGAGAGACCACAAATGAATAACCGCACCATTAGGTCGGCGTTTATATAACTCACTCAGGATAATTCCAACGATGAAGATCTATACTAGTTTCGGATCGAAAGTCCCATTTTGTAGGTTGGTTGATTTGGTTCTTTATTATTGAAAGCAGGGAAGGTCACGCTCCGTTCAAAGTAATTTGTCAATTGATTTGGAGTTCTCCATACAAAGGTTTCTTAGCTTAATTAGAGCTACGCCGGCAGCGCTGCGACGCTTATATGAATATCTTATGTATATATATGAATTGTCGCAAAGCGACGGCGATTGGGTAGGGGGAGTGCAGTAGGGATGCATATGCGGCGATCGGCGTTTGGCCAGCGTGGAAATGCTGACTATGCAATTATGCATGTTGGCCTTCAAGTGGACGCTCGTGTTACGCGTGCACTTGGGCTGGAGTGTTAATGTTCAAATGTAAAGTATTTTTGTCTTAGGATTATGATTGTCTTACAATTATGAAATAAACATTTTTAAGTAAGAGCTCATAAATGATACGAATGTGTATATTTTTATATATACAAATTTTTTTTTGTGTAATATTTTTATGACTATGTATGATCATACTCTAAATATTTATGAAACGAAAATTTTTAATCTGCCTTAATAAACAGTTTGCTTCTTATTTTTTTATTAGATATTATAATGTTGTAATTTTTTCATATTTCCGTTACTTTATACGGACCTGTATACTTAGATTCTAACTTATGACCAGTTTCGTTTTTTAATAAAACTTTATCTCCTGCTGATATATATAAGTTTCTTGATTTCTGATCATAAAGTTTCTTATTTTTTTCTTTATGTTCATCTATCATAACTCTAGCTCTTTTATAGACTAATTCTAATCTATATTTACTTTCCTTTGAATAATCATCTATATTATATATGGGTTCTATAATATTTATGCTATTCAAATGTTTTGGTAAGTTATTTCTTTTACCGAAGACAAGTTCATGTGGACAATAGTTATGTGCCATTGATCGGGTTGTGTTGAAACAGTATACAAAATATTGAAGCCATATGTCCCAATCAGTTTTATCAACCGATATGTATGAACGTATTAGTTAACAACTGAAAGAGCGCTCAATATATTTGAGTCAGCAGCTACATAGTTTTACGTTTACAATACCCTAGCAACTAAGTAGCTTCACATAAACAATGCTGATGCGCCCCAACTGAGTTCAAAACTCCGCTCTAAGAACGGTCAGCAGCGGCAATCGAACACCCATTATCCAGGGTACAGAACTGCGCTGCATAAGTGCTGAGTCGGCTTGCCGACCATAAGTTTATGGCGTGATGCATTGTAGCTAACACTTTAACAATAAAGAACAGATACTCCGGCACTTGGCCGTAAAAATACCATTTGCTTAATTTGAACATTCTCGCTGAGCCAAAAGGCCAGCGATCGAACAAGGCGACAAAGTCACGCCTTCCATTCTCATCTTCATAAGACAATCTTCAGTCAAGACAAATCTCCAACACACTTCCCAACTCACAACACATACACTACACTCACATAGACATATGATATATGTCTACACGTATACTTATATTAAATTTTCACATCTCCTCACCCACCTTTACTTCAAAACCATGATTCAGACTTCAAGATGCAGAGTGGAACCTCTATCGAGATAAAATTTCTCCGGTGAAACAATGACCTGACTCTCCTGAAAAATGACATAAAATCATACAGACCTATCTCTTTAAATGAATGCAGAGCCAAGGTCCGAGACAAATAATAGCCAAAAGGTTATGTTAAAAATTAAACAACGTTCATAAACAAACGTTCATAAGAGCCAACATGGCTTCAAAAGAAGCAAATCTGTTCTATACAGTCTACTTTTCGTAGACCAAGCCTCTAGGCCCATTGCCCGGACGAAACACCTGTTAAACATTTATCTTGATTCTACAAATCCACCCTTAAAATCCTAGGGCTCACAATCAACCATAGAAACAATGGGTAGCCAAACCACAAACCGATCTCTCATAGCCGCTAGCGTAGTCAAACACCTTGCTTAAGTATATTACTAACTCCTCCTCCCTCATCCAAATCATTATATCAATTGTAATCTTCAAAATAGACTACTGCCAGTATAATCATGCCATCCAATCAAAATCATGAACTGCAAAAAATTGAACATGCTGAATAACATACACGTAAGTGTACCACTGTACCTGCAGAACTCTTCTCTCTTTGCGTCTTCTTTCTCCTTTTGTTAAAGCTGTCGTGTTATTTATTCAGCTAAACTACTTTGTAAGCTTATGCCTATAGGCTTATATTTTGAAATTTAAGAAGAAGCCAAGCTTTCGTTTATGCTGCCTGCATCTCCGAATAAAACAGAGCATACATATACATTAGAGTAACCTATTTGTGCGTTCTTATTAATTATAGCCCTAAGGATGGCATATTGCTGTCTACCAATAAACATTTGGTGACCCCGACATGATCTCAGTTTTTATCGGAATCTGCGAATCGGCCTTGGTATTATTTAATATCGTTTAACATCATTTTCGCTGCCGTTTGCGAGCATTCGGTCACAAACACACGAAGATACATACATTTGTAAACGCATATAAAAGTGCACAGCCGGCCGCTTAATTTTTCGAACATTTCACGCTGTTAAAAAATAAAACTGTGTGGTGCAACAATACTTTTTAAAAAAAGTGAATCGCATTTAATCTTGTTAATAGCTCATATACATATATATCTATATCTAAAATATCTAAAATAAAAACAACAACAGAGTTAACAGCTCCGTTGCATCTCGGCGACGCTTGTTAGCTCTATATTTTCGCAATAAAAGTAAAGGGTGTTTCATGCCTCAGACGCGATCGCACATTTTATTTTATTTTATATTTTCTCGTAATTGGAAATGGTCTGATAAGGAAAACTCGGTTCGGACTCAAAATTAATCCCCAAGTGAAATGGTGGCCAAGAATAAAACCAAAGTTCTCATTTTTTGTTTCCTAAACAACTAAAATTGAAAAAAAAATATTTTAGAAAAGAAAAATAAAGTTGAAATTTGCAAGTTAGAAAAGAATTGAATTTATCTATCGGTGAGTCTTAATGAGTTATTATTGTACCCACTAAGGCCCCACACGTTGGACGCCACTTTTCTAACTGTTGTAACGGTTGGAGTGGCTCTGGAGGAATCTGTGGTTGCGGTGCTCGCCTTAGAATCCGGCTCTCGCTCGTCGGCTTTGGGGGTGGTGGTCTTGCGTTCACAGTTCCTAACACTAACTACATATTTATTATATAAAGACAAGAATGAAGTGAGCTGGCGACAAGAGAGAATAAGTTGAACGAACCGGAAGAAAGAGAAAAAATAAATTCGAGAAGAAAGTCAAAGAGTCAGAAAGGATGAAAGTCAGAGAAAGCGAAGCCACTGATGGTCTTGTGGTCGCATTTAGCCGCCCAACCTATGGTGACCTTCCTTGGAGGCATGTCTCCGGTGACCCCTTGGATACCCTACAATCACGGGTACATTAGCCGAGTTCTATGGTTTTGGTTTTAGCCATTCATGTTTTTAATCTTTTCTTTAATTATTATTTTTAACGATAGCATAGTTTAAGAACATAATTTGGTAAAGTCTATAAAACATATCATATAGATGCTTTAATATAAAAGTAAATTCTTAATTGCATGGAAATATTTCTTAATGTATAGAATATAAGATAGTAACTAATCAAGCCTTTAGCATCAGTTAAGTTTCAAAAAAAAAAAAAAATAGTACGAATTATCATATAAAAGTAATAGATCTTAGAGAGTATTCCTAAATTGTTTTCATCATAGTCGTAATTGTTTTGATTAGTTAAAAAAATTAAAATTAAAATCTAAAATCAATTGTAATTTATTTTAAATTACATAGCAAAGCAAGATTTCATAAAATAGCGAATAGGCTTAATACTTCAATTTTTCAAAGACTTCATTTCGATTCATATGGCATTTATGAGAGACCACAAATGAATAACCGCACCATTAGGTCGGCGTTTATATAACTCACTCAGGATAATTCCAACGATGAAGATCTATACTAGTTTCGGATCGAAAGTCCCATTTTGTAGGTTGGTTGATTTGGTTCTTTATTATTGAAAGCAGAGAAGGTCACGCTCCGTTCAAAGTAATTTGTCAATTGATTTGGAGTTCTCCATACAAAGGTTTCTTAGCTTAATTAGAGCTACGCCGGCAGCGCTGCGACGCTTATATGAATATCTTATGTATATATATGAATTGTCGCAAAGCGACGGCGATTGGGTAGGGGGAGTGCAGTAGGGATGCATATGCGGCGATCGGCGTTTGGCCAGCGTGGAAATGCTGACTATGCAATTATGCATGTTGGCCTTCAAGTGGACGCTCGTGTTACGCGTGCACTTGGGCTGGAGTGTTAATGTTCAAATGTAAAGTATTTTTGTCTTAGGATTATGATTGTCTTACAATTATGAAATAAACATTTTTAAGTAAGAGCTCATAAATGATACGAATGTGTATATTTTTATATATACAAATTTTTTTTTGTGTAATATTTTTATGACTATGTATGATCATACTCTAAATATTTATGAAACGAAAATTTTTAATCTGCCTTAATAAACAGTTTGCTTCTTATTTTTTTATTAGATATTATAATGTTGTAATTTTTTCATATTTCCGTTACTTTATACGGACCTGTATACTTAGATTCTAACTTATGACCAGTTTCGTTTTTTAATAAAACTTTATCTCCTGCTGATATATATAAGTTTCTTGATTTCTGATCATAAAGTTTCTTATTTTTTTCTTTATGTTCATCTATCATAACTCTAGCTCTTTTATAGACTAATTCTAATCTATATTTACTTTCCTTTGAATAATCATCTATATTATATATGGGTTCTATAATATTTATGCTATTCAAATGTTTTGGTAAGTTATTTCTTTTACCGAAGACAAGTTCATGTGGACAATAGTTATGTGCCATTGATCGGGTTGTGTTGAAACAGTATACAAAATATTGAAGCCATATGTCCCAATCAGTTTTATCAACCGATATGTATGAACGTATTAGTTAACAACTGAAAGAGCACTCAATATATTTGAGTCAGCAGCTACATAGTTTTACGTTTACAATACCCTAGCAACTAAGTAGCTTCACATAAACAATGCTGATGCGCCCCAACTGAGTTCAAAACTCCGCTCTAAGAACGGTCAGCAGCGGCAATCGAACACCCATTATCCAGGGTACAGAACTGCGCTGCATAAGTGCTGAGTCGGCTTGCCGACCATAAGTTTATGGCGTGATGCATTGTAGCTAACACTTTAACAATAAAGAACAGATACTCCGGCACTTGGCCGTAAAAATACCATTTGCTTAATTTGAACATTCTCGCTGAGCCAAAAGGCCAGCGATCGAACAAGGCGACAAAGTCACGCCTTCCATTCTCATCTTCATAAGACAATCTTCAGTCAAGATAAATCTCCAACACACTTCCCAACTCACAACACATACACTACACTCACATCCTCCTCCTCCCTCATCCAAATCATTATATCAATTGTAATCTTCAAAATAGACTACTGCCAGTATAATCATGCCATCCAATCAAAATCATGAACTGCAAAAAATTGAACATGCTGAATAACATACACGTAAGTGTACCACTGTACCTGCAGAACTCTTCTCTCTTTGCGTCTTCTTTCTCCTTTTGTTAAAGCTGTCGTGTTATTTATTCAGCTAAACTACTTTGTAAGCTTATGCCTATAGGCTTATATTTTGAAATTTAAGAAGAAGCCAAGCTTTCGTTTATGCTGCCTGCATCTCCGAATAAAACAGAGCATACATATACATTAGAGTAACCTATTTGTGCGTTCTTATTAATTATAGCCCTAAGGATGGCATATTGCTGTCTACCAATAAACATTTGGTGACCCCGACATGATCTCAGTTTTTATCGGAATCTGCGAATCGGCCTTGGTATTATATAATATCGTTTAACATCATTTTCGCTGCCGTTTGCGAGCATTCGGTCACAAACACACGAAGATACATACATTTGTAAACGCATATAAAAGTGCACAGCCGGCCGCTTAATTTTTCGAACATTTCACGCTGTTAAAATATAAAACTGTGTGGTGCAACAATACTTTTTAAAAAAAGTGAATCGCATTTAATCTTGTTAATAGCTCATATACATATATATCTATATGCGCTCTTGCTAAAATAAAAACAACAACAGAGTTAACGGCTCCGTTGCATCTCGGCGACGCTTGTTAGCTCTATATTTTCGCAATAAAAGTAAAGGGTGTTTCATGCCTCAGACGCGATCGCACATTTTATTTTATTTTATATTTTCTCGTAATTGGAAATGGACTGATAAGGAAAACTCGGTTCGGATTCAAAATTAATCCCCAAGTGAAATGGTGTATTATATGCGAGGATAGGCCTCATTTAGTCTGTTGGTTAATTTGGTTTCTTTATTTCTGGAGCAGGGAAGGGCCCGCTCCGTTTAAGGTAAATTTGTCAATTGGCTTGGAGTTCTCCATACAAAGGTTTCTTAGCCTAATTCGAGGAGCAGCCCTGCCGGCGTAGCTCTGCAGCGCTGCGACCCTTAATGCATATCTTATGCACGCGAAGCGACGGCGCTTGAAGGCGTTTGGCCAGCGTGAGAATGCTGACTATGCAATTATGCATGTTGGCTTTCAAGTGGACGCTCGTGTTACGCGTGCACTTGGGCTGGATTGTGTATATACACTATGCAACAGAGTGCTACAATGTGTTTGTTGTTATTACAGTGGTACATCGCTGTATGTGCATACAGTGGTACATCGCTATATGTGCATACTACATCTCCCTACTTTTCAAAAATAACGTGATTTTATGAAGTTATTTTATAAGATTTTACTAAAAAGATTAATTAATTTTTTTTTTCTGTTATATTTTTATGCCTATGTAGCAATTGAAAATGTTTAATTTGTCTTTATAAACAGTTTGCTTTTTATTTTTATTATTAAAAATTTTATTTATTTATTTATTATTATATTAATGTTGTCATTTTTTCCTATTTCCGTTTCTTTATACGGGACTGTATACTTAGATTCTAACTTATGACCTGTTTTGTTTTTTAATTAAACTTTATCTCCTACTGATATGTCTAAGTTTCTTGCTTTCTGATCATAAAGTTTCTTATTTTTTCCTTTATGTTCATTTATTATAACTCTAGCTCTTTTATAGGCTACTTCTAATCTATATTTACTTTCCTTAGCATAATCATCTATACTATATATGGGTTCTATCAAAGACACTAGAACAACAAGATGCGTAACGCCCATACATTGGTTTTGCACAATGCAGCCACTTTTTTTGTGGCGGCAATAATTGCTCTCTTACCGCTCGCGTAAAATTGAGAGCATAAAAATCTAAAAAAAATCTAAAAATCTGAGCATAAAAATCTTGCTTGTGTGAGTGAAAAAAGTAAACAAAATAGTGTGCAAGTTATCCAACCCATGATTCAGGGGCCCTAACCCAATTTATAAACAATTTGTCAAAATCCAATCTCAACGATTGATTTGCCTTGGATCCCAAAGTCGCACTTCGCCGGCTTGTAAATAAACCAAACTAAACGTAAACACAGCTCCCTCTTGAATTTAACGTAAACACGACTTCCTCTTGGAGACCAAACATATTGCACATTGGGGACCAACTTATTGCGTATCAATCAAACTGCAATGGTCAGCATAATTGAATTTCACAACGCAATGGAAAAATTTCAAAGCCTTTGGCTCTCTTCCTAACGAAGTTTCTAGAGCGTCTCCTAAGAGAACATTTCTCCAAAAAGAAAAGCCTCTGGCCGAGGTTGATTGGGCTCCGATGAAGAATCAAAAGATCAGTCTTCATCGGGCGACAAGCGAGAATGGTTATTAGAATCAATCTGTAAAAGTAAAGTGACTAGTAATAGTGGATTAGCATAACGGATTATCACCAAATATTATAATTGAAAAACGTTTGAAATAAAAAATATATTTTTTTATAAAATTTGTACGTAACAAATTTAATTTGCATGTGTGCGTAGCTGTGCTAGAAGACTATTTTCGGTCCGAAATAAACTTTGATCTAAGAAACGAATTTGATTAATGTTTTGGTCAATTTCTTTTTAATATGAGCTTTTAAAACATTATTTAAAAATTGATGACGTGGTTATTATTTTTTTTTAGGAAGTTGTTTTAATATTCTTTAGTTAAAATCGCCGCTCGAATTAGCTACCGTTACATATAAATATTTTCATTATTAATTATCTGTAATATATGTAATTTTTGGTACCCAGGGAACACCACGGGGAGGCCATTACAATTGTAATGGCGTCGTATATTTATATGACCTTCGAGTCGACTTGAAATAATAAATGTTAAACATTAAAATATTTCCATGTTTCCCAACTAAGCTAGTTTTCTAACTATTGTTTTTCGATAAATTTTGTTCGTTTTTTTAAATTCATTTTATTAAATTTTTGTACTATATATACATATATGTATATATATTTTTTTAGCTGTCACTAATGTTTCATTTATGAGATAGAATGCTGAGTTTTGCTTGCTTTTTTTGTTTATCAGCTGTCACAGTCCACTTGCAATGCTTAAAAAGTAAAACTTTTATAAGTTTGTCTTGAGTGAAACCATAATGAGAAATCGCTACTTTCATTTGTGCACTTAATGCATTGCTCTACAATAAATTGTTTTATACACCGTTGTTTTTTATTATTTTTAAAAATATTTTCAAAAACTTTAATGTGTATTTTGCAGATATTAAAAAAAGATCAGATGGTTCCTTTAGTTTTCCAAAGTCCGATTCTATCGAGTAGTTTTTCTCATGTATGAAAAGCTCAGATGGAGCTGTCAAATGCTCGCTTTTTTTTAAAATCAACGATCTGCATTTATCTCAACTGGATCCCTTAGCAATATATCCAACAAAATATCTACTCGAAGTTAATTCAATGGGTACATCATTGCACAAAAAATCATCCATATTTTGGTCAAAGTACCTCTCATTTCCTTGTACAATTTCTGAAAATGATACAAAATATTCTTGCTGTATTTCCTTTTTTTCAACGCAATCGAACTCTATTGGCAACATAACATCATAATCTGATTCGCAATTGGACTTTTGTGAAAATATAAAAATGTGAAGGGATATTAGTTTGGCAATTATTATATTAAATTCGTTAACTGAAGGATTTCTACAATTACCACCTTTTGCTCGAACGCACGCAAATATATTTTCAAGGGGATCCTGGTTAACTCTACTAGTTATAATAAAAAAATGGTCCGTGTGATCCCTTAATATATCTTTGACTAGTCCAAATATAGCTTCAGTAGTTTGGATCAAGCCATCAAGACAATATATACTATTCCCGTGATATTTAACGTTCTTTAGGTATTCCTGCATTTCCTTCAGTTTATTTCAAACAGTGTTGTTAAATTGAAGCGCACATTTCATGGGGTTTTTGCCAGTTAAAACTCTGCTATTCAAGCAACCAAAGTAATCATTAATCATTAACATTTTTGGACAAGTGCAGCAGTTGAGGCTGCAATTTCGGGACTATTGCGATGAAATTGCTTGTTTTGATTACAAGTCTTAATTGCCGCTGCAAAAGTGTGACTAAGCGTCTAAGTTGCCAGACATACCCGCAAAGCTCAAATCTAATTGGATTAACGTGGCTTCTTGTTAATTTAGTCATTCTCGTTACTGATCTCTGATCTAATTCGTATACCTCTCGGATGACATCAAAGTCAACAAGTCCGTCAGGGGTTTCAAAATTAGCTTTCAGAAAATTATTCCTTATAGACTTGAAAAGATGCGGAATGTCATAAAACATATAATATTATTTACGATTAAAGGTAAAGTAAGGTTTCTCATTGGTGACTTCAAGTAGTGAGGTACATTTTCTATTGTTACCTCCTTGATCATAAACTACACCCCTCACTTTGAAACCAATATTTTCAACAATATTAATGTTTTTATAAATAAGCTTTTTTAAGCAATCGCCTTTAATATTTGTTTCGGGGACGAAATAATTTGAATTTTCTCTTCTCAGCATTCTAATTCGAATTTGTCTTTCATCAGACAATTTTTTATTAGCCAAATATTTTTTTTTGAAACATTTTTAATGTTTTCGTGTTTTTATGGCACTGACGACAATCTTCACCAGGGGACTGTGAACGACATCTTTTTTGTGGAGGCGATCTTACAGCATTGAAATCAATATCATCATTTTTGCAACTCTCATATTTAATTAGGTTGCGATCTGGAATTGTCCCTTTCCTTAGATATTTTACGCCAATATCATCTGCCGAGAAATGATCGTGGCATAAAAACAGTGATGAAGTGCTCGCCACAAAATCTTCTGTAAATTGGCAATTTTCTGCCCATTTCATTAAAATTGGTGGATCCTTTTCAGGAAACCTAAACAATTTAAGAGCGGGGTAATTGCGCCTAGATTTCTGACAGTGGGAAAGGCTGCTCTTGCTCCCACTGATATTTTATCTTTTTTTGTCGGCCATAGCCAATTTTTTTACATAAAACAATTAATGTTAAATTCAGAAGTTCAAACCTTTATCGAAAAGCAGCAGTACCAGCACAACGCAATATAGGCGTGACAAATTATGAAAATATGTACACTTCTAAATTTTTTTTTTTATTTTGTACTACAGGACAATAACTTATCGCACTTTATCGCAATTGTGCCTTAATAAATAAAAATGCGTTTATATTATTAAAATTTCGAGAAACAGTAGCAAACGAGGAACACTATGTATTTGTCAGCTTTAAGCAAACGAATTAAGAGGAACTAAAAGAAGAAAGAATACATTTGGCGCGCTTTTTTACCCACCCAAAATTGCGCGGTTTTTACAAATATCAAATTAGAATATAACAAAAACATTCAAAAAAATAATATTTGCTTTTCACATACTGAAAATTGATAATTTATAGAAGTATGCACATATTTTTACTTGTTTACTAGTAATTTGTACTAATAAATATATTAAATAGTTAAAAAACATCATATGCAACCTGTGCAAAATTGAATTCTTGAGCTAGGACCAGCGCACCTAAGAATCAGTAAGATCAAATAAATTTTTCACGTCGTAAGCTGAATACTCTAACGACATATTTTCTAGTATAAAAAAATTTATTAAAATTATTCCGTATTATTATGTACATTTATTCATCTATTACCATTTATATGATGTAATTAAATTATTATCATGTTAAGGCAACGCATAATTAGAGTTTTTACTTTTTACTTACGAGTACTTTGTACTCGATTGCCAGAGTACAAATAATATAGATTGAAAGTCCATAAACTTCTGAAGTAAAGGGCATATTTTGTCAAATTTACAATATATGAGCATATGTGTGCACACATACAGTGATCGGCTGTCGCTGCATGCGTACAAGCTGCTGGCTGTAGAGCGCTCTCTCTTTGACTCTTGAACAAAAATTCAAGAGAGCCTGGAGCCAGCTCTAGGACCAGCCCGAAAGAATCGTGTGCAAAAAACTCGTATGGCGTTACGCATCTTATTATTCTATTGTCTTTGGTTCTATATTATTTATGCTATTAAAATGTTTTGGTAAGTTATTTTTTTTACCGAAGACAAGTTCATATGGACAATAGTTACGTGCCATTAATGGGGTTGTGTTGAAACAGTATACCAAATATTGAAGCCATCCCAATAGTCTTATCAACGGATATGTATGACCGTATATATATATAAATATATATATATATTTGTGGCGCTCAGAGTAAAGCCCACTCTGGCAACACGGCGTAAACAAGTACTAACGCCAAGACCTTTCCTGGAGGACGATATCTTCTGATATCGTCAGACTGGCCACTCTCTACTTCAGCCTTGCCGCGCAACAAGCTTACGGCATCAAATTAACTTTCCATGGTATCTCTTAATTAAATAAAGCGGTAACTACATAAGTTACCATATTGGTGACCCCGCAATAAACAAAATGCTGAATACCGGAGATTCTGCGCCTGCACCGCCAACTTCGCCTGACTCTGGTGAAATTCAACGCGGAAACAGCGCAGGCACCGTTATCCCTGTCGTCGAGTCGGTTGGCGCCATCAAGCTACCGCCATTTTGGAAGCAAAATGCGCGGTTATGGTTGGTGCAGATCGAAGCGCAATTTCAATGCAGCCGCATTTCTTCAGATAACACGCGCTACTACCATTTAATCATTGCTTTGGATGCTGATATAATGACTGAAGTATCTGATGTTCTGGCGCAACCCTCGGAAGTCAACAAATACGAGCACCTGAAGAAGATTATTATCAAGCGATTTACGGAATCACCGGAGCTTGACCTTGGGGACAAGAAGCCCTCGCAGCTTCTTCGGCAAATGAAAACTCTTGCTGATGGTCGCGCGAATTACGTGTTTATGTACACGTATGTTCAAAAGATAGATGCAGTACCGAACCACGAACAAATTCGAGTCCGAGTAGACCGTCTTTAATTGAGCTTTATTTCAAAACTAAAAACTTATTTCTAAGTTAGATTTTTCTTTTATGCGATCAATCGCTGTCTTTAATTTTCTATGGTTAGTTCTTATATCTTGAGTGTTTTTCTGTTTACATTATTGGGGTATATATATGTATGTGGTTTCTTCTTAGCTTAGCTTAAGTGTATTCTTTGTTTATATAATATGGTTGCTGCTTTGGTGGTCACAGTGTTCTTTGGTCCATTTGATGATTGATACTTTCTTCTTTGTTTATTTTACATTAAAGTGGTTCGCAGTCAACACTGATGAGACAATTGTGAATTATGTGTTATTGGGGATGTGTTGCTTTTAAATTTAGGGGAAGGGGTAGGAGGGAGCAATTGTATAACTCGCGTCTGCAGACGCCTTGCAGGTCCGCTGGCTCTCTCAGCTACCGCAGCACGTACAACGGGGCTTGAAGCTCCTACGCTCAGCAACTTTGGAAGAGCAAACTGCACTCGCTGACGATCTCATGGAAGAGGAATCGGGTTCTTTTGTCATGGCTGCTGTTCAGGCTACACTCGTCCCTCAAAGGAGTACCGACTTCACATAATCGATCGTAGTACCAACGTAAAATTCCTTATCGATTCCGGTTCAGTCATCTCACTCATACCTGTTTCGATAATCAAGGGAATGCATCGTCGCAAAGACGACTTCAAACTCTACGCGGCTAACACGTCTATAATTGATGCCTAAATCTAACTTTGGGTCCAACCTACGGTGGAAGTTCACCTGGTCGTTCGTCGTTGCGAACGTCGAATCAGCAATCATCGAAACAGATTTCCTCACGCACCACGGCCTCATCCTCGACCTCAAGGGTAAACGCCTTATGGATCCCTCAAAAGCTGTTCCGATCAAAGGAAAAAATTGCAGAAGTTCCAGTGGAATAGATCGCCCGTATTCCAATCTTCTTAGTCGCTTTGTGCAGATCACACGTCCTAATGTGCCTTTAGCAACCCGCATTCATAATGAGGTTGCGCATTACATTCAAACAACTGGCCCACCTGTTTTCGACAAGCCAAGACGGCTTACAGGCGAACAATTAAAAGCGGCACGCCGGGATTTCGATCTCTTACTCCAGCAAGGAGGGATTCGTCCCTCCAGCAGCAAATGGGCCAGTCCTATTCATTTGGTCCCCAAGAAGAGCAACGAATGGCGCACTACTGGTGAATATCGCAAACTTAATGCTTCCACTATTCCAGATCGCTACCCGATTCCCCATGGGGAAGACATGGATGCTCGGTTTTCTCCACAATCGATTTGGTGCGTGCCTACCATCAGATCCCAGTCGCGCCAGATGATATTCCGAAAACAGCCGTCACTACACCGTTCGGCCTTTTCGAGTTCGTCGGCATGCCACTGATTAAAATCTAATTGGCAATTGAACTTTTTTATAAAATCAATGCCTAGTATTCTATCACATGGGATTAAGAAATGTGGATCTACTATATGAAAATCGTGTGGAATTTTGTAATTATCTGTCTGTATGTCAATTGAAATTAATCCTTTGGATTGAAATAGTTCTTGTCCTATTCCTTGGATATTAATTTTATTGTTTTCTTGAATATCATTGAAAATATCAGAATTTTCTTTTGGAAGGGAAATATCTGCACCTGTGCCTTTTAGAAAGATAAGTTTTTTATTTGTTTCTACATTGACAAAATTAACAAATATGTTTTGGGTAAGATTAATTGTGTGAACCTTGTAATTATTTATTGTTGAGTAGCTAAAGGTTGTTCGGAGTTTACCAAATTATTTTGGGCTCCTCGATTGTTGTTATTTTGGCCTCGGCTCGAATTGCCACGGCCTCTAGGGTTTCCTCTATATTGGCCTCTTCCAGCATTATTGTGGTTGTCGTGGTAATGGTAATTGTTACGAGAGTTACCTCTGAAGTTTCCACGACCACGGTAGAGGCCGTGGTGACGCTGTGAGTAATTGTTATAATAAAGAACGGTGTTTGACAGTCCAGTTGCTTCTGTGCAACTATTTACAAATTTTGATATGGCATCATTCATTGTATTGAAGGACCAGCTTGCATGATAAGTTTAACCTTATCTATTGCGCAGTTTTTAGTCATTGCTTTAACTGCGTGCTGGGTTGAATAACTTCTGGCTAACTCCATGGGTAAACCATCTGTTATATAAGTTAATTACTTTGCTGGTAGCAAGGTAAAAAAATAAAATAAATTGGAGTTCAGTTAAGAACGACTTTATTTGTATAAATCCAGTTTGCAACTGAATTACCCTAAGCTGTCCCTATCAAGCTGTGAGTCTTTGGCTGTGAGCTGCGCTGCCCCTGGTGGCAGAGGATCGGCGTCGGCTCCGTAGCTTTCCAATAGGCCACGACATCGGCTGATGTTTTGTTGGTCAAATCGGTGCAGTCTTCTTGGAATCACTTGCATTGGTGGGAGCGGAAGTTGTTACCAATCAGATTCTTTGAACTCTACTTGGCAGCTCGGCGTGTGCAGGAAATTATCAAATTCTACTTGGCAGCTCGGCGTGTGCAGGAAATTATGCAGACGCTGAGCTTGCAGATTGAAGCTTGCTTATTGGGGTTCATTGTTCTGGATTTAAACATTTTTGTTGTTAACTCTTCCCCCTCCAATTTATGCTTGTCCTCAAGCTGTCTCTAGAAGTATGGAATGTCGTTGAACTGAGGTAGCTGGTAGTGTGCCTCAGTTGAAGATTGCTCGCGGGTTGTAGGTGCGAGAATCGCGGTGACTTTCGCTTCCATTCCAGGCGTGGGACCTAGTTGCAGGGTTATGCTCTTCTTCCGTTGGCTATGGATGTGCAAGCCCAGGATGAGAACCAGCACAATCCCAAAGAGTGTTAGCAAAGTAATGCTGTTAACCGTTGAATCTGTTCTTATGTTCATCAGCTGTCCAGTGTTGTTTATGTGCAATGCTTCCAATGCTTCAAGAGATAGAACCTTAAGTCTTTCGTTTTCTTCGGCCGTAAACTGCACGAGAGGTGCTGAACTGCTGGTTGTCGATAATTATCGAGTCATTTGATAGTTGAACCAGATAGGTGCCCTCTAGGTGAAGTTCTGTGTTGTTCCAGGTTGCGTTTCCATCGTAGTCGTTTAGTAGGATGATTCCATCGTCGACTTCTTCTATTTTGGGTACATGGTCGGCATTGCTAAAACTACACAGCGCTTTCTGTCCCTGAACTAACTTTGGTATACATTTGGAATTACTTATATTACCAATTTTCTTCTTATCGCATATTTTTATATATTCTACGGTTTTACAAGTTTGGGGAATGCCATAGGTAAGGTTTTTGAAAACAAAGATTTCTTGAAAGTTTAAGTATATGATTGAATTGTTTTTACTATGGGTTTTATAATAAGGTCTTGGTATTGCATTTCTTCTAAGTTTGGAACTTTTACAATATACAGAAGTGTTGTTTTATTATGTAGAATTGACACATCGGAAAACTCCATAATTTTTTCCATTGATAGGTTTGGCATATTATTTCTTTTAAAAATTTTCTCGATTTCAATTAGCTCATCTTTATTTAATACAAGTGTGTTAACTACGTTTAATCGTGCCCATTGAATGGCATATTTAATGTTAATAATTTCTTCTTTTAGAAGGCGAATCTTGTTGTGCAAACTAATAGCCGTCTCGATACTTACTGAACTGCTTTTTTGAATAGAAAATTTTAGATTTTGATATGGCTTTTATGTACCGTTTTTTCCGATTCTGTTGTTACTGTAGTGTGCTTGTTTTCCTTAACAATTTCTTTCCTATATCTTGGGGAAAGCTTTGAACCTAATCTAGTGTTTATTTTTACGAATATTTCTTCTCCTGGCTGATAGTTTAGTATTTCGTTTTTTTTCTTATTGTGGTTTGCTCGGTCCATTTGCTGTTTATTTTTAAGTCTTTCAATATTGTCTTGTCTGGCTGCCTCGTTATCGTCCGTGGTGTATTCCAGTCGGTATATTTCATGTCTATGTAAAGTATTAAATGGGATGGTGAACTTGTAGTCGTATTTATCTGATTTATTATTTGATTTTTGAAAACGTTTATTAGAGCTTCGACTCTAGGGATTAGGTCATGGCTAGAACTTTCGGCGCTATGTTGTGTAGAGGCAACAGAGTTAATCTGCTCTAAAGGTATTCTTGAGAGCGCGTCTGCAACAACATTTTCTTTTCCCGGTCTATAGAATATTTCATAATCATATTCCTCCAAAAAAGCTTTCCATCTCTTGATTCTGGCGTTTCCATTCCAGCTACTCAGAGAATGTGTTAAAGGTTGATGATCTGTAAAGATCTTAACCTTTGCTTTACCGTAAAGGTAATTTTTGAGGGCCTTGAGTGCCCAAATTATGGCTAACATTTCATTTTCGTTAGCCACGTAGTTCTCTTCGGCTTTGGAAAGTGTTCTAGAAAGAAATGATATAGGGTGGTTGTCTTGCGATAGGACTGCGCCGATCACGAAATTTGAAGCATCAGTAGTTAAATGGAACTCCTTATTGAAATCTGGGTAACGGATAATTATTTCTTTTGACACTAAGTTACTTTTAAGCTTCTTGAAAGATTCTAGAGCTTCTTTGTCTAGTGAAATTATTTTTTTGGATGACATTCTTTTGGACACGTGTCCATCTTCCCCTCTTAAAAGTGAAGTTAGGAGTTTTGCCAATTTGGCATAATTTTGTATAAATCTTCTATAATAGCCGGAAAGGCCAAGGAAGGATCTTAGATCCCTCAAAGTTTTAGGGCAGGGATAATTTGCTATCGCTTCCACTTTACTCGGGTTTGTTTCTATTCCCCTATCGGAGACAACAAATCCAAGGAATTCGACTTTGTTCTTCATGAACTAACATTTGTCTAGCTGAGATTTTATGTTGGCGTTCTGTAAAGTTTGAAAAATTTTAGCCAAGTTCTCAATATGCTGTGAAAGAACGGAGAAAACATGGGGAAGTCGTGGTTATAAAACCTAAACAAGGATGACTTTCCAGCCATAGCGAGCGCGCTAGGGATCAAGCTGGAGGGTTTGGTCGAGGAGATGCGGAAGTCGCTGTCCGAGTTCATCGATCGGACGGTGGATGAGCCTGAAACGGTCGCCGTACTGGAAGCGCTACAGAAGGAGTATGGAAAGAGACCGGCCGTAGAGGTAAAACTTACCGGCGTTGAAGGCCTGGTGAGGAGCCTCAGCTTCACCAGCATGATGGAGGCCAGTGGAGGCAGATCCGAAAGGCAGGAGGTGGAGCAGGGACGGCGGGAAGGCAGCCGTTCAAGGAGAGAGAGTCGGGAGGCCAGCCGTGATCGTCGGGATACAACAAGAGCGACCCCGCAAGATTACGCAAAGGTGGCGAAACAGGTGCGAGAGTGGAGTTTCCGGTACGACGGGCACGAAAAGCCGCTGGAATTCCTGGAGCAGGTGGAGTGGTCAGCAATGACGTATGGGCTGGACATCAACCAGATCCCACGAGCGATGCCAGAGCTGCTAAAGGGCAGGGCCTTAAAATGGTTCATTGCCAACAACAGGTTCTGGGAGACATGGGCAGAGTTCATTCAGAGCTTCCAGGAATTCTTCCTGCCCAGAGGTTTCATGACGAAGCTGGCGGACCAGGTCAGGCAGAGGAAGCAGCGACATGGCGAAGAATTCAAGGACTACATGGTGGACATGCAGACGCTCATGAGACCCTTGGGGCTGTCGCGGAGAGAGACACTGGAGCGAATAAGGGAGAACAGCACCCCAGCCCTGCGCATGTTTGTTCGCCCGTACGAGTGCCGGGACCTGGACGCCCTGATGGCCCTGGCCTACGAATTCGAAGAGTTGGACACCCAAAGGGAACGGTTCGAGGTGGAGCGGACTCATAGGGCCCGTCACCAGCGTGATTTCCCAAGAGGGGAGCAGAACGCGGTGTGCAGGAGATGCCAAGAGGACACCACGGGCCCGGCGGGACACACCGGCATCAGGCAAGGGCCGGACGCGGTGCGGCGGGGGTTTGTGTTAAACCCGGCACAAGCATGCCATAGATGCGGAGGCCAGGATCACTGGACGCGGGAGTGCAGGAACCGTCCGATCAGCTTTTGCTGGGTCTGCGGGAGGATTGGCCCGAGGACCGTGGAGTGCTGTTCGAGATCGGGAAACGCCATGCGACCCCAGCCTCAGAGGGGCAACCTGGGTTCGCAAGGTGCCGCCCCTCGAAATTAATGGGCAAACTGAGGGCGGAGGAAAGGCAACTGTCCGCCACAGTGCTCATAGACGGAGTGGAAGTTAAGGCCACGATGGATACTGGAGCCACGGCTAGTTTCATTAGCAAAGAGCTGGCGGGCAGGTTGCGGGCGGCAGGAGAGGTCGTACCCACGAGGAGAGAAGTGCGTATGGCGGATGGACGGTACGAGGAGGTCACATCCATGATCGAGTTGGATATAGGACTCGGAGAGAGGTCCGTAAGGATGCAGCTGCTGATCCTCCACAACATAATCGACGCTCTAGTGCTCGGATGGGATTTCCTAACGAGAATGGGAGCAAGGATGGAGTGCGCGGGACTGAGCGTTACGATACCAGCGGGTCCGGCGGTCCAAAGCAGGCCACACGAAAGATTGTCGGTAGCGATTGTGGAGCGGGCGCCGGAGTTCGCGCTTAACTTCAAGCCGCCAGGAAATGTGAAGGAGCTGAGGCAGTACCTGGGAGTGGCGTCGTGGTACAGGCGTTTTGTACCCGACTTTGCGACGCTAGTGCAGCCACTGAACGCCCTCCTCAAGAAGCAGGCAAGGTGGGAGTGGACGGACGCTCACCAAGAATCGTTTGAGGCCGTCAAAACCAGGCTGGTCGCCGACCCGATCCTGGCATGCCCGGATTTCTCCAGGACTTTCGTGCTGCAGACAGACGCCAGCGATTATGGGCTTGGCGCAATCCTCACGCAACATTCCGATCAAGGCGAGCGGGTGATATCCTACTCCAGTAGGACGCTGAACGGAGCAGAAAGGAATTATTCCGCAACGGAAAAGGAATGCTTAGCTATAGTATGGGCTGTCAGGAAGTTAAGACCGTACCTGGAGGGTTACCACTTCAAGGTAATAACGGACCACATGGCATTGAAATGGCTAAATAGCATCGAGAGCCCGTCCGGAAGAATAGCAAGGTGGGCACTGGAGCTTCAACAATACGACTTCGAAGTTTCGTATAGGAAGGGCCAGCTGAACGTCGTCGCGGATGCTCTATCGAGGCAGCCTCTTCAGGAAACGTGCCGTAGGATGAGGAAGGAGGACGAAGGACACCCAGACGGGCAGCAGGGATGCATGTGGACGGAAGGGATGCGAAGGAAAGTGAAGCAGGAGCCACAAAAATTCCCAGACTATCTGGAGGAGGCTGGCCGGCTATACCGCCACATTCCGCATCGAGCAGGGAATGAGGATGTGGCGTCATGGAAGCTGTGTGTACCCACCCAGGACAGGCAGCGCGTCATGGCCGAGAACCACGATATGCCAACGGCAGGTCACCTAGGTAGTCGGAAGACGATTGCGAGGGTGGCAGCCCGTTACCACTGGCCAGGAATGCACCGGGACATTAGGAAATACGTGCGGAGCTGCGAGAGCTGCATGAAGTACAAGTCCAACCAACTGCAGGCAGCCGGGAAAATGCTGACCCAGGTGCCAGAGGAGCCATGGGCAACCGTGTGCGCGGATTTCGTAGGTCCTTTGCCGCGGTCGAAGCACGGGAATTCAATGCTGTTGGTACTGGTGGACAAGTTTTCTAAATGGACCGAGATCATCCCGATGCGGAGGGCAACAACAGAGACGCTACAAAAGGCTGTTCGTGAGCGAATCGTGGCCAGATTCGGGGTGCCCAAGGTCATGGTAACGGACAATGGAGTCCAGTTCACCAGTAGGGCATTCAAAAAATTCCTGGAGGAGCTGGGGGTGCGACACCAGTTCACGGCTCCATACACTCCACAAGAAAATCCTACGGAAAGGACCAACAGGACGGTCAAAACAATGATCGCGCAGTTCACGGGGGCCGATCAGAGGAGGTGGGACGAGAACTGGCCGGAGCTGCAGCTGGCAGTGAACACGAGCGTGGCGGAGTCCACGGGATACTCGCCAGCATTCATCACGCAAGGAAGGGAGCCAAGGCTGCCGAACGCGTTGTTTGACGAAACAACATCTGGGACGGGCAGGTGTACGCAGACGCCTGCGGAGAACGCGGAAAAGCTGAAGGAGATCTTCGAGTTGGTACGGAGGAACATGGAAAAGGCGGCGCAGGATCAGGCGCGGCACTATAATCTCCGGAGACGGCCATGGAAACCCAAGGTGGGGGACACAGTGTGGGCCAAGGAACACCACCTTTCGAAGGCCGGCGAAGGCTTTGCAGCGAAGCTAGCACCAAAATTCGACGGACCGTTCAGAATAAAGAAGTTCACGTCACCGGTCATTTGCGTCCTGGAGCACGCGGCAACCAAGAAGGTAAAAACGGCTCACATTAGCGACTTGAAGCCGGGAAGCGCTGGCGCCGGCGGGCCAGGAGACAGCGAGTGCGAATACCCGTAACGGAACCCCTTCGGTGATGAAGGGGGGAAGACGATACGGGGTATCGAAAAAGCTCGAAAGGCACAAAAAGTCTACACCAGCACAGGCCCGTTGGAGCACGAGAGCGGGACAGGGAGGATAGGCAGCTGCAAGCACCGTTACCGGGTGAGATGCACAGCTGCAGAATTCCGTGGGAGGCGGGGACACGGAGAAGGCCCGTTACCGCTGCACGGAGAAGGCCCGTTAACGCTGCACGGAGAAGTCCCGTTACCGCTGCACGGAGAAGTCCCGTTACCGCTGCACGGAGAAGTCCCGTTACCGGTGCACGGAGAAGTCCCGTTACCGATACACGGATAAGTCCCGTTACCAGTACACGGAGAGGTCCCGTTACCGGTATAGGCCCCACGGAATAACGGCACAAGATGCAGACGGAAAACCGAGGTTTCTTCGCGGAGACGGCGGCTCGATTCTGTCATTCGAAATTTGGAAGGAGACATGACGACACCAAGAGGTACGAGCGTCCGGGAGATGAGGGAAACCGGCATCGGGGAACAGCCCGGAGCGATGTGGAGGAGGGATTCTGATGCCTTCCTCCAGCTCCTGGCGTCACCCCTGGTGTCGCGATCCCCATCCCCGGCGGAGGATCCAGAGGAGATTCCGGATGTCCGTCTGTCGGACGATGAGTCGAAGGAGGTCGAGAAGCGGTCGGAGATGGAGAAGGAGTTGGAGACCATCACCCTCTCCTCGGAGAGTGAGGAGGACGACGGAGGTGAGACGGTTACCCCGGTGGTCTCATCGGACGAGGAGGAGGCCGCACGCGCGGCTCGGGCCAGGATGGCGTACCGCAGCGTGCGGCGGGCAACGCAGGGACACGGGCGGATACGCCTCGGGATCGTGCCGCCGACAGCGGACCCGGAGGAGACGCGGAGGTTTATGGTGGCGAGGGTCAACACTCTGCGGCGGCTTCAGCAGTTGGTGGAGGAGCGGAAGGTAGCCGCTGCCCGGGCCGCGTGGCAGGGACGGTTGGATCGGCTGCAGGAGGAAGAGGAGGCGTTGTGGGCTCCACCGCCGCCGGCACCGGCACCGACACCACCGCCGCCGGCACCGACACCACCGTCGCCGGCACCGACACCACCGCCGCCGGCACCAACTCCACCGCCGCCGAGCCCACCACCGCCGCCGCCGCCGTCGCAGCCACCGTTGCCGCCGAGCCCACCACCGCCGGCACCAACTCCACCGCCGCCGGCACCGACACCACCGCCGCCGCCGCCGTCGCAGCCACCGTTGCCGCCGAGCCCACCACCACCGGCACCGACACCACCGCCGCCGCCGCCGTCGCAGCCACAGTTGCCGCCGAGCCCACCACCACCGGCACCGACACCACCGCCGCCGCCGCCGTCGCAGCCACCGTTGCCGCCGAGCCCACCACCACCGGCACCGACACCACCGCCGCCGCCGCCGTCGCAGCCACCGCCGCCGCCGAGCCCACCACCGCCGCCGCCGACACCACCGACGCAGCCGCCAGCACCACCGACACCGCCGCCCACACGCACGCCCACACCGCCACCCCGGTCGCCACCGCCCCAGGCTGAAGAAGGGCCAAGGTGCGAGCGGCAGCAGTACTGGGAGATGGACCAGGCGCACGTGGGACAGGCGGTGCGCACCATCGAGATGGGCGGGCGCCGGTGGCATCAGCAGACGGTCACCTGGACGTGGCCCGCACCGGCGGAGGAGACACCGGAGTCACGGGTGTGGGAGGAGACGAGCGCGATCGGAGGGAGGCCGGTGCCCCAGGAGACGCGGGATCCACGTTTGCGCGCCCGGAGGGTCGGCCATAGCAAGGAGGAGGAGAGCCCGGAGAAGGGTCCCTGGGTGTGGCCGGTACCGCAGGAAGCCCCGCCGCCGCCGAAGATGCGACGACAGGAGTCGTGCCCCGAGGCGCGTCCACCACCGATGCGACCGTGCCCCCGCAGACAGGAGTCGCTGGCGGATCAGGCGTGGAGGGAGCTGCCGAGGGAGGAGTGGCCACCCCAAGTGGCCGAGGAGGCGGACAGACAAGCAGGCCGAGGAAGGCGAGACCGCTGGGCCAAGTTGTTTGTCCATGACGGCCAGCGATACCGCCTCAAGGTGCGGCGAGGAGGGGGGGCACGGGTCTTGAGGGCCGAGTAGGAAAAAAAATAATAATAAAGGAAGGAAAAAAATCAATACCGGATTTATATGGGGGGGGAAGGGAAGGATGGCACGGCACTACACTGAACAAAAGGGTGCGGGTGTCATCCACAGCAGCCATAGACGAGCGCGAGGAAGTGGAGCTGCGGAGCCAGGCACGAGAAGGAGGCGAAGCTGGAATGACATAGCCGGTGAAAAGGAGCAGACGGCAACAGATGGAGGAAGCTGGAGAAGGGCGCGAGGATCAAGATGCCGAGTCGAGACGCTGAACGACAGGGTCTACTAGGCTGAGACTGCCGGGCTGAGATCAAGGACGCACAGGTCGACGAGAGGATCCAGGAGCAAGGGTGTGGATGTTCGAGATGCCAAGTCAAGACGCTAAACGACGGGGTCTACTAGGCTGAGACTGCCAGGCTGAGAACGAAAGGCGCAGGGTCGACGAGAGGAGGATCGAGAAAGCTGCCTATGCGAGGAGACACCGGCTCCATCTTTTCAAAAAAACTTCCGAAGGAAGGGGGAGATGTGAGGAGTCTTAAAACTCCCCACAAATCGAGGTGCAGGAGAGCTGCCTAGCAACAGCGAAGAAGGCTGGAATGCAGAAGGAGTCAAGGGCAACCAGGTCAAACGGGAAATAATGGACCTTGGACCCGAGCAAAGCGGAGAGACCGTGAACTAACGGTACCGAGCTGGACCTTGGACTCAGGTCGGCCAAGGGCACAGAGGTCGAACGGTAACGGTGCGGACTTTGGTCAACCACAAAGAGGACGCACCGTGGACCAACGGGACCTGGGTCGGACCTTGTACCGTGTGCCAAAAGGGAAATAACAGTTTGCAACTGAATTACCCTAAGCTGTCCCTATCAAGCTGTGAGTCTTTGGCTGTGAGCTGCGCTGCCCCTGGTGGCAGAGGATCGGCGTCGGCTCCGTAGCTTTCCAATAGGCCACGACATCGGCTGATGTTTTGTTGGTCAAATCGGTGCAGTCTTCTTGGAATCACTCAGATTCAATCAGATTCTTTGAACTCTACTTGGCAGCTCGGCGTGTGCAGGAAATTATCGAATTCTACTTGGCGGCTCGGCGTGTGCAGGAAATTATGCAGACGCTGAGCTTGCAGATTGAAGCTTGCTTATTGGGGTTCATTGTTCTGGATTTAAACATTTTGTTGTTAACTTATATGCACCCTTCAAAGCTTTTTTCAGCTGTTCAACCTCTGTTGTGTATTGGCTGGCAGTTTTGCTACGTTGCTGTAAGTTCATCAGTTTGGCTGACAATACTTCAACAGTTCCGCCCTTGGCATTGTTCTTTAATCGATAAATTACTTCAGTTATAGAAGTTTCGCCTTTTATTGACTAAATTATTTCCAACCCATCTATGAAACTTCTTAAATTTTCGGCTTTACCATCAAAAACTGGAATAAGCTTAGATGCGGTATTAATAAAGTCAATATTTATTTGTGCCATTGTGCTATTGTTGCCTAGATTTTTTTTCTGTTATGATGGCTTCTATTGTATCTAGTAAACCTATTAATGAAGTAGATTTGTCTGACTCTAATGCCTCTTCCTGTGTTGGTGGTATTGTTAAAACCGCTGGAATGGTTAGATCGTTTAGATCCTTCTCCTCGAATTCGGTATCTGAATTGTCTGCCGAGTCGGTCTCTTGCTGGTCTATCGATTCAGGTTTTTCAACTGTCTCGATTTTTAAAGAGGTGTTCAATATTGTTGGGATATCAATTTTCAAATTGTATTTTCCCTTTATTGAAATTAAGTTTAATCGAAATCTGATTAATACCTTTGATACATCTGACCATGTTTTAAGTTTCTCTTATTGTCATGTATTAGTATTCGTGCTTTATTAAAGCATTCTACTAATACTCTAGCGTGTTGGTTAACTGTATTCTCTTGAATTGGCCTGTTTTGCCCTAATGACTTATAAGATTTATCGAACCTATGTTTAATATCTAAAAATATGGTACGGATTTCTTTCCATTCCATAATATTAGTGTTTTACTTAAAGTTTTCTTATTCATTTTATATGTTTTTCAAGTAGATTTTATTTTATTTCCTTTATTATTAGGAAATATAGACTACCGGTGTAGGCGGACCATATATATTTTTGTCTCTCCGAGATATATATTATCCTCAGTGATTTCATTTATAATCACGTAAGGTAATATGGTTAATACAACAACTTTTTCCTCTTTTGTGCAATGGTACAAAGGGCTTGTCGGCGTTTTGAATTTGTCGCCATAAGCTTCTTCAAATTCTTTTACGCTTATACACGCGTGAAACTGGCTGAGTACTTGTATCGATCTCAAGATAAACAGGGGAGCTCTTTCTAATGTTTTCCTGATTATTGCGCACATTGTCTTATTATTTTTTTTTATTTCTTTCTTTAGTTTAATAAATTTAGATCTTCTCTAAATCATTTGCCCTACTCAGGTTTTTTTTCTTGAAACTTATAAAGTTTTGTTAAAAGACCTGCACATAATAATATTACTAATATTATGAGGAGAATTGTAATAGTTTTCAGTTCGGGCTGTGATACCTCGACTGTATTTATTACATTGGCGGTGAAGTCCGCACTTAGAATTATGATCTAACATTATGGGAATATCAGAATGTTCGAAAATCGATGGATCTATCTTTGGGATCGCGTTGCTAATATTTATATTGAGATTCATACGTTATACGTTTACCATCATTTATGCTCTCTCTTTATTTATTAATTTTTTTATAAATTTACATTATATTTTTTTTTTTGATGAATTCTTAAAAAAAATTTTTTTTTTATTTTCAATTGTATTTTCTGAATTTTTTTTTTTTTTTAAATTTTTAAGGCAATTGTTTAGTTTTTGATTTGTTTTAAATTTTTTTTTAGTTTTAGTTTATAGTTAAATATTCCTGCTTAATTGGTGTATGACTTTACGGGCCAATCTTCTCATCGGACAGAAAAAGTTCCGCTTAATGCCAAAAAATATTTCAGGCTGCAGCTTCTCCTTGCGTCAGCTGGACGTCGCCGGCCTGGCACGCTGACGCTCCCTCGAAGGTTCAGATGATGGTTCCCTTGCACTTGTTTTCGGCTGCAGCTGTCCTGGGCCTATAGGCTCAGGCGGTACCGGTGCCGGTCCTCGCACAGGTATAATTACAAGTTACGTCCAGAATGGTCCCTCGCAGTCTGGTGGGCATCTTTTCTCAAGTTTGGGCAGCTTCTTTGCTTTGGGTGCTGTTGATTTCACATTACTTTGAATTAAAATTTTTATATCTGAGTGAGCATTTGGATTTTTGGGCGCATTTTTTTTTAAATCCATCAAATGGTCTAGCTCAGCCTGCAATTTTCAGGCTGTCGACCATGCTGGTGGTGGATTTTGTGTGTACAATAGCCACTTAAGATGTGCTATTATTTTTTTCAATTTTTGCTGTACACCACCCATTTCTACCCATTTGCTCTACTCGCTCAGATTTATTTTTATTTTTTTTTTATTTCCAATGCCGCTCCATGCTGCTCCAGTGTCACGGTCGCCATGTACTATTAGCGGATCAAAAGACTCATTTCGTGGGTTGGTTGATTTGGTTCTTTATTATTGAGAGCAGGGAGGGTCCCGCTTCGTTCAAAGTAATTTGTCAATTGATTTGGAGGTCTCCATACAAAGGTTTCTTAGCCTAATTCGAGGAGCAGCGCTGCCGGCGTAGCTCTGCCGGCGTAGCTCTGCAGCGCTGCGACGCTTATATGCATATCCTATGTATATATTGAGGATTGAGGATTGGGAGTGCTGTAGGCATGCATATGCGGCGATCGGCGTTTGGCCAGCGTGGGAATGCGGACATATACATGTTGGCCTTCAAGTGGACGCTCGTGTTACGCGTGCACTTGGGCTGGATTGTTTGTATACACTTTGCAACAGAGTGCTACAATGTATTTGTTGTTATTACAGTGGTACATGGCTGTATGTGCATACAGTGGTACATCGCTATATGTGCATACTACAGATCAATCTCCGACGTGGGTCGCTGAAATGTACGACTCTTGCCCTATTTCGAAATGATAACTCCTCGAGATCCTTTAGCACTTGTTTCATAGCCATAACAAATTCATTAATGATTAAGACATTTTTTTTCTTTAAACAGTTTTAAACTGTGAGGTTAGACTTGATCACAGCGAAAATTGAACTGAAGTAAGGTAAAACTCGATCGGCCATGGCAGAGTGCAAAAATATGAAAGTGAGGTTAAGGCCGATATAACTCGCAGACCAAGGTCTCAGTTATCATAGCAACAAAATAACCCAAGAAAACACTATCTGCTGCTGGGGTGCTCCTTGTTGAGACTCGTTCTTTCCTACGATGAAGCGTTGCGGGATCACATTCCCTCGAATTTGTAGCAACGCATCCGTGCTTATTTTCCATCCTTACTGGCTCGAGAGCCCCTCCTTGGAGTTCACCCTGAGGGGGTGCTCCTCTGGACGCTCTAGAAGTTCAGGCGATGTTTTTATTTATTATGAGCTTCCTTAACTCCTTGCGAGTTTAATACGTGGGGACAATCTGTGAATAATTAATAGCCGCATCGCCTTCGCAGCAGCTCTGGCATACTTGTGCCCCGAAATCCACAGTCTAGAAGTTTCCTATAGAGATTCTTCACTGATGAGGATCAATCGTTGCTGTACAAACTTTGCACCAGCAACGGATGGATTAGCGCAGGCCTACACACAAGTTTTGCGATCTGCAGGTTGTTCGAGGTTAAATAAAATACAAAACTGCATACGCAAACACTCACCGATTTTGAAAATCACTTGTGGCACTTTGTATCCACTAAATATAAGCTGATGCTCCCACGTGACTCAATATTACACATTTTTAACACCACTATATCGCTGTTGGCTTTATGAAACAGAATCTTTGCCGGAATTAAAGCTTGATCAGCGATGGCAACCGGTCATACGTGACAGCTGTCATCGCTATCGATATTCGTATCGATACAGCAAGCTTAACATCGATATCTTCTCGATCTGGCATCGCCATCATCAATGTTTCCAATTTCAAATAACGATATTGATATATGGTAAATACCAAACCTAGACATCAGCTGAATTTGGTACTTACGCAAATAAAAACAGTAACATTTAGTTTTGTAGTCGCTACAGGCGCCGTTACAAAACCCCCCTGCCACAATCGGACTAGGGTATTTATTGTAGGTACCCTAGACTGATACCGCATGGAGCGACTTTACTGTCGATTGCCCTTCGCGTGATAATTTCCAAAAAGTTGACCCTGTAAGTCTTCCAGTTCATAATAGGAACTTCCTAACTTTCTTCTAACACGGACTTTCACAAATGCTCGCCCAAATTTAGCGTTATATCCGGTTTGAAAACAACTGTTATAAATTACGACGAAACACTTCCTGCCCTACTGCAAAAGAAACTTCGCGTGATCGCAAATTATAACGCTTTTCGTTCTGATCGTGAGCTTTCTGCATTTGCTTAGTCGCTTCATCACGAATCAATTCGAACGAATCTTGCCGATTGAACATTAACGAACGATCGTCTAACCAAATACACTAGAATAACAAGATGCGTAACGCCATACGATTTTTTTGCACACGATTTTTTCGGGCTGGCTCTAGATCTGGCTCCAGGCTCTCTTGAATTTTTGTTCAAGAGTCATAGAGAGAGCGCTCTAGAGCCAGCAGCTCTCTTGTACGCATACAGCGATAGCCGATCACTGTATGTGTGCACACGTATGTGCACACGTAAATTTGACAAAATATGCCCATCACTTCAGAAGTTTATGGACTTAGAAATAGTAATAGGTGAATAAATGTACATAATAATACCGAATTATTTTAATAAATTATCTTATACTAGAAAATATGTCGTTAGAGTATTCAGCTTACGACGTGAAAAATTTATTTGATCTTACTGATTCTTAGGTGCGCTGGTCCTAGCTCAAGAATTCAATTTTGCAATGCACAGGTTGCATATGATGTTTTTTAACTATTTAGTATATTTATTAGTACAAATTACTAGTATACAAGTAAAAAAATATGCATACAAATGATCAATTTTCAGTATTTGAAATTCTAATATTATTTTGTTGAATGTTTTTGTTATATTCTAATTTAATATTTGTAAGAACCGCGCAATTTTTGGTGGGTAAAAAAATATTTTTTTTTCTTTTAGTTCCTCTTAATTCGTTTGCTTATAGCTGTTCCTCGTTTGCTACTGTTTTCCCAAATTTTAATATTATAAACGCATTTTTAAATTTAAAAAAATTGATTTTCTGATTTATTAAAGCACAATTGAGATAAAGTGCGATAAGTACCAAAAATTACATATATTACAGATAATTAATAATACAAATATTTATATGTAAACGGTAGCTTATTCGAGCGGCGATTTTAAATAAATAATATTAAAACAAATTTAAAAAAAAATATAATAGTCACGGCATCAATTTTTAAATAATATTTTATTCGCTCATATTACAACGAAATTTACCAAAACATTAACCAAATTCGTTTCTTAGATCAAAATTGATTTCGGACCGAAAATCGTCTTCTAGCACAACTACGCACACATGGACACTTTTTTGCTTACTGTTTTCAATCACACAAGCAAGTGAATTCTATTTTTAGATTTTTATGCTCTCAATTTTACGCGAGCGGCTCTAAATTACACTCTATTGAATACTTATTTAATTTATGCATTACAGTTAAAGTCGAAAACATAAAAAAAAAAACTACAAAGGTGGAAGTAGGCACAGCAGCACTACACGAATGACATACAATCAACACTAAACACCGGGAAACAAGGAAAAGAGGAAACTGCGTAACAGACACACACATACAGGTTCTCTTTTATTTTCGAAAGAATACACACATATTATAATACACATTTAAACATAGATACATATACATAGTATCACAAAATATAATACAATATATTACTACATTAATATACAAACGAAAACAATACAAACCAAACAAACACCCAAAATTTTCCCTATACAAATAAAAGAGAACAAAAAACACATACATATTATTAATATACCTATTTACACCTCACATATTATTACTATTTTATATACACATGCACATTACTTGCAAACAAAAATACAATACACGTAAATTTTAAGAAAAAAGCCAACACCGGTAACACAGTTAGGGGCAGATTAGGGTTAAGGAGCGGATCAGGTCTATCTGAGATAAGGGAAGCGACAGGAACAAAAGAGAAAGACCAGTCGGTTCCATCCCAAAACAATAATCCCTCCAACGCTATGGATTCCGGTAACGCATCAGGGCCACTAAGTCCCACCGTTAGCAATTCTTTAATAAACACAAACCTTAATCTACAACAACTACTAACCCTTGTACATCAGCTACCAACTTACGAAGGCCCTTCTGACAATCTTGATAGATTTATAGACGGAGTAGATCAGCTCCTTTTGTTAGCCTCATCAGTGGACCAAGCAACATGCGGACAGTACTTACTTGGAACTATCCGTGACAAAATTAAAGGCAGGGCAGACGAAGCGCTGAATGTCTGCGATGTACTCCTTAGTTGGGATGACATCAAAGCAAACCTCAAGCGACTATACTCTAGCAAGAAAACAGAAGAAATGCTTGTTAGAGAGCTACACAATTTTCCGGACGGACTCTTTATGGGGAAATTATATTACTCATTCGCAAAAATAAGAAGCGAACTAATGTCACTCGCCAGAGAAGCAGACCCTAGTGGACAGTCTCTCGCGGCCAAACGTGACCAATACGACAGATTCTGCCTAAATGCATTTTTAGTTGGATTAAAGGACCCACTTAGGTCAGCCATTAGGTATCAAAGGCCAGAATCCAAAACTACTTCGATGGAAAACTATCCTGGCCGCTTACGACTACGAAGTCGTATACAAAAAAGGGTCGCAAAACGTAGTTGCTGACGCACTCAGCAGAATTGAGCCAAACTTAAACATAAACGAAGACCCACAAATTATACCAATCGCTTCGCAACCATTAAATCACTTCAATTGCCAAATAATATTCCGTACCGGATCAGCAACTGTGAGACAAGTAGAAACACCATTTCTCCATAAAGTAAGACACATATTCACAGAACCCGTACATACTTTCGACTCCGTTACAAACACCCTTCAAACAATCCTGAAGCCGAATAAAACATTCGCAATATTTGCACCAGACGATATTTTCAAAATAATAGAAGAGTCCTATAATAACTATTTCTTTGAAAATGACTTATACAAAATTTTCCGCTGCAATATATGCCTAACCGAAATTACGAATCCTCTTGACCAGGAAAACGAAATTCGCGCGTACCACTTTAACACTAATCATAGGGGGATAGATGAAAAATATAACCATTTAAAAAGGGACATTTATTTTCCGCATTTAAAAGACATTATCACAAAAATTATAAAAAAATGTGATACCTGCCTAACCCTAAAATACGATATTCACCTCCATAGACCATTGATTCAAAGCCCAACCGCCCCAGAGGGACCATTGGCAGTCGTACATATAGACATATATTTCATTAACAATACTTGTAACCTCACAATTATCGATAAATTCACCAAGCTAGCGCAAGCTTACCCCCTTAGCAATAGGAATTCAATAAAAGTCGCCGATGCCCTACTACAATTCATAAGTCACTATGGCGCACCACAGAAAATAATCTTCGACCAGGGCGCGGAATTTTCGGGCAACGACCTCTTAACTCAATTCCAAATAACAGCTCATACAACTTCATTCTGCACAGACTGCACTCCACCTTAACCGAACTATACAGGATAATCATGAACAAAAGAAAAGAAGCACGCCTAGAACGCGATCATGTCCAAATACTCTCAGAAGCAATAGCAACTTATAACAATGCAATACACTCCAGCACTTCCTATAACCTTTTCGAGCTCTTCCACGGAAGAACTCACATATTCAACAAAACAATAACATTCGACAATCACCACGATTACCTTAAGAAATTAAACGAATTTAGAAAAGACATATACCCAAAAGTACAGGAACATTTAAACGCGACCACAGAAAGAAGACTGGCTAAATTAAACGAGGACAGAGAGACACCAATCCAAGTCGAGCCTAATGATAAAATATTTAGAAAAGAAAACCGTAGAAACAAGATAGCACCGAGATTTTCACTACACAAAGTAGATAGAGACAAAGGCGTCACTTTCCTAACAACTAAAGGTCAAAAGTTACACAAACAAAAAATTAGGAAAACAGTTAAGAAAAACAGTGGAAGAAACATAAGATAGACAAGCACTATTCAATAAATATATTATTAACAAGAATCAATCTAAAAAAAAAAATCTGAAAAGGCAAACATTTTTCTTTAACGAACTTAGGGAAGTCAGAAATAACACATATTCATTATAAAATAGGATAAACTACAATATAGACACTGTCTGATAATGTAAACAAAGTAGTAGTTATTAGCCAGTAAACTAAACATTATCCCTAAACTGTTATTTCATAAGGAACAAATAATAATATAAGATAGATAATAAGTAAACAAAGTGTAACTTTAGCATAAGATATAACGCTTATAAAAACAACACTAATGTTTAACACAAAGATACCCATTTTAAAAAAAAAAACTGTCAAATTCAAAATGTCGTCGGAGTTCGTGGCATACACCAACAACACGTCACCTAATCACTTTTCTCCGATCCGGTCATTCCCCTTATGGCCTTCTCTTCGGACTGGGGGGGAAGGAGTTAACATGGCTCTCCCCGGTCACAGGGAAACAACACCGACCCGGCAACAAATCCAGAGCCAAGAAGTTTTAACGAAGATCGCCAACACGAACTCGGCCGAAGAGACATTTTGCCGAAGCATACAACTTTTTGTAATAAAGAGATTCATTCTCGTTTCATACCCCGAACTACACAGTTGTTTTTTTTGAAAGCTTTTCCTCCCCCGACCACAGGATTGTAACTCACTCGTTCTATAGTCTTATGCATTCCTCCATGGGAAGCTAAGGGACTATTGTGCGCTTGGAATAGAACTTTAGATACTAATTCATTGGGTATCCATAACTTCCATGCGTTTTCATCATGCTTTTGCTCGCCAGATAAATACTCTGCTTTCTAAATACAAAACCATCTTCAATTTTAAGGTCCGGAAAGTTAATTTTATTCGCGTTATCCTTTGCTACTAAGTCCAGGTAATACGGAGACTTAAATCCTTCGGAGTTTAAATCAACGAGCAAGCCTTTTCGCAGATCTACCGCTGCTATTTTATCTTCGTTTGTACGCGATAAAGAATCAGGAACAACGTTCAGAGTACCCTTACGATGTTTGATTTTAAACCGATATCTTTGAAGAGCTAATAACCATCGAGCTAATCGTGAGCTGAGATCGTGATTGGACATGAGCCATTTCAGTGAAGCATGATCAGTTATAATCTTGAACTCATGACCTTCTACATATGCTCTGAAATTCCGCAAAGCTACTACGCAGCTAAACATTCTTGCTCAGTCACCGTATAGTTGCGCTGAGCTTGATTTAATTTCTTTGAAATAAACGCTATAGGGCGCTCGTCTCCTTCTTTGGATACTTGCACTAACACGGCTCCCACTCCAGACTTGCTACCGTCGCAATGAATGGCGAATGGCTTAGAAAAGTCCGGTCTACATAGGACCGCAGCTTTACATAGGCGACTCTCTAACACCCTAAATGCTTCTGACGCTTTATGTGTTAGAGACCTGAAGTGCTGCAAAATTCGGTACAAATTTACGGTACCAACCACACAAACCCATAAAGCTTCTTAAGCCTTGAAGTGTTTTCGGCACCGGAAACTCGGTAATTGCTTTCACCTTTGCAGGGTCGGTTCGAATACCGCCATCACCTATTATGTGGCCAAGATATCGAACTCTTCGCATGCAGAAATGACTTTTGCCAATATTGATTGTCAATCCTGCAAGCTTAATCTGCATGACTATCTCTCTGAGAACGTCAAGATGACTCTCGAAGTCAGGTGACACTACCAAGAGGTCATCAAGGTACACAAACACTTCGTTCCTAAGATGCGCGGGAACAACTTTATCCATCAAGCGCGCCATAGTGCTGGTGACATTACATAGCCCGATAGGCATCACCTTAAATTGGTACAGAGGCCTACCAGGCACTGTAAAAGCAGTCTTATCTCTAGACTGAGCTTCAAGTGGCGCTTGCCAATAGGTATCTTTTAAGTCAAGATCAGTTATAAATTCGGCTGTAGGTAACCGACTTAGGATTTCACTGATTTGAGGAAGTGGATACGCCTCCTTTTCAGTACAACTATTAACCTTCCGGCAATCTAAACAAATTCTCACTTTGGAGAATTCTCAAAAGGAGAAGATCACGCGGTATCTGATTCTTCAATCACACCTAGTCTTAACATTCTATCGATTTCTTCATACATACTCTTCTCCACTGCAGGTAAAACTGGGAAATGCCGTTGTTTAACTGGTTTTACATTCCCTACGTCAATCGAATGAGTTATCAAGCTAGTTCTTCCAAGACCATGATCAGTAAATGACGGAAAACAAGTTATGACACTAGCTAGCTTGGACTTCCTTTCTTCAGATAAGTCGTGTTGATCAACTCCGACCTTGCCCTTAACTTCGCTCGATTCGAGTTCAGATATCTTCAAATTCTTGGGAAGAAGATTATACAGCCTCCAAAAATCTATACCCAAGTAAAGATCTTGTTTTAGAGAAGGCACTATACATATGTATAGTTTTTAAAACATTTCCATATTCTACATCGGTTTTCATGACACCTACATCCGTTGTGGACTCCCTGCTGTGGTAGCCCTAATATTTACCGACTTGCACACTTTTCCTTGTGACATGAGTTATTTGGCTAACTCGCCGCCGAAACAACTTATGAAAGCACCAGAATCAAGCAACCCCATCAAGTCTTCGGTTTGTGTTGCGACTTCGTAATGCCGAATTGCGAGTTTTTTGCACACTAAGTACAATTCGGTTTGTATGTGTTAGCTTCTCCACAGCCGTAACAAAAGACACACTTTTCCGACAAACAATCTTGGTATCTGTGACCATCTTTGTGGCAATTCCAGCATACCAAGGAAAATGCGTCTACTTCCAATTCACTTTCCGATTCGGATTCGTTTTGCGAATCTTCTTTTGGACTTAACTCCGAAACCTCTCGTCTGTAAGGAATTACTCTAGAGTAACCGTGAGAGTGTTTGACATCGTATAGAAAAGCTTCACGTCGACGACAGATTTCTCTCAATTCGGGTACATTTGCAACATCTACATTCCATAAGTCGTGCCTTATTTCAGGTCTTAAATTGTTCTTGAGAACACTGGCAAGTTTTCGGTTTGAACATCATGGTCCAGCTGATCGATTAAGACATTTACACTGTCGTAAAAACTGTCAAATGTCTCATTAGGTTTTTGTTTCATATTTAGAATCAACTCCTCAATGTCAACATCGTCCCTTCTTTGACGAAATCGACAACGCAATGCGAAACAAAGCCTATCCCAATGTAATTCAGACACATATTAGTGGTAACGCCAATAAAATTCGTTGGCTTTACCCTCGGAAAGAACGCTAACATGCCTACAGAGGACTGAAAAGTTTCCTTCTAATGTTTAGTGTGTGAGCGCTTCTACTCGGTAGATAAAATTATCAATTGTTACTCCTGACCCAGAGTATTTTAATTTCCATCCGTTCAAGATGTGAACAACTTTGTCGGGTCTATTAATGAGATCGGACGAGGAACTTCTTTACGAAATTGGGGTTCCTAGATTTGACGTAGCCACCCGTACGTTTGGTACTTGATCCACGTCACTAGTATGTGGGTGATTAACTTCTACTAACGGTGTAGGCGTATTTGTCCTTGCATCATCATTAGCAACTGAATTAGTAGGTGTTGCGATAAGTCTTCGAACCCTTTCGACTACTGTGGTTTGAACAAATTCTGCCATATTCTGCGATAATATCGTGAGCATTCTACGCTCCATAGCGAGTAATATGTTACCATTATTAGAGATTCCGGACGTACCGGAAACTTCATCAGCTGCGGTTCTTGTTCCGCTAACCTCCGTTTGACGACTTCGAGATTAAGATCGCGTTTGCAACCCTTTATTGTCGATTACTGGTCTACAAGGCGTTTCGCAAGAAGGACCATGTATCGTAGGATATTGTTTGTAATACTGAACTTTCTCATAAGAAAAGGGAAAATAAAGAAATATATATAATTGTTTCCTACCTTTCAACAAAAATTAAACAACAAAAAAGGGAAGGAATTAGAAAGGTGTAAAATTTAAAACGGACAAAAAATTTCGTTCTTAAGCAAAACTCTTTTTATTCCTGTTCCATTCCTCTATTTAGAAAAATCTTTATTGTTGAACTTAATTGTGGGCAAGAATAAAACCAAAGTTCTCATTTCTTGTTTCCTAAACAAGTAAAATTGAACAAAAAAAATATTTTAGAGAAGAAAAATAAAGTTGAAAATTGCAAGTATAGAAAGGAATTGAATTTATCTATCGGTGAGTCTTAATGAGTTACTGTACCCACTAAGGCCCCACACGTTGGGGAAAATTTGACAGGGACAGAAGATCGACCATTCCTCTATTTAGATAAATCTTTATTGTTGAACTTAATTGTGGCCAAGAATAAAACCAAAGTTCTCATTTCTTGTTTCGTAAACAACTAAAATTGAATAAAACAAATATTTTAGAGAAGAAAAATAAAGTTGAAGTTTGCAAGTATAGAAAGGAATTGAATTTATCTATCGGTGAGTCTTAATGAGTTATTACTGTACTCACTAAGGCCCCACACGTTGGGCGCCACTTTTCTAACGGTTGTAACGGTTGGAGTGTCCTGGCTCCGGAGGAATCTGTGGTTGCGGTGCTCGCCTTAGAATCCGGCTCTCGCTCGTGGGCTTTGGGGGTGGTGGTCTTGCGTACACAGTTCCTAACACTAACTACATATTTATTATATAAAGACAATACGACAATACGAATATATCATATTTAGCTAAAGGTAATAGATCTTAGAAAATATTCCTAAATTGTTTTCATCCTAATCGAAATTGTTTTGATTCGTTAAAAAAATTGAAATTAAAATTGATTAAAATTAAAAATTAATAGTAATTGATTTCAAATTATTATTGCAAAGCAAGATTTCATAAAATAGCGAATAGGCTTAGTACTTCAATTTTTCAAAGACTTAATTTCGATTCATAAGACATTTATGAGAGATCACAAAAGAATGACCGCACCATTAGGTCGGCGTTTATATAACGCACTCAGGATAATTCCAACGATGAAGATCGATCTCCAACGTGGGTCGCTGAAAATTAAATGTACTGATTCGTGCCCTATTTCGACATGATAACTTCTCGAGATCCTTTAGCACTCGCCTTCACTTGCTTCTTAGCCGTAACAAATTCATTGACAGTTTTAACAGTTTTTAAACTTTTACCAACGAATACTTCAATAAGTTTGTTTGCCTCTAAGCACTACTTCTCGTTAATATTAACTATTTCCTAAATAAGTATTTAATTCATATTGTTCTTAACAGAAAATCCCTGCTTCGGAGCATTGACATTTGTATTATCTTTAATCTGTGAGGTTAGACGTGATCACAGCGAAAATTGAACTGAAGTAAGGTAAAACTCGATCGGCCATGGCAGAGTGCAAAAATATGAAAGTGAGGTTAAGGCCGATATGACTCGCAGACCAAGGTCTCAGTTATCATAGCAACAAAATAACCCAAGAAAACACTATCTGCTGCTGGGGTGCTCCTTGTTGAGACTCGTTCTTTCCTACGATGAAGCGTTGCGGGATCACATTCCCTCGAATTTGTAGCAACGCATCCGTGCTTATTTTCCATCCTTACTGGCTCGAGAGCCCCTCCTTGGAATTCACCCTGAGGGGGTGTTCCTCTGGACGCTCTAGAAGTTCAGCCGATGTTTAAATTTATTTCGCGCTCTGCTTTCCTCTGAGCTTCCTTAACTCCGTACGAGTTTAATACGTGGGGCACAATCTGTGAATTCGAACTAATTAATAGCAGCATCGCCTTGGCAGCAACTCTGGCATACCTGTGCCCCGAAATCCACAGTCTGGAAGTTTTCTATAGGGATTCTCCACTGATGAGGATCAATCGTTGCTGACCAAACTTTGCACCAGCAACGGCTGGTTTTTCCAGTCTGGGTTAGCGCAGGCCTACACACAAGTTTTGCGATCTGCAGGTTGTTCGAGGTTTAATAAAATCCAAAACTGCATACGCAAACACTCACCGATTTTGAAAATCACTTGTGGCACTTTGTGTCCCCTAAATATAAACTGATGCTCCCACGTGACTCAATATTACACATTTTTAACACAACTATATCGCTGTTGGCTTGATGAAACAGAATCTTTGCCGGAAATAAAGCTTGATCAGCGATGGCAACCGGTCATACGTGACAGCTGTCATCGCTATCGATATTCGTATCGATACAGCAAGCTTAACATCGATATCTTCTCGCCATAGTCACACTGGTCGATCTGGCAACGCCATCATCAATGGTTCCAATTTCAAATAACGATATTGATATCTGGTAAATACCAAATCTAGACATCAGCTGAGTTTGGTACTTACGCAAATCAAAACAATAACATTGAGTTTTGTAGTCGCTACAGGCGCCGTTACAAAACCCCCCTGCCACGATCAGACTAGGGTATTTATTGTAGTTACCCTAGACTGATACCGCATGGAGCGACTTTACTGTCGATTGCCCTTCGCGTGATAATTTCCAAAAAGTCGACCTTGTAAGTCTTCAAGTTCATAATAAGAACTTCCTAACTTTCTTCTAACACGGGCTTTCACAAATGCTCGCCCAAATTTAGGGTTATATCCGGTTTGAAAACAGCTCTGTTTGAAATTACTGTAACAGAAACTTCGCGTGATCCCAAATTATAACGCTTTTCGTTCTGATTGTGAGCTTTCTGCATTTGCTTAGTCGCTTCATCACGAATCAATTCGAACGAATCTTGCCGATTGCACATTTACGAACTATCGTCTAACCAAAGACACTAGAATAACAAGATATGCAACGCCATACGATTTTTTTGCACACGATTTTTTCGGGCCGGCTCTAGATCTGGCTTCAGGCTCTCTTGAATTTTTATTCAAGAGTCCGAGAGAGAGCGCTCTAGAGCCAGCAGCTCTCTTGTATGCAAATTAAATTTGTTACGTAAAAATTTTATAAAAAAATATATTTTTTATTTCAAACGTTTTTCAATTATAATATCCAATCCACTATTACAAGTCACTTTACTTTTACAGATTAATTCTAATAACCATTCTCGCTTGTCGCCCGATGAAGACTGATCTTTTGATTCTTCATCGGAGCCCAATCAACCTCGGCCAGAGGCTTTTCTTTTTCGAGAAATGTTCTCTTAGGAGACGCTCTAGAAACTTCGTTAGGAAGAGAGACAAAAGCTTTGAAATCTTTCCATTGCGTTGTGAAATCGAATTATGCTGAAGGTTTCACTCTTTTATTGGAGCGCAATGGGTTAGCCCCACTGGTTGCTAAGCGGAAGATCGGATTGTTAACATTGTGGCGTCGCCAAGTGCGAGCCGAAATTGGGGCTTGAAGTTTGTTTATAATTTGGTGTGGAGCGCTATACAGGCGGGTTGGATAACTCTCCCCCTCCTAAAATGATGCGTTCCGCTTTATTATTAATTTCATTGAGATGTTCATTAAACACGGTCAAAAATTCTCCTTCAGTATTTGCTTGAGCTGGATCTGGCCGTTTTTGCTTGGTTACAATATGTTTGATTCTTATCAATAATTTCGTGATTAAGTATATAATGATTAATACTAATAATATAAATGTGATTGAAATTTTCCAACTATGGATAAATGGATTTAATATGTTGATATTATCGAACGTGAGTTCTGAATTGTTTGATTTGACATAGCTTGATATTTCTACATTTTCGAAATGGTTAGTTGTAATATATTCTAATATCATATTTTCAAAATTATTGTAGGGAATATTATTTATGATCGTGGTGCTATTGAATGTTATTAGGTATGTCCCATCTAGTTGGGAATTGTTGACAAAGTTGCTTCCGTTAATTAGAACTGCACCTTCCTGAATAACATCTATTCTTTTATTTTTTTCACGAATCTTCGTACACATTTTATTTTTACTTATTGAAAAGTTCTTTCTTAAAATTAGTTATTTTGTAAAAATTATTCTCGCATTTCGCGACCTGGCTACTTATTTGAAGCAATGGATCTTGCGTGATAGATTTCGCATCTATTTGTAATTATGGGATATTTTATATAGATTACAAGAAGCTCATTGTGCAATACGATCTTTAACACAGAAATTTCTTTTATGTCTTCATTATTTAGGATTTTAGTATTAAAAACGTCAATTTTGGTAAGCCTGATCGTGTCGACTACATTTTGTAATTCAAACGTTAGCAAGCGCAAACGGTGCTTAGTGGTAGCTCTTGGTCTAGAAAAACATTTTTGAAATGGTCTGAAAGTGATTTGATTTCTTTGAATAATTTTGAGTTGACAACATGTTGTTGATTATTATTTTCAATTAGATCGTTTATTTTATCTTGAATTCGAATAAAGTCGTCATGATCTGGGGTTCCCGCTAGCCACTTCCAAATGGTGCCTAGCTCGTTTATTCCCCGTTTGGGTCGAGATGTTAATAATTGTGCCTACATTAAATTACTTGCAAGTCATATTTTATTTCCCATTGGGACCTTATGTTTTTGTCCTTCCTTGTGTAGTCTGATTCTAAGTCGATGATTTCTCGGTACAGGCTCAAATTGGTAACATGAAATAGGTCAGCGTATGTCTCGTACGTCAGTACATCCTTTTTGTCTTTGTATAGGAAGAAGTCATGGTTCGAGTAGTCGATTATTTCTGTTTTGACCGCCAGTATGAATGATATTAAGTGTAGTACGAGGTGCATTTTTCTGTAAAGTAAAATTTATTATGACTTAATATTGTCCTTGTGTATAATTCTGTTTTTGTTATTACTTACTATCTTGTTTGCTAGATTTTCTTTGACGACCTGCTTTTTATATTTTGGTTTTAGTTTATTTCGTTCCCCATATTTTTTTTCGTATACTACTTGTCCTACATGGATTCTTTTTCTTTTCTGTCCTTGTTATGTGTTTCTAACATTTTTGTCTGAGTGTTTTTTTTGTATTGTATAAAATGTCGAACGGTTTATGGTTAGTACTGGAATGAATACTTGATTGTATTCTTTAGCTGCTCTGATAATTATTTCGGGGTTATCTAACAAATTGAATTCTTCTTTAATGCAGCGCGCTAATTCAGTCAACGTCGAGTGTGCTCGTTCTACCTGTCCGTTTGAAGTGCTATGTCTGGGGTCGGTGTAATGCAAAGATAAACCACATCTCTGCGCAAAGGCTTTGAATTGAGCAGAAGTAAAGCTCGGTTCATTATCAGTCATTAACATTTTAGCGCGGGGAAACTGTTAGAGTAGTTCCATTACGCTGTTTTCAATATTTAATTTATTCTGTATTTGCTTTACTGCCAGGAATTTTGAGTATGAATCAAAGCAAGTTAAAAAGGTAAGGCTCTGTGCGTAATAAATGTCAATGTGAAGGTTTTCTCCTTCGCTAGATGGGATAGGAGCCTCTCCAATAGGGATTTTGACTGGGTGCCTGTTGTATTTGTTTTCATTACAAATGGTGCAGTATTTTATATATTCTTTTAATTTTATGTATAGATTTGGCCAATAGTATAGTCTGTTAATTTGTTAGTGGTTTTCTTCGAGTCCCCTATGGGCTCTGCTGTGGGTTTCTTCTATTATGATTGTTTTGTCTTCGTCATTTTCTACGTCTTGTAAAAATATTCTCGTGAAGAGAAATTTGTTAGTGAAGTTGTTTTTAAATGGAGTTTGTATGTGATATAAGTCCTTTTAATATATTTACTAGGTTTTCAGTCGTGTCGTATTCAATTATGTGTCTGGTTTTGTCGAAAATTTTCAAAGACACATGTATTGTGAACCTCCCCGTAGCTATCAGCAGTTGCTGTTGAAACTGGTTCATAGGCTTACGGGTCTCGTGAATCACATTCTCAAAACTACTCTCGGCAGAATGCTGAGTGTTTTGATCTGAGCTTGATTGTTCGGTATCTCTGTCTGATATATTATTTAGCTGGATCCTAGTTCCAGGCTTGTAAATTATTTTAGGGGTGAAACTTTCAATGAAAGAGTACCACCTTTTCATCTCTACATTGGGGTTATTGTCCGATATTGTGAATGATAATGATTGGTGATCGGTTTGGATTTCTATTCCGATAACACCGTATAAGTAGTTTCTAAGGGTTTTTAGAGCCCAAACTATAGCTAACAGTTCTTTTTTGTTGGTAGCGTATAGTTGCTTAGTTTTATTGAGGGTTTTGGAGATGGAGGTTATCGGTCTATTGTCTTGAGATAGAACCGCTCCAATGGCTACATCAGACGCATCAGTGGTCAGAGTGAATTTTTTATTGTAGTCAGGTTGAAATAATTCTACCTGTGCTACTAGGTTGTTTTTCAGCTCATTAAAAGCTTTTATGGCTGGTTCGTCTAATTGGATTTTGATTTTAGATGACATTTTTATAAAAGGCTGCGAAGTTCTCTTATGCTTTGGGGAATGGGATATCTCATTATGGTAGATATATTTTCCGGATCTGTTTTGATTACGTTGTGAGAGACAACGTAACCAAGAAATGTGGTCTCAGTTTTAAAGAATTTGGACTTTTCTAATGAAATCTCCATGTTGGCTTTTTGTAAGATTTCGATTATTCGGACAAGATGGGTATAATGCTGCTCGATGGTGTTCGAGAAAATGATTATATCGTCCATATATACGTGGCAAGTTTTACCAACTTGCTCTCTCAGTATATCGTTCATTGCTCTCTGGAAAATTCTTGGAGCATTCGTTAAGCCAAAGGGCAAACGTAGAAATTCATATTTTCCATTATTTATTGAAAAGGCTGTCTTTTCAATATCTGATTCCTTCATCAGAATTTGATGAAAGCCGGATTCTAAATCAATGGTAGAAAAATATTTGGATTTTCCTAGGTTAGTTAGTATCACCGATGGATCTTGCATCGGGTACCTGTCTGGTATGGTATTCTCATTCACTTTTTTGTAGTCGTGAACTAGATGGTGTTGGGGTACCGTCTTCGTTCAGACCTTTTTTGGACACCACTAGTACTGGTGAATTATAAGGGCTTTTACTCGGCATTATAATGTTTTCGTCTAGTAGTCTCTGGATTTCTTTATTGACGAAATCAGAGGTGGACATTGGGTAAGGGTATTGTTTACTATAAATAGGTCTGTCATAAACAGTATTTATTTCACCTCTAATGTCTGTCCGAAACAACGAAATTGACCAAAACATTAACCAAATTCGTTTCTTAGATCAAAATTGATTTCGGACCGAAAATCGTCTTCTAGCACAACTACGCACACATGCACACTTTTTTGCTTACTGTTTTCAATCACACAAGCAAGTGAATTCTATTTTTAGATTTTTATGCTCTCAATTTTACGCGAGCGGCTGCATAGTGCAAAACCAATGTATGGGCGTTACGCATTTTTGTAATTCTAGTGTCTTTGGTCTAACATATTCAGTTTCCTCAACAAAGAATATGTAGAACCTGTTGTTACCATATGTTGACCAAAGGCCATATAGTATAGAGTGGTTCCTATACTTGAATGAATTGAGGACCTTAAGGCACAAATTCAAACATTATTCAAACATTCGTCCCAGTCCTTTTGTTTTGGACGCAAAAACGCCCTTATGCCAGCGATAACAGAGCGATATATTCGCTCAGAAGCATTGGCTTGCGGCAAATGGACAGCCGTTAACGAATGCGATATTTCGTACTGCCGCATAAGTTTTTGAAATGCTTCGGAACGAAATTGGGATCCGTTATCAGATACAACCGTCTCTGGGACTCGATTTCTTCAGATAAGTCGTGTTGATCAACTCCGACCTTGCCCTTAACTTCGCTCGATTCGAGTTCAGATATCTGCAAATTCTTGGGAAGAAGATTATACAGCCTCCAAAAATCTATAACCAAGTAAAGACCTTGTTTTAGAGAAGGCAATATACATATGTATAGTTTTTAAAACATTTCCATATTCTACATCGGTTTTCATGACACCTACAATCCGTTATGGACTCCCATCTGCTGTGGTAGCCCTAATATTCAACGACTTGCACACTTTTCCTTGTGACATGAGTTCTTTGGCTAACTCGCCGCCGAAACAATTTATGGAAGCACCAGAATCAAGCAACCCATAAACGGTACGATCTAGTACCCGAACAGATAAAAATAGTCGAGGATCTCGGGTTCCTGTAGGAATGAAACACACGTACTTTAATCCGTGTTTGCAGTCTCACAGTCTGACCAAATGATCTGATTCTCCTAGAGCTTCGCTATAAGGATTTCCGATTGGAATATTTAACAAAAAAGGATGATTTTTTTATATCAGATAAATTTTGCATTTTACGATGTAGTAGACAGACATCGCTAATTGGAACGCCAGAGGTTGTAATAATCTGACAATAATCCAACAACCTTTAATCGGTCATTGTTGATTGATGACGTCCGGCATTCGAAGTCTTCGGTTTGTGTTGCGACTTCGTAATGCCGAATTGCGAATTTTTGCACATTTAGTACAATTCGGTTTGTATGTGTTAGCTTCTCCACAGCCGTAACAAAAGACACACTTTTCCGACAAACAATCTTGGTATCTGTGACCATCTTTGTGGCAATTCCAGCATACCAAGGAAAATGCGTTAACTTCCAATTCATTTTCCGATTCGGATTCGTTTTGCGAATCTTCTTTTGGACTTAACTCCGAGACTTCTTGTCTGTAAGGAGTTACTCTAAAGTAACCGTGATAGAGTTTGACATCGTCTAGAAAAGCTTCACGTCGAAGACAGATTTCTCTCAATTCGGGTACATTTGCAACATCTACATTCAATAATTCGTGTCTTATCTCAGGTCTTAAATTGTTCTTGAGAACACGAGCTAGTTTTCGGCTTGACCATGGTGTCTCCAGCTGATCGATTAAGACATTTACACTGCAAAAAGGATTTGAATTGAGCAGAAGTAAAGCTCGGTTCATTATCAGTCACTAGCATTTTAGCGCGGGAAAGCTGTTGGAGTAGTTCCATTGCGCTGTTTTCAATATTTAAATTATTCTGTATTTATTCTGTATGAATCAATGCAAGTTAAAAAGGTAAGGCTCTGTGCGTAATAAATATCAATGTGAAGGTTTTCTTCTTCGCTTGATGGGATAGGAGCCTCTCCAATAGGGATTTTGACTGGGTGCCTGTTGTATTTGTTTTCATTACAAATGGTGCAGTATTTTATATATTCTTTTAATTTTATGTATAGATTTGGCCAATAGTATAGTCTGTTAATTTGTTAGTGGTTTTCTTCGAGTCCCCTATGGGCTCTGCTGTGGGTTTCTTCTATTATGATTGTTTTGTCTTCGTCATTTTCTACGTCTTGTAAAAATATTCTCGTGAAGAGAAATTTGTTAGTGAAGTTGTTTTTAAATGGAGTTTGTATGTGATATAAGTCCTTTTAATATATTTACTAGGTTTTCAGTCGTGTCGTATTCAATTATGTGTCTGGTTTTGTCGAAAATTTTCAGAGACACATGTATTGTGAACCTCCCCGTAGCTATCAGCAGTTGCTGTTGAAACTGGTTCATAGGCTTACGGGTCTCGTGAATCACATTCTCAAAACTACTCTCGGCAGAATGCTGAGTGTTTTGATCTGAGCTTGATTGTTCGGTATCTCTGTCTGATATATTATTTAGCTGGATCCTAGTTCCAGGCTTGTAAATTATTTTAGGGGTGAAACTTTCAATGAAAGAGTACCACCTTTTCATCTCTACATTGGGGTTATTGTCCGATATTGTGAATGATAATGATTGGTGATCGGTTTGGATTTCTATTCCGATAACACCGTATAAGTAGTTTCTAAGGGTTTTTAGAGCCCAAACTATAGCTAACAGTTCTTTTTTGTTGGTAGCGTATAGTTGCTTAGTTTTATTGAGGGTTTTGGAGATGGAGGTTATCGGTCTATTGTCTTGAGATAGAACCGCTCCAATGGCTACATCAGACGCATCAGTGGTCAGAGTGAATTTTTTATTGTAGTCAGGTTGAAATAATTCTACCTGTGCTACTAGGTTGTTTTTCAGCTCATTAAAAGCTTTTCTGGCTGGTTCGTCTAATTGGATTTTGATTTTAGATGACATTTTTATAAAAGGCTGCGAAGTTCTCTTATGCTTTGGGGAATGGGATATCTCATTATGGTAGATATATTTTCCGGATCTGTTTTGATTACGTTGTGAGAGACAACGTAACCAAGAAATGTGGTCTCAGTTTTAAAGAATTTGGACTTTTCTAATGAAATCTCCATGTTGCCTTTTTGTAAGATTTCGATTATTCGGACTAGATGGGTATAATGCTGCTCGATGGTGTTCGAGAAAATGATTATATCGTCCATATATACGTGGCAAGTTTTACCAACTTGCTCTCTCAGTATATCGTTCATTGCTCTCTGGAAAATTCTTGGAGCATTCGTTAAGCCTGTCTTTTAAGGCTCTCTTTTCAATATCTAATTCCTTCATCAGAATTTGATGAAAGCCGGATTCTAAATCAATGGTAGAAAAATATTTGGATTTTCCTAGGTTAGTTAGTATCACCGATGGATCTTGCATCGGGTACCTGTCTGGTATGGTATTCTCATTCACTTTTTTGTAGTCGTGAACTAGACGGTGTTTTGGGGTACCGTCTTCGTTCAGACCTTTTTTGGACACCACTAGTACTGGTGAATTATAAGGGCTTTTACTCGGCCTTATAATGTTTTCGTCTAGTAGTCTCTGGATTTCTTTATTACCCTTACCCAAGGGTATTCGTTACTATAAATAGGTCTGTCATGGACAGTATTTATTTCACCTCAAATGTCTGTCCGAAAAGGAATTTGCATATCAATATTAGAATGTTCTTTTTCAATTATTTCTACAATCTTACACTCCAAATCTTCAGCCTGATTTGAAGTTTTTAAGTCGTTTATATTCCCTGTGACGGAATTATCATCGTCGGCGAGTTTGGGTTTTTTGTTTCCCAAACTTTTCAATTGTGTTTTGACGGAATTATCATTGTCGGCGTGTTTGCGTTTATTTTTTCCCAAACTTTTCATTTTCTTGTTAGCGGATAATTCAACGCTGGCTTGCTCAGGACACTCCGATCCCGAGCTACTCAAACTTCCTTCTACGATAATTGATACTGTGGTATTCACCTTTTGGTTGTCAAAGTATTTTTTTATTATGTATTCCCTTAATGGAAGAGTGTTTTTACTTTCTATTTTACGCGACTCTTTTTTAATCTTGTCGTCACAATACAGTAATTTTTCCTTTTTGCCACTGTATTCTAACGTTCCTTCTTCCGCATTTATTTTGGCTCCATTTCTTTTTAACAAATTTTAGCCAACTAGCAGATCTGATTCTAGCCCTTCTAACTCATAGAAAAGGTGCTTCACATTGAATATTGTTATGTGGTAGTAATATTTTATTATGATAATAATATTATAATTTAATATTATATTTTAATATTATATTACCCATGAACAGTGGATACCCGTTTATAAATTGCTAACTCTTTCCTATCTTCGTATATCCCCTTCCTAACATAGCAAGAGGAAGCTCCCGTGTCGATTAACACGTTGAATTTTCTTTTCGTTTCGGGGTCTACTCTTGATAGGTGTGGCAGTCCTCTGAGAGTCCCTACTCTAAAAAATATTCTTCATCGATGTTGTTGATCCTCATTCCCTTTCGAGCCGGCTGGCTCACTGTACCGGTGGCTTCCCTCTTCAATGGGAAGGGCCGCTCCGTTTTTTGAGCGTGGTTTTGGTTATTATATTTTTTCTCCTGCTGGAAATTATTGTGGTTTTGTCCATTGTTGTTATTGTATCCTCTGTTGAAGTTGTTGCCCGGGCGCGGAAAGTTGTTATTTGGTCGATTCTGGTTTTTCCAGGAAACATCGACCTCCATTGGAACTGGTTGAGGTTGATTTTTAGCATTGAAATTTGTGATCCGTAGTTGTTTGGGCCAGGATTTCCATTTTGTGACCAATTATTGTTCTGGTTGTTTTCCCAGTTGTTGTTTGGCTTATTTGGGGAGTTGTTGAATGGTTTGGTATTTACCGGGTTAAGTCTTAGGTTATTTCCCGGGTTTCTGTTTTCGTTTCTGAATCCGTAATATTTGTTTGCAAATTGTGCCCGAAAATTATTTGATTCTAATTCACGGCATTTTGCCAATGCCTTGGGTAAATCAGGTGGGTTTAGTGAAAACAACGTTTCCGCAACGGATCCATTTAATCCGGAGATGAAGATCCTGTGGGCATGGCTTCTGATGATCCTGTTTGTTTCCTTAGTAATTTCGCTGTCCTTTCCGTACGTCATTATTGCCTGGTTTTTAGTAGAGTCATTTTTTTGTTCACCTCGTTGTAAAACTCGGTGATGGTCAGCCGTCCTTGTCTAAGGATACTCAGTTCAGCTTCCAAAACGTGGATCGGTCTTTTATCATTGTAAATAAAATCCAGTCTTCAGAGTATCGCTTGAAAGTTTAAAACCGTACCATGGTTGGTGAGCGCGTCATGAGCTGCTCCCATGATTTTGTTTCTAAGGATGGTTAGAGCAATGAATTATTGCTCGCTTTGAATTTTGTACAGTCCCATGGCAGTTTCTGCCGCTTCTCTCCATCCTACATATTGTGATGCCTCCCCTGTGAAGTTTGGTACTGATTTGATTACTTCTAGTGTTGTATCGCATTTCACGTATGTGTCTATGGTCTGTACTTTATAATCTTGTACCTCAAGCCTGTTGGCTAATAATTGCAAATATAACATGTCACTTTACTTTTACAGATTAATTCTAATAACCATTCTCGCTTGTCGCCCGATGAAGACTGATCTTTTGATTCTTCATCGGAGCCCAATCAACCTCGGCCAGAGGCTTTTCTTTTTGGAGAAATGTTCTCTTAGGAGACGCTCTAGAAACTTCATTTGGAAGAGAGCCAAAGGCTTTGAAATTTTTCCATTGCGTTGTGAAATTCAATTATGCTGACCATTGCCTTGTATTAACAAAGCAAGATTTTTTTTTTTTTTCTATTATATTTTTATGCCTATGTAGCAATTGAAAATGTTTAATTTGTCTTTATAAACAGTTTGCTTTTTATTTTTATTATTAAATATTATAATGTTGTCATTTTTTCCTATTTCCGTTACTTTATACGGATACGGACCTGTATACTTAGATTCTAACTTATGACCTGTTTTGTTTTTTAATTAAACTTTATCTCCTACTGATATATCTAAGTTTCTTGCTTTCTGATCATAAAGTTTCTTATTTTTTCCTTTATGTTCTTCTATTATAACTCTAGCTCTTTTATAGGCTACTTCTAATCTATATTTACTTTTCTTAGAATAATCATTTATATTATATATGGGTTCTATATTATTTAAGCTATTAAAATGTTTTGGTAAGTTATTTCTTTTACCGAAGACAAGTTCATATGGACAATAGTTATGTGCCATTGATCGTGTTGTGTTGAAACAGTATACGAAATAGTGAAGCCATATGTCCCAATCAGTTTTATCAACCAATATGTATGAACGTATTAGTTAACAACTGAAAGAGCGCTCAATATATTTCAGTCAGCAGCTACATAGTTTTACGTTTACAATACCCTAACAACTGAGTAGCTTCACATAAACAATGCTGATGCGCCCCAACTGAGTTCAGAGCTCCGCTCTAAGAACGGTCAGCAGCGGCAATCGGACACCCATTATCCAGGGTACCGAGTGCTGAGTCGGCTTGCCGACCATGGGTTTATGGCGTGATGCATTGTAGCTAGGGTAAATCCATATTTTCCCGATTCTTTGTATTGGCACTTGGCCGTAAAAATATCATTTGTTTAATTTGAACATTCTCGCTGAGCCAAAAGGCCAGCGATCGAACAAGGCGACAAAGTCACGCCTTCCATTCTCATCTTCATAAGACAATCTTCAGTCAAGATAAATCTCCAACACACTTCCCAACTCACAACACATACACTACACTCACATCCTCCTCCTCCCTCATCCAAATCATTATATCAATTGTAATCTTCAAAATAGACTACTGCCAGTATAATCATGCCATCCAATCAAAATCATGAACTGCAAAAAATTGAACATGCTGAATAACATACACGTAAGTGTACCACTGTACCTGCAGAACTCTTCTCTCTTTGCGTCTTCTTTCTCCTTTTGTTAAAGCTGTCGTGTTATTTATTCAGCTAAACTACTTTGTAAGCTTATGCCTATAGGCTTATATTTTGAAATTTAAGAAGAAGCCAAGCTTTCGATTATGCTGCCTGCATCTCCGAATAAAACAGAGCATACATATACATTAGACTAACCAATTTGTGCGTTCTTATTAATTATAGCCCTAAGGATGGCATATTGCTGTCAACCAATAAACATTTGGTGACCCCGACGTGATCTCAGTTTTGATCGGAATCTGAAAATCGGCCTTGGTATTATTTAATATCGTTTAACATCATTTTCGCTGTCGTTTGCGAGCATTCGGTCACAAACACACAAAGATACATACATTTGTAAACGCATATAAAAATGCACAGCCGGCCGCTTAATTTTTCAAACATTTCACGCTGTTAAAAAATAAAACTGTGTGGTGCAACAAAACTTTTTAAAAAAAGTGAATCGCATTTAATCTTGTTAATAGCTCATATTACATATACATATATATCTACATATAGCCTCCGCCATCGTCTACCAGTTATATGCGCTCTTGCTAAAATAAAAACAAAAACAGAGTTAACGTTTCCGTTGCATCTCGGCAACGCTTGTTAGCTCTATATTTTCGCCATAAAAGTAAAAGGTGTTTCATGCCTCAGACGCGATCGGACATTTTATTTTATTTTATATTTTCTCGTAATTGGAAATGGTCTGATGAGGAAAACTCGGTTCGGCTTCAAAATGAATCCCCAAGTGAAATGGTGTATTATATGCGAGGATAGGCCTCATTTAGTCTGTTGGTTAATTTGGTTTCTTTATTTCTGGAGCAGGGAAGGTCCGGCTCCGTTTAAAGTAAATTTGTCAATTGGCTTGGAGTTCTCCATACAAAGGTTTCTTAGCCTAATTCGAGGAGCAGCCCTGCCGGCGTAGCTCTGCAGCGGTGCGACCCTTAATGCATATCTTATGTATATATATGAATTGTCGCGAAGCGACGGCGCTTGAAGGTGGTTGGCGTTTGGCCAGCGTGAGAATGCTGACAATGCAATTATGCATGTTGGCTTTCAAGTGGACGCTCGTGTTACGCGTGCACTTGGGCTGGATTGTGTATATAAATTATTCTTTGCCTTTTTATTATGGCAAACGCGAGATTAATTTTCAATTATTTATTATCGCTAGGCACGATGTGCTCTAGTCAGAACTCATATTAAATCTAAATACAAGAATGAAACTTAAGCTACCTTAGGCCACCAGTCTCTCTCCTGCTTTCCGCTGCGTCAGCGCCTTGTGCGGACGAATTCCGCTCCCAGTGCCCGCTATGCAACAGATTCTCCGATCGTCAGGGCGAAGCTCTCTCTGCGAAGTGCACTGTCAGCGTTTTCGGGGGCTGTTGGCGACACCCAGCTTGGTGACAGCCAGCAGCCGGGTCGGGTGGCTTAACTACTCCCCTCCTCAAGAGTGACCGTCCTCGGTCCGCCGAGATTGTCCATCAGCTGGTTCACTTGGAAGTCGTTCCTCTTCTTTTGAAGATGGTGCTTCAATAGGATGAGTCCGCAAACAATAGTGCAGACACTCAATCCCAGACCGAAGGCAATGATGGGGCTAAAATCATTCCGTGCATTGTCCCGTACTTCGTTTATTGTTCTTAGGTTATTGACGCTTAGTTGGTGAAGAAAGGGCATGCTCAGGATGGTGTCGTATCCGGTAATGTTGAGTTGAGGAACAGAAGCTACCCCCGGGAGTTTGCGCTGAGCGCTGTTGCGACCGCGGAAGGATGTGTCATTTATCATGGCGAAGTTGTCGAACGTTACCAGTTGCGTCCCTGAGACGTTCACCGCCAGATTGTCGTCACACCTCACTGTTGCGGGATGGTCGTTGATGATGATCACCCCATCGTCGACGATTGTGACTGGTTCTAAATAGCTTGGCTGCGTTTGGCAGTACGCGGTACCTCCGGAGTGCAGGCCGCTGGCGCATGTTTGATTCGCCGCCTTTTTGCAGAAGGTTGTTGTCGTGGTCTTTGTACAATTGAAAACGGGCCAAACTTGGCCCCCGCACTCTGCCACAATGTTGTCTGCAATCTGGAGGATTCTTCCATTGTGCGCTACTGGGAAAATGGTGACCTTTTTGCAAATAAACTTAACTCTAGGATATTCTATTATAAAATGTAATTCATTAATTGATTGAAGGACCTTAATCTTGGAAATTTCTAACAAATTAGCGATAGTTGTACCAGTGAGCTGTTTACTGAACATGGACTCTAGGTCTGCGTGGTCTAAAATGGCCGAGTTTACAATTTCGGCTTTTGCCAGGGTGATTGTGAGCATGAGGTTTTCAATTTCGGTTATTAACATTCTATTCCTTGCTAAAAGAATTTCGAATAAATTTTCCAAATTTGACTGCTTTGAGTTAGAGAGCAATTTGTTTACTGTGTCTGTGAGGCTATTGATTTGGGCTTGAATTTTCGAATTTACAACTATCTGCCTATTGTTTGACTCCACTAGCATGGCTTCAGTCAACCTTATTGATTCCAAATCATGGGCGTCAGGAGTACCGGCAACGACTTTAAGAGCCGTGCCCAAGAAATCTAGGCTCCTTGCCATCCTATGATGTACCGCAATAGTGGATATCATGCCTTTAATGTGCTGAGTATCCGCCATCAACAGTTTTTTCATCATTATGTGTGGAAGCAATTCGGACAACCTGGCTGTCTCCTCTACAATGCGAACATACTCAGTGAAGTTGGAGGTGTGTCTAACGACCTCGCATTCGTCCCACACTAGCACTGTCCCGTCCGTAACTGGGATGTACTCAGCATGAGAGTAGTCGGTAACGCGAGCTGACGTCGCAAATATGAGGTGAAGCATCAAGACTAGGATCCTACAAGGTAAAGAATAGAAAGCTTAATCTTTACACAACTATCAAATTCTTGCTTAATATCTAAAGAACTAGGCCTATGTCCCTACCTGATGGTCCTTGTGGACCATCCTCCCATTAATCAGGACTGATGTCCCCAAGTCCGCCTCCACCGTTTCCTCCAAGTATAAAGGGGTTAATTTATTGCCAAGCCGCCCTGGCTCGCCCACCCTAAATACTCTATTCGACCTACTTTTGTTGACACGGCTGTTCTGTACGGCCTGTGCCCCCTGAACTTTGTTCCTAATTTCCCGCTGAAGTTCGACAGTCGAGGCATGGAGAACATCAATTGGTCTTTTGTTCGTGACGGAATGAACCGACTTGTTATACTCTGCTGTGGCATGCTGTGGCATGGAGTATGATGTCTACGGTATTTGAGATTCCCTTTTGGATTTGTACGCACCTTGCGATTTCCAACAAGGTGCTATGGAATCTCTCAACCTGGCCATTCGAGACGCTATGCAAGGGGGGGGGGGGGGCATTTGCGATATAGACCCCAAAGTTGTTTAATAAGAGCGATCGTATTGTCTCCGAATTAAGTGACGGTTCGTTGTCACAGTATATTTGTCTGGCTTGTGGAAAGACGTTTAAAAGTTGCATCAAGGGCAGCTTAACGTCCTCAATCGTGCGGGATGGTATTGGTTGCACTATGGCAAATTTTGAGAACTTGTCAACGCACGTAAGGAAATACTTCTTGTCAGTCGAGAAGATATCGACATGTAGCATTTCCCCAGTGAAGGAGGGAATTAGGGTTTCTCCCAACTCTTGTCTAGTAGGGTGTCGGACATATTTTGCTTTTGAGCAGATCCTACAATCTTTTACCGTTTCATTCGCAAGTTTAGACATTTTGGAAAGTAATAATCGGCGAGGATTTGCTTCACATTCTCCTGTGCAGCCCTATGCGCACGATTATGTTCCGCGACGAAAATTTCTTTTCTCTCGTTGTCATCAAAAATGTCTGTAACAATGTTCTTACAATGCAGGAATTTAGTTGAGGGGAATGCCCTAACCAGATCGACCTGAATGCACGCTAGGGTTGGGAAGTTGCAACATATTGCATTTACTACCCCTGGATTAATGACGGACTTGATCACCTCTCTGAGGTTGTCTCTATTTGTGAATTGGATTGTGTGGCGGGTTTTCTCACCGAAGAGCACGAAAATGTGCTTTAATGGGAAACGTGCTTCTTCCAGAATAATCTGGTTCCTGAAGCAGTTAACTGATTTATCTGTCGTCTCGATGGTATATGTCATCGACGCTTCACTATGAACCGTGGCTGCATCTGAACGCGCTGCACCCCGTCGAGTGCGTTTACGTTTTGACGAGACAAGGCATCGGCGACATAGTTCTCTTTCCCAGGTTTGTACAACAATTTGGCACCAATCTCATCGATGCGTGCTTTCCAGCGCTTGATTTTAGCGTTAGGATTTGCTTCGGATACCGCAAATGTGAGAGGCTGGTGATCCGTGAAAACATTTATATCCCTTACTCCATAGAGGTAGTGTCGTAGTTTCCGCAGTGCCCACACGATTGCTAGGAGTTCACGCTCGTTTGTAGCATAATTTCTTTCACTATCTTTAACCGTTCTTGAAATCATTGTGATCGGACGACCCCCTTGAGAAAGTACCGCGCCGATGCCGTAAGCAGATGCGTCTGTTGTAAGGTCAAACGGTTTTTTATAGTCCGGATAACCCAACATAACATCTTCGGAAGAGAGGATATTTCTCAACTTTTCAAAGGCATGCCTTTGGGTGTCATTAAGAACGATCGGAATTTTCCTTGATTTGTACTTGCTTACCGTTCCATTTTCCCCTTTTAGGATGTCAGTAAGTGGCCGTGCTATCGCTGCAAAGTCTTTCACGAAGCACCTGTAATAGCTGGCCAACCCCAGGAAGGATCTTATATCGAAGAGTGTCGTTGGCTCAGCGTATTCTTGAAGGGCTCTAACTTTTTCGGGATCGGTTCTTGTTCCGTCCTTTGTTACAATGAACCCTAGGTACTCGACGCTTGATTTAAAGAAATGGGATTTTTCCTGGGCCACTCTCATGTTGGCGTCGTGAAGACTCTTAAGTACCCAGTCCACATGTCTTATGTGGTCGGCCTCAGTTTTGGAAAAAATTATGACGTCGTCGACGTATACGTAACATGATTTACCAATCTGTTCACGTAAGACGTCGTCGGTCGCTCTTTGGAAGATACTTCCAGCATTCTTCAAACCCGAACGGCAGGCGACAGAATTCGTACTTCCCCCCGCTAACTGAGAACGATGTCTTTTCCCTGTCTCGCTCGGCCAACGTTATTTGATGATAACCCGACTTTAAGTCAAGGGTAGTGAAATAAGAGGCGTTGCCCAAATTGGCGAGGATCATTGATATGCTCGGCATTGGGTATTTGTCGGCGATGGTCTTTTGCTTAAGCTTTCTGAAGTCCATTACCAGGCGCTTCTTTCTATTTCCCATCTCGTCTGTCCCTTTCTTGTCTACAACCCAAATGGGGTTGTTGTAAGGGGACCTGGACTTCCGAATTATACCGTCCTTAAGAAGGCATTTGATTTCGGAGTCGACAAAATCTGCTACACCCAATGGGGTATAACTTTGAATATATTGGATCATCGTCAACCGTACGAATGGTTGCAGTGACCGAAGTGTTAAGGGGGAGCTCCTACTTTTTAACATCTTTAAGAATGCCGACCTGACAGCTTGTGGCGCATCGATGTCAATTACATTGGTATGGTTGACATCAGGGCATTTATGGTATTGATTTTTGTGGTATTTTCTCAGATATCATGCCCACTTTGATAACGTTGTCCTTTAGACATAACGAAGCTCCGACTTGCGTTAGCATGTCGAAACCAATGATATCGTCAAAAGTCGAAAGGGTATTTAAAAGAAAAAATGGGGCGGTCTTGCCGAAGATCGGCAAAATGCATTTTTGTGTGATGGTGCTAGAACCATGAATAGAGTAAACGGGGAATGGGTTTTCGACAGGGACCAAGCCGACAAGGTTCTTAGTGGGCCTGATATAGTTTTTAGCAGCTCCCGTGTCGATAAGGAACTTCATCTGTACCCACATTGACGCATCAACTTCCATTGGTACAGGCTGGTTACCGTCCCTCGGCCTTACCTGCCTGGTTTCGTTCTGCGGTTGGTTCTGACCCCCTTGCTGTTTGTAGATCGGATTCTTGTTCCGATTCATCTGTCCATTACCCTTCTGACCGTCCTGGCCACTTTCATGCCCTTGAGAGCGCTGCCCAGACCTATTTGCCCTTTCCTCTTGTCCCTTGGCAAAACTCGCGGCGAACGCGTACCTATCATGATTGGCTTCTAGTTCTTGCGCTAGAGCTAGCGCAGAAGGTAGGTCTGGGGGGTGTGCCGCAAACAAGACGTCCGTGAGGTTTCTTTTTAAGCCCGAGATGAAGGCTCTGAGGGCGTCGGCCCGGAATTTTTTACACATTCCTTTAGCCAAACCTGACTCATAGGACATATTTACTTTGTTAGTCAACAAGGTGAGCTTTTTCTCCACCTCGTCATAGTATTCTAAGATGGATAAGGTACCCTGCCGTAGAGTGCCCATTTCTTGTTCTATGACATGTACTGGACGTTTGTCACTGTAAGTGAAGTCCAAACGGCTAATGATTGCGTCTACATTCAACGGAGTGTTGAAAGACGCAAGTACAGAGTCTGCTGCAGCCTTACATTTCTGTCGTATGATCAGAACGGCTTGGTAGTGCCGAGAGCTGCCGTCGTGTCTCCTATAGATTTTGTATGCGGCTAGCGCGGATTGACGCCAAGACACGTAAGAGTCTTGTGTGCCGTGGAAATCGGACAAACTTTTGACTACGTCTAGAGGTTCGTCACATGTGATACCATCCATTACCTCAACGTCTTTGTACACCTCTACCTCAGGTATGGCTAAGTGTGTTGCTTTCAGGCGGCCAGAAAAACTATTTAGTTGTTCCTTGAATTCACTTCGAAGTGCCTCCTCTTGCCTTTGGAACTGTGCACTTTGTGCTGCCAATGCGGTGGCAAGCACAGCTTCCATGGCTGCCTTAAACTGATCTACGTTCATGTTGTAATGACTGGGCGGCGGTGTCACTGAGTTGGCCACTCGCGTTATCTCTAAGTCTATGCTATCGTCACTGTCAAAGTGTACTGGTTCGCGATATCCGCCACAGCGGACTGCCTATGTAGTCAAGCAATAATTCGCTGTCAGCCAAAATTTATGCAATAGCGCTTTTATAACCCCCGACACAAGTATGCAAGGATTATTTATTAAAATACGACAAAAGGTATGCAATAGAATATTTGTTAATGTGTGACCAAAAGTATGCAATGTAGTATTTTTTAAATTGCGACCAAAAGTATGCAATGAAATGTTTATTCAAATGTGGCAAAAGGTATGCGATGATCTTCAAAGTAAAAGGCCTTGTTTAACGCATAGCATGTTACATTAAACACTCACTTACATGATATTTTCCATGTGTTATCAAGAAAGGTGCTGCTGCCGATGGGCTCCTCTGGATGCGTGGTAGCTGCTCTTCTTGGTCTGCACTGTCACTGTGCGATGATGTTTGCAATGTATGCTGCTGCCGGATGCGGTAGCTGCTCTGTTTGACTGCACTGTCACTATGCACTTTGTTAACTTTGGGTTTTTGCCGTTGGGCGCCAATTATTCTTTGCCTTTTTATTATGGCAAACACGAGATTAATTTTCAATTATTTATTATCGCTAGGCACGATGTGCTCTAGTCAGAACTCATATTAAATCTAAATACAAGAATGAAACTTAAGCTACCTTAGGCCACCAGTCTCTCTCCTGCTTTCCGCTGCGTCAGCGCCTTGTGCGGACGAATTCCGCTCCCAGTGCCCGCTATGCAACAGAGTCGCCGATCGTCAGGGCGAAGCTCTCTCTGCGAAGTGCACTGTCAGCATTTTCGTGGGCTGTTGGCGACACCCAGCTTGGTGACAGCCAGCAGCCGGGTCGGGTGGCTTAACTTATACACTATGCAACAGAGTGCTACAATGTGTTTGTTGTTATTACAGTGGTACATCTCTATATGTACATACTACATCTCTCTCCTTTTAAAAATAACGTAAATTTATGAAGTTATTTTATAAGATTTTACTAAAAAGATTAATTAAATTTTTTTTGTATTAACAAGGCAAGATTTTTTTTTTTTTTGTTATATTTTTATGCCTATGTAGCAATTGAAAATGTTTCATTTGTCTTTATAAACAGTTTGCTTTTCATTTTTATTATTAAATATTATAATGTTGTCATTTTTTCCTATTTCCGTTACTTTATACGGATACGGACCTGTATACTTAGATTCTAACTTATGACCTGTTTTGTTTTTTAATTAAACTTTATCTCCTACTGATATATCTAAGTTTCTTGCTTTCTGATCATAAAGTTTCTTATTTTTTCCTTTATGTTCATCTATTATAACTCTAGCTCTTTTATAGGCTACTTCTAATCTATATTTACTTTCCTTAGCATAATTATCTATACTATATATGGGTTCTATCAAAGACACTAGAACAACAAGATGAGTAGAGCCCATACATTGGTTTTGCACAATGCAGCCACTTTTTTGGTGGCGGCAATAATTATTCTCTTCCCGCTCGCGTAAAATTGAGAGCATAAAAATCTAAAAATATAATTCACTTGCTTGTGTAAGTGAAAAAAGTAAACAAAATAGTGTGCAAGTTATCCAACCTATGATTCAGGGGCCTTACCCAATTTATAAACAATTTGTCAAAATCCAATCTCAACGATTGATTTGCCTTGGATCCCAAAGTCGCACTTCGCCGGCTTGTAAATAAACCAAACTAAACGTAAACACACCTCTTGATCGAATTTAACGTAAACACAACTTCCTCTTGGAGACCAAACATATGGCGCATTGGGGACCAACTTATTGCGTATCAATCAAACTGCAATGGTCAGCATAATTGAATTTCACAACGCAATGGAAAAATTTCAAAGCCTTTGGCTCTCGTCCTAACGAAGTTTCTAGAGCGTCTCCTAAAAGAACATTTCTCCAAAAAGAAAAGCCCTGGCCGAGGTTGATTGGGCTCCGATGAAGAATCAAAAGATCAGTCTTCATCGGGCGACAAGCGAGAATGGTTATTAGAATCAATCTGTAAAAGTAAAGTGACTAGTAATAGTGGATTAGCATAACCGATTATCACCCAATATTATAATTAAAAAACGTTTGAAATAAAAAATATATTTTTTTATAAAATTTGTACGTAACAAATTCAACAAAACCCACCAAATCATAATTCAGTGATCGCGATAAAACAACTGGCAATCAATTAATGCAATAAACCAGTTTTAATAATCCGACACAAAAAAGTGATAGTGGTAACAAATTCAATTGGCAAACAATTAATGAAATAAACCAATTGAAATTTCATTATATATAAAAGGTGGTCCAAAAAAGTTAAATCTACTATTACAAGTACGCTATAAAATCATCAAATCAGAACCCAAACAAAAGTGAATCATCCATTAAAGAAAAACCCTTGAACAAAGTAATTCACTTTATATAAAATTCACAAATATAAAAACCACAAGAGGAAAAAAATACAAAAAATCTCAACAGACTCAAAAAAACATTGTGACACACACACGGAAAACTTAAATAATTAAAATTCAACCCAAAGAAGGAAGGAAGACCACAAGTCATCACCATTCTACACTCTCGGCCATCAAACAAAGACCGGAAATCAGCAGCTAGGAAAACAGCGTGAGCAGATAATTAATTGTACTTTAACTTAATAAAATAACACAAATAGAAATAAAAAATTTAAGGTCAGAGAGCTAGGGCAAATAAACCATTCTTCACCGAAATTGTACAAATTTATAAGCAATCTATCTGAGTAATTAATCTGGTGAATTTATTAAATAAATTAAAAAAATTTATTATTTTAAAACGACAACTGGAGGGTCAACCCCAACCACTTCCGCTAACAAAATGGCAACTGGAAGTTTAACCCCTTCCACTTCTGTGGGCAGCGTGGCTAACGCAAGTAATCTCAACATTGAATTAATCAATCGATTAATCAATGTTCAGTTAAGCGAAGTAACTAAAAAATTGGAGGGCTTAGAAGGGCAATTATGAGCCAACAAGCATGAGGTAGAAGATTATAAAGTACAGACCATAGACACATACGTGAAATGCGATACAACACTAGAAGTAATCAAATCAGTACCAAACTTCACAGGGGAGGTATCAGAATATGTAGGATGGAGAGAAGCGGCAGAAACTGCCATGGGACTGTACAAAATTCAAAGCGAGCAATACTTTATTGCTCTAACCATCCTTAGAAACAAAATCATGGGAGCAGCTAATGACGCGCTCACCAACCATGGTACGGTTTTAAGCTTTCAAGCGATACTCTCAAGACTGGATTTTATTTACAATGATAAAAGACCGATCCACGTTTGGGAAGCTGAACTGAGTATCCTTAGACAAGGACGGCTGACCATCACCGAGTTTTACAACGAGGTGAACAAAAAAATGACTCTACTAATAAACAAGACAATAATGACGTACGGAAAGGACAGCGAAATTACTAAAGAAACAAACTGGATCATTAGAAGCAATGCTCTCAGGATCTTCATCTCCGGATTAAATGGATCCATTGCGGAAACGTTGTTTTCACTAAGCCCACCTGATTTACCCAAGCCATTGGCAAAATGCCAAGAATTAGAATCAAATAATTTTCGGGCACAATTTGCCAATAAATATTACGGATTCAGAAACGAAAACAGAAACCCGAGAAATAACTTAAGCTTTAACCCGGTAAATACCAAACCATTCAACAACTCCCCAAATAAGCCAAACAACAACTGGGGAAACAACCAGAACAATAATTGGCCACAAAATGGAAATCCTGGCCCAAACAACTACGGATCACCAATTTCAATGCTAAAAATGAACCTCAACCAGTTTCAATGGAGGTCGATGTTTCCTGGAAAAACCAGAATCGACCAAATAACAACTATCCCCGCCCGGGCAATTACTTCAACAGAGGATACAATAACAACAATGGACAAAACCACAATAATTTCCAGCAGGAGAAAAAATATAATAACCAAAACCACGCTCAAAAAACGGAGCGGCCCTTCCCATTGAAGAGGGAAGCCACCGGTACAGTGAGCCAGCCGGCTCGAAAGGGAATGAGGATCAACAACATCGATGAAGAATATTTTTTAGAGTAGGGACCCTCAGAGGACTGCCACACCTATCAAGAGTAGACCCCGAAACGAAAAGAAAATTCAACGTGTTAATCGACACGGGAGCTTCCTCTTGCTATGTTAGGAAGGGGATATACGAAGATAGAAAAGAGTTAGCAATTTATAAACGGGTATCCACTGTTCATGGGTACTCGATAATAAAATATTACTACCACATAACAATATTCAATGTGAAGCACCTTTTCTATGAGTTAGAAGGGCTAGAATCAGATCTGCTAGTTGGCTAAAATTTGTTAAAAAGAAATGGAGCCAAAATAAATGCGGAAGAAGGAACGTTAGAATACAGTGGCAAAAAGGAAAAATTACTGTATTGTGACGACAAGATTAAAAAAGAGTCGCGTAAAATAGAAAGTAAAAACACTCTTCCATTAAGGGAATACATAATAAAAAAATACTTTGACAACCAAAAGGTGAATACCACAGAATCAATTATCGTAGAAGGAAGTTTGAGTAGCTCGGGATCGGAGTGTCCTGAGCAAGCCAGCGTTGAATTATCCGCTAACAAGAAAATGAAAAGTTTGGGAAAAAATAAACGCAAACACGCCGACAATGATAATTCCGTCAAAACACAATTGAAAAGTTTGGGAAACAAAAAACCCAAACTCGCCGACGATGATAATTCCGTCACAGGGAATATAAACAACTTAACAACTTCAAATCAGGCTGAAGATTTGGAGTGTAAGATTGTAGAAATAATTGAAAAAGAACATTCTAATATTGATATGCAAATTCCTTTTCGGACAGACATTTGAGGTGAAATAAATACTGTCCATGACAGACCTATTTATAGTAAAGAATACCCTTGGGTAAGGGTAATAAAGAAATCCAGAGACTACTAGACGAAAACATTATAAGGCCGAGTAAAAGCCCTTATAATTCACCAGTACTAGTGGTGTCCAAAAAAGGTCTGAACGAAGACGGTACCCCAACACCATCTGGTTCACGACTACAAAAAAGTGAATGAGAATACCATACCAGACAGGTACCCGATGCAAGATCCATCGGTGATACTATCTAACCTAGGAAAATCCAAATATTTTTCTACCATTGATTTAGAATCCGGCTTTCATCAAATTCTGATGAAGGAATTAGATATTGAAAAGACAGCCTTATAATAATGGAAAATATGAATTTCTACGTTTGCCTTTTGGCTTAACGAATGCTCCAAGAATTTTCCAGAGAGCAATACTGAGAGAGCAAATTGGTAAAACTTGCCACGTATATATGGACGATATAATCATTTTCTCGAACACCATCCAAAGGTGGTACTCTTTCATTAAAAGTTTCACCCCTAAAATAATTTACAAGCCTGGAACTACCAACGTTGTAGCCGATGCGCTATCAAGGATCCAGCTAAATAATATATCAGACAGAGATACCGAACAATCAAGCTCAGATCAAAACACTCAGCATTCTGCCGTGAGTAGTTTTGAGAATGTGATTCACGAGACCCGTAAGCCTATGAACCAGTTTCAAAAGCAACTGCTGATAGCTACGGGGAGGTTCACAATACATGAGTCTCTGAAAATTTTCGACAAAACCAGACACATAATTGAATACGACACGACTGAAAACCTAGTAAATATATTACAAGAATTTTTACCACCGGACGTAGTGGTGGGATTTCACTGCACCCTAGAAGACTTATATCACATACAAATTCCACTTAAAAACAACTTCACTAACAAATTTCTCTTCACGAGAATATTTTTACAAGACGTTGAAAATGACGAAGACAAAGCAATCATAATAGAAGAAACCCACAGCCGAGCCTATGGGGGACTCAAAGAAAACCACTAACAAATTAACAGACTATACTATTGGCCAAATCTATACATAAAATTAAAAGAATATATAAAATACTGCACCATTTGTAATGAAAACAAATACAACAGGCACCCAGTCAAAATCCCTATTGGAGAGGCTCCTATCCCATCTAGCGAAGGAGAAAACCTTCACATTGACATTTATTACGCACAGAGCCTTACCTTTTTAACTTGCTTTGATTCATACTCAAAATTCCTGGCAGTAAAGAAAATACAGAATAAATTAAATATTGAAAACAGCGTAATGGAACTACTCTAACAGTTTCCCCGCGCTAAAATGTTAATGACTGATAATGAACCGAGCTTTACTTCTGCTCAATTCAAATCCTTTGCGCAGAGATGTGGCTTATCTTTGCATTACACCGACCCCAGACATAGCACTTCAAACGGACAGGTAGAACGAGCACACACGACGTTGACTGAACTAGCGCGCTGCATACAAGAAGAATTCAATTTGTTAGATTACCCCGAAATAATTATCAGAGCAGCTAAAGAATACAATCAAAGTATTCATTCCAGTATGGTATTATGGTATAAACCGTTCGACATTTTATACAATACAAAAAAAACACTCAGACAAAAATGTTAGAGACACATAACAAGGACAGAAAAGAAAAAGAATACCATGTAGGACAAGTAGTATACGAAAAAAATATGGGGAACGAAATAAACTAAAACCAAAATATAAAAAGCATGTCGTCAAAGAAAATCTAGCAAACAAGATAGTAATTAATAACAGAAACAGAATTATACACAAGGACAATATTAAGTCATAATAAATTTTACTTTACAGAAAAATGCACCTCGTACTACACTTAATATCATTCATACTGGCGGTCAAAACAGAAATAATCGACTACTCGAACCATGACTTCTTCCTATACAAATACAAAAAAGATGTACTGACGTACGAGACATACGCTGACCTATTTCATGTTACCAATTTGAGCCTGTACAGAAAAATTATCGACTTAGAATCAGAATACAGAAGTAAGGACAAAAACATAAGGTCCCAATGGGAAATAAAATATGACTTGCAAGTTATAGAATTAATTTTGGCACAATTATTAACATCTCGACCCAAACGGGGAATAAACGAGCTAGGCTCCATTTGGAAGTGGCTAGCGGGAACCCCAGATCATGACGACTTTATTCGACTTCAAGATAAAATAAACGATCTAATTGAAAACAATAATCAACAACATGTTGTCAACTCAAAATTATTCAAAGAAATCAAATCACTTTCAGACCATTTCAAAAATGCTTTTCTAGACCAAGAGCTACCACTAAGAAAGCACCGTTTGCGCTTGCTAACGTTTGAATTACAAAATTTAGTCGACACGATCAGGCTTGCCAAAATTGACGTTTTTAATACTAAAATCCTAAATAATGAAGACATAAAAGAAATTTCTGTGTTCAAGATCGTATTGCACAATGAGCTTCTTGTAATCTATATAAAATATCCCATAATTACAAATAGATGCGAAATCTATCACGCAAGATCAATTGCTCAAAAAGATGGAAAGCTTCAAATAAGTAGCCAGGTCGCGAAATGCGAGAATAATTTTTACAAAATAACTAATTTTAAGAAAGAACTTTTCAATAATTATTGCACGATAAGTAAAAATAAAATGTGTACGAAGATTCGTGAAAAAAATAAAAGAATAGATGTTATTCAGGAAGGTGCAGTTCTAATTAACGGAAACAACTTTGTCAACAATTCCCAACTAGATGGGACATACCTAATAACATTCAATAGCACCACGATCATAAATAATATTCCCTACAATAATTTTGAAAATAAGACATTAGAATATATTACAACTAACCATTTCAAAAATGTAGAAATATCAAACTATGTCAAATCAAACAATTCAGAACTCACGTTCGATAATATCAACATATTAAATCCATTTATACAAATCCATAGTTGGAAAATTTCAATCACATTTATATTATTAGTATTAATCATTATATACTTAATCACGAAATTATTGATAAAAATCAAACATATTGTAACCAAGCAACGGTTATTAGAATCAATCTGTAAAAGCAAAGTGACTAGTAATAGTGGATTAGCATAACGGATTATCAACAAATATTATAATTGAAAAACATTTGAAATAAAAAATATATTTTTTTATAAAATTTGTACGTAACAAATTTAACTTGCATGTGTGCGTAGCTCTGCTAGAAGACTATTTTCGGTCCGAAATAAACTTTGATCTAAGAAACGAATTTGATTAATGTTTTGGTCAATTTCTTTTTAATATGAGCTTATAAAATATTATTTAAAAATTGATGCCGTGACTATTATTTTTTTTAAGAAGTTGTTTTAATATTATTTAGTTAAAATCGCCACTCGAATTATCTACCGTTTACATATAAATATTTTCATTATTAATTATCTTTAATATATGTAATTTTTGGTACCCAGGGAACACCACGGGGAGGCCATTACAATTGTAATTATACTGTATTGTATATTGTATATAATAAATGTTAAACATTAAAATATTTCCATGTTCCCCAACTAAGCTAGTTTTCTAACTATTGCTTTTCGATAAATTTTGCTCGTTTTTTTTAAATTCATTTTATTAAATTTTTGTACTATATATACATATATGTATATATTTTTTTTTAGCCGTAACTAATGTTTCATTTATGAGATAGAATTGCTTGCTTTTTTTTTATCAGCTGTCACAGTACACGTACAATGCATAAAAGTAATACTTTTATTAGTTTGTTTTGAGAATAATGAGAAAATCGCTACTTTCATTTGTGCACTTAATGCATTGCTCTACAATAAATTGTTTTATACACCGTTGTTTTTTATTATTTTTAAAAATATTTTCAAAAACTTTAATGTGTATTTTGCAGATATTAAAAAAAAGATCAGATGGTTCCTTTAGTTTTCCAAAGTCCGATTCTATCGAGTAGTTTTTCTCATGTATGAAAAGCTCAGATGGAGCTGTCAAATGCTCGCTTTCTTTTAAAATCAACGATCTGCATTTATCGTAACTGGATCCCTTAGCAATATATCCAACAAAATATCTACTCGAAGTTAATTCAATGGGTACATCATTGCACAAAAAATCATCCATATTGTGGTCAAAGTACCTCTCATTTCCTTGTACAATTTCTGAAAATGATACAAAATATTCTTGCTGTATTTCCTTTTTTTCAATGCAATCGAACTCTATTGGCAACATAACATCATAATCTGATTCGCAATTGGACTTTTGTGAAAATTTAAAAATGTGTAGGGATATTAGTTTGGCGATTATTATATTAAATTCGTTAACTGAAGGTCTACAGTTACCACCTTTTGCTCGAACGCACGCAAATATATTTTCAAGGGGATCCTGGTTAACTCTACTAGTTAAAAAGAAAAAATGGCCAGTGTGGTCCCTTAATATATCTTTGACGAGTCCAAATATAGCTTCAGTAGTTTGGATCAAGCCATCAAGACAATATATACTATTCCCGTGATATTTAACGTTCTTTAGGTATTCCTGCATTTCCTTCAGTTTATTTCGAAACTTTGTTGTTAAATTGAAGCGCACATTTCATGGGGTTTTTGCAAGTTAAAACTCTGCTATTCAAGCAATCAAAGTAATCATTAATCATTAACATTTTTGGACAAATGCAGCAGTTGAGGCTGCAATTTCGGGACTATTGCGATGAAATTGCTTGTTTTGATTACAAGTCTTAATTGCCGCTGCAAAAGTGTGACTAAGCGTCTGAGTTGCCAGACATACCCGCATAAGCTCAAATCTAGTTGGATTAACGTGACTTTTTGTTAATTTAGTCATTCTCGTTACTGATCTCTGACCTAATTCGTATACCTCTCGGATGACATCAAAGTCAACAAGTCCGTCAATATTATATATTATATATTATTTATATATATATATATATATTATTATTATAATATATAATATTATTTATGATTAAAGGTAAAGTAAGGTTTCTCATTGGTGACTTCAAGTAGTGAGGTACATTTTCTATTGTTACCTCCTTGATCATAAACTACACCCCTCACTTTGAAACCAATATTTTCAACAATATTAATGTTTTTATAAATGAGCTTTTTTAAGCAATCGCCTTTAATATTTGTTTCGGGGACGAAATAATTTAAATTTTCTCTTCTCAGAATTCTAATTCGAATTTGTCTTTCATCAGACAATTTTTTATTAGCCAAATATTTTTTTTGAAACATTTTTAATGTTTTCGTGTTTTTATGGCACTGACGACAATCTTCACCAGGGGACTGTGAACGACATCTTTTTTGTGGAGGCGATCTTACAGCATTGAAATCAATATCATCATTTTTGCAACTCTCATATTTAATTAGGTTGCGATCTGGAATTGTTCCTTTCCTTAGATATTTTACGCCAATATCATCTGGCGAGAAATGATCTTGACATAAAAACAGTGATGAAGTGCTCGCCAAAATATGTTCTCTAAACTCACACTTTTCCGCCCATTTCATTAAAATTGTTGGATCCTTTTCAGGAAACCTAAACAATTTAAGAGCGGGGTAATCGCGCCTAGATTTCTGACAGTGGGGAAGGCTGCACTTGTTCCCACTGATATTTGATCATTTTTTGTCGGCCATAGGCAATTTTTTTACATAAAACAATTAATGTTAAATTCAAAAGTTCAAACCACTTAATATAGGCGCGACAAATTATGAAAATATGTACATATAAATATGTACTTAGGACAATAAACTATCGCACTTTATCGCAATTGTGCCTTAATAAATAAAAATGCGTTTATATTATTAAAATTTCGAGAAACAGTAGCAAACGAGGAGCACTATGTATTTGTCAGCTTTAAGCAACCGAATTAAGAGGAACTAAAAGAAGAAAGAATACATTTGGCGCGCTTTTTTAACCACCCAAAATTGCGCGGTTTTTACAAATATCAAATTAGAATATAACAAAAACATTCAACAAAATAATATTTGCTTTTCACATACTAGTAATTTGTAGTAATAAATATATTAAATAGTTAAAAAACATCATATGCAACCTGTTCATTGCAAAATTGAATTCTTGAGCTAGGACCAGCGCACCTAAGAATCAGTAAGATCAAATAAATTTTTCACGTCGTAAGCTGAATACTCTAACGACATATTTTCTAGTATTAAGTAATTTATTAAAATTATTCCGTATTATTATGTACATTTATTCACCTATTACCATTTATATGATGTAATTAAATAATTATCATGTTAAGGCAATGCAAAATTAGAGTTTTTACTTTTTACTTACGAGTACTTTGTACTCAATTGCCAGAGTACAAATAATATAGATTGAAAGTCCATAAACTTCTGAAGTAAAGGGCATATTTTGTCAAATTTACAATATATGAGCATATGTGTGCACACATACAGTGATCGGCTGTCGCTGCATGCGTACAAGAGAGCTGCTGACTGTAGAGCGCTCTCTCTTTGACTCTTGAACAAAAATTCAAGATAGCCTGGAGCCAGCTCTAGAGCCAGCTCGAAAAAATCGTGTGCAAAAAACTCGTATGGCGTTACGTATCTTATTATTCTAGTGTCTTTGGTTCTATATTATTTATGCTATTAAAATATTTTGGTAAATTATTTATTTTACCGAAGACAAGTTCATATGGACAACAGTTATGTGCCATTGATGGGGTTGTGTTGAAACAGTATACCAAATATTGAAGCCATACGTCCCAATAGCCTTATCAACGGATATGTATACTGTATATATATATGTATATATGTATATGTATATGTATACGGTCAACATTTGTGGCGCCTAGAGTAAAGCCCACTCTGGCAACACGGCGTAAACAAGTACTAACGCCAAGACCTTTCCTGGAGGACGATATCTTCTGATATCGTCAGACTGGCCACTCTCTACTTCAGCCTTGCCGCGCAACAAGCTTACGGCATCAAATTAACTTTCCATGGTATCTCTTAATTAAATAAAGCGGTAACTACCTAAGTTACCATATTGGTGACCCCGCAATAAACAAAATGCTGAATACCGGAGATTCTGCGCCTGCACCGCCAACTTCGCCTGACTCTGGTGAAATTCAACGCGGAAACAGCGCAGGCACCGTTATCCCTGTCGTCGAGTCGGTTGGCGCCATCAAGCTACCGCCATTTTGGAAACAAAATGCGCGGTTATGGTTTGTGCAGATCGAAGCGCAATTTTAATGCAGCCGCATTTCTTTAGATAACACGCGCTACTACCATTTAATCATTGCTTTGGATGCTGATATAATGACTGAAGTATCTGATGTTCTGGCGCAACCCTCGGAAGTCAACAAATACGAGCACCTGAAGGAGATTATCATCAAGCGATTTACTTGACCTTGGGGACAAGAAGCCCTCGCAGCTTCTTCGGCAAATGAAAACTCTTGCTGATGGTCGCGCGAATTACGTGTTTATGTACACGTATGTTCAAAAGATAGATGCAGTACCGAACCACGAACAAATTCGAGTCCGAGTAGACCGTCTTTAATTGAGCTTTATTTCAAAACTAAAAACTTATTTCTAAGTTAGATTTTTCTTTTATGCGATCAATCGCTGTCTTTAATTTTCTATGGTTAGCTCTTATATCTTGAGTGTTTTTCTGTTTACATTATTGGGGTATATATATGTATGTGGTTTCTTCTTAGCTTAGCTTAAGTGTATTCTTTGTTTATATAATATGGTTGCTGCTTTGGTGGTCACAGTGTTCTTTGGTCCATTTGATGATTGATACTTTCTTCTTTGTTTATTTTACATTAAAGTGGTTCGCAGTCAACACTGATGAGACAATTGTGAATTATGTGTTTTTGGGGATGTGTTGCTTTTAAATACAGGGGAAGGGGTAGGAGGGAGCAATTGTATAACTCGCGTCTGCAGACGCCTTGCAGGTCCGCTGGCTCTCTCAGCTACCGCAGCACGTACAACGGGGCTTGAAGCTCCTACGCTCAGCAACTTTGGAAGAGCAAACTGCACTCGCTGACGATCTCATGGAAGAGGAATCGGGTTCTTTTGTCATGGCTGCTGTTCAGGCGACACTCGTCCCTCAAAGGAGTACCGACTTCACATAATCGATCGTAGTACCAACGCAAAATTCCTTATCGATTCCGGTTCAGTCATCTCACTCATACCTGTTTCGATAATCAAGGGAATGCATCGTCGCAAAGACGACTTCAAACTCTACGCGGCTAACACGTCTATAATTGATGCCTAAATCTAACTTTTGGTCCAACCTACCTTTTTGGTTCACCTGGTCGTTCGTCGTTGCGAACGTCCAATCAGCAATCATCGAAACAGATTTCCTCACGCACCACGGCCTCATCCTCGACCTCAAGGGTAAACGCCTTATGGATCCCTCAAAAGCTGTTCCGATCAAAGGAAAAAATTGCAGAAGTTCCAGTGGAATAGATCGCCCGTACTCCAATCTTCTTAGTCGCTTTGTGCAGATCACACGTCCTAATGTGCCTTTAGCAACCCGCATTCATAATGAGGTTGCGCATTACATTCAAACAACTGGCCCACCTGTTTTCGACAAGCCAAGACAGGCGAAAAATTAAAAGCGGCACGCCGGGATTTCGATCTCTTACTCCAGCAAGGAGGGATTCGTCCCTCCAGCAGCCAATGGGCCAGTCCTATTCATTTGGTCCCCAAGAAGAGCAACGAATGGCGCACTACTGGTGAATATCGCAAACTTAATGCTTCCACTATTCCAGATCGCTACCCGATTCCTCATGAGGAAGACATTCTTCAACGTCTGCTTGGATGCTCGGTTTTCTCCACAATCGATTTGATGCGTGCCTACCATCAGATCCCAGTCGCGCCAGATGATATTCCGAAAACAGCCGTCACTACACCGTTCGGCCTTTTTGAGTTCGTCGGCATGCCACCCGAACTGCGCGATGCAGCTCAAGCCTTCCAGCGCCACATGGACAACCTGCTTCGTGGCATTCCATTCTTAGGATGCTGTATAGACGACATCATCGTGTTCTCCACAACGCATGAGGAGCATTTGAGGCACCTCCAGACAATCTCTGAGATTTTGCAGAGGAACTACCTCCAAATTAACCCTCAAAAGTGCCAATTTGGTAAAAGTGAGGTAATTTTTTGTAGGGTTCCAAGTCAACGCGAGCGGATTCAAGCCCCCTGCTTAGCGCAAGCTCATCAATTTTCCCAAGCCTCAAACTATCATGAAATTGCTCCGGTTTTTGGGAATGGTCAACTATTACCGACACCTCACACCACACGCAGCTCAGGCTCAAATCACGCTCACAGACTACCTAAAAGGCGCAACCAAAAATGACAAGCGCGAAATAGCCTGGACCGGCCCTGCGGAGAATGCATTCCAGGCCTGCAAGCAAGGTATTTTACGTGCCGTGTGCTCTTCGTTCTTTTCCCCATCGGCTCACCTCGCCCTTAAAACGGACGCCTCCGACACAGCGATCGGTGCTGCTCTCGAACAACTAGTCGGCAACGTTTGGCGTCCCATCGGGTTTTTCTCGCGAAAACTATCTCCGCCAGAGTAAGGCTACAGCACGTATGATCGTGAGCTCCTGGCTATTTTCGCTGGTCTCATCCATTTCAAGCACATTCTAGAGGGTCGTCCATTCATCATCCAAACCGACCATAAACCACTACAATACGCTTTCGGGCAGAAGGCAAGCAAAGCATCGCCTCGACAACTCCGCCAATTGGATTTTATCTCCCAATTCTCAACGGAGATAGTGTACAATCCCGGGGAAAACAACGCAGTGGCAGACGCCCTCTCACGCATCAACACCATAAGCATGCCGTCTAGCTTCAGTGCTTAAAAGATATTCGAGGCACAACAAACCGACGATGAAATGGCTGAGCTACCTCGAAGCACATCCCTTGTTCTACAAGTTAGGAGCATCGACAACCTAGACATCTGGTGTTACATCTCGGATGGACGCGAGCGGCCATATTTACCCAAAAGTCTGAGACGCCAAGCGTTTGATGCAGTACATGGATTGACGCATCCCAGCGGCTGTACAACTGCAACGTTACTTAAGCAGCGGTTTGTCTGGCCAGGAATTAACCGTGATGTCACCCTCTGGTCCCGACAGTGCGTTCCTTGCCAGCGGGCCAAAATCCATCGCCACACAGGCAGACCGGTGGAGTAGATCGATGTTCCTGACAATCGTTTCGAGCACATTCACGTCGATCTGATTGAGCTTCCCACTATCCGTAATTTACGCTACTGTCTTACCATCATCGACCGCTTCAGCAGATGGCCTGCAGCTATTCCACTATCCAAAATCACCGCGGAGACTGTCGCGAGAGCTCTGTATACACAGTGGATCTGCATGTTTAGCTGCCCACTCACTATAACAACGGACCAGGGAACTCAATTCGAATCCTCATTGTTTGCTGAGCTGGCTTAACTAATTGGAGCCGAAAGGATACGTACAACCGCATATTACCCTCAGTCAAACGGCATCGTGGAGAGATGGCACAGCACCCTCAAGGCCGCCCTGATGTGTAAGTTTCACATAGCATGGCCGGATCTCCTGCCTACAGTGCTGTTGGGGCAGCGCTCGGCGTTTAAGCGGACCTCCAGTCATCGCCAGCCGAAATGATTTTTGGCACCACTATTCGTATCCACAACGAATTTTTTGAGTCGCACACTCCAACCGCCTTCAGCAAGGATCACCGACTCACCGAGCAACTACGTCAACATATCAGGGCAGCCCGACCTACTCCTGCAGCACATCACGATAAACCACCTGTTTTCATTTGTAAGGACCTGAAAACTTGTACACACGTCTTCGAGCGAGTAGCATCTGTTAAAAAACCACTCGAACCGCCTTACACGGGACCTCATCGGGTAATACGCCGGGTTGATGACAAGTTCTACATCATCAGCATTCATGGACAAGAGAAGGCCATATCAGTCGACCTCCTAAAGCCTGCCTTCTTAGCTGAAGCTGACGCTTGCGAAGACCACCACGAGGATCCACCGCCTGACCAACAGATTTCGCAGCCACCTACACCACCGATCCCTACACCTGCAGCTCCAGAATTTATACCGTTACCTTCACCAATTAGCAAAGTCACTGGAGGGGGAGTAGATGTGGCGCGCAGACTAAAGCTCAGTCTGGCAACACGGCGTAAACAAGTACTAACGCCAAGAACTTTCCTGGAGGACGATATCTTCTGATATCGTCAGACTGGCCACTCTCGACTTCAGCCTTGTCGCGCAACAAGCTTACGGCATCAAATTAAGTTTCCATGGTATCTCTTAATTAAATAAAGCGGTAACTACCTAAGTTACCATACATTCATTGAAAGTTCGGTGACTCTTTCGACTGTTCCAACTGTTTGGTGATGGTGTGCAGTTGATGTTATATTTTTTATTTTATAACTGAATTTTTATATTCTGTTCCCATGTCCGTAATGAGCGTCTTCATTGGACCGTACTTTAGAATAAAAGATTCATAAATAGCATTAGCGACAGTATTTGCGCTTTTGTTTGCGACTGGTATGGCAACTAGATATTTAGTTAAATCATATATTAGTGTGATTGCAAATTCATTGCCATTTTCTGATTTTTTTCTGATAGTGTCCGATATCACCCTGTCGAAAGCTTTTATTGGAGATTCTGTTATTGTTAAAGGAGTTGTTGTATTTCTTGTCACTTTTGATTTTTGGCATTTCTGACATTTTCTAATGTACTCAGTTATATCTTTAGACTTACCTTTCCAGTAATAATATCTTTTGACCTTGGCCAAGGTTTTTGTGATACCTGTGTGACCTCCTTGTATTGGATCGTCATGAAATGTAGACAATATAGCTGCTTTTTCTTTTAATTTTTCTATTTGGGTCACCGGGTTAAGTAGCGCTACTCTCAAAGAATTTAATGTTTTATTGTCCATTATTTTAAAATTATCAATTGAAATATGTTCAAAGGTTTTTTCCCACGGTGCCACTTTGAGTTGGCTGATTTCATTTATACCGGCTTGCATTTTAAGCCTTTGGAAGAGGATTCCATTAGTATATAAATCGCTAACATCATATCTTGCAATAATTTTCTTACCATGTTTAAAGAAGTATAGCATATTTTTTATGTGCAAGGTCACTACTTTACGTACTTCGTCATTTTTGATGACTTCATATACGTTGGGTCTTGAAGCTTTTTCTATAGATTGGTTAGGCAATTCTATTTCGTTATCTCTTGCACAGGATTTTTGTCTACCCTGATATCTTGTAGTGACTTTCTTTATATTTCTCGTTATTTCTTGTAGTTCTTTGATGGTTATTCTAGGTACTCAACTGTAAAATTATACTCCTCTAATTCAAGTCTCATACAAGTAAGTTTAGATCTCGGATTTATCATAGAGAACAGGTAGGTAAGTGGTCTGTGGTCTGTTTTGACAGTGAAATGTCTACCATAAATATAACGTCTGAAATGAGTTATTGCCCAATGAATTGCTGCCAATTCTTGTTCTGTTGTGCTTTTGTTACTTTCACCCTTGGTAAACGCTCTTGATGCGTATGCAACTGGGAGTCGAAGCTTGCTTACTCGCATCAGTAATTATGCGAAATTCTTTGCTGAAATTTGGGTATTGTAATAAAATGGGATTAACTAGTGCCGATGAGATGTTCGAAGGCATGTTGGCATCAGCTGTCCATTCGAATTGTACACCTTTTTTACATAATCTTGTTATGTGACGAAAATATTCGGCAAAATTTGGGATAAAACGTCTATAGTAATTGCAAAATGCAACAAATCGTCTAGCACTGTCCGCATGATGTGGGACTGTCATCTGGCAAGATTCCTTGATCTGTGCACATGAAAAATGAACTTTTTTCTGGATGTAGCTTTAGGTTATATTTCCTACATTTCTCAAAAACATCAGCTAAGTTTTTAAGCATATGTTTTTCGAAACAACTAATAACTATTAAATCATCCATATACAGGAATGCTTGCGAAGGTTCAAGTCCAGAGAAAGCTATAGTCATCATTCTCTGGAAGGAATTTGGTGCTATTTTTATACCGAATGGTAATCGCGTGAGGCGATATGAGACATTGCTCGTTGAAAAAGACGTTATGTCTTTTGAACTTTCTTCGAGTTCAATTTGATGAAAACCTGACATTAGGTATTAAAAATATTTTGCTCTACCTAGTTGATCTAAAATATTTAATTTTATCGGACAACAGATTTTTTTTAATCTGACGATAGTCAATTACTAATCGCCATTTTTTCTTGTCAGAACCGGGAAGAGATTTCTTTGGAACTAACAAAAGTGGGCTGTTATATGGTATCGCAATTGAAATTAATCCCTTGGATTGAAATAATTCTTGTCCTATTCCTTGGATATTAATTTTATTGTTTTCTTGAATATCATAAAGATATCAGAATTTTCTTTTAGAAGGGAAATATCTGCACCTGTGTCTTTTAGAAAGATAAGTTTTTTATTTGTTTCTACATTGACAAAATTAACAAATATGTTCTGCGTAAGATTAATTGTGTGAACCTTGTAATTATTTATTGTTGAGTAGCTAAAGGTTGTTCGGAGTTTACCGAATTAATTTGGGCTCCTCGATTGTTGCTATTTTGGCCCCGGTTTGAGTTGCCACGGCCTCTAGGGTTTCCTCTATATTGGCCTCTTCCAGCATTATTGTGGTTGTCGTGGTAATGGTAATTGTTACGAGAGTTACCTCTGAAGTTTCCACGACCACGGCCTCTACCACGCTGTGAGTAAGTTGCTTCTGTGCAACTATTTACAAATTTTGATATGGCATCATTCATTGTATTGAAGGTACCAGCTTGCATGATAAGTTTAACCTTATCTATTGCGCAGTTTTTAGTCATTGCTTTAGCTGCGTGCTGGGTTGAATAACTTCTAGCTAACTCCATGGGTAAACCATCTGTTATACATGCACCCTCGAAAGCTTTTGTCAGCTGCTCAACCTCTGTTGTGTATTGGTTGGCAGTTTTGCTACGTTGCTGTAAGTTCATCAGTTTGGCTGACAATACTTCAACAGTTCCGCCCTTGACATTGTTCTTTAATCGATAAATTACTTCAGTTATAGAAGTTTCGCCTTTTATTGACTAAATTATTTCCAAACCATCTATGAAAATTCTTAAATTTTCGGCTTTACCATCAAAAACTGGAATAAGCTTAGATGCGGTATTAATAAAGTCAATATTTATTTATGCCATTGTGCTATTGTTCCCCATTTTTTTTCTGTTATGGTGGCTTCTATTGTATCTAGTAAACCTATTAATGAAGTAGATTTGTCTGACTCTAATGCCTCTTCCTGTGTTGGTGGTATTGTTAAAACCGCTGGAATGGTTAGATCGTTTAGATCCTTCTCCTCGATTTCGGTATCTGAATTGTCTGTCGAGTCGGTCTCTTGCTGGTCTATCGATTCAGGTTTTTCAATTGTCTCGATTTTTAAAGAGGTGTTCAATATTGTTGGGATATCAATTTTCAAATTGTATTTTCCCTTTATTGAAATTAAGTTTAATCGAAATCTGATTAATACCTTTGATACCTCTGATTTGTTCTTATGTTTTAAGTTTCTCTTATTGTCATGTATTAGTATTCGTGCTTCATTAAAGCATTCTACTAATACTCTAGCGTGTTTGTTAACTGTATTCTCTTGAATTGGCCTGTTTTGCGCTAATGACTTATAAGATTAATCGAACCTATGTTTAATATCCAAAAATATGGTACGGATTTCTTTCCATTCCATAATATTAGTATTTTACTTAAAGTTTTCTTATTCATTTTATATGTTTTTCAAGTAAATTTTATTTTATTTCCTTTATTATTAAGAAATATAGACTACCGGTGCAGGCGGACCATATATATTTTATATATTATCCTCAGTGATTTCTTTTATAATCACGTAAGGTAATATGGTTAATACTACAACATTTTCCTCTTTTGTGCAATGGTACAAAGGTCACCGCGGAGACTGTCGCGAGAGCTCTGTATACACAGTGGATCGGCATGTTTAGCTGCCCACTCACTATAACAACGGACCAGGGAACTCAATTCGAATCCTCATTGTTTGCTGAGCTGGCTTAACTAATTGGAGCCGAAAGGATACGTACAACCGCATATTACCCTCAGTCAAACGGCATCGTGGAGAGATGGCACAGCACCCTCAAGGCCGCCCTGATGTGTAAGTTTCACATAGCATGGCCGGATCTCCTGCCTACAGTGCTGTTGGGGCAGCGCTCGGCGTTTAAGCGGACCTCCAGTCATCGCCAGCCGAAATGCTTTTTGGCACCACTATTCGTATCCACAACGAATTTTTTGAGTCGCACACTCCAACCGCCTTCAGCAAGGATCACCGACTCACCGAGCAACTACGTCAACATATCAGGGCAGCCCGACCTACTCCTGCAGCACATCACGATAAACCACCTGTTTTCATTTGTAAGGACCTGAGAACTTGTACACACGTCTTCGAGCGAGTAGCATCTGTTAAAAAACCACTCGAACCGCCTTACACGGGACCTCATCGGGTAATACGCCGGGTTGATGACAAGTTCTACATCATCAGCATTCATGGACAAGAGAAGGCCATATCAGTCGACCTCCTAAAGCCTGCCTTCTTAGCTGAAGCTGACGCTTGCGAAGACCACCACGAGGATCCACCGCCTGACCAACAGATTTCGCAGCCACCTACACCACCGATCCCTACACCTGCAGCTCCAGAATTTATACCGTTACCTTCACCAATTAGCAAAGTCACTGGAGGGGGAGTAGATGTGGCGCGCAGACTAAAGCTCAGTCTGGCAACACGGCGTAAACAAGTACTAACGCCAAGAACTTTCCTGGAGGACGATATCTTCTGATATCGTCAGACTGGCCACTCTCGACTTCAGCCTTGTCGCGCAACAAGCTTACGGCATCAAATTAAGTTTCCATGGTATCTCTTAATTAAATAAAGCGGTAACTACCTAAGTTACCATACATTCATTGAAAGTTCGGTGACTCTTTCGACTGTTCCAACTGTTTGGTGATGGTGTGCAGTTGATGTTATATTTTTTATTTTATAACTGAATTTTTATATTCTGTTCCCATGTCCGTAATGAACGTCTTCATTGGACCGTACTTTAGAATAAAAGATTCATAAATAGCATTAGCGACAGTATTTGCGCTTTTGTTTGCGACTGGTATGGCAACTAGATATTTAGTTAAATCATATATTAGTGTGATTGCAAATTCATTGCCATTTTCTGATTTTTTTCTGATAGTGTCCGATATCACCCTGTCGAAAGCTTTTATTGGAGATTCTGTTATTGTTAAAGGAGTTGTTGTATTTCTTGTCACTTTTGATTTTTGGCATTTCTGACATTTTCTAATGTACTCAGTTATATCTTTAGACTTACCTTTCCAGTAATAATATCTTTTGACCTTGGCCAAGGTTTTTGTGATACCTGTGTGACCTCCTTGTATTGGATCGTCATGAAATGTAGACAATATAGCTGCTTTTTCTTTTAATTTTTCTATTTGGGTCACCGGGTTAAGTAGCGCTACTCTCAAAGAATTTAATGTTTTATTGTCCATTATTTTAAAATTATCAATTGAAATATGTTCAAAGGTTTTTCCCACGGTGCCACTTTGAGTTGGCTGATTTCATTTATACCGGCTTGCATTTTAAGCCTTTGGAAGAGGATTCCATTAGTATATAAATCGCTAACATCATATCTTGCAATAATTTTCTTACCATGTTTAAAGAAGTATAGCATATTTTTTATGTGCAAGGTCACTACTTTACGTACTTCGTCATTTTTGATGACTTCATATACGTTGGGTCTTGAAGCTTTTTCTATAGATTGGTTAGGCAATTCTATTTCGTTATCTCTTGCACAGGATTTTTGTCTACCCTGATATCTTGTAGTGACTTTCTTTATATTTCTCGTTATTTCTTGTAGTTCTTTGATGGTTATTCTAGGTACTCAACTGTAAAATTATACTCCTCTAATTCAAGTCTCATACAAGTAAGTTTAGATCTCGGATTTATCATAGAGAACAGGTAGGTAAGTGGTCTGTGGTCTGTTTTGACAGTGAAATGTCTACCATAAATATAACGTCTGAAATGAGTTATTGCCCAATGAATTGCTGCCAATTCTTGTTCTGTTGTGCTTTTGTTACTTTCACCTTGGTAAACGCTCTTGATGCGTATGCAACTGGGAGTCGAAGCTTGCTTACTCGCATCAGTAATTATGCGAAATTCTTTGCTGAAATTTGGGTATTGTAATAAAATGGTATTAACTAGTGCCGATGAGATGTTCGAAGGCATGTTGGCATCAGCTGTCCATTCGAATTGTACACCTTTTTTACATAATCTTGTTATGTGACGAAAATATTCGGCAAAATTTGGGATAAAACGTCTATAGTAATTGCAAAATGCAACAAATCGTCTAGCACTGTCCGCATGATGTGGGACTGTCATCTGGCAAGATTCCTTGATCTGTGCACATGAAAAATGAACTTTTTTCTGGATGTAGCTTTAGGTTATATTTCCTACATTTCTCAAAAACATCAGCTAAGTTTTTAAGCATATGTTTTTCGAAACAACTAATAACTATTAAATCATCCATATACAGGAATGCTTGCGAAGGTTCAAGTCCAGAGAAAGCTATAGTCATCATTCTCTGGAAGGAATTTGGTGCTATTTTTATACCGAATGGTAATCGCGTGAGGCGATATGAGACATTGCTCGTTGAAAAAGACGTTATGTCTTTTGAACTTTCTTCGAGTTCAATTTGATGAAAACCTGACATTAGGTATTAAAAATATTTTGCTCTACCTAGTTGATCTAAAATATTTAATTTTATCGGACAACAGATTTTTTTTAATCTGACGATAGTCAATTACTAATCGCCATTTTTTCTTGTCAGAACCGGGAAGAGATTTCTTTGGAACTAACAAAAGTGGGCTGTTATATGGTATCGCAATTGAAATTAATCCCTTGGATTGAAATAATTCTTGTCCTATTCCTTGGATATTAATTTTATTGTTTTCTTGAATATCATAAAGATATCAGAATTTTCTTTTAGAAGGGAAATATCTGCACCTGTGTCTTTTAGAAAGATAAGTTTTTTATTTGTTTCTACATTGACAAAATTAACAAATATGTTCTGCGTAAGATTAATTGTGTGAACCTTGTAATTATTTATTGTTGAGTAGCTAAAGGTTGTTCGGAGTTTACCGAATTAATTTGGGCTCCTCGATTGTTGCTATTTTGGCCCCGGTTTGAGTTGCCACGGCCTCTAGGGTTTCCTCTATATTGGCCTCTTCCAGCATTATTGTGGTTGTCGTGGTAATGGTAATTGTTACGAGAGTTACCTCTGAAGTTTCCACGACCACGGCCTCTACCACGCTGTGAGTAAGTTGCTTCTGTGCAACTATTTACAAATTTTGATATGGCATCATTCATTGTATTGAAGGTACCAGCTTGATAAGTTTAACCTTATCTATTGCGCAGTTTTTAGTCATTGCTTTAGCTGCGTGCTGGGTTGAATAACTTCTAGCTAACTCCATGGGTAAACCATCTGTTATACATGCACCCTCGAAAGCTTTTGTCAGCTGCTCAACCTCTGTTGTGTATTGGTTGGCAGTTTTGCTACGTTGCTGTAAGTTCATCAGTTTGGCTGACAATACTTCAACAGTTCCGCCCTTGACATTGTTCTTTAATCGATAAATTACTTCAGTTATAGAAGTTTCGCCTTTTATTGACTAAATTATTTCCAAACCATCTATGAAAATTCTTAAATTTTCGGCTTTACCATCAAAAACTGGAATAAGCTTAGATGCGGTATTAATAAAGTCAATATTTATTTATGCCATTGTGCTATTGTTCCCCATTTTTTTTCTGTTATGGTGGCTTCTATTGTATCTAGTAAACCTATTAATGAAGTAGATTTGTCTGACTCTAATGCCTCTTCCTGTGTTGGTGGTATTGTTAAAACCGCTGGAATGGTTAGATCGTTTAGATCCTTCTCCTCGATTTCGGTATCTGAATTGTCTGTCGAGTCGGTCTCTTGCTGGTCTATCGATTCAGGTTTTTCAATTGTCTCGATTTTTAAAGAGGTGTTCAATATTGTTGGGATATCAATTTTCAAATTGTATTTTCCCTTTATTGAACTTAAGTTTAATCGAAATCTGATTAATACCTTTGATACCTCTGATTTGTTCTTATGTTTTAAGTTTCTCTTATTGTCATGTATTAGTATTCGTGCTTCATTAAAGCATTCTACTAATACTCTAGCGTGTTTGTTAACTGTATTCTCTTGAATTGGCCTGTTTTGCGCTAATGACTTATACGATTAATCGAACCTATGTTTAATATCCAAAAATATGGTACGGATTTCTTTCCATTCCATAATATTAGTATTTTACTTAAAGTTTTCTTATTCATTTTATATGTTTTTCAAGTAGATTTTATTTTATTTCCTTTATTATTAAGAAATATAGACTACCGGTGTAGGCGGACCATATATATTTTATATATTATCCTCAGTGATTTCTTTTATAATCACGTAAGGTAATATGGTAAATACTACAACATTTTCCTCTTTTGTGCAATGGTACAAAGGTCACCGCGGAGACTGTCGCGAGAGCTCTGTATACACAGTGGATCTGCATGTTTAGCTGCCCACTCACTATAACAACGGACCAGGGAACTCAATTCGAATCCTCATTGTTTGCTGAGCTGGCTTAACTAATTGGAGCCGAAAGGATACGTACAACCGCATATTACCCTCAGTCAAACGGCATCGTGGAGAGATGGCACAGCACCCTCAAGGCCGCCCTGATGTGTAAGTTTCACATAGCATGGCCGGATCTCCTGCCTACAGTGCTGTTGGGGCAGCGCTCGGCGTTTAAGCGGACCGCCAGTCATCGCCAGCCGAAATGCTTTTTGGCACCACTATTCGTATCCACAACGAATTTTTTGAGTCGCACACTCCAACCGCCTTCAGCAAGGATCACCGACTCACCGAGCAACTACGTCAACATATCAGGGCAGCCCGACCTACTCCTGCAGCACATCACGATAAACCACCTGTTTTCATTTGTAAGGACCTGAGAACTTGTACACACGTCTTCGAGCGAGTAGCATCTGTTAAAAAACCACTCGAACCGCCTTACACGGGACCTCATCGGGTAATACGCCGGGTTGATGACAAGTTCTACATCATCAGCATTCATGGACAAGAGAAGGCCATATCAGTCGACCTCCTAAAGCCTGCCTTCTTAGCTGAAGCTGACGCTTGCGAAGACCACCACGAGGATCCACCGCCTGACCAACAGATTTCGCAGCCACCTACACCACCGATCCCTACACCTGCAGCTCCAGAATTTATACCGTTACCTTCACCAATTAGCAAAGTCACTGGAGGGGGAGTAGATGTGGCGCGCAGACTAAAGCTCAGTCTGGCAACACGGCGTAAACAAGTACTAACGCCAAGAACTTTCCTGGAGGACGATATCTTCTGATATCGTCAGACTGGCCACTCTCGACTTCAGCCTTGTCGCGCAACAAGCTTACGGCATCAAATTAAGTTTCCATGGTATCTCTTAATTAAATAAAGCGGTAACTACCTAAGTTACCATACATTCATTGAAAGTTCGGTGACTCTTTCGACTGTTCCAACTGTTTGGTGATGGTGTGCAGTTGATGTTATATTTTTTATTTTATAACTGAATTTTTATATTCTGTTCCCATGTCCGTAATGAACGTCTTCATTGGACCGTACTTTAGAATAAAAGATTCATAAATAGCATTAGCGACAGTATTTGCGCTTTTGTTTGCGACTGGTATGGCAACTAGATATTTAGTTAAATCATATATTAGTGTGATTGCAAATTCATTGCCATTTTCTGATTTTTTTCTGATAGTGTCCGATATCACCCTGTCGAAAGCTTTTATTGGAGATTCTGTTATTGTTAAAGGAGTTGTTGTATTTCTTGTCACTTTTGATTTTTGGCATTTCTGACATTTTCTAATGTACTCAGTTATATCTTTAGACTTACCTTTCCAGTAATAATATCTTTTGACCTTGGCCAAGGTTTTTGTGATACCTGTGTGACCTCCTTGTATTGGATCGTCATGAAATGTAGACAATATAGCTGCTTTTTCTTTTAATTTTTCTATTTGGGTCACCGGGTTAAGTAGCGCTACTCTCAAAGAATTTAATGTTTTATTGTCCATTATTTTAAAATTATCAATTGAAATATGTTCAAAGGTTTTTTCCCACGGTGCCACTTTGAGTTGGCTGATTTCATTTATACCGGCTTGCATTTTAAGCCTTTGGAAGAGGATTCCATTAGTATATAAATCGCTAACATCATATCTTGCAATAATTTTCTTACCATGTTTAAAGAAGTATAGCATATTTTTTATGTGCAAGGTCACTACTTTACGTACTTCGTCATTTTTGATGACTTCATATACGTTGGGTCTTGAAGCTTTTTCTATAGATTGGTTAGGCAATTCTATTTCGTTATCTCTTGCACAGGATTTTTGTCTACCCTGATATCTTGTAGTGACTTTCTTTATATTTCTCGTTATTTCTTGTAGTTCTTTGATGGTTATTCTAGGTACTCAACTGTAAAATTATACTCCTCTAATTCAAGTCTCATACAAGTAAGTTTAGATCTCGGATTTATCATAGAGAACAGGTAGGTAAGTGGTCTGTGGTCTGTTTTGACAGTGAAATGTCTACCATAAATATAACGTCTGAAATGAGTTATTGCCCAATGAATTGCTGCCAATTCTTGTTCTGTTGTGCTTTTGTTACTTTCACCCTTGGTAAACGCTCTTGATGCGTATGCAACTGGGAGTCGAAGCTTGCTTACTCGCATCAGTAATTATGCGAAATTCTTTGCTGAAATTTGGGTATTGTAATAAAATGGGATTAACTAGTGCCGATGAGATGTTCGAAGGCATGTTGGCATCAGCTGTCCATTCGAATTGTACACCTTTTTTACATAATCTTGTTATGTGACGAAAATATTCGGCAAAATTTGGGATAAAACGTCTATAGTAATTGCAAAATGCAACAAATCGTCTAGCACTGTCCGCATGATGTGGGACTGTCATCTGGCAAGATTCCTTGATCTGTGCACATGAAAAATGAACTTTTTTCTGGATGTAGCTTTAGGTTATATTTCCTACATTTCTCAAAAACATCAGCTAAGTTTTTAAGCATATGTTTTTCGAAACAACTAATAACTATTAAATCATCCATATACAGGAATGCTTGCGAAGGTTCAAGTCCAGAGAAAGCTATAGTCATCATTCTCTGGAAGGAATTTGGTGCTATTTTTATACCGAATGGTAATCGCGTGAGGCGATATGAGACATTGCTCGTTGAAAAAGACGTTATGTATTTTGAACTTTCTTCGAGTTCAATTTGATGAAAACCTGACATTAGGTATTAAAAATATTTTGCTCTACCTAGTTGATCTAAAATATTTAATTTTATCGGACAACAGATTTTTTTTAATCTGACGATAGTCAATTACTAATCGCTATTTTGTCTTGTCAGAGCCGGGAAGAGATTTCTTTGGAACTAACAAAAGTGGGCTGTTATATGGTATCGCAATTAAAATTAATCCTTTGGATTGAAATAATTCTTGTCCTATTCCTTGGATATTAATTTTATTGTTTTCTTGAATATCATAAAGATATCAGAATTTTCTTTTAGAAGGGAAATATCTGCACCTGTGTCTTTTAGAAAGATAAGTTTTTTATTTGTTTCTACATTGACAAAATTAACAAATATGTTCTGCGTAAGATTAATTGTGTGAACCTTGTAATTATTTATTGTTGAGTAGCTAAAGGTTGTTCGGAGTTTACCGAATTAATTTGGGCTCCTCGATTGTTGCTATTTTGGCCCCGGTTTGAGTTGCCACGGCCTCTAGGGTTTCCTCTATATTGGCCTCTTCCAGCATTATTGTGGCTGTCGTGGTAATGGTAAATGTTACGAGAGTTACCTCTGAAGTTTCCACGACCACGGCCTCTACCACGCTGTGAGTAAGTTGCTTCTGTGCAACTATTTACAAATTTTGATATGGCATCATTCATTGTATTGAAGGTACCAGCTTGCATGATAAGTTTAACCTTATCTATTGCGCAGTTTTTAGTCATTGCTTTAGCTGCGTGCTGGGTTGAATAACTTCTAGCTAACTCCATGGGTAAACCATCTGTTATACATGCACCCTCGAAAGCTTTTGTCAGCTGCTCAACCTCTGTTGTGTATTGGTTGGCAGTTTTGCTACGTTGCTGTAAGTTCATCAGTTTGGCTGACAATACTTCAACAGTTCCGCCCTTGACATTGTTCTTTAATCGATAAATTACTTCAGTTATAGAAGTTTCGCCTTTTATTGACTAAATTATTTCCAAACCATCTATGAAAATTCTTAAATTTTCGGCTTTACCATCAAAAACTGGAATAAGCTTAGATGCGGTATTAATAAAGTCAATATTTATTTATGCCATTGTGCTATTGTTCCCCATTTTTTTTTCTGTTATGGTGGCTTCTATTGTATCTAGTAAACCTATTAATGAAGTAGATTTGTCTGACTCTAATGCCTCTTCCTGTGTTGGTGGTATTGTTAAAACCGCTGGAATGGTTAGATCGTTTAGATCCTTCTCCTCGATTTCGGTATCTGAATTGTCTGTCGAGTCGGTCTCTTGCTGGTCTATCGATTCAGGTTTTTCAATTGTCTCGATTTTTAAAGAGGTGTTCAATATTGTTGGGATATCAATTTTCAAATTGTATTTTCCCTTTATTGAAATTAAGTTTAATCGAAATCTGATTTGATACCTCTGATTTGTTCTTATGTTTTAAGTTTCTCTTATTGTCATGTATTAGTATTCGTGCTTCATTAAAGCATTCTACTAATACTCTAGCGTGTTTGTTAACTGTATTCTCTTGAATTGGCCTGTTTTGCGCTAATGACTTATAAGATTAATCGAACCTATGTTTAATATCCAAAAATATGGTACGGATTTCTTTCCATTCCATAATATTAGTATTTTACTTAAAGTTTTCTTATTCATTTTATATGTTTTTCAAGTAGATTTTATTTTATTTCCTTTATTATTAAGAAATATAGACTACCGGTGTAGGCGGACCATATATATTTTATATATTATCCTCAGTGATTTCTTTTATAATCACGTAAGGTAATATGGTTAATACTACAACATTTTCCTCTTTTGTGCAATGGTACAAAGGGCTTGTCAGCGTTTCGAACTTGTCGCCATAAGCTTCTTCAAATTCTTTTACGCTTATACACGCGCGAAACTGGCTGAGTCCTTGTATCGATCTCAAGATAAACAGGGGAGCTCTTTCTAATGTTTCCCTGATTATTGCGGACATTGTCTTATTATTATATTATAGGTTAATAAATTTAGATCTTCTCTAAATCATTTGCCCTACTCAAGTATTTTTTCTTGCAACTTATGATACCTCGACTGTATTTATTACATTGGCGGTGAAGTCCGCAATTTTAGAATTATGATCTAACATTATGGGAATATCTGAATGTTCGAAAATATTGCTAATATGCTAATATTTATATTAAGATTCAAACGTTATACGTTTACTATCATTTATGCTCTCTCTTTATTTATTAATTTTTTTATAAATATACATTATATTTTTTTTTTTTATGAATTCTTAAAAAAAATTTTTTTTTTTTTCAATTGTATTTTCTGAATTTTATTTTTTTTTTAATTTTTAAAGCAATTGTTTAGTTTTTGATTTACTTAAATTTTTTTTTAGTTTTAGTTTAGTTTACGGGCCATTCTTCTCATCGGGCAGAAAAAGTTCCGCTCAATGCCAACAAAATATTTCAGGCTGCAGCTGTCCTGGGCCTATGGGCTCAGGCGGTACCGGTGCCGGTCCTCGCACAGGTATAATTACAAGTTACGTCCAGAATGGTCCCTCGCAGTCTGGTGGGCATCTTTTCTCAAGTTCGGGCAGCTTCTTTGCTTTGGGTGCTGTTGATTTTACATTAGTTTGAATTAAAATTTGTATATCTGAGTGAGCATTTGGATTTTTGGGCGCATTTTTTTTTTAAATCCAGCAAATGGTCTAGCTCAGCCTGCAATTTTTGGGCTGTCGACCATGCTGGTGGTGGATCTTATGTGTACAATAGCCACTTAAGATGTGCTATTATTTTTTTCAATTTTTGCCACACCACCCATTTCTACCCATTTGCTCTACTCACTCAGATTTATTTTTCTTTTTTTTTTGATTTCCAATGCCGCTCCATGCTGCTCCAGTGTCACGGTCGCCATGTACTATTAGCGGATCAAACTTTTACCAACTAATAGTTCAATAATTTTTTTTGCCTCTAAGCAATACTTCTCGTTAATATTAACTATTTCCTACATAAGTATTTAATTCATATTGTTCTTAACAGAAAATCCCTGCTTAATCACAGCGTAAATTTAACTGAAGTAAGGTTATGCTCGATCGGCCAAGGTAGAGTGCAAAAATATGAAAGTGAGGTCAAGGCCGATATGGCTCGCAGACCAAGGTCTCAGTTATCACAGCAACAAAATAACCCAAGAAAACACTATCTGCTGCTGGGGTGCTCCTTGTTGAGACTCGTTCTTTCCTACGATGAAGCGTTGCGGGATCACATTCCATCGAATTTGTAGCAACGCATCCGTGCTTATTTTCCATCCTTACTGGCTCGAGAGCCCCTCCTTGGAATTCACCCTGAGGGGGTGCTCCTCTGGACGCTCTAGAAGTTCAGCCGATGTTTAAATTTATTTCGCGCTCTGCTTTCCTCTGAGCTTCCTTAACTCCGTACGAGTTTAATACGTGGGGCACAATCTGTGAATTCGAACTAATTAATAGCAGCATCGCCTTCGCAGCAGCTCTGGCATACCTGTCCCCAAAATCTACAGTCTGGAAGTTTCCAATAGAGATTCTCCACTGATGAGGATCAATAGTTGCTGTACAAACATTGCACCAGCAACGGCTGGTTTTTCCAGTCTGGGTTAGCGCAGGCCTACACACAAGTTTTGCAGGTTGTTCGAAGTTAAATAAAATCCAAAACTGCATACGCAAACACTCACCGATTATGAAAATCACTTGTGGCACTTTGTATCCACTAAATATAAACTCCCACGTGACTCAATATTACACATTTTAACACAACTATATCGCTGTTGGCTTGATGAAACAGAATCTTTGCCGGAAATAAAGCTTGATCAGCGATGGCAACCGGTCATACATGACAGCTGTCATCGCTATCGATATTCGTATCGATACAGCAAGCTTAACATCGATATCTTCTCGCCATAGTCACACTGGTCGATCTGGCATCGCCATCATCAATGTTTCCAATTTCAAATAACGATATTGATATATGGTAAATACCAAACCTAGACATCAGCTGAATTTGGTACTTACGCAAATAAAAACAGTAACATTTAGTTTTGTAGTCGCTACAGGCGCCGTTACAAAACCCCCCTGCCACAATCGGACTAGGGTATTTATTGTAGGTACCCTAGACTGATACCGCATGGAGCGACTTTACTGTCGATTGCCCTTCGCGTGATAATTTCCAAAAAGTTGACCCTGTAAGTCTTCCAGTTCATAATAGGAACTTCCTAACTTTCTTCTAACACGGACTTTCACAAATGCTCGCCCAAATTTAGCGTTATATCCGGTTTGAAAACAACTGTTATAAATTACGACGAAACACTTCCTGCCCTACTGCAAAAGAAACTTCGCGTGATCGCAAATTATAACGCTTTTCGTTCTGATCGTGAGCTTTCTGCATTTGCTTAGTCGCTTCATCACGAATCAATTCGAACGAATCTTGCCGATTGAACATTAACGAACGATCGTCTAACCAAAGACACTAGAATAACAAGATGCGTAACGCCATACGATTTTTTTGCACACGATTTTTTCGGGCTGGCTCTAGATCTGGCTCCAGGCTCTCTTGAATTTTTGTTCAAGAGTCATAGAGAGAGCGCTCTAGAGCCAGCAGCTCTCTTGAACGCATACAGCGATAGCCGATCACTGTATGTGTGCACACGTATGTGCACACGTAAATTTGACAAAATATGCCCATCACTTCAGAAGTTTATGGACTTAGAAATAGTAATAGGTGAATAAATGTACATAATACCGAATTATTTTAATAAATTACTTTATATGTCGTTAGAGTATTCAGCTTGCGACGTGGAAAATTTTTTTGATCTTAGTGATTCTTAAGTGCGCTGGTCCTGCCTCAAGAATTCAATTTTGCAATACACAGATTGCATATGATGTTTTTTAACTATTTAGTATATTTATTAGTACAAGATACTAGTAAGCAAGTACAAAAATATGCATACTTCTGTAAATGATCTATTTTCAGTATTTGTTTTTGTTATATTCTTATTTGTTATTTGTAAAAACCGCGCAGTTTTGGGTGGGTAAAAAAGCGCGCCAAATGTATTCTTTCTTCTTTTAGTTCCTCTTAATTCGTTTGCTTAAAGCTGACAAATACATAGTGCTCCTCGTTTGCTACTGTTTTTCCAAATTTTAATAATATAAACGCATTATTAAATTTAAAAAAAATACGTTGTGCTGGTACTGCTGCTTTTCGATAAAGGTTTGAACTTTGTAAACGGTAGCTAATTCGAGCGCCGATTTTAACTAAATAATATTAAAACAACGTCTTAAAAAAAATAATAGTCACGGCATTAATTTTTAAATAATATTTTATTAGCTCATATTACAACGAAATTTACCAAAACATTAATCAAACTCGTTTCTTAGATCAAAATTGATTTCGGACCGAAAATCGTTTTTTGTTTACTGTTTTCACTCACACAAGCAAGTGAATTCTGTTTTTAGATTTTTATGCTCTCAATTTTACGCGAGCGGGAAGAGAGCAATTATTGCCGCCACCAAAAAAGTGGCTGCATAGTGCAAAACAAATGTATGGCCGTTACGCATCTTAGTATTCTAGTGTCTTTGATACAACCGTCTCTGGGACTCCAAAACTCATAAACAGCTCTCCTTCGAGATATTTAATAACAACACTGGCATTTATCTTCTTAACTAGTTTTAAGAAGACGAATTTTGAAAAGTGATCGAGAACAATAAATATTCCGATATTGTCGTTTCTGGAACGCGGATACGGTCCAAGAAAATCTATGAAAAATCGCTAGAAAAGTCTCACCGTTTCTGGGGCTTTTCCTAATGGTGGCCTAAGAACTTGATTCGGTGACTTCGTAGTTTTACAAGTTTACAAGTCATTAATGTAAGCTTTTACGTCAGGTACGAGTCGAGGCCAAAAATAATATCTTTGCACTCGTTCTATAGTCTTATGCATTCCTCCGTGGAAAGCTAAGGGACTATTGTGCGCTTGGAATAGAAGTTTAGATACTAATTCATTGGCTATCCATAACTTCCATGCTTAACTCATCATGCTTTTGCTCGCCAGATAAGAGCTCTACTTTTCTATATACAAAAACATCTTCAATTTTAAGGTCCGGAAAGTTAATTTTATTCGCGTTATCCTTTGCTACTAAGTCCAGGTATTCCGGAGACTTAAATCCTTCGGAGTTTAAATCAACGAGCAAGCCTTTTCGCAGATCTACCGCTGCTATTTTATCTTCGTTTATACGCGATAAAGAATCAGGAACAACGTTCAGAGTACCCTTACGATGTTCGATTTTAAACCATTATCTTTGAAGAGCTAACGACCATCGAGCTTATTGTGAGCTGAGATCGTGATTGGACATGAGCCATTTCAGTGAAGCATGATCAGTTATAATCTTGAACTCATGACCTTCTACATATGCTCTGAAATTCCGCAAAGCTACTATCGCAGCTAAACATTCTTGCTCAGTCACCGTATAGTTGCGCTGAGCTTGATTTAATTTCTTTGAAATAAACGCTATTGGGCGCTCGTCTCCTTCTTTGGATACTTGCACTAACACGGCTCTCACTCCAGACTTGCTACCGTCGCAATGAATGGCGAATGGCTTAGAAAAGTCCGGTCTACATAAAACCGGAGCTTTACTTAGGCGACTCTATAACACCCTAAATGCTTCTGACGCTTCAGGTGTTAAAGACCTGAAGTGGTGCAAAATTCGGTACAAATTTACGTTACCAACTACACAAACCCATAAAGCTTCTTAAGCCTTGAAGAGTTTTCGGCACCGGAAACTCGGTAATTGCTTTCACCTTTGCAGGGTTGGTTCGAATACCGCCATCACCTATTATGTGGCCAAGATATCTAACTCTTCGCATGCAGAAATGACTTTTGCCAATATTGATTGTCAATCCTGCAAGCTTAATCTGCACGACTATCTCTCTGAGAACGTCAAGATGACTCTCGAAGTCAGGTGACACTACCAAGAGGGCATCAAGGTACACAAACACTTCGTTCCTAAGATGCGCGGGAACAACTTTATCCATCAAGCGCGCCATAGTGCTGGTGACATTACATAGCCCGAAAGGCATCACCTTAAATTGGTACAGAGGCCTACCAGGCACTGTAAAAGCAGTCTTATCTCTAGACTGAGCTTCAAGTGGCGGTTGCCAATAGGTATCTTTTAAGTCAAGATCAGTTATAAATTCGGCTGTAGGTAACCGACTTAGGATTTCACTGATTTGAGGAAGTGGATACGCCTCCTTTTCAGTACAACTATTAACCTTCCGGCAATCTAAACAAATTCTCACTTTGCCTGGATTCGTAACCATGACAAAAGGCGAAGACCACGCGGTATCTGTTTCTTCAATCACACCTAGTCTTAACATTCTATCGATTTCTTCATACATACTCTTCTCCACTGCAGGTGAAACGGGGAAATGCCGTTGTTTAATTGGTTTTACATTCCCTACGTCAATCGAATGAGTTATCAAGCTAGTTCTTCCAAGACCGTGATCAGTAAATGACGGAAAACAAGTTATGACACTAGCTAGCTTGGACTTCCTTTCTTCAGATAAGTCGTGTTGATCAACTCCGACCTTGCCCTTAACTTCGCTCGATTCGAGTTCAGATATCTTCAAATTCTTGGGAAGAAGATTATACAGCCTCCAAAAATCTATACCCAAGTAAAGATCTTGTTTTAGAGAAGGCACTATACATATGTATAGTTTTTAAAACATTTCCATATTCTACATCGGTTTTCATGACACCTACATCCGTTGTGGACTCCCTGCTGTGGTAGCCCTAATATTTACCGACTTGCACACTTTTCCTTGTGACATGAGTTATTTGGCTAACTCGCCGCCGAAACAACTTATGGAAGCACCAGAATCAAGCAACCCCATCAAGTCTTCGGTTTGTGTTGCGACTTCGTAATGCCGAATTGCGAGTTTTTTGCACACTAAGTACAATTCGGTTTGTATGTGTTAGCTTCTCCACAGCCGTAACAAAAGACACACTTTTCCGACAAACAATCTTGGTATCTGTGACCATCTTTGTGGCAATTCCAGCATACCAAGGAAAATGCGTCTACTTCCAATTCACTTTCCGATTCGGATTCGTTTTGCGAATCTTCTTTTGGACTTAACTACGAAACCTCTCGTCTGTAAGGAATTACTCTAGAGTAACCGTGAGAGTGTTTGACATCGTCTAGAAAAGCTTCACGTCGACGACAGATTTCTCTCAATTCGGGTACACTTGCACATCTACATTCCATAATTTGTGCCTTATTTCAGGTCTTAAATTGTTCTTGAGAACACGAGCAAGTTTTCGGTTTGACCATGACGTCTCCAGCTGATCGATTAAGACATTTACACTGTCGTAAAAACTGTCAAATGTCTCATTAGGTTTCTGTTTCATATTTCGAATCAACTCCTCAATGTCTACATCGTCCCTTCTTTGACGAAATCGACAACGCAATGCGAAACATAGCCTATCCCAATGTACTTCAGACACAGATTTGTGGTAACGCCAATAAAAATCGTTGGCTTTACCCTCGAAAAGCACGCTAACATGCCTACAGAGGACTGAAAAGTTTCCTTCTAATGTTTGGTGTGTGAGCGCTTCTACTCGGTAGATAAAATCAATTGTTATCCCTGACCCAGAATATTTTAGTATCCACCCGTTCAAGATGTAAACGACTTTGTCGGGTCTATTTATGAAATCGGATGAGGAACTTCTATGCGAAATGGGGGTTCCTAGATTAGGCGTAGCCACCCGTACGTTTGGTACTTGATCTCCGTCACTAGTATGTGGGTGATTAACTTCTACTAACGGTGTAGGCGTATTTGTCCTTGCATCATCATTAGCAACTGAATTAGTAGGTGTTGCGATAAGTCTTCGAACACTTTCGACTACTGTGGTTTGAACCAATTCTCACATTTTCTGCAATAATATCGTGAGCATTCTACGCTCCATAGCGAGTATTGTGTTAGCATTATTAGAGATTCCGGACATACCGGGAACTTCATCAGCTGGGGTTCTTGTTTCCCTTACCGCCGTTTGACGACTTCTTTTTCTTCGCTTTTCTTGAAGTGAGCTTCTATGCACTTCATATGGAATTCATGATTGCATGACGTCTTAAGAATGTCAGCTGCGGACTTGATTTCGAGCTCACACAACAGACAGACTGGCCTTGTGCCTTCCTGAGTGCCCTTGCCTGGTGATCGGTCTAAACCCATTTTGAGTCAAGGTTACAATAAGATAAAGATACTGAAGATAACGATAATCGATTTCAAAATAATCGTACTCAAAATATAAAGATAACGACAAATCGTAAAATTGAAATAATTCAATAAAAAAAAGAAATAAAACTCGATGCTTGATGCCCATGTATCGTAGGATATTGTTTGTAATACTGAACTTTCTCATAAGTAAAGGGAAAATAAAGAAATATATTTAAATTTTTCCTACCTTTCAACAAAAATAGAAACAACAAAAAAGGGAAGGAATTAGAAATGTGTAAAATTTAAAACGGACAAAATTTCGTTCTTAAGCAAAACTCTTTTTATTCCTGTTCCACTTTCGACAACATCTAACCCATCTAAGGCGAATTGAAATTAAATCTTCCGATTGGTCAACCGTGGATAGAGTTTCTTTTACAGATTGTATCTCTATATTCCAAAGCGTTTGAAACTAATAAATAAAATTGTAAATTCCTCTATTCCTCTATTCCATTCCTCTATTTAGATAAATCTTTATTGTTGAACTTAATTGTGGCCAAGAATAAAACCAAAGTTCTCATTTCTTGTTTCGTAAACAACTAAAATTGAATAAAACAAATATTTTAGAGAAGAAAAATAAAGTTGAAGTTTGCAAGTATAGAAAGGAATTGAATTTATCTATCGGTGAGTCTTAATGAGTTACTGTACCCACTAAGGCCCCACACGTTGGGCGCCACTTTTCTAACGGTTGTAACGGTTGGAGTGTCTTGGCTCCGAAAGGATCTGTGGCTGCGGTGCTCGCCTTAGAATCCGGCTCTCGCTCGTCGGCTTTGGGGGTGGTGGTCTTGCGTACACAGTTCCTAACACTAACTACATATTTATTATATAAAGACAAGGATATAACGAGCTGGCGACAAGAGAGAATAAGTTGAACGAACCGGAAGAAAGAGAATAAATAAATTCGAGAAGAAAGTCAAAGAGTCAGAAAAGATGAGAGAAAGTCAGAGAAAGAGAAGCTACTGATGGTCTTGTGATCGCATTTAGCCCGCCCAACCTATGATCACCTTCCTTGGAGGCATGTCTCCGGTGATCCCTTGGGGATACCCTCGATCACGGGTACATCAGCCGAGGTCTGCGGTTTTGGCTTTAGCCATATATGGTTTTAATCATTTCTTTAATTTGTGTTTTTAACGATAGCAGAGTTTAAGAACCTAAATTGGTAAAGTCTATAAAACATATTAAATAGATGCTTTAATATAAACGTAACTTCTTAATTGCATGGAATTATTTCTAAATGTATAGAATATAAGATAGTAACTAATCAAGCCTTTAGCTTCAGTTAAGTTAAAAAAAAAAAAATAGTACGAATATATCATATTTAGCTAAAGGTAATAGATCTTAGAGAATATTCCTATATTGTTTTCATCCTAGTCGTAATTGTTTTGATTAGTTAAAAAATATAAAATTAAAATTAAAAATTAATTGTAATTAATTTCAAATTATATAGCAAAGCAAGATTTCATAAAATAGCGAAAATGCTTAATACTTCAATTTCTTGATTCCTAAGGCATTTATGAGAGATCACATTACCGCACCATTAGGTCGGCGTTAATATAACGCACTTAGGATAAATCCAACGATGAAGATCGATCACCGACGAGGGTCGCTGAAAATTAAATGTACAGACTCTTGCCCTATTTCGACATGATAACTCCTCGAGATCCTTTAGCACTCGCCTTCACTTGCTTCTTAGCCATAACAAATTCATAGATGATAAAGGAATTTTTATATTTTTTTTTTTTAAACAGCTCTTCAATCAATTTAAGCAATACTAAACTTTTACCAACTAATACTTCAATAATTATTTTGGTCTCTAAGCACTACTTCTCGTTAATATTAATTATTTTCTACATAAGTATTTAATTCATATTGTTCTTAACAGAATATCCCTGCTTCCGAGAATTGGCATTTGTATTATCTGTACTCTGTGACGTTAGACTTAATCCCAGCGACTATTGAACTGAAGTAAGGTTAAACTCGATCGGCCATGGTAGAGTGCAAAAATATGAAAGTGAGGTCAAGGCCGATATGGCTCGCAGACCAAGGTCTCAGTTATCACAGCAACAAAATAACCCAAGAAAACACTATCTGCTGCAGGGGTGCTCCTTGTTGAGACTCGTTCTTTCCTACGATGAAGCGTTGCGGGATCACATTCCATCGAATTTGTAGCAACGCATCCGTGCTTATTTTCCATCCTTACTGGCTCGAGAGCCCCTCCTTGGAATTCACCCTGAGGGGGTGCTCCTCTGGACGCTCTAGAAGTTCAGCCGATGTTTAAATTTATTTCGCGCTCTGCTTTCCTCTGAGCTTCCTTAACTCCGTACGAGTTTAATACGTGGGGCACAATCTGTGAATTCGAACTAATTAATAGCAGCATCGCCTTCGCAGCAGCTCTGGCATACCTGTCCCCAAAATCTACAGTCTGGAAGTTTCCAATAGAGATTCTCCACTGATGAGGATCAATCGTTGCTGTACAAACATTGCACCAGCAACGGCTGGTTTTTCCAGTCTGGGTTAGCGCAGGCCTACACACAAGTTTTGCAGGTTGTTCGAAGTTAAATAAAATCCAAAACTGCATATGCACACACTCACCGATTATGAAAATCACTTGTGGCACTTTGTATCCACTAAATATAAACTCCCACGTGACTCAATATTACACATTTTTAACACAACTATATCGCTGTTGGCTTGATGAAACAGAATCTTTGCCGGAAATAAAGCTTGATCAGCGATGGCAACCGGTCATACATGACAGCTGTCATCGCTATCGATATTCGTATCGATACAGCAAGCTTAACATCGATATCTTATCGCCATAGTCACACTGGTCGATCTGGCAACGCCATCATCAATGTTTCCAATTTTAAATAACGATATTGATATCTGGTATATACCAAATCTAGACATAAACTGAGTTTGGTACTTAAGCAAATCAAAACAACAAACAGTAACAACCAAAAACCACATAAAAACATTCACAAAAACATACCACACACCGCCACTTTAGAAAAATATTTTGAAATTTGTTTAATATTTTTGTATTAGTCTTGTAAATTTATGTCGATCTGCCAAAGAACTTTTTGCACCCCCACTCAAGCGCCCACAAACCACCCAAAACTGCCTACACTTATGCATTTTAATTTTGTTTATTTTTTTTTTATTTCCCCAATTTCTAGCGATATTCCAAAAAATGTGAATATTTTCCGTTCGCACTTCCACTTGCTGAGTAACGGGTACCTAATAGTCGGGAAACTTGACTATTACATTTTCTCTTGTTTCTAATTATGTATATTTGTCTAGACAATTTGTATCGATATGCTCGCACTCCCACTATGTGCCGACTAACTACACCTTTTTGGATTGGATTGGATGGATTGGTAAAAGTTCCTAACTGAGAGTAACATTTCGCCTGGTTTTTTATTTTAAGAGAGTAAGTTGAGTAAGTTGGCTGTTGTACACAGACATCCCAGTGGTGAATTTATGTTGATCGGGAAATCTATATCTATCATTTGAGGATGTAGATGCTAGACATCCCTTAACAATTTTTACTTCTATTGCGCAGGCAGCTACCAAATGCTACGCCGATGAGCTGGTATAATTTCAAGGTCTCTGAATGCCCTCTTCTTTACATTATGCAATTAAATTGTCTATCCGCTTCATTATTACTTAACATCTGTTGTCATGGCAAGTCTATGCAGCCGGAAGTGGAGTATTCTAGAGCACAACTCATCTTGAATAGATGGAAACTTGTAAATTAGAATTCGCAAGTGGGACCCCTAAGGCGAGGCAGATTCTAGAATCGTAGAGCTACACGATGCCACGAGCACTGTAACATCCACAAACCGCCCATAACCATAGCACGTGTACGTGTAGAACATCATTGCCACGCCAACCCTGTTGAAAGAAGTTTTAATTTTTTTAAATAAAATTTGTTAATTTCTGTCGATATGCCAAAAGAATTTTGAAATTTTGAGGAACTCGACTATAGCCCGAGTTACCGCCTCAGCATTTACCCTCGGCGGTCCCCCGCCGAAACCCCCTCGACAACCGGAGGTTTAGGCGACACCTTTATATTGGCCACCGAAACGCTGATCCACATCCGCATTCGCTCCCATTTCTATTTACTGTCACATCAGCAAATTCCAATTGTATCAAACATAGCTGTACCGAATATGAAGCAAAGAAATAAAATTCATTCTGAAGTTAAACCAAAAAGAACCAAGACGTATTCTAATTTGAACTCCACAAAACCTAAACGGACCTACATCTTAACTGGCGCAGTCGGTACACCTCAGGCCGAAGGACGAGTCAACTAGGACTTGAGAAGACCGAGGAAAGGAAGGATTAAGAGACCCAAGGATGATAAGGAGAATACTAATATTAATATCGATGTCAGGAGGGCATGTGAGTAGAGTAAAGTATGTGCAATGGAGGTGGCGATAATAAGAATCGCAAGTAAAATAATAAATTTCCAGGCAATGGGAAGTAAAAGAAACAAGTACAAATAACAAATAATACGAATAAGAATAAATAAATCGAGATATAACGATTAGTGAAACATGTATATAAACCCAAATTTGGGAAGTTAAAAAATAAAATTAAAAATCCAAAGCAATGGAGTGAGGAAATATATTAAATCAATTAATAAAAAGAAGTGAGGGGAAAAGGTATGCATGAGACGAACTTGGTGCAAAAAACGAACGAACGGTTGCGGTTCGATGGCAACCACCCGAATGTGCACCGAACTTCTACGACAACCGCCGAGCTCGCTCGGTATGACAGCGGCCGACGCTCGTTTACTCGGACCTACCGCTTCGGCACTTCGAACCGTCGACACCCGACGCAGTTCGATGTTGACCGGTCGTCTGATCGAACCGGTCGTGGAGACATTCGGTTCGGGCGAACATTTTCCTTTATCGTGCCACGAGATCGAGCCTTTGCATACAAATTCAGGGACGGATTGAGAGGCGCTGGGGCGCCCAAAGATATTAAGAAATTAAAGAATTTGGCTCTTTCGCATGTATTAGGCGGCTGCCTAGCATGAGGGCGGGACCAAGGATTACGAATAGGGTGCAGCCATTCACATGTATTGGGCGGCGCACTGCAACGCGCAGAGCGGCTGCCTAGCGTAGGGATAGTAATGCAAAGGTATATTTTAAGCAAGTAACAAAAGGATAAAAGGAAATTAAATAAAGATGAAATTTAGCGACTCGATCATCCACATGTATTGGGTGGCGCACTGTAACACACAGGGCGGCTGCCTAGCGTAGGGATGGTTAGGAGTGAATTATGCATAGGGCTACGAGCCAGGGGAAACACCGGGGTACATCGACTGTCCGCACTTCGTTCCGAGGCTGTATCGCACAGCCACGGGCTAACTTCAGCATGTAAGGTGTTAGGTAAAGAATACAAGATAACGTGGCATAGACCGTCCGCAATCGGTTGTGAAGCTGTATAGCACAGCTGAACAACTGGCTTCGGCATGCAGGTGTTGATAAACGAGATAAATAAATTGAATAAATTAAATAAAGCAGATAAATAAAATAAACTAAATAAAGTAAAATAACAAATACATAAAGGAAAAGAGTACAAAAATTAAAGTAAACAAGAAAATAACGTGAATAAATAATTACAAAAAATGAGCGACACGTATTATGAAACCCCATTTTGCTGAATTAAATCTCGAACGTCAAGTTACTTATGATTAATTAATTACAGAACTCCATTGCGCACACGGAAACTCAAGGAGCCAAATACACAAGACACCTTAACAATACACTTAACCAGATACACAGAGTTCGTCACCACAAACACACTGCTTATTAATAGATAAGAAACAATATTAGAACAAGTACACAGCGGCTAGCGCAACACACACTATCTATTAAGAGGTAAGAAACAATATTAGAATAAGTACACAGCGATTAGCGCAAACACACTGCTTATGAACGGATAAGAAACAATATTGCAATAAGTACACAACTCCTTTTCGAACACAAACAAACATCTCGTAGTAGTGACAAGGCAGGATACAGAGTTAGGTAAACGGCGAATTATAATACCAAACGCGAATACAGTTAACAAGCAAATACACTTAACGGAGAGTAGCTATGTCGAATCCAACAGACAGACAGGAGGCTGGAACGCCAGCAGTAAGCGTATTGGAAGCCATCAAGGAAATATACCTAGTGGAAATAATCCCAAAATATGATGGTGAAAGTGGAAAGCTAGACGGTTTCATAGCGGCAGTGGAACAAGTACTAGGCCTGATTAGGGGAGAAGAAAGATCCAATATAGGGGTTATAGCGCTCCGAACAGTTCGGAGCAAGATAATAGGAGCAGCAGATAAAGTCCTGGATTTGAACGAGTCGGAGTTAAATTGGGATCAGATTACTGGCTCACATAAAATGGAAGGTCTTTTCTCCACACATGAAGCAATTGATAACCCAAACAATCAACAATTGCGATACCTGTCAAACTCAAAAATACGACAGAAGACCGCATAAGATCAAATATAGTGTAACCGAAACTCCAGAAAGACCCATCGAGGTAGTGCACATCGATCTGTACTTTGTCAACAAAAAGAACGTCTTCACGATTATTGACAAATTGTCAAGGTATGTATGGGGAATAACTATTCCAGCCAAAGAAAGTATCAACATTGTTAAAGCAATGAAGAACTTTATGGCCCTATTCGGAATACCCAAAAAGGTAATTTGCGATCAGGGAGTTGAGTTCTCATCGAACCGCTTTAAGGATTTTTGTAGACAGTACGAAACGTCCTTTCAGCAGTCGTCGAGTAACTCCACAGTCGAAAGACTGCACTCCACGATTACGGAAATATACCGTTTAATATTGGAGAATAAGAAAGAAAAGAGATTGGAGCTTAAACATGAAGAGACTCTGAGTGAAGCGTTTATAACGTACAATAACGCCATTCACTCAGCAACAAAGCTGACTCCTCAGGAACTATTTACGGGCAGAACGCATGAATTCCTGAATTTATTTACAGAAAATCAATGCGTTCCAGGCCAAAATATACCCAATGATTAAACAACGAGTACATGATCAAAAAGTTAGAAGAATTGAGGCAGCGAACACAGATAGGCAGGAACCGGATCCAATTCAAGTGGGGAATACAATATTTAGGGAAGAGAACAGAAGAGATAAACTCACTTCCAGGTTCTCAAAACACAAGGTGGTGGAAGACAATGTTCTAACCATAACAACAGCGAAACCACAAAAAATACACAAAGAAAAAATCCGGCGAATTAATAAACCGAACGATTAACATTATTTACAGGTTGGCAATTGTCACGGCCGAAGAGAGCAGGCTCGAAATAATACCCTTGAAAGGGAACAAACCGTTGGCTCAGATCCAAATGGGACCAGCAAGAGTGATACAAACGCACCAAACCTTTGTTCATATTGTCAAGTTACAGGAGTATAGAAAAATAGCAGATGGAATAGAACGGACACTTAAAGAAATTGCAGATGACCTCGAAACTAGAGACTTAGTTCAATCACTACAGAAGAAACTACAGATGGTAAGAACTAGATTAGAAAGCATATGGCCCAAGCATAGAAGAGCAAGGGGACTGATCAATGGATTAGGTTCAGTGGTCAAAGCGATAACAGGAAACTTAGACGCCGATGACGCGGAAAGGTTAGAAGAAGAAATAAGGAAAATGAAGGAAGAAGAGGAAACATTGAAGGAAAACTTAAACTCACAGGAAAAAGCAAGCAGTAAAGTCAATTTCATGTTTAAGAATTTGACGAATTACATTAACGAAGAACAGAATAGGGTAAACCGATTTATAAACAACTATAATAACGGCATAAGCAAGTCGTTTATTGAGGAGGACAAGAGGATGTATAGATTAGAATGTATCGGGAGAATTGCGCTTACGATAGACATGTTAGGCTTGAATCTGAACGACGTTGCCGAGAGCCTGTTGTTGGCTAAGTTAGGGGTGATTTCTGGGTTCTTATTCGACAAAAGAGAAACGGACAGGTGTGTCCGCGAATTAGAGAAGCAAGGGATACAACTATTGTCAGAAGAACATATGTATGAATTTTTGGAGCTAAGCGCGATAATGAACAATACAGACATTTTATTTTTAATAAGATTGCCGTTATTTAAGGAAGAAATATTTTCATTCATAAGATTAATACCACTTCCCATGAACAACACATAATTTGTGATAACTCCAAATTATGTGGTGATTCATGGGAATGAAATACACTATTATAAGGAAAAATGTCAGCTAATAAGGAACATTTATATATGCAAAAACGATAGAATTATAAGGCAAATCAATTCAAAATGTATTACTAGACTGCTAAGTGGAAAGGAAGCGGAATGTGAGACAAAGGACGTCGGATTAGTCTCAACGATCTTCGAACCGGAGGCCGGATACATAGCAATCTTCAACGGAAGAAATGTCTAACTCCAAACAGATTGTGGAGTCGACAGAACATTGAATGGATCAGTTCTGATAAAATTCACCCATTGCAAGGCAATGGTGAACAATGTGCAGTATGAAGCGGTGGAGAGGCTTGGCACAGCGGAATTGAAGTTAGACATACCGCTGATAGAAACGATTACGAAGAACAGGAGAACCCAGGAGTTGGGAATGCACGAGCTAAAGATGGAGGGTCTGGAAACAAAAGTACAGATCAACAAGATACGGTGGGGAAGCAGTATCCATACAACAACGACTTACACGATGCTTGGTGTACTGTTAATAATAGTATTCGTCGTGGCCTATTTCCCGAAGAAGACGACCATTTTTACACCAGAGAATACGCCACATGCCACCTTCACTCCCACCATCGCTTCACCCGTTTCAGCAACTATATCCCCGCTATGGTCGGTAGTTCAGTCTGAGGGGGGAGGAGTTACCGCCTCAGCATTTACCCTCGGCGGTCCCCCGCCGAAACCCCCTCGACAACCGGAGGTTTAGGCGACACCTTTATATCGGCCACCGAAACGCTGATCCACACAAACTACAGAACCGCATCCGCTCCCATTTCCATTTACTGTCACATCAGCAAATTCCAATTGTATCAAACATAGCTGTACCGAATATGAAGCAAAGAAATAAAATTCATTCTGAAGTTAAGCCAAAAAGAACCAAGACGTATTCTAATTTGAACTCCACAAAACCTAAACGGACCTACATCTTAACTCACGCTTGTATATTTTTAAATATTATATCAAGAATACTATTTTATCAAAGCTTTTAAGTTTAGACGAGCACAAATTATACAATATAAAAATATTGTCATTTCTTTCCCAAACAACAAAGTAAATTCAGTTTTAATATTTCTTTGCTTTCACTGCTTAGTCCGGAAATGGAACATGAAATATAATATTCGAGTGAACAAATAGTTTTCAACGCATGATCGTAGATGCTGCAGCTTTTCTACTAGGTGTTGGAATTAATTCGTAGCGTTTTTTTGCAAAGTTTCTTGACTTATTATGAGGGTAAAGTATCGTCATCGTTATCCAACTCTTGGCCATATTTCTGGTAAAGCTCAGATACCGCGTCAAGATAAATACTTTTTTCGATTCGAACTTTTATAGTTTTGAGATCTCGACGTTCATGCGGACGGACAGCTGGGCATGACCAGAACGACTCGGGTATTGATCCTGATCGGAAACGCTTCCTTCTACCTGTTACATACTTTTCAACGAATCCAGTGTACCCTTTTACTGTACGAGTAACGGATATATAAAGAAAGGCCATCATCCTAATCTCAATACGTCTGTTGCGGAAAGATTTCTCTCGGCAAAACTTAAAAGCTTGCTGAACTCGGGAGATGTGCGACGGAGAGGGAGGTGGGACACCATGCCTGGCTCTTTACCAGGTGAAGGCAGTAAATCTCCTGAGGAAGACCTAGAGGCATCGGGTAAAGCATCTGCTGCATAATATTTGAAAGGCGTCAAACCGAGCTCTACACGCAGAAAATGTTACTGGATAAAAAGTATTAATCTCAGTAAAAAAAAAACAAATAAATATAATAAAAGATCAGTCAAAGTCCAAACTTCATAGAAGACAGACATGCGAAAGAGACCTCCTTTCCAAAACCCTCAGTTTATAACCTCAGTCACAAACCTATATTAAAAAAAAAAACAGATAAGATGAGAAAGCATAACACTAATATTACAAGAACAAAAAACGTAAACGTTCGTTACTAAAACGTATCGGGCAATTGCCAACGTGAAGAAGCTATGCGACTGCCGGACAATTTTAGAACGAAAATATAAAATAATTTCCCGAGCAGACAATCAAACATTAAAAACATCAAAACATCAAACATCAAAATATCCCCCTTCGATATTAAAAAAGTAATCGATTTCCAATGCGCAGTGAATAGCAGTGAATAAATGAAAAAAAACAAATTTACTAGTCAAAGCATAAGGCTTAGCTCAAGCTCAAAAGACTACTTAAGCTCACAAAATTCCACGACTTTCTGGTCAACACATCAGAGCACAAAGCACACAATCTATCCAAATGAGTTAAATACTTTGACAACCTAAGAAAGGTGATATTTTAAAGGAACTAAAAGATCAAGGAGTATCCGACAAAAAAAATCATGCAATTCAGAAACAACCTCCTCATAGAATCTGGACTGATAATTATCACTTTTGAGACAACAACCCTACCCACATCTATATAATGACAGGCTATGATCGCGTTAATGTGTCCAATGGCCCGAAAATATGCAACAATTGAACCTCTCTCTTCAGACGATTACATTTCTACCAATCCCAAATTTTGCTCAAATTGAAAATAGCATTTATCCGCACTGGATAAAAACTGCCCAACACGTCTAAAACAGAAAGAAATTGTAGGCATAAACACAATTAAAAGAGTTGGTCACAGAACTGCATCAAAGCTACACTATCAACGCCATCCTCATCAATCAACAACTTACGCCAAAACTCTACAAGAACAATCAAAGCCTGCAATATCAATACAACCAAACAATCTTACTACATCAAACTAGGCTAACTTACAATCGCAACCAATCAGGAAAACTAACATCCACGACTACATCCTTACACCCATTGGCAAACTGAAAGACTCCGAACAACCTACCTACACTACAGATGATGATATGGACATTAGTGCACCAATGCACCAATACCACTAATCCATGAGCTCAGATCCCAGACAAATCAAACGTACTTAGTAAGCTACTAAAAGAAAAAGATAAGACATAACAAGAGAGCAAGCTATATTCGAGTTCCCCGACTATCTAGCTAGTCGGAAGTGCGATCGAGAAATTTCAACATTATCTGTAATATCGGTAGAAATTAAAGGAAAAAAATAGTAGAAAAAAACTTAAAAATTGTTTAAATGTGGGTGTGACAGTTTTGGGCAGATTGTGGGTGTTAGAGTGGACGTGCCAAATTGATAGAAATTTAAAAGACTTATAAAAAATTAAAAAATATCAAAACAATTACCAAAAGTTTTGGCGTGGCAGTCTGTGCGGCTTGGGGGCGTTAGAGTGGGCGTGGCAACAAGTTTTTAGACAAATCTATAGAAATTTGCAAAACTATCAAATAAATGAAACCATTCTCAAAAGTGTGAGCGCGGCAACTTTAGGCGGTTTGTGGGCGTAGGAGTGGGCGTAGCAACAAGTTGTAATGACAATTCCATAGAAATTAAAAAGACTAATACAAAAATAAAAATACATCAAAACAATTTTTAATAGTGTGGGCGTGGCAGGTTTTTTGCGCCTTGCGGGCGTTAGAGAGTGTTGTTGACCAGGTGCCCAGAAAAGCCCTTTGAAATCCAGAAATAACATACATCCATTCTTTTCTGTGGTCTTTATTATATTGCTCTTACAAAAAGTTCTTATCTTTGAATTGGCCGAGAGCTGCGCAACTTCGCTGCCAGAGAGACCGACAGCGGACCGGGTGTCTGATATATTTTAGTTACGTACTTGGTCGCTGAGAGTAGCGACCACGCGGAAGAGTCACACGCGCACATTTGCTTATGCATAATTATGCTGACACTGTACTTGACCGTTCACACGCTATGTGTGCGATCGTATCACGCCTATCCGCTTATGCTTGGGACTTTGTTATGCAAACAACTGCAACAAAGTGTCACAGTGTTTACAGTGTGTTCTCGTTATGTGCGTATACCACATCTCCCTCCTTGAAAAAAATGACGTAATTTTAATAAAGTCATTTTATTAAAATTATTATTATTACTTTTTTTTTTTAAATATAAAATTCAGAAGCTTTTTAAAAAAATTTTTCTCTTTACCTTTTTTTTTTATTTTCCTTTTTCCGAATGAACTTCGTCTTTCTTTCCTTCTCCACATTACAGGTTCCTGCGTTTTTCTACAAAGTTAAAACCTCTTTCTATGATTCAAAAATCTTTTACCTATCCTTATGAACTGTCTGTATTTTATTTTTATTACTTTTGATTTTTATCTCTATCTTTTATTTCTATAACCGTAAATGGTCCTATATATACTTGGTCTAGCTTATGCCAGTCTCCTTTCTAAGTAAAACTTTATCTTCTATTTCGATTTTAAAATCTATTACCTTTCTATCATAGTTTATTTAACTCTTATTTTTATTCTTTTCTAACATTACTCTTGCTCTTTTATAAGCATTTTCTAACCTAAACTTTGATTCTCTTGCATAGTCATCTTGCATACAGAGGAGAAATCTTATCTGTTTTACAAAAATGTTCTGGCAAGTTACTTTGTTTGCCAAAAACTAGTTTGTATGGACAATAATCATGCGCCATAGAAGGTGCCGTGTTGAAACAGTAAACGACATACTGAAGCCATACATCCCAATCAGTTTTATCTACTGATATATATGAACGTATGTATTCGTTGAATGTTCTATGACTTCTTTCGACTGTTCCAACTGTCTGGTGATGGTGTGCCGTAGACGTTATGTTGTCTATATTATAAAATTTGCACAAGTCATTAATTATGGAATTCCTATACTCGGTTCCCATGTCCGAAATGAACGTCTTCATTGGACCGAACCTTAACATAAAGGATTCAAATATCGCTTTTGCGACAGTATTGGCACTTTTATTCGGCACTGGTATGACAACTAGATATTCTGTTAAGTCACATATTAATGTGACAGCATACTCGTTGCCGTTTTCAGACCTTGGCAGTGACATATTGTGTCCACTATTACTCTGGCAAAAGCTTGTAATGGGGTCTCTGTTATAGTTAATGGGGTCCTAGTGTGTTTTGTCGTTTTTGACATCTGGCATTTTGGACAACTACGAACATACTCTTTTATTTCACGAGTCATGTTTTTCCAATAGTAGTGTCTTTTTATCTTGGCCAAAGTTTTTGTTATGCCAGTATGACCTCCTTGAATAGGATTATCGTGTAATGTAGACAATATAGCTTTCTTTTCTTTATAATTTTTATAATGGTCACCGGCTTGAGTAGCTGTACTCTTAATAAATTAAATAATTTATTGCCCATTAATTTGAAATTTTCTATTAAAACATGTTCAAAAATATTTTCATGCGGTGCCAATTTAAGTTGGAATAGATTGTGTATACCGGCTTCCGTTTCAAGCCTTTGGACAAACTGACCTAAGTCTAGAATTCCATTAGTGTACAAATCACCAACATTTATTCTTGTATTCTTTTATTACCTCGTTTAAAATAACATAGGCTTTTATTTACATGCAAGGCCACTACTTTTCGTACCTCGTCATTTTTAATGACTTCGTATACGTTGGGCTTTGAAGCTATTTCAAGATTTTGTCTAGGCAAAATTTCTTGTTCTCTACCTGCGCAGGTTTTTTGTCCATTTTGGTGCCTGGTAGTCCCTTTCAGGAATTGGGTTTGCAAGTTTTTTTAATCTTTTATTGTTATTCGTGACAGTGCGTCTGCCACGAAATTGTCTTTGCCCTTCAGATACTCCACCGTAAAGTCATATTCTTCTAATTCTAACCGCATTCTAGTCAGTTTCGATCTTGGGTTGACCATTGATAAAGTTAAGGCCTGTGATCTGTTTTTACTGTAAAGTGTTTGCCATAAATATATGGTCGAAAATGTAATGCAATCCCAGTGGATTGCTGTAAGCTCCTGTTCGGTCACACTTTTATTACTTTCTCTCTTTGTAAATGATCTCGATGCATAGGCTATAGAGAGTTGAAGTTGGTTTTGTGTTAAAACCGCGCCACAAGCTTGTTTACTTGCATCAGTAATTATGAAAAATTCTTTGCTGAAGTCTGGATATTGCAACAAGATTGGTTGCATGAGCTTTTCTTTAAGGTACTGGAATGCGTTTTCACATTCACTTTTCCATTCAAAAGGAACACTCTTTCTACATAATCTCGTTATGTGCCGCGAATAGTCGGCGAAGTTTTTTAAAATCGTCTGTAATAATTGCAAAAAGCAACGAATCTTCTATCATCATATCATATTTTTTGTCATCTGGAAGAATTCCTTTATCTGTACATCTATGATCGGGAAAGGTCACTTCGTGCATGAAGAATGAGCACTTTTGTGGATGTAGCTTTAGGTTATGAGTTCTGCAAAGATTGAAAACTGTGTCAAATTCTTAAACATATGCTTTTCATATGTTCAATTGACTGTTGCCAATTACTATTAAGTCATCCATGTACAGAAATGCCTGAGAGGGCTGGAGTCCAGAGAATGCTATAGTCATCATTCTCTGGAAAGAATTAGGCGCTATTTTTAAACCGAAAGGTAATCGCGCGAAGCGCTTCGAACCATTGTCCGTTGAAAATGACGTTAAATTTCTTGAGTCCTCTACAAGTTCAATTTGAAGAAATCCGAACATTAGATCAAGACATGAAAAGTATTTAGCTCTACCCAATTGGTCTAGAATATCATCAATTCTAGGAAGTGGGAACCTATCGGGCGATAGTCAATTAATCGCCATTTTCTGCCCTCGGAGCCTGGTAAGGCTTTCTTGGGGACAAGAAGAAGTGGGCTATTATATTCAGATACTGAAGGCTCAACTATTTGGTCATTTATAAGTTTTTCTACCTGTTTCTGTATTTCGGTTCTCTGACTATGCGGACTACGGTAATTTTTTATATACACAGGTTTATTGTCTCTCAGTCTCAGTTTTTGCTTGTAGAAATTATTTGTTGTTATTGGTTCGGTGTCTAGGCCGAACACGTCACTAGACTTTAAGCACAATTCTTTTAGTTCCTCTCTGAATTGTGGTGGAAAATTCTTTGACAATAAGTAGAATTTTTTCTCTACTTTCTGGAGTTGTCTTTGTGATCTCATAACTATTCAATGATTAGAACTGTAAATATTTAATGTATACTATTTTATCTGTGCTTGTTGTGTTCAAGACTCGGACAAACATGTTTTTAGATGTTGAAACTGTATTCGCAATGAAAATACCAGGTTGGATTTCCTGATTTAGTATTAAAATATTGTTTTCCTCAGTATCTAAGGTGATTTCTCGGACAACTTGGGATCAGGCTGGTAGAAATAAAGAATTACCACCCGAACAGCTTTCAATGGACATTTTAATCGGAAATTTTAGATTATTTGGTCTAATTATGAATTCATCTTTATCTTGCTTGTAGTCAAGTACGCAATTAAATTTTTTATAAAATCTAGACCTACAGTTCCATTACATTGTAATGCAAACTTCGAATGAAAAAGTGAAAACTATGCGGAATTATATATCCTCCAGTTTGCAATTCTATGAAGGGCAGGCCTTTGGAGTAGATTACTCCTTCTCCTATTTCCTGTATATTGATAACTTTGTTTTCTTCAATGTCATCGAAAATGTCAGAATTCTCCTTAATGAGCGAAATGTTCGCTCCTGTATCCAACAAAAATGTAAGAGTCTTTGGTGAACTTTTGTTACTAAATTAATAAATCTACTGAGACCGAAGTTTACGACATGAACATGTGCTCCTAGTTTTGTGCATCTGAAGGTAGCTGTAAGATTTCCGAGTTGCCTTGGGCAGCTCGGACATTGTTATATCTGCGTTGGCCACCATGATGGTTGCTTCTGCCACCATTCTGGTTCTGGCCTTGTCTACTCTGATTTAGATACTGACCATTGTTTTGATAGGTGCCTCGGCCTTTTCTATTATAATAGGCACCGCGGCCATGGTAATTACCATTGCCACCTTGAGTTCCTCCTCGGAAACTACCCCTGTATGCTCCACGTTGGAGGTTCCTATCTTGGTGTCTAAAATTAAGAATTGTATCATTCCGTCCACTAGCTTCGGTACAGCTGTTGACGAATTTGGATACGACCTCATTCATTGACTGGAATGTACCTGCTTCCATTATAAGTTTGACTCTTTCAATGGAGCAATTCCTAGTCATAGCCTTTACGGCTTTTCGATTTCTAATGCATAGTGATTGGCTGTTTTGCCTTTCTGCTCAGTTCATCAGTTTTGCTGATAATACCTAAACAGATTCACCTTTAACCGTTTTTTTAAGTCTGGCGATAACCTCCTTTAGAGATGCTTCAGAACTTATTAGGTTTCTTGCAGATCTTTTTAGTTTTGTTTTGACTATGTCTTTAATAGTCTCTACTATGCCCAAGGCATCCAGAAAACTTTGCAAGTTTTCGGCCTTGCCGTCAAATTCTGGTATCAGCTTAGATGCTGTTTTCAGGAATTCAATATTTGACTGTGGCATGTTTGTTGTGCTATTGTGGACAGTTGGTTCATCAATTATATCATCACCAAATGATTCGAAATCGGAATCTTCAATTTTTAATTGGCTTACGTCCAGATTCATCTCTCCTATGATCTCTTTGTTTATTTCGTCTAAGCTAAATTTTTCAAACAATATGCTTAAATTTTCTTTTCCAAATTGGTATGCCTTTTCTTACGTCTCCTTATGATCCTTTTTAATCGTTTCCTTGTTTGTATCTAATACGTTGAATATATGATCCAACGACCCTGTTATTGTTTATAAATGTTTTACTACTGTCTGTTCCCCAATTTTTCGATTTTGCGAAAGACATTTATAAGAATTCCTTATTTGTTGTACCTCCTCCTTTAAGGTTTAGTCTACCTTGGACCACGTATCCATAAAAAAAAAATTCTCTTTTGATTATTTTCTTTAATACATTTTTATTTTCCTTCTTTTTATATTTTGCCAGCCTATCGGCTCTACTCTGATACCTTTTCTTAATACTTTTATTGTGCTTTTTATATAGATTTAATATTAAACATATTGTACTGACCAAAGCTATTACTATCAAAATTATTTGTATATTCCCTAATTCTTCCCTATGATCAACTATTTTAACTTGATTTATAACATTAGTTGTCGATCTGTCTACTTTTGACTCTGTGGAGCCCATTTTATATTCTTTTTTTGTTTTTATGGTAGCAGATCGACAAATTTACAAATTTTAATTTGAATTTATACGTAGCACATAGCGTATTTTAATATTTTATGTACCTAACTTTCTACATATATTCCTTCCTTTTTTTTATCCAAAACCTATTTTCTTTTCTCGTAAAAAGGGAAAAAAAAATGTTTCCTCTCTCATAAAGAATTTCATTTAAAAGGGGACACGATGAGACCTTACATTAAAACTTGTTACATAAATTGTGCCCTGATCTCATCGTGTTTTTTAGTATAAAAAAAATGATAGGTTTTTTGGGTTAGTTACTATTCTCCAAGCAGCGTAAACGCATCGGCTTGAATGTTTTATGTAGTTCTTATATTTAAGGCTTTTCGGGCTTTGGCAAAATTGCAGCCGTCAAGCAAACAACTGCAACAAAATGTCACAGTGTTTTCAGTGTGTGCCCGGTATGTGCGTATACCACATTGTCTCTGGAATCTACATGCCTAATCTCAACTTTCTAGCTTTTATAGATCTCGACGTTCATACGGACGGACAGACAGACGGACATGGCCAGATCGACTCAGCTATGGTTGCTTATGAAGAATATATATACTTTATATGGTCGGAAACGCTTCCTTTTGCCTGTTACATACCTATCAACGCATCTAGTATTCCCTTTTAATCTACGAGTAACGGGTATAATAAAACAGAAAAATAAACAAGACAGTCGAGTTCCCCGACTTTCAGATACCTTTTACTCAGCTAGTGTTTTCGCAAATCGATAGAAGTTTACAAAATAATATATAAATTAAAAAATATGTAAGCATTTTCCAAAAGTTTGAGAATGGGTTTTGACTTGCTTGTGGGCGTGTCAAAACATTTTATGGAAAATTATAGAAATAAATTATAAATATATAGAAATAGAGTAATACAAAAATGAAAAAAGTGTGGGCTTGAAACTTATAACACTGTATGGGCGTATAAATATTAGACGTCTGCACGAGTGCACTCAAAATTTTCTGTTAATGAGTACGCACAAGTTTAAGTCGCAATTCGGCGCGCCGAAACCTTTTTAACAGAGATAATTGAGCATTGGCTAGCATTGTTTTTGTTGTATGTGGAATGAGTGAAATTCAAACCAAAGCGGAATGGATAGAATGAGTGGACGCAGTGTAAATGTGTAGAGTTCTCGGAGAAAATTTTGGCATTCTCTTCATTCATAGCTTGCAGAGCAGACGCAGCAGACCAGAAAATTTTATAATAATAAAAATGCAGAGCTCGGACGAAAGCGTAAGTACTTTAGTAATTGTAAATTGTAAAAAAATATAATATATGTGTAAATAGAATAACAAATTAACAATTAATTATGATTTCAATTGCCTTGAATGGTGGCACATAAACAAAAATATTTTTCCCCAATTATATAAAGCTAGCTGCACCATTTTTTGTATTCCTGCAAGCAGCTCAGCATCTGAAAGAACATTTTCATACGCAAGAAATTTAATTTCGGAAAAAAGGTGCATTATTGCTAACAATTCTAATTCAGTAAACCAAATAATGTTTCTCCATTCTGTTATTGAAAATTAAAATAAATAAAATATATACTTATACATAAAAATTATTTAATGTCTTTCTATTTCTCTATGCCTTGCATGCAAAAGCAAAACGAAAACGAAAAAACAAGCACGCAATAAATTTGACGTCGCCAATGCGGCGCACAGTTAACCGCTTCGGTTATTCCGATTACTCCGTTGCGACCACTCATTCGTGCTCTGCCTCTCCGTTCGGTTATACTAAATTTTTTACTCATGCCTTTCCCACATTTGCCAATTCCCTTTTACCTCAATGTCTCACTCATTCAGTCACAATTTTGAGTGAGAGACCATATGCTGCTTTGACTGTAGTCATGCAGACGTCTAATAAATATCAAATCATTTTAAAAAAATTGGGCATTACAAAAAGTTTTTTGTCAAATCGAAAGAAATAAAAAAATTACAAAAAGTTTTTTGTCAAATCGAAAGAAATAAAAAAATTAAAAGATATCAAAACATTTTCATGAAGTGTTGTCATGGCATTTTAGGGGCGGATTATGGGCGTGGCAACATCAAAAAACCAACATGCGCTGCGCCTATGCCTCTGGAATCTGCACGCTTATACGGATATTTGGACGAACATGGCTGAATCGATTCCGCTATTCCTGATCAAGAATATATATACGGAAACGCATTTTTCTGCCTGTTACATACCTTACAGCGAATCTAGTATGCCCTTATACCAAGACATTAAAATAACAAGATGCGTAATGGCCATACATTGGATTTGCACTAGGGCGTTACTTTTTTGTGCCAGCAAAAATTGGGCTCTCTCTCCGCTCGAGCGTAAAGATCTAAAAATTGTTCGCATTGGCTTGAGAGAAGGTGTATATTTGTGCATACTTGTGTGAGTAGTCAATTTTCATCTTTGATCTAATAAATTAATGCATTTAGATATTTTAGCAATTTCGATATTAAATTATATATTAAATTTGTTGTGTAAATAATGTCTCGTAAGAAAATCCCAGTAAACTCAAACTTAAACGTAACCAACGTCCTTGACTCCCCTAACAACCACACACTAGTGACGGGCGGCTTTAACAGCTGGCGCCCTTATTGCGGCTCTCCAAAACAGAAATCTAAGGGCAAAAAACTAGCTAACCTATACACCGCTCTAACTATATGCTTCCTAACGACAAATCTCCAACACACTTCCCAACTCACAACATAGACATATGATATATGTCTACACGTATACTTATATTAAATTTTTACATCTCCTCACCCACCTTTACCTCAAAACCATGATTCAGACTTCAAGATGCAGAGTGGAACCTCTATCGAGATAAAATCTATAGTATAAGAAGAGGTAACTGCTTAAGCCCTTGCATTACTATGAAAAAAAAAAAGATACTACCTATTTATTCCACAAAACACCACCTTAACCAAACCGCGCACTGTTCTCCGGTGAAACAATGACCTGACTCGCCTGAAAAATAACATAAAATCATTCAGACCTATCTGTTTAAATGAATGCAAAGTTAAGGTCCTAGACAAAATAATAGCCAAAAGGTTATGGTAAAAATTAAACAAAGTTCATAAACAAACGTTCATTAAGCTAACATGGCTTCAAAAGAGGCAAATCTGTTCTATACAGTCTACTTTTTTTTCGTCGACCAAGCCTCTAGAGCCATTGCCCGCACGAAACACCTCTTAAACATTTCTTATGACTCTACAAATCCACCCTTAAAATCCAATGGCTCACAATCAACCATAGATACAAGTGGTAGCCAAACCACAAGCCGATCTCTCATAGCCGCTAGCATAATCAAACACCTTACCTTGCTTAAGTATATTACTTACCCCTCCTCCCTCATCCAAATCATTATATCAATTGTAATCTTCAAAATAGACTACTGCCAGACTACTGACTATAGACTACTGAACTGCAAAAAATTGAACATGCTGAATAACATACACGTAGGTGTACCACTGTACTTGCAGCGCTCTTCTCTCTTTGCGCCTTCTTTCTCCTTTCGCTAAAGCTGTCGCTGTTTTTATTCAGCTAAACTACTTTGTAAGCTTATGCCTATAGGCTTATATTTTGAAATTTAAGAAGAAGCCAAGCTTTCGCTTATGCTGTCTGCATCTCCGAATAATGTACATATACATAGAGTAACCTTCTCTCTTCTCTCTTTGCGCCTTCTTTCTCCTTTCGCTAAAGCTGTCGCGGTTTTTATTCAGCTAAACTACTTTTTAAGCGTATGCCTATAGGCTTATATTTTGAAATTTAAGAAGAAGCCAAGCTTTCGCTTATGCTGTCTGCATCTCCGAATAATGTACGTATACATTAGAGTAACCTATTTGTGCGTTCTTATTAATTATAACCCTAAGGGTGGCATATTGCTGTCTTCCCCATAAACATTTGGTGACCCCGACGTGATCTCAGTTTTTATCGGAGTCTGCAAATCGGTCTTGGTATTATTTAATATTGTTTAACATCATTTTCGCTGTCGTTTGCGAGCATTCGGTCACAAACACACGAAGGTACATACACAGCCGGACACTTAATTTTTCGAACATTTCGCGCTGTTAAAAAACAAAATTGTGTGGTGCAACTAAACTTTTTAACAAAAGTGAATCGCATTTAATCTTGTTAATAGCGCATATTACATATACATATATATCTACATATAGCCACCGCCATCGTCAACCAGTTATATGCCCTCTTGCTAAAATAAAAACAACAACACAGTTAACGGTTCCATTGCATCTCGGCGTCGCTTGTTAGCTCTATATTTTCGCCATAAAAGTAAAGGGTGTTTCATGCCTCAGACGCGTTCGAACATTTTATTTTATTTTATATTTTCTCCTAAATGGAAAATGTCTGATACGGAAAACTCGGTTCGGATTCAAAATGAATCCCCAAGTGAAATGGACTTCTAACGAGCCAAAGCCCAATCTATATTGCGGCAAATGAACTCGATAAAATTTTATTTGAACGCTGAATCGGTTAATTAGTTTGATGAAGCTGACATTCTGGCTATATTGGAATGGATCAATTCCCTAAGCTTGACGTTTGATTCGGCGCAGACATCGTTGAAAAATTGGATTTTACGGAGATCTCGGGAGATCGGTTTGGATCTGAAGGCGAAGCTAACCTGGCTGGCTTCAACCGCTGCCAATTCAACATCTTTTGACATTACTAACAACTGATCTTTCCTTTCGAACTAGGAAGCTTCGGTTGCCAAATCTGGAAGCAGCAAAACAAGTCGACTCACTGCAGATATTGTCGCATGAAGCACCAATCATTATTGCATATGAATCATGACTGCAATCAACCTCATGTTTAACTCCGTCATGTGACCCAAGTTTTATCTCTCAAGTATTGCCATCTACTTCATCAACATTAGTATCATGTTCTCATTTATCTTCGCAACCTGATCATCAGTTAGCAAGCCTCCCAGCGAAAACATAAATTATTATGCCGATCGATTACGTGTTGCTTCCAACTGCTATTATCTACGTAAGAAATAGAATTGGAGCACTTAAAATTAAAAATTGCCGAGCAAATTTCTTAGCTTAGCTAGTCAACTGAATTTGAATCATAAAAGATCACAAACCTCGATTTCTGGGATCGGAGAATCTTCTTCTCATAAGGCAGTCGATATTCTTCTGCAATACCGTTCTTCATTCGCAGCTGTTGTGACTTACAGTATCAGGGACTATCAGCCCCACTTCAATATAAATGCAACATGATCTCTCGCTGATCCTTACTTCAATCAATCACAACGAATTGACCTTTTAATTCGCGACGGTCTGTTTTTCGATCATTTCTCTGGGACAAATTCATTTGGACAGGATGTTGCCTTCTCTTGAATACATCAAACTTGGTTGTACGGTATTTGGAAGGATGTCGACTATGCCAAATCATAAATCGGCTTAGCAGCTGATGGCTGCCTAAGGACCCTGCTGATCATTCTGATGATAATACAATAACCGCAATAGTAAAGCGATTCTGGGAAATTAAAGACTTAACTTCGTCAAAGCGATCTTTGTTGGTGGAAAAATTACGAAGCGAGCAACTATTCAATTAAAATTGCATTCGACTTGGGAATGGTCAATATTTTTCAGGAGTTTGAAAGCTAAGCTGGATAAAAATCCAGCAATCCTCAGTGTTCAGCATTTTTACGGGAGTATCTTTCTTTTCTTTTTGCCTCACCATTGCGTACATAAACAGGAGATCACGAGCACAAATCCTCGTGTCGTGTTTGATGGATCTGCTACAACGACTTCTGGTAGCTCTCTAAGCGACTAATTCAGTAAAATATCTTTAATATACTGATTCGCTTTTGATTTTTTAAGTGGCTCTTTGTGGAGATATCTGCAAGATGTACCGTGCGTGTTTCGTACCCGGAGTAGTGTGTAGTGTGTAGTGTGTAGTGTATCGTTTGGCGAGAGCTCCACGGATGAGTTGAGTGTTTTTAAATTGAACACTGTACTGTATGGTACCAAGCCGCTGCCTTTTTGGGTATAAGAGCCATGCATCAGCGTGAAAAAGTCATTTCCAGTTGGAGCGAAAATTGTTCGTAGAGATGTGGATGATTTTATCTCTGGAGGGACTCAGTTGAGGAGGTAATAAAAATTCGTCATCAGGTGATAGAACTACTGTCGCGAGGGGCGGATTGTTTCATCGCAGCGCTGAGAAAATTCATTAGCCTCCGAGGCACTATTTACAGTCACTATTCAGAGTGACAATGCTACAAACTTTGTCGGTGAAAAGAGCGAACTGCGATAGCTATTTGGCATGGCATCAATAGCTTCCGCTGCTTAGCTGATGGGATCGATTAGAAGTTTATCCCTCCGCGTGCCTTGCACTTCGGTGGCTTATGGGATGCTGCTGTTAAGTCGGCTAAATTTCACTGCTACAGAGTCGTCGGTGATGCCATCTTAGCCATCGAAGAATTAGGAACTCTCGCGTATGAGGTTTCTGCTATCCTTAACTCCCTTCCACTCTTTCCAATTTCAGAAAATGCTGAAAGTCTCACACCGGCGCATTCCCTACAGGGTTCCAGCTACACAAACTTTTCTGAGCCTCATCTTCGCGAAGGCCACCTTAGCAGATGGCAGTGGGTGACCAAGATGCAACAACACTTCTGGAAAAGATAGAGCTGCGAGTATTTGTCCCTGCTGCAAGAAACATTCCGCAGCTTGGGCACATCCATTAAGTCATAGCCGGCAAGAACGGCGTCATCAGAGTAGCTATGGTCCGTACATCTACGGACCTAATCAAGAGAGCCGTCGCCAAACTAGCCCTTCTGCCCATCGATTCCGATGTAGTTGGAACCGTACCTCTTCCAACGGGGGAGTATGTTCGGAGCAGATTATCTGCGTCTACTCATATGCGTATAAGTGTACCACTGTACCTGCAGCGCTATTCTCGCTCTCTTCATTCTTCTCTCGCTAAAGCTGTCGCGTTATCTGTACAACGCGCTGTACAACGTCGTACGTCCGTCACCTGGTCCCAGCCGAATACCATAGTATATAATTCACCCGTGATTGATCTGTTTTGGTTCATGAAAATGTGGATCAGTAGGAAGTAGATCGTTCGGAAGTTTTCATTGAGAAATGTCTATGAATGTAAGTTTGGGTTGTGTTTATCACTGCAAAGGACGTCGGCAACTTAAAACTAGAAATAACTGTGAAATGAAGGATTACGTCTGCTACAACGACTACGGTTTGTGATACGCGAGATCTATCTGACTGCAGGCGTTTAGGAGTTTTATCTATTGTAAGCTTGACTTGGAAACATGAATATTACAAGGCGCGAACTGGTTGGTAGTCGTCGTATTTGCTTTTAAAAAATGTCGCGTTACTAATAGCTTATAGCTGCACGAGTCAAGGTAATACGCGCCTGCTCGGTCGATTGTCGTGATTGTGGACTAGGGCTCAATTGTACAAAATTTTTGACACGTGTATTGGATAATTCCCGTTTTTGATCTTGCCTATTAAAGAAGCGCAAAAAGTGCAAGTTGATAATGAACAGTGGCGGCTCGAACCAGAGCTCTTTCCAGAACAACCGTTGCAAAACCTCCGGAAAAGCAAGTGTATTATGACAGCTCCTGTCACAGGACAGTAACCAACGCATTCGCAATCCCTTTCTCACCACCCCAGGACTTTGTCGTCTTGTATTGTTGCACTTTACCTTCGCCCAACGTTACAAACTCCGCCTTGTAAACTCCTCGTCATTCAGCGCCTCGGCTCTGTCATCTTGGTCCGCGGGGTCTCGGATGCACTTCTCACTCACCTGCGGTGATTACCTTGCGCTTCTGATTCTGTTTTCTGATTGGGCGTGTTCTAACAGACTGGTGCTCGTGTTTTGGCTGACTAGCGTCTCATGTGTTTTAACTGACTGGCCCAGAGCGACCCTCTGCGCTTGCGACATCCCTTTATAGGCTGCGACGATCCCGTTATTTCCATTTTGGCGCACGGTCCGTTCGAGTCCAAGGTTACGTCCTGTGAATTCACGGAGGCTCCTATTTTCGCTATCGTTTGACCTGCACACCCTTGACCAGCGCATGTCCAAGATCCAAAAAAGACGGTCTCTCCTCCTTGCTGTGGTCCATTGTATGTATGACTTGGCTGCCCTTGACTCCTCACGTATTCCAGCCTGCTAATTCGAAACAGCAGTAGTTAAGAAAAGAAATAGTTAGAAAATTTTACTGATATCAGGCTTCACCACCTTGGCGTAGTCTTGGATGAACTTTCTATAATAAGAGGTTATACCAAGGCAAGTTTTCCGTGAGATTGACTGGGAGTTTCAAATTGATTATAGCCTCAACCTTTTTGGGTTCCACCTTGATCCCATCGACCGTTACGACATTGCCCAAGAATTCGACGCTTTCGGACCAAACACGCGGATTTTCCAGGTTAACCTGGAGCTCAGCTTTCCTTAAACTCTACAATACCGGACGATGATTAATGCCTATGATATCGTTAATATAGAAGATGCAAATTTTCCCGATATGTTCTCTAGGATGATAATGTTCAATAGTTCGCTGAAAAGTTGATAGGACTTTTTTTTAACCAAAGGAATGGCGTAAGAACTCGTATTTGCTGTTTAAGGTTGAAAAGGCTCTCTTCCCGTTCTTTCATGTGGATTTGACGGAATCCAGATGTCAGATCAGGCGAATAAAGTATTTCGTTTTGCCAAGGCTCGCCAAGGTCGATTTTATAACCGGAATGGGATAAGCATCGGATATCGTGACTGCGTTTAAGCGCTTAAAGTCTATGACCAACCAATATTGTTTTTCGCGGTAGGCTTGCATATGCACAAATGGGAATTGTAGGGACTCCTTGAGTGCCTGATATTGCCCTCATTAAGGAGTTCGCAATCCCGGTGGCAATCCTGGGGCGAGTTACGCTGAAGAGGCGTTGCTCATAAAATTTGACCACACCTCTACACCAGTATCCCCTGCGTTAGGGATGTTCTCAATCACCAATTGCGAAAGATGCTCACCGGCATATTCAGCGGTTTCGCAGACTTTTTTTTTTCCGTATATGAAAAACGATAGACCTATACAAAGGCCGGCACCGAATCGTAATCACTCAATATAAATTCTACCCTACCGATCTACTAACTTTCTTTTTATCGTCCTTGATTCTAGCCACCTGACCGGTCAATGCGTTCAAAATGTTTCTTTAATTTCTTTGAAGTCTAGATCAACCAAGATCTCAGTCAACAACGGATGGCGGAGCAATCATCTACCGATCTACCGATATTCTAGAAAATGGTGAAATTTTTCGTTCGCATTTCCACTAGCTGAGTAACGGGTGTCTGATAGTCAACTATAGCATTCTCTTTGGTTTTTTTACCTTTTTTTGGATTTGAGTTTCCGAAGTTTACCGAATTCCCCTTAGCACGCGAATTTGAATAATTTTTTTGCATACTACGCCAGTACATCGAGTAGCACACTTAGACAAACCCTCAATTGCACCGATTCTGAGCAGTGCAGTAGCAACGCGTGCTGTACAACGTCGTACGTCCATCATCTGGTCCCAGCCGAATACCATAGTATATAATTCACCCGTGATTGATCTGTTTTGGTTCATGAAAATGTGGATCAGTAGGAAGTAGATCGTTCGGAAGTTTTCATTGAGAAATGTCTATGAATTCTTGTAAGTTTGGGTTGTGTTTATCACTGCAAAGGACGTCGGCAACTTAAAACCAGAAATAACTGTGAAATGAAGGATTACGTCTGCTACAACGAATACGGTTTGTGATACGCGAGATCTATCTGACTGCAGGCGTTTAGGAGTTTTATCTATTGTAAGCTTGACTTGGAAACAGGAATATTACAAGGCGCGAACTGGTTGGTAGTCGTCGTATTTGCTTTTAAAAAATGCCGCGTTAGTAATAGCTTATAGCTGCACGAGTCAAGGTAATACGCGCCTGCTCGGTCGATTGTCGTGATTGTGGACTAGGGCTAAATTGTACAAAATTTTTGACACGTGTATCATAAGGAATTCGTATTGGATAATTCCCGTTTTTGATCTTGCCTATTAAAGAAGCACAAAAAGTGCAAGCTGATAATGAACATTGGCGGCTCGAACCAGAGCTCTTTCCAGAACCACCGTTGGAAAACCTCCGGAAAAGCAAGTGTATTATGACAGCTCCTGTCACAGGACAGTAACCAACGCATCCGCAATCCCTTTCTCACCACCCCAGGACTTTGTCGTCTTCTATTGTTGCACCTTTACCTTCACCCAACGTTGCAAACTCCGTCTTGTAAGCTCCTCGTTGTTCAGCGCCTCGGCTCTGTCATCTTGGTCCGCGGGGTCTCGGATGCACTTCTCACTCACCTGCGGTGATTACCTTGCGCTTCTGATTCTGTTTTCTGATTGGGCGTGTTCTAACGGACTGGTGCTCGAGTTTTGGATGACTAGCGTCTCATGTGTTTTAACTGACTGGCCCAGAGCGACCATCTGCGCTTGCGACGTCCCTTTATAGGCTGCGACGATCCCGTTATTTCCATTTTTGCGCACGGTCCGTTCGAGTCCAAGGTTACGTCCTGTGAATTCACGGAGGCTCCTATTTTCGCTATCGTTTGACCTGCACACCCTTGACCAGCGCATGTCCAAGATCCAAAAAAGACGGTCTCTCCTCCTTGCTGTGGTCCATGGTCCATTGTATGTATGACTTGGCTGCCCTTGACTCCTCACGTATTCCAGCCTGCTAATTCGAAACAGCAGTAGTTAAGAAAAAAAATAGTTCGACAATTTTACTGATATCAGGCTTCACCACCTTGGCGAAGTCTTGGATGAACTTTCTATAATAAGAGGTTATACCAAGGCAACTTTTCCGTGAGATTGACTGGGAGTTTCATCTTGACTATAGCCTCAACCTTTTTGGGTTCCACCTTGATCCCATCGACCGTTACGACATAGCCCAAGAATTCGACGCATTCGGACCAAACACGCGGATTTTCCAGGTTAACCTGGAGCCCAGCTTTCCTTAAACTCTACAATACCGCACGATGATTAATGCCTATGATATCGTTAATATAGAAGATGCAAATTTTCCCGATGTGTTTTCTAGGATGATAATGTTCAATAGTTCGCTGAAAAGTTGATAGGACATTTTTTAAACCAAAGGAATGGCGTAAGAACTCGAATTTGCTGTTTAAGGTTGAAAAGGCTGTCTTCCCGTTCTTTCATGTGGATTTGACGGAATCCAGATGTCAGATCAGGCGAATAAAGTATTTCGTTTTATCAAGGCTCGCCAAGGTCGATTTTATAACCGGAATGGGATCGGAATCGGATATCGTGACTGCGTTTAAGCGCTTAAAGTCTATGACCAACCAATATTGTTTTTCGCGGTAGGCTTGCATATGCACAGATGGGAATTGTAGGGACTCCTTGAGTGCCTGATATTGCCCTCATTAAGGAGTTCGCAATCCCGGTGGCAATCCTGGGGCGAGTTACGCTGAAGAGGCGTTGCTCATAAAATTTGACCACACCTCTACACCAGTATCCCCTGCGTTAGGGATGTTCTCAATCACCAATTGCGAAAGATGCTCACCGGCATATTCAGCGGTTTCGCAGACTTGTTTTTTTTCCGTATATGAAAAACGATGGACCTATACAAAGGCCTACACCGAATCGTAATCACTCAATATAAATTCTACCCTACCGATCTACTAACTTTCTTTTTATCGTCCTTGATTCTAGCCACCTGACCGGTCAATGCGTTCAAAATGTTTCTTTAATTTCTTTCAAGTCTAGATCAACCAAGATCTCAGTCAACAACGAATGACGGAGCAATCATCTACCGATCTACCGATATTCTAGAAAATGTTGAAATTTTTCGTTCGCACTTCCACTAGCTGAGTAACGGGTGTCTGATAGTCAACTATAGCATTCTCTTTGGTTTTTTTTACCTTTTTTTGGATTTGAGTTTCCGAAGTTTACCGAATTCCCCTTAGCACGCGAATTTGAATAATTTTTTTGCATACGACGCCAGTACATCGAGTAGCACACTTAGACAAACCCCCAAACGCAACGATTCTGAGCAGTGCAGTAGCACCGCGTGCTGTACAACGTCGTACGTCCGTCACCTGGTCCCAGCCATATACCATAGTATATAATTCACCCGTGATTGATCTGTTTTGGTTCATGAAAATGTGGATCAGTAGGAAGTAGATCGTTCGGAAGTTTTCATTGAGAAATGTCTATTAATGTAAGTTTGGGTTGTGTTTATCACTGCAAAGGACGTCGGCAACTTAAAACTAGAAATAACTGTGAAATGAAGGATTACGTCTGCTACAACGACTACGGTTTGTGATACGCGAGATCTATCTGACTGCAGGCGTTTAGGAGTTTTATCTATTGTAAGCTTGACTTGGAAAAAGGAATATTACAAGGCGCGAACTGGTTGGTAGTCGTCGTATTGGCATTTAAAAAATGTCGCGTTAGTAATAGCTTATAGCTGCACGAGTCAGGGTAATACGCGCCTGCTCGGTCAATTGTCGTGATTGTGGAAAAATTTTTGACACGTGTATCATAAGGAATTCGTATTGGATAATTCCCGTTTTTGATCTTGCCTATTAAAGAAGCGCAAAAAGTGCAAGTTGATAATGAACAGTGGCGGCTCGAACCAGAGCTCTTTCTAGAACCACCGTTGCAAAACCTCCGGAAAAGCAAGTGTATTATGACAGCTCCTGTCACGGGACAGTAACCAACGCATCCGCAATCCCTTTCTCACCACCCCAGGACTTTGTCGTCTTCTATTGTTGCACCTTTACCTTTACCCAACGTTGCAAACTCCGTCTTGTAAACTCCTCGTTGTTCAGCGCCTCGGCTCTGTCATCTTGGTCCGCGGGGTCTCGGATGCACTTCTCACTCACCTGCGGTGATTACCTTGCGCTTCTGATTCTGTTTTCTGATTGGGCGTGTTCTAACAGACTGGTGCTCGTGTTTTGGCTGACTAGCGTCTCATGTGTTTTAACTGACTGGCCCAGAGCGACCATCTGCGCTTGCGACGTCCCTTTATAGGCTGCGACGATCCCGTTATTTCCATTTTTGCGCACGGTCCGTTCGAGTCCAAGGTTACGTCCTGTGAATTCACGGAGGCTCCTATTTTCGCTATCGTTTGACCTGCACACCCTTGACCAGCGCATGTCCAAGATCCAAAAAAGACGGTCTCTCCTCCTTGCTGTGGTCCATGGTCCATTGTATGTATGACTTGGCTGCCCTTGACTCCTCACGTATTCCAGCCTGCTAATTCGAAACAGCAGTAGTTAAGAAAAAAAATAGTTAGAAAATTTTACTGATATCAGGCTTCACCACCTTGGCGTAGTCTTGGATGAACTTTCTATAATAAGAGGTTATACCAAGGCAACTTTTCCTTGAGATTGACTGGGAGTTTCATCTTGACTATAGCCAAAACCTTTTTGGGTTCCACCTTGATCCCATCGACCGTTACGACATAGCCCAAGAATTCGACGCATTCGGACCAAACACGCGGATTTTCCTGGTTAACCTGGAGCTCAGCTTTCCTTAAACTCTACAATACCGCACGATGATTAATGACTATGATATCGTTAATATAGAAGATGCAAATTTTCCCGATGTGTTCTCTAGGATGATAATGTTCAATAGTTCGCTGAAAAGTTGATAGGACATTTTTTAAACCAAAGGAATGGCGTAAGAACTCGTATTTGCTGTTTAAGGTTGAAAAGGCTGTCTTCCCGTTCTTTCATGTGGATTTGACGGAATCCAGATGTCAGATCAGGCGAATAAAGTATTTCGTTTTGCCAAGGCTCGCCAAGGTCGATTTTATAACCGGAATGGGATAAGCATCGGATATCGTGATTGCGTTTAAGCGCTTAAAGTCTATGACCAACCAATATTGTTTTTCGCGTTAGGCTTGCATATGCACAGATGGGAATTGTAGGGACTCCTTGAGAGCCTGATATTGCCCTCATTAAGGAGTTTCTATTTTTCCACTTTGCTACACATTATTTTTGGCGATTTCTGGGGAATCGAGTCTTCTCTGGATACGTATTTCAGCTTTTACACTAGTAACTATTGAAACTTGGCATGACAATGGTTCGAAAATACTTGTTAATATTTGTTAATCAGGGAATTCAATGTCTGTTCCAAGATGTCTGGGTAAATAGCATCGAGTAGATAATAACCACTGGAACACGGGGCTATGATATTAGAGCCCCTCCGATGCGTTGTTAAAAGTTACCTAAACGCATGGAAGAGAGTCGCAATCCCGGTGGCAATCCTGGGGCGAGTTACGCTGAAGAGGTTTCGCAGTCTTGTTTTTTTCCGTATATGAAAAACGATGGACCTATACAAAGGCCTGCACCGAATCGTAATCACTCAATATAAATTGTACCCTACCGATCCACTAACTTTCTTTTTATGCGTTCAAAATGTTTCTTTAATTTCTTTCAAGTCTAGATCAACCAAGATCGCAGGCAACAACGGATGGGGGAGCAATCACAAAATTTGGAAGCGACATCAGATCTAGTTCTAAACTCATCAATGTGAAATTGGCAACGTTTCGTACTTTTGGTACTTTGTTGTGTTATGTTTAGTTGTGATTATCTTTAGCGTGAGTAAGCATGCACAGCCAAGTAGGTTATCCTCTTTACAATATGAGCATTCTAGCGGTATAGAAGAAAATCATTTTAATAATGTTCTACAGAAAATTATGTAACAGGCAGAAGGAAGCGTTTCCGACCATATAAATTCATGATATTCTTGATCAGGATCAATAGACGAGTCGAACTGACCATGTCCAACCGTATGAACGTCGAGATCTCAGGAACTAAAAAAAGTTGATATTTGGCTCATGTTGCCACGCCCACTCTAGCACCCACAAGCCGCCCAAAACTGCCACGTCCACACTTTAGTAAAATGTTTTAATTTTTTTTCATTTTTTTATATATCTTGTAAATTTCTATATAATTGTAACGCACTCTAACGCCCATAAACCGCCCAAAGCTGCCAGGTCTTTATTTTTAAAAAATGTGTTATATTTTTATTAATGTGTTAAATTTCTATCGATTTGCAAAAAAAACTTTTTTCCACGCCCATACATAAAAAAAAATTTTAAATTATTTTAAATGTTTCTATTTTTTTTCGAAACTTTTACCAATATTCCTGAAAATGAAGAAATTTCTCTTTCGCACTTCCACTAGCTGATAGTCGGGGAACTCGACTGTAGCATTCTATCTTGATTTCATTTTTTTATTTTGCTTTTATAATTTTATAGCTAAGTGTGCTGTGTGTGATTTAAGAGTATTATGTGCCTCGGTGTTGCTATGCCCATCCTCTGCTACCATTGTTTGAATCTTTTCTGTTATGTTGCAGTCTAAAGCACGAAAGTGTTCAACAGTCCATGGCACTATGAAGAATAATTAATCTCGGAAACTATTTAAGACACGATGATAATATTTTTTTCTAGTCTTATATATGTACATCTTAACAATTATTTTGGCGAAGTGGACGTGTGAACACCACTTTACTTGAATTTCCAAGTAAGTTCTAGCTACGATTGTCTTCTGTCCATGCCGGGTATTTTGCTGCTACCTTACTCAGCTTTCAATTGCATATTTTCCATTTATGCAATAAATTCATATAAAGTGTGCGCGACTTTAATTTATTTCAAAAATGCTGTCGTCGATGTGCCCCCAAATAAATTTGAATATTGCATTCAGTTTTTCACATGCTAGCGTGTGCAACACACTTCTACTAGGGCCGCATTGCTAATCGAGAGGTTGCCACCTAAAAATGTAATTTTCGCAAAAAGGCGCATATTATGACTACATGTTCGAATAGGGAATTAATCACTCTACAACATGGACTAACCCACTTACTTAACAAATTTTAACAATTTTTTAAAACTCTATTCAAAGTTGAAATTTCATTTTGAAAGCTGGACGAGGACATCACTTGCAGGATACACAAATTGTTAGGTTTACACGCACAAAATAAGCAACATATTAGTAAAAACACATAGTACACACCTGAAGAATGAGTATTCATTTCAAGTTTGATGAGTTTAGGCCTTGTGGTTCAAAAGATATGAATTTTAGTATTTACTTAAAATAGAGGCTCATCGATGGTATGCGCTTTATGTTTGCAACAGCTGATTTTACAGCTGTTATTTTTTAACATAAGACTGTTAATTTAACATTTCCGTTACATAACATAACTTTGATCAATTCTAAATACGTTAAAAAAATTTTTTCAAAATTTGCAACATTTTTAAAAACACCTTTTTGCCAAGAAATCAGGTCAAATTCCCCATAGTGTAGCGGTGCGTATCAGCCTATTGCATTTAATTTTTCGATATTCTCTTCAAAAATATTTTGTCGGGCTACACATAACACGAACCGGGCGCACGCATTTTTTTTTTTTTTTTAGACGACTAATAGGAAATTAAACAAGAGTCTGCTCTCATGATGGGAGGACTGTTCGAATACAGGGTTAGAATTTATTGATAGTTCCGCTTTGAGTTTCCAAAAGGCGTGCAGAGGCGTTTGGCCCGAAGCTTGTCAGTTAAGCGGACCAACGCCCGTCCGTTAGCCAAATGCCACTCGCGCAGCGGCGCTCCAGTTGTGCACTAATGTAGAAAATGTTAAGATCTCTGTGAAAGTCTCGAAATTTTGTCTGTAGACAAAATAGCAGTCATTATTTGCGGGGAAGTTTTGGGCATTATGTATAAATAGTGAGTATAATGTAGGACAAAAGAACACTACCCTAAGAATCTCATTGTTGAACGGGTTTTAATTTTGGGGAAAAGCTGGCTGGCGTGGGAGGTGTAACAGGTAGTTGAGCACACTGAGCAAGTTACCGGCGGACCCGTTGAATCAGACGTTAATCGTTGTCTTCCTTGATTCGGAATACGACGGCAATTTTTTGCCTAAGTACCCAACACCAAGCAATCAGGAGTACAAGCGATGTAGTATATCAGAGACGAGGAAGTTAGTCGTATTCAGATATGTCAGCACAAGTGAGAGGAATATTTGGGGCGTCTTGCTACACGGTCTGCGGCGTATACCTGGACAGGCTTGAGAAAAGCAAGGGACGCGAGATTGCTGCTAGAACGACACATGTCCTTCTTCCCAGGGAAGCTGCCGTAGCAAAGCAGATGATGATCCTGACATCCCAATATTATCAAGAGCGAGAATAAAGACGATTAACACCAAAATACTTTATATGGTTGTTATTGGTAACCAGACGATCACGTTTGTATAAATTAGGTAAGCCGAACTTGCAAAATCTACTTGGGTAGCCGTATGTAATTCGTGAGGATTGTGATCCTTAGCATTGGGATTGCCAAAAAAAAGTGATAGGATGCAACGCTTGGTGGTTTCACCAAGTGTTTCACGACTTTAAACTCTTTCCTACTGATGACGTTTGTAAAGGTTTTCCTTAAAAAATTTTGCAAACTTCTCATCCCCGTCTAAATTAGAGCAGGCCCACGATCCATCTTAACTATAATATATAATTTGTTCCTGCTTGGTGTTTTTACTTTTCAGTTAGTCGCCAAAAAGACGTGGTTTGACTCTCGATTAGAATTTGTCATAAGAGGATTTGCGTTATAAACTTTTTTCCCAACTCGGTTTCCCAATGTACGGTGTATGTTATGCATAAAAAAATCTAAGGTTACCATCCCACCGTAATGCATATATCAAAGTTTTTTTTAACCGATGTACTCCATATTGGGGACTCCAAACAAGTGATTCATATTCAAGAATCGGACCGACTAGCAAATGAAGAAGGATTTAGTTTTGTAAGGATCATAAAAATCCTTGTATTTTTATTTTTTTTATTTTTAAGACCTACAACTCCCCTAGCTTTATTTAATATGGATGAAGTATAATCAGAAAATTTAAGTACTGGGTACAAAAGAAAACAAACATATTAAGCTCTATAATAAGTGAGGAATAATACGTCGAAACACAAAAGTCAAAATAATATTTAAGTTCTGTAAACAATATTTAGTGACATATTCACTCTTCACATAAGAAACTAAAACCGATTTTTTGGAAAGCTTCACTCTTCAAAAGCTTAATAACTAACATTCTCCCAATAAACTTTTTTGGTGATTGATTTAATTAAAAAACATATTAATATATCTTTCTTTTTATAAACTTTATTTGATAAGTTTTCACCAGAGGTCAGTTATGAACTAATTTTACAAAACTATTCTTTCGGCCCGGCAAGCCTTTTACAGAGGACTAACATAAGTCTGTTAAGTTCTACTTAGCTTTACATTTCGATCTTATCGGATCATTAATGTTATCGTTAAGCGGTTGGTGTATTGGGAGAATGTTATTTATTAAGCTTTTGAGAGTGAAGCTTTCCAAAAGATCGGTTTTAATTTCTTTTGTGAAGGTGAATATGTCACTCCCCCACCTGTTAGATATTATGTTGTCTTCAAGCGATTATTTCTGGATATAACTAGATTTTTAATTTCTACTATTTTCTGTTTTTGATTCTGTTTCTGTTTCGATATTATTTTTAAAGGTTTTACTTGGCTTCAGGTAAGAGATAATAGTTTTGTGTGGCGCTGTTTTACATTTCATATAAAAGTAAAATATGTAAATTAAAACTAAAACAGATATGAAGATTATTAGTATGCTTCTGTAAATTGTGTTATTCTTATTGTTTAACCAAATCATTTCTTTAATTTCTATGTTTGACATTGGTTCGACTTTGGTTACATTGTGTTCAGTAAATATTAAATTTGTGTATTGTTGAATACTATTAGATATTGTAATTGGTTTTAATTTTGCTGTTCAGTTGGATATTTTTATAATTTTATTATTTTCAATATAAATCTCTTGACCGTTGCAATTGTGATAAAGTTTTTCGCTTGTCATATTCCAAGTTATAAGTATATTTGGTTTAATGTATTGTATATAGCCCATTTTAATATCCTCAATATATTCGGTAAAATGTTCAGTGTTAAATACTAATGGATTAATTTTTTCTTTTTTCAAAGAATTGGACTGGGTGTTAATTATTTCTATTCCATTATTGAGACTGTCAATAACGTGGTTTATAGTGCTGACCTGTACTGTGTCTTGTAATAGAGTCGAAATTTGTTGTTCAATATGTTGTCTGTCGTCTTCGTCTAGGGTGTCAAAAAAATATTTTAATGTGGAACCTATAAAGTTAACCAGTCCTCGTTTGTTTCGTTTTGAGATGCGAATGCCATTCATTTCTATTTTAATTTTCTCGGTTAAATATTTAATTTGTGTAAAATTTTTAAATTCTTGACATTTTTTAATTATACTATTAAATGTTTCTTCTAGTTCTGTAATATTTATTGTGAGACAGTGATGCATAAAGGTGATGGGAATTTGTATTGTTCCAGATTCAAACAAGATAAATTCTTGATTGCTTTCTATTGGGCTGATTTCGAGTGTACCTGCTGTAGTTTGTGTCACATCACAAGGTATTATGGTAATTATGAGTCCGATGATTGGGAGGAGTCGGTTTGCTGCAAGTATTTGCTGTCATTAACTTTCCTTTTCTTTTTAAATTTGCTTTTATAATGAATAACGTGTTGACCTCTATTATTTTCATTATAATGTTATTCATCTAATTGTTCTATTTTGCCTGAACTCACCCAAAAATTAGTGGATTCGATGCCGAAAAGGCTTAAAATTTTAAAAAAAATTTAGCAGTTTTAAGCACAAGAATGTTACAAACTGGTTGAAATAAGCTATTGCATTGTTTTGAGGTACATTTTCATTATTAATTCTTAAAAAAATACTAAAAAAATAATTAAAAATAAAATAAGTTACTAAATGATATCTTGAAACATACAAGAAATATGTTGCGCTTAAATTTTTTTGATAAAATGCTTAGTTCAGCTTTTACAGACCGTTGAAGTTTCAGATAGACGGTGGTTGAAATAAGCTGTGAGCCACTGTATGCGCAGCGTACTGGTACACGCAGAGCTATGGGACGTGGCATCAAGCGCATTAAAACAGGATGATGCAGGTGCAAATTCAAATTGGCCAAGCCGTGACAGTAAGGCTCTAGCCATGATCACCCTCAGCGTTAAAACTTCGCAACTAAGCTATATAAAAACGTGTACGACATCATTTCAAGCACGGACTAAACTCAGAGAGGTGCATCAACCGAGCGGGCCAGTCAGAAAAGTATCGCTCTACAAAACGTTGCTAAGCTTAAAGATGGAGGATGGCCAAAATGTTTCCAGTCACCTAAATGCTTTCAGTGAGGTTTTGGATCAACTATCGCCGGTGGGAATTGACATAAGTGAGGAGCATAGATCCATAATCCTGCTATCGAGTCTTTCCAAGGACTACGACAATTTTGTGGTCGCCATCGAGACGCGCGATACACTGCCAGATTTCGACATATTGCGAATCAAGGTCAAAGAAGAGGGAAAGGCCGATCTCAATTTGGACCAAGCGACATGCACGCACAGGCTTTTGTTGCAATCACGACTAAGCCAGTTTCTAAAAAGAATTGGAAGAATGTGATTTGTTGTAATTGTGGCAAGCGTGGACATATCAAGGTCGAATGTCGGTTGGATGGAACCGAGAAGAAGAAGCAGGCTCCAACTGCTCAAAAACAGTGCAGCTTATTGGCAGCTCTAGCCGCGGATAGCTTTGGTGCTTAGATAGCGGAGCTACAAGCCACATGTGTTGTGACAAAAAATTTGTTTACAACCCTGGAAAAGCACACCGAAACAATTGGATTAGCTGGAGACGGATGTCTGAAGGCAGTTGGAAAAGGAGTGGTCAAGATAAAGACGGATCGATATATTATCGATATATTGTCAAATTTACAATATATGTATGAGCATACGTATTCACAGTATTACATATATATATATATATATATATATATATAATACATTTCACACATACAGTGCTCAGCTGTCGCTGACTCTTGAACAAAAATTCAAGAGAGCCTGGAGCCAGCTCTAGTCCAATCAGTGTTTTGCGGCTTCCAGCCCCGATATTTTATATGGCCCATGCGATATGGTCATATCAATTATCGCAGTCTATCCGATATCGCGAAGAAGAATATGGTTCGTGGAATTAAAGGCTATAATTTCCCACAAAATAAATCCTATAAAACATGTATGTTGAGCAAAATACATGCTCATCTTTTTCCTCATAAAACTGAAAACCGAGCCAGTGAAATATTGGAACTTGGTTATAAAGATGTATGCGGCCCGTTTAGTAGTACATTAGTACACGATCACTGGGTGGCAATCGATGTTTTCTCACGCTTATCGATGACAAGTCTCGTCGTATATTTGTTTACTTTTTGAAAAGCAAAGACGAGGTATTCGTGGAATTCAAGACACTTTTGGAGAGGCAAGCTGGAAAGCTTCCAAAGTGCATACGCAGCGACAACGGAAAGGAATTTGTAAACGCAAGCTTTGAAAATTTCCTGAAAGCGAATGGGATCAAGCGGCAATTCACAATGCCATACAGCCCACAACAAAATGGAGTAGCGGAGAGGACTAGTTGAGATGGCCGATGCTTGCTGACGCAATCTGGCCTGGTGGAATCTTTATGGGGAGAAGCTATATAAATTATGTAATTGTGTAGTCCCGCGACGTTCCAGGGTCTTCTGTCCTCGGACGGCGGTGGTGAGACGATCACGTCTGTCGGGGTCTTCTTATGAAGATTACGGTGGAGAGCTTGACTTCGCTCCCTTAGTGGTATTAGCTAGCCTTGTGGCGTAGCAATGTGATTGATAAATACAATTCTGTTTTGCGGCTGTAAGCCGGAGCAAGCTGTGGTTTATTAAAGCACGAAACTAAAACTAAAGAGTTGACAAACATCGAAGCTAAGTTTACCCTCACAGCAATGCATCACGCCACCACAAGTCGGCAAGCCGACTCAGCATTTCTTGCAGCGTGAAGCAACACTCCGAATGAGAAGTGTCAGCTTTCCGCTGCCAAACGTTCTTTGCGCGGAGCGCTGAACCCAATTCTGGCGCGTCAGCATTGTTTATGCAAAGCTACTTAGTTGCTATGAAGGAATACATTGTTACTTGTTAACTACTCCCCCCTCAAGTTTATGACCGTCCTCGGTCATGTTAAATGTGTCGATGGTCCGCTGTATCTCCCTGGAGGCTCGTCTTCTCCTTAGCACCAGGTAAAGGACGAGAGAGCCAATCAAACCGACGTTTAGGACCTCACCAGCTATGAACCAGAGTCTAGGCGAACCTTCAGACTCCATGTCTTCCATAAGGTTTCGGATGGAGTGCAGGTTCTCGCTGTTCATCCGGTGCAGCAGAGGGATGCTGAGCACAGGGTCGTGGCCGACGATGTTAAGTAAAGGTGAACGCGCAATGCCCGGCTGCTTGCTTAGTGCTTTCTGTAGATTTACGAATTCGTTGCCGTTGATGGTTGCCGTTCGCTCAAAGGTCACCAGGTGGGTACCCTCTATCGGTATTTCTGGGCCGCCGTCGGTGCTAACGCGAACTGAAGCTTTCTTTGATAATCACAACGCCGTCATCTACGGGAGTTACTTCTTGCAAGTGGCTGGGTTGAGTGTGACATCGGGCAGCGTTTCCTGCGTGGAGCGAGCGCGCACAAGATTCACGTCGAGACCGCTCGCAGAATGTGTAGAGCGTGGTGTCTGTGCATCCGGTGACCGCAAAGGTGCTCACATTCGGCCAGTGTGTCCTCGTCGAGGTGTAAGATGGTGTGTCGGTGCGATACAGGGTAGACGGCGACTTTCTTGCAACTGAACTTGACTCTGGGGTAGGCAATTAAAATATGAATGCTATTCTCGGATTGGAGGACCCTGATCTTAGATGCTTCTAATAAGCTGATAATTGGGGTATCCTGTTCTACAAGAGACTTTAAGTCGGCTTGGTCAAGAATTGTAGGATTTATAATGTTTGATTTGGCCAAAGTAATAGTGAGAATTAAATTTTGAATTTCTGTGGACAGCATCATATTTCTTGCCAGTAGTGCTTCATACAAGTGTGGAGTGTCAACCAAGTCGCTTCTACGGGCACTGATCACCTTATTAATGGTGTCAGTTAACTTGTTTATCTGTTTCTGGGTTTCGGAATTTATAACTATCTGCCTGGAATTAGACTCAACTAGTTGAGCCTCTGTGATTTTAATCTTCAGAAGGTCCGTGGCATCGGGAGTACCCGCCACTACCTTTAAGGCTGTTCCTAGGAAATCAAGGCTCCTAGCAAACCTATGATGGACTTTGAGGACGGACAACGAGGTTCTAAGATGGTCAGTATCGACCTCTAGTAACTTACGCATATGGGAATGGGGAAAGGACTCGGACAGTTTCTGCGTTTCGTCTATCATGTTAGTGTAATCGGAAAGGTTACTCGAATGTCTTAAAAGGTCACGCTGATCAAACACCAGCACATCCCCCTCTAACACAGGAATGTAGTTGGCATGCGAAAAGTCGGTGATCCGAGCATTCGCTACTACCAAGGACATAAACATCATGAGTGTGAACCTGGAAATTAAAGACAAGGTGATACTAAAGTGCTCGCGTTTTTCCTTAACATAACTTACTAACTAATAGTAAAGGGAGTGCTTACTTGAGGTTGTCCTTATGGACCACCCTCCCCTTAATAAGAACAGACGTTCCTAGGTCTGCTTGCACTTTTTGTTCCGTGCATAGTGGGGTTAGTTTATTTCCTAACGTCTTGTTGTTCTTTACAAATACGTGTTCTCCTACCTCAAATACACGGTTTTGTCGGGATGGGTTGCATCTTCCGATGCTGTCTTGCTGTGCCTTTACTAATTTTGCCTTGATTTCTCGGCAGCGCTCGTGGGCCCCTGCGTGAACAACCTCAATTGGTCTCTCACGAGTAACTGAGTGCACGGTTTTGTTATATTCTATCGTTGCCCTCAAGATTAGTTCTACTGTGTCATTAGTCTTTTTGTCCAGCTTCAGGCATCTGGCTATTTCTGCCAGAGTGCTGTGGAACCGTTCGACTTGGCCATTGGACGAGCTGTGAAGTGGGGGCGCATTCACTATGTCAATGCCGAAGTTGTTCTTGAGCATAGAGGTGACAGTTTCTGAGCTGAATGCGGGCTCGTTGTCACAATAGACCGTTTTGATATTGGGGAAAAGGTTAACAATCTGTAGCAGGGGGGCTATGATGTCCACTATTGTTCTGGACACAACTGGTTGCACTATTGCAAATTTAGAAAATTTGTCAATGCACGTCAGGAACAGCTTCCTGTCGGTCGAGAAAATGTCAATGTGCACCATTTCGCCTGTGTGACTGGGTATAGGCGTTTCCCTGAGCTCTTGCTTTTTCGGGTGCCTGTCATACTTGGCTTGGGTGCAGACCCTACAGTTAGCTACCACTTCCTTTGCTAAACTGCCCATTTTAGGAAAATAATAATCCCGAAGGACTTGTTTAATATTTTCCTGCGCTGCTCTGTGAGCACGGTTGTGCTCAGCAGTAACGATTTCAAGCTGTTCGTTTTTGTCGGTTATATCTAACACGACGTTTTTACAGTGACGGAATTGGGTGGCAGGGAAGTGGGAAATGAGGTCGTGTTGGAAGCTTGCTAGCGTAGGCAATCGGGATTTACCACTTCTTTGAGGGTTTTTAACAGGCAACTCTTGTCAGTAAAACTGATCAAGTGGCGAGATTTGCTACGGAACAGCACTAGGTTTCGTTTAAGCGGAAAACGTGCTGCCTCCAGAATAATCTGGTTTCTGAAGCAATTTATAGGTTTGTCTGTGGCTTCGACCGTGTAGGTCAGGGAAAGCTCGCTGTGAATAGTCGCAGCGTCTGACTGGGGCTCGTTCTGTAAGGCATTAAGATTTTGCCTAGAGAGGGCATCTGCCACGAGGTTTTCCTTACCAGGCTTGTAAAAGATCTTGGCATTGTGCTGATCTATGTAAGATTTCCACCTCTTTATCTTGGCGTTCGTGTTCCTATCGGCAACTGCAAACGTGAGAGGTTGGTGATCGGTAAAAATGTTGATTTCCCTAGAGCCGTACAGGAAGTTCTGCAACTTACCTAGGGCCCAAACAATGGCAAGTAACTCCCTTTCATTAGTGGCATAGTTTTGTTCTGCCTGTTTAAGGGTACGGGAAATCATGGTGATCGGTCTACCCTCTTGGGATAGGACTGCACCGATACCGTTTGCAGACGCATCTGTGGTAAGGTCAAAGGGCTTTTTGAAGTCTGGGTATTTGAGAATGACATCTTCTGATGCCAGAATGTTACGAAGCCTTTGAAATGCGTTGCGTTGAGTCTCATTAAACTCAACACAAATCTTCTTGGACATGTGCCTACTCACCGAACCATTTTCTCCTTTCAGGATATCTGTTATCGGGCGAGCTATGGCAGCAAAGTCTTTGATGAAGACTCTGTAGTAGCTGGCTAAACCAAGGAAAGATCTAACACTGTAGACGCTATTTGGCTCAGGGTATTCCTGAATGGCCTTTACCTTTTCTGGATCGGATTTAGTTCCGTCCTTACTGACAATAAAGCCGAGGTATTCTACACTCTCTTTAAAGAACCTAGTTTTCTCCTGGCTTACTCTCATATTGGCATCGATCAGGCATTTTAACACCGTATCGATGTGGCGGACATGGTCGGACTCATTCTCCGAGAAAATGATTACGTCGTCTACATAAACGTAACATATTTTCCCAATTTGTTCTCTTAATACATCGTCTAGGGCTCTTTGAAAAATGCTGCTTGCATTTCTCAAGCCGAATGGTAGACGACAAAATTCGTATTTGCCGCCATTTACCGAGAACGACGTCTTCTCACGGTCATGTTCCGCAAGGTAAATTTGGTGATACCCTGACTTAAGATCAAGGGTAGTGAAGAAATTTGCCTTGCCCAGATTCGCTAGAATCATGGGAATGCTAGGCATAGGGTAACGGTCCGGGATAGTGCGCTCATTGAGCTTTCTGAAGTCTATTACTAACCTCTTGTTCGGGTTACCGAAAGCGTCAGTGCCCTTTTTGTCAACAACCCACGTCGGGCTGTTATAGGGTGACCTTGATGGCCTGATAATGCCATCCTTTAGTAATTGTTTGACTTCGTTGTTCACGAAGTCAGAAACACCCATTAAGTTTGGGTAAGCTCTCGAGTACACCGGTTCGTTGTCTATTGTACGAAATGTAGCAGTGACAGCGGTGTTGAAAGGGAGAGCTTCAAGCGACGTAGAGAAGGCCTTTTTCCTTCTCAAAATTGTGTCCTTGAACTCCTTTTTAATGGAGGCAGGGACCACAATGTCATTCACATCAGTGAAATTCACACTAGGGCAGCTGAAATAGTGAAGTTTTTCACTAACGCCCTGATACTCTAGAGAGTCCTCTGCTAGGTTCAACTTTACTCCGGCCAGGTCCAAGCCTATGATAGCGTCGAACGAGCTGAGTGACTTCAGCAGGAAGAATGGGGAAGTGTGCTTAAATACTTTCATTAAGCACTTTTGTTTAATCTCGGTGGAGCCGTGTATCGAGCTCACCGAGAATGGACTGGCGACCGGCATAACATTTTTTAGCTCCTTTACGGGCTTAATGTAATTTTTTGCCGCGCCGGTGTCAATCAACATCTTTAAAGTTCTCCCAGCCAACCGTCGTTCAATGAACGGCAACCGGGAGCGTCCCCTAAAAAATTTAATGAGTCATCGCTTGGAGCGTACTCATTGTCACTGTCTATTTCCTCTACTGCAGCCTTTGCTGCCTTCTCGTACTCCTGCTTGGAGTCTTTTGTCTTAGGGTCTTCAGGTTTAGGGGGTCCTTGCACAACGTTGTTAAGGCGTTGGCGTCTCGGACCTGTCGAACGGTCCGAGGAATTTCTCCTCTTAAAGGCATTGGACTCATTAGGGTTATTCTTGTTGTAGTCAGTGCGCTGCCTGAACTTGGAGGACGAATCGACCTCCATGGGTTGAGGTGCCTGCGCCTGGTTGTCATTATTTGTCTGGCCATTGGTATTACCTTTTTGTCGCCTGACAAAGTGTGGGTTTCTGTCCTGACCCTGTACTTCCCTGTTATTTTTTCCCTGTCTACCCTGGAAGCGGCCCTTGCCGTTTCCGGATGTCTGCGCACGTTCCTCTACGGCCTTGGCGTAGGAAGTTGCGAACATGCTCCTTTCAATGCTTGCCTCTGTTTCTCTGGCCAGAGCCAGGGCAGACGGCAAGTCCTTAGGTTGAGCCGGGAAAACCACAGCTTTGAGGGACTTTTTGAGGCCCGAAACGAAGGCATGCAGAGCATCGGCCCTAACCTCCGCGTTGAGCAAGTCAGCACCCTCTTGCTCGTGTGTCATCACGATTTTGTTGGTGACGAGAGTCAACTTTTTTTCGACCTCGTCATAGTACTGCATTAATGTCAGGTCCCCTTGCCTGACCATCTCCAATCCCTGCCTCAGTAGGCGTAGGGATGTCTTGTCGGAATACGTGCAGTCTAACCTGGCCAAAATGGCATCGAAATTCAGTACAGTATTATGGGACACGAGCAAGGCTCCAGCTGCGCCTCTGATTTTATTTCGGAGGATAGCTACAGCTTGGTAGTGTGTACTTCTGCCATTATATGGCCTGAACAGGTCGTAGGCGTACACGGCCGATTGCCTCCAGGCCACATACTCCTCTTGAGTGCCAGAGAACTCTGGCACGGACTTGATAATGTCTAAAGGCAAATCACATCTAGTCTCAGGATTCACAGTAACTTTTTCATATGTGATAATTTGCGGTGCTTCCACCTGCAAGCTTTGTACCCGAGCAACTAGGGAGTTTATTTGTGTTTGGAATTGGGACTGTTGTTGTGCTAATGCCTGTCTGACGGCATTGTCAACAAGGGCTTGTAACTGAGTTGGGTCCATGATGCTGTGTATGGGGGGACTAGCTAACGGGTGATCTACTATCGGGGTTGTTTGATCTTCCTCCCAACTGTCCTCGCTTTCGTACTCAACTTTTACGTTCCTATACGAATCCGCCCAACTCATTGGGTGGTTGGCACATCACAAATGTATATTTTCGCCGAGCACAAATGATCGGCTTATTAAGTATGGCAAGAAATATTATGCGATATAATATGCAATATTATTTTGCAAAGTATGCAACACTTAATTTGTAAGGTATGCAGTATATTTCATTAAAAGGGTATGCAATAAATTTTTAGGTTTTTCAAAAGTATGCAGCACTTATTTGGTGAGGTATGCAATGAAAATTTTTAGGTTTTTTCAAAAGTATGCAGCACTTATTTTGTGAGGTATGCAATGAAAAAAAATTGTTTGCCGAAAAATATGCAGTGCTTTCGAGATTAATTTTCACAACGCACAACTATTACGTGGCCAGATCACAAAAAAAATTTTTTCACTAATGAGATTTTTTTTTATGTGCGACGAAGAAGTCACTTGTAAAACTTACATGATTTCTAACTTAACTACCCTGTTAAATCAGACTGCAGAGTTCAAGATCAGTTGGGCGCCAATTATGTAATTGTGTAGTCCCGCGACGTTCCAGGGTCTTCTGTCCTCGGACGGCGGTGGTGAGACGATCACGTCTGTCGGGGTCTTCTTATGAAGATTACGGTGGAGAGCTTGACTTCGCTCCCTTAGTGGTATTAGCTAGCCTTGTGGCGTAGCAATGTGATTGATAAATACAATTCTGTTTTGCGGCTGTAAGCCGGAGCAAGCTGTGGTTTATTAAAGCACGAAACTAAAACTAAAGAGTTGACAAACATCGAAGCTAAGTTTACCCTCACAGCAATGCATCACGCCACCACAAGTCGGCAAGCCGACTCAGCATTTCTTGCAGCGTGAAGCAACACTCCGAATGAGAAGTGTCAGCTTTCCGCTGCCAAACGTTCTTTGCGCGGAGCGCTGAACCCAATTCTGGCGCGTCAGCATTGTTTATGCAAAGCTACTTAGTTGCTATGAAGGAATACATTGTTACTTGTTAACTTATACACAGCTGTATATCTGCGGAAGCGACCGCCTACGAACACCCTGAGAGATATGACACCAATGGAAAGTTTTAAAGTTTTTGGTTCTTTCGCAGTTGCATTGGATAAAGGCCACTCACGTAGTAAATTCAAGCAGAAAGGGAAGAAATACCGAATGGTTGGTTATTCTCGAACAGCCAAAGGGTATAGGCTTTACGACCCGAGCACAGGACACGTTATCGAAAAGAGAGACGTACTTTTCGACGAGCGCACTGATAACCTGACAAAGGATGCTGGATCCGTATAGTTTGACCTACCACAAGGCGGCGGTGTATCAGACCGGCAACTGGAGGATGAGAGGGACAACTGCAGCAACGATGTAAGCTCAGATGGCAAAGTCAACCACGGTTCGCCAGAATACGCTAGTTCGGACGACTAAAGCTCACACAAACAAGACAAGATCGGCATAAAAAATGATCACAGCATTGACGAATTCATAAGCGGGGAAGACGGTGATAGCGATGATGACGTCGCAGAGGACGAGAACAACTCCCAGGATAGAAAACAAGTGGGTCCTGGCAGACCTAAACTTATTCGCACGGGCAAACCTGGACGCCCGCGAAAGCAGTTCAATGTCTTAGTAGCGGCAATTTATGATGTATTTATTCCGGTAAGCTACGAAGAAGCAATCAGATGTCCTGATTCAAAATTATGGTTGGAAGCAATGAATCGAGAGTATGAGGCTCTTTTGAACAACCAGACTTGGCAGATAGTAGATCTTCCGAGAACACAACGTGCTATAGGATGCGAATGGATATTCACTATGAAGAGGGATGCCAACGGGCAAGTGCAGCGATACAAGGCACGCCTAGTAGCCAAGGGCTGTTCGCAGCAGTATAGAATTAATTATGAAGAGACTTTTTTAACTGTTTGTCGGATGGAAAGTATTCGTTTCATACTTGCCCTGGCTGCATAGTTAAAATTACATTTGCATCAAATGGATGTCTGCACGGCTTATTTAAATAGCGATTTAACAGACACTATGTACATGCAACAGCCACTCGGATTTCGAGCCGAAGACCATGCGGACGGCGTGCTTTTGCTAAAGAAGGCAATTTACGGTCTTAAACAGTCTGGCAGAGAATGAAACCGTATATTGGGTGAAGTTTTGCGTAGTATTGGGTTTAATCCATGTACAAACGAGCCATGTCTATACATGAACAAAGGTGGACGCCATCTTGCGCTTATTCTTATATATGTTGACGATCTGATCATAGCTTGCCAAGATAAAAATTATCTTATCAGCATTAAAGGCAAAGTCGCTCAATCTTTCAAATGTGTGCTAAGCTAGAGCTAGAGATTGAGAATCTGCTTCAGCAGCACGGTATTAAGGAGTGCAGAGCAGCTGCAACTCCACTGGATGCAGGATTCCAAATCACATGCGACAAAGAGGGATGCACAAGAGTCAACGAGCAGGCATATCACGCGGCCATAGGTGAACTCATGTGGTTGGCACTATCCTCAAGGCCAGACATTTTACATTCAGTATCTAAATTGGCGCAGCGTAGCAAGGATCCCCACAGTGAGTATTGGACAGGAGTAAAATACGTACTCAGATATTTGGAATCGACAAAGAATATAAAATTGCATTATAAAGTTACCAATAAGCCTCTAATTGGTTACGTGGGTGCTGACTGGAGAGGTGGCAAAAGTGATTGAAAATCATACACATGATACGTATTCTATCTGGCTGGAGGACCAATTTCGTGGAAATCTAAAAAACAACGCAGCGTAGCTCTCAGCAGCACAGAAGCGGAATACATGGCGTTATCATCCACATGCAAGGAGGCGATTTCATTAAGACGACTTATAATGGAAATTGGCTGCGGAGAATCTGGAACATCCACAATAATGAACGCTGACAAGTTAAGCACTCAGCAGTTGGCAAAGAATCCTGTACATCATTCAAGGTCAAAACAAATTGACATCAGGTATCACTTTGTAAAAGATATCGTTATGGAAGGGATTACAGGGAAGGGGAGGGATTATGGAAGGGATTACTATCAGATTAGTTTCAACACCCTTCCTCAGTGTAAACTCTCATATTATATATTAGTACAAACTTAACTTCTTCGTAAGCCCGCAATGCTTTTGTTTCTGAAGGTTCCTCTGCAATCATTTGTTTAGTTGAAAGATACTTTAAAATAATAAAAGTACCGAATATAGATCATTCCATATAATCAACCAAAGCGCTCGTGTTTTTACTCAAGCGGAAATAAACTTCAATACTATTAAATGTTTCTTCAACTTCTGTAATATTTATTGTGAGACAATGATGCATAAAGGTGATGGGGATTGATTTCCAGTGTTCCTGCTGTAGTTTGTGTCGCAATACAAGTTAATATGATGATTATTAGTCCGATGATTGGCAGGTGTCGGCTTGCTGCAAGTATTCTTTCTTTTTAAATTTGCTTTTATAATGAATAACGTTTTGACCTCTATTATTTTCGTAATGTTTTTCGTCTAATTGTTCTATTCTTCCTGTTTTTCTGAAGGGATTCTTTGATTTTGCGTGCGTTAAGGGTGCTTGTCTAAATTTTGTGTCGATTTCGAAATCCGGTCGTTTTTATTTAAGTTTTTTGATTTTAATTTCTTTAATCATCTGGATATCATAAGTAGGTGTTCCTGTGTAAAGAAGGATGTTAGCTGGTATCTGTCCGGTTGTGTTATGTTTAGTCTTGTGGTTGTATATGTATAAAATTGTCTCCATTCGTGTTTCTTTATTTTCTCTATTGTTCTCAGTATTGATAATTCTGATTTTTTCATTTATTGTTTTATGATGGCGTTCTATGTCTGCTATTGAAATATTTTCTTCTTCGCCTACCATGTTTTCTTCAATTTTGACGCGAGATAAAGCGTCTGCTACATGATTAAGTTTACCTTCTAAATATTTGATTTTGAAATTATATTCACTCAGTCTAATTCGCCAACGTTGTAGTTTCATGTTAGGTTCTTTAATATTATTTAGCCAAACAAGGGGTTTGTGATCGCTCAAAATCTCAAAGGGGACTCCATATAGATATGGGCGGAAATATTTGGTTGCCCAAAGGATTGCTAGTAGTTCTTTTTCAATACTGCTATAATTTTGTTCATGATCATTTAAAGTTCTGCTTGCAAAGCTTACTCGTTTATTGTCTTGCGACAACACGGCTCCTATGGCGAAATTGCTAGCGTCAGTAGTGACTTGAAATGTTTTTGTGAAATCAGTACAGATCAAAATTGGGTCGTTCATTATGAGTGTTTTCAATTTTTCTAATGATTGTTGTATTCTTCGTTTCTTGTGCCTATCTTAGCTCCTTTTTTTAGAAATATTGTTAGAGGTTTTCAATCTTTTCAAAATCTGGAATGAACTTACGGTAATATCCGCATAAGCCTAAGTAAGATTTTATTTGATTTGGTGTCTTTGGGAGAGAAAATTTTTCGATTGCCTTAGCTTTCTATTTATTAGGTCGCGACCTAAGAAATTTGTTTGCTGTTTTAAAAATTCGCATTTGTCCAATTGGAGTTTAAGATTGGACTCTTTAGGCTTCTCAAATCCATAATGGACTGCAGTAAGGGGAGTCGATTTCGCGTATAACACCTTGTTTTAACATTTCCTCAATTTACTTATTTACTTATGTTTCGTAGGCGAACGGATACGAATACGATCTTTTGTAAACTGGGTTTTCGTGAACGGTTCTCATATCATGACTTATTATACTTATGAATGTAAGGTTTTCATTTTCGCAATATTGAATGTCACTGAACTCTTTTAATAAATTTGTAAGCTTGTATTTTTCCTTACTTTTTAAATGTTCTAGTTTGTATGTGTGTTCTGAGTCTATGTTGTTGTCCATGGCATAATTTATTTCTGAGTTTTTTTTTTTTGTAAGAGTGCATTAAAATTTTTTGAAGAGTTCCCATCACATGGATCTAGTTCTTTGTAAATAAATGTTCTTTTGTTAATTATTGTTTCCTTCCGAAAGTAATTTATTAAACCGTTATTTTCCATTAGTATTTTTCTTCCTAATAGAATGTCATAATAAGGTGAAAATTAATGAATATAGAATTTTTGTGTTTGTTGAAAAAGACCGTTGGCTGGAAGGTCTACATATTTATTTAATTTAGAATAGCCTGTCATACTTCGGACAATTATTTGTTTATCTTTAACTTGAAGGTTGAAAAAGCTTGAGCTCTTCATGTTTATTGAAGGGTCAACTATGCATCTATGTATATCTGTGGTTATTAAACATGATCTATATGTATTGGTGGGATCCCAGACTGGTATTGGAAAATTTTCAGCTTGTTGATATTGCTGATCTGTTAACATTTCTGTCTGAGTATTCTGTAATTGATCTTCGTCGTTATTATTGTAGTGCTTTGTGTCGTTATTGTAATCTAATTCGTACTGGTGATAACTTTCATCCGTCTGCATACGCAACTGTCCGCTGCCTTCTTTAAAACGCTTATTCGGCACTCTTGGTTGTTGGGGGGCTGATAGTAGTTTCGGGTGTCGGTTTGATGGTCAGGAAGTAAGTTTGATCTGAATTCGTTGTATAATTTACTGTTTTGATCAAATTGCTGTTGTATGGTCGGAGGAGTTTGTTTAAAAGGGATTTGATTGTTTACGTTACGAATGAAGGGGCGAATAAATCGTTCGTTGGGGTGAGTGTTTTTGTTTTGATTTGATTAATATTTGTATTAAGCCTTGGCTGACTATCGGATTCTTTTGAAATTGGGTCTTCGTATAGACCTTCTTGTTGGGCGAGTATTCTTAATTTTTGAACGGCTGAAATGTCATGCCTCGCTAAGGTCATAAGGTCGGTAGTGAGCGTTGAATTGTATGTTTTATATTAGTTGACATTGCTTGTGTATAAAGCGCTATTTTATTTCAGTCATCTTTTAATGCTAACTTACTTTAATTACAATTAACTTATATTCTAATTGTTCACAGAATAGACGTAAGTTACCTTTAAAAGGTGTGCGATATAACCTTACTAGTAGTTCCTCCAAGGCGTCTGAGTCTTGAACTCCTTGATAAGGGCGTCCTTAGAAGTTGTCCATTCGTTGTGCATTCCAAATTGGAAAACCTTTTCCGTATCTCCGACAATTTTAAGTTCGATGGGTATACGTTGCGAGGTGAGACTGCATGGGCTTGCAGAGAATTGCGGTACTTGGCGTATTTGCCGAAGTAAATGAGACAGATTTTCCGCTGTTAACGCCATTTTAGTTTTATTTATAAGTTAGTTTCTGTTCTTGTTCACAGACCGCTACAGTATGTCGAGACTTATGTGAACTGCACTGTCTTAACTTTTTGTTGCTTTATACAATAGTAGCGGTCGCACTTTTGATTTAAGTGGGCTACTGTTTTTGTTCACAGACTGCTACAGAATGTCGAGACTTATGTCTTAGTGATTGTATTGCACCTATGGGGCTTGCTGAGCATGGATGGCAGTGAGCAGATTAAGAATCTGACCCTGCTGCTGTGTCTGTTTTTGCTGCTGCTAAACATCATCATGATCTCCATCTGTTTTTATTGGAACGCCCGGAGGGAGTTGATGCTATCACTCAGCGACTTGAGGATGGCTTCGATGTTGTTCTTGGTGTCCATTGGATGCTGTAGTAGCTCTCTCGTCGCCCTTTGTCGGCTGCTGCTGGTGCTGCTTGCTACGGCTGCATAGGAGACGCCGCCTTGAAGGCAGCCAGAATAGTTGGCTGGATGCTGTTTACCACAGTTGTAGCAGGTGCATTCCTCACTGCGTGGTCGAGTACAATCCTTGGCAGGATGCTCTTCACCGTACTTCACACAGATGTGAGCTTTGCGGCAGTATTTGGCCGTGTGACCAAACTGCAGGCATCGATGGCATTGCACGATAGCAGTGCGCTTGCGCATTCTATTACCACTCTCATGTGGCATAGGATCGCCTTGTTATTGGCCGCAGCGGCAATATTGATGAAGAATATATTGACTGGCTTATTTGTGGGAGTACCAGGCTCGCTGCGCTTTACAGCAGTACATACAGCGTATGTACAGCAAGCACATTGTGACCAACTTTTTCAAACTCTCTTTGACTGTGGACTGTGTGCTATGGTGCAGACCTTTTATGGATACTCTATACGATCTGTCCTCCTTATGCTGATAGCAATGAAACTCGTATTGCTCGTCATCGAGCCAGCTGACGATACTTCGAAACGTGCTTGCATCCGCATCGTTAAGTCGCATGACGTCACCCAGTGATGCTCTGGCTTCGACCTTGCTAATATCTACCACTCTTTTAATGGCCAACATCAAGCACAATTAGTGGTGGTTTAGGTTGCGCTTTGCTAATAGCAGCCGTCTGCTGCGCAGCAATAGCAGCTTGGCGGATAGTGCTGGGCTGCTCGTCACTTACAAGGTCAGCTTCTAAATTAGCTGGCGTGCCCGCGAGGATTCCGAAACGATTTGATCGGCCATTGTAGCTAGATTGGGAGATGTCATCTTTCTTGCCAGGGTTAGGTTTTTTCCTCTCACGATTTGGAGAAGCTCCTGGTGTAATCTTGCGCTTAATAGCTTGGAAGCGGGTGTGTATCCCAGCTGGGGATCCATTGGCGCTCGAAAAAGAACCAGTGGTCGAGGTCAAAGTCTTGGCGTCTAAGCGCCCCGCTAAGAATCTCTTTGTTTTTTATTGTATTCATTCTATCCCTCCCTGGGATAGTTGGAGTCTTAAGCGACCGCGTGGCCGCTGGGCCACACACTCTTTAAATGAAAGTGGTTGAGTTCTACTATGAGTTCAACTATAATATCACTGATAGCCACTTGGGGGTCACTATTCACAATTTGTACCACTATTTTGGACTTTTCACTAGGAAAAGTAATTTTTTGCCATTTACTGATTAAAGAAACTGAATTGAGAACTAATTTATGAAACAAGAAAAACGTAAAGAAAAGCGACGCTGAAAAAAAATAATTATATAATGAAAATTTAAATAAATAGTTTTAGAAGTATATGTAATATTTAATCATCTTAGAATTTAATTAATTATAACTCTAGCGTCTTTTAAAATTTTTCTATTTTTCTTAATCTTACATAAATTTATCTAATACCTTGCGATGAACAAATCGAATTGTTGCTAGTTTTTAGTCACAAAAGTAAAATAGAAATGAATATCTAAAAATTTAAGTACTGAACTCGGCTGATGTTTCTCCGGACATAGAGCACAAAAAGGGGCACAAGAGCCATGTTCTTAAGGAAAGTGGTCCCAGGTAGGTAGGGAAATCTGCGGACACAATTACACCCGTGTTTCGCTAGCAACAAATTTCTCATTTGTTTCCTCCTCTTCTAAAACGGTATTCTTCCGAATATATTTATTTAGCTCCTAGATTCTTTTATCGGAAGCACGCTCAATTCTCGATCTTATTCATTATTGTATTTAGCGATAAGGTATTTGGACAAGCAAGACCACCACCCCCAACGCCGAAAAGCTAGAGCCGGATTCTAAAGCGTTTACCCGCCAGTGGAGGTTCCCTTGCCTTGCCTTACAATATGGAGCCTTTAATTTTAGTTATGGACTCTATTAGAAATAATCCATTTGTCATTAGAGCGCTCTTGGAATTCTTGAGTCGTATTACATAAACGGTATCTGAAAAACATGAAGATCAAATTCGTATTGGTGTTCACAATTTATAGAAATGAATCCTAGAGAAGCATGTTTTTAATTTAAAACAAGAAACTATCAGATACCCGTTTCTCAGCTAAAAATTAAAAATGTTTGAAAAGTGTGTGCGTAACAGTTTTGGGCGGTTTGGGGGCCAATAGTTGTTTGGTAAATCAATAGAAATTTACAAGCCTAATAATTGAATAAAAAAATTTAAAAAATGTTTTCAAAGATGTAGGCGCGGCAGTTTGGGCGTTAGAGTGGGCGTGGCAACATTTAGAAACAAATTTGCGCTGCGTCTATTTTGCATTCTTAATCTCAACTATCTAGCTTTTAGAGTTCATGATATCTTGATCAAGAATATATAATAAACTTTTTTGATGATTGATTTAATAAAAATAATATTAATATATCTTTCTTTTAATAATCTTTATTTGATACGTTTTCACCAGAGGTCAGTTATGAACTAATTTTACAAAACAATTCTTTCGGCCCAGCAAGCCTTTTACAGAGGATTAACATAAGCCTGTTCAGTTCTACTTAGCTTTACATTTCGATCTTATCGGATCATTAATGTTACCGTTAAGCGGTTGGTGTATTGGGAGAATGTTATTTATTAAGCTTTTGAGAGTGAAGCTTTCCAAAAGATCGGTTTTAATTTCTTTTGTGAATGTGAATATGTCACTCCCCCACCTGTTAGATATTAGGTTGTCTTCAAGCGATTACTTCTGGATATAACTGGATTTTTAATTTCGACTATTTTCTGTTTTTGATTCTGTTTCGCTATTTTTTTAAAGGTTTTACTTGGCTTCAGGTAAGAGATAATAGTTTTGTGTTGCGCTGTTTTACATTTCATATAAAAGTAAAATATGTAAATTAAAACTAAAACAGATATGAGGATTATTAGTATGTTTCTGTAAATTGTGTTTTTCTTATTGTTTCACAAAATCATTTCTTCGATTTCTAGGTGTGAGATTGGCTCGACTTTGGTTACATTGTGTTCAGTAAATATTAAATTTTTGTACTGTTGAATACTATAAGATATTGTAATTTGTTTTAATTTTGCTGTGCAGTTGGATATTTTTATAATTTTATTATTTTCAATATAAATCTCTTGACCGTTGCAATCGTGATAAAGTTTTTCTCTTGTCATATTCCAAGTTATAAGTATATTTGGTTTAATGTATTGTATATAGCCCATTTCAATATCCTCAATATATTGGTAAAATGTTCATTGTTAAATACTAATGGATTAATTTTTCAAAGAATTGGACTGGGTGTTAATTATTTCTATTCCATTATTGAGACTGTCAATAACGTGGTTTATAGTGCTGACCTGTACTGTGTCTTGTAATAGAGTCGAAATTTGTTGTTCAATATGTTGTCTGTCGTCTTCGTCTAGGGTGTCAAAAAGATATTTTAATGTGGAACCAATAAAGTTAACCAGACCTCGTTTGTTTCGTTTTGAGATGCGAATGCCATTCATTTCTATTTTCATTTTCTCGGTTAAATATTTAATTTGTGTAACATTTTTAAATTCTTGACATTATTTAATTATACTATTAAAAGTTTCTTCTAGTTCTGTAATATTTATTGTGAGACAGTGATGCATAAAGGTGATGGGGATTTGTATTGTTCGAGATTCAAACAAGATAAATTCTTGATTGCTTTCTTTTGGGTTGATTTCGAGTGTACCTGCTGTAGTTTGTGTCACATCACAAGGTATTATGGTAATTATGAGTCCGATGATTGGGAGGAGTCGGTTTGCTGCAAGTATTTGCTGTCATTAACTTTTTTTTTCTTTTTAAATTTGCTTTTATAATGAATAACGTGTTGACCTCTATTATTTTCATTATAATGTTATTCATTTAGTTGTTCTATTCTGCCTGTTTTTCTAAAGGGATTCTTTGATTTTGCGCGCGTTAAGGGTGCTTGTCTTAATTTTGTGTCGATTTCGACATCCGGTCGTGTTTTTTAAGTTTTTTGATTTTAATTTCTTTAATCATCTGGATATCATAAGTAGGTGTGCCTGCGCAAAGAAGGATGTTAGCCGGTATCTGTCCGGTTGTGTTATGTTTAGTCTTGTGGTTGTATATGTATAAAATTGTCTCCATTCGTGTTTCTTTATTTTCTCTATTGTTCTCAGTATTGATAATTCTAATTTTTTCATTTATGGTTTTATGAAGGCGTTCTATGTCTGCTATTCTTGTTTTACGTGTGGTAATATCTTTTTGTATGTTTTCGTTGTGTAGCCAAATTTTTGAAAGAAGTGCTTATAAACGCGGAGTCTTTGTCTGCTTTAATATTCTTTGGTTTTCCCATGTCGTTAAAAATTCTAGTAAGGGCTCGTTTTGCCTCTAACCAATCTCTACTGTCTGTTTTAATAAGTGAAGCGAATTTTGAATATATGTACGTCTAACAAGATAAATACTGTTCGTTGTCAATTGCATAAAAATCAATAACATAAATTTCTCGTAGGTTATTTGTCTCTGGAGTTATTTGAAAGCAAGTTTTGTTGGTCTATGTTAAAGGTTAAAGATTTCGCAATCATTAATAATGTTTTGAATTAGTGAGTTTCTTTAAATAATCGTATCATTTTTTTAATACCATGGTGTAACAATTTAGAATGTTGATTAATAATAAATTCTTTAAATTCAGGATAAGATTTTATGTCTTTTAACTTTATGATACTTTTCAGAATTTTCACGTTACTGTGTGGGTTAATGGTTTCTCGATCGTTTTCCATGTAAATAACACTGTTATTATTTAAAAAGTATTTAATGAGGATATCTGTTGCTTTTGTCAGGGTCTTGTCGGTGTATTTAATGGTCAGTTTTGTTTTGGAAAATAATTTCGTTGTCTACTTGCTACGGTATCTTTAATAAATTCAATTTGTCTTGCAAAATAGCTTATTTGGTTTTCTGTAATTTCAATGTAGGTTTCGTTGCTTTCTGATGAACTGTGTATTGGTGCTGCTGTTAAAATATTTTCTTCTTCGCCTACCATGTTTTCTTCAATTTTGACGCGAGATAAAGCGTCTGCTACATGATTAAGTTTACCTTCTAAATATTTGATTTTGAAATTATATTCACTCAGTCTAATTCGCCAACGTTGTAGTTTCATGTTATGTTCTTTAATATTATTTAGCCAAACAAGTGGTTTGTGATCGCTCCAAATCTCAAAGGGGACTCCATATAGATATGGGCGAAAATATTTGGTTGCCCAAACGATTGCTAGAAGTTATTTTTTAATACTGCTATAATTTTGATCATGATAAATTAATGTTCTGCTTGCAAAGCTTACTGGTATATTATCTTGCGATAATACGGCTCCTATTTCGAAATTGCTAGCGTCAGTAGTGACTTGAAATGTTTTTGTGAAATAAGGGCAAATCAAAATTGGGTCGTTCATTATGAGTGTTTTCAATTTTTCAAATGATTTATTGTATTCTTCGTTTCTTATGTCTATTTTAGTGTCTTTTGGTGTCTTTGGGATGGGAAATTTTTCGATTGCTTTAACTTTCTCTTTATTAGGTCGTATGCCTTCTGGACTTATAATAAGACCTAAGAAATTTGTTTGCTTTTTTAAAAATTCGCATTTGTCCAATTGGAGTTTAAGATGGTCCTCTTTAAGTTTCTCAAACACTTTTCTCAGTGAGTCTAAGTTCGTTCGTTCAGAGATTTTGAATAGATGATCACACTAAATAAACAAGGCAATGCTTGTTAATGAGCTCTTTTAGGACGTAATTCATGCACCGTTGGAAGGTTGCGGGAGAATTTTTTAAGCCAAATGGCATGGGACCATATTTGGTCGAAAACTCCGTTTTTGGTATAGACTTAGGGTCCATTTCGATTTGGTAAAAGCCTTTTGCTAAGTCAATGGTAGTACAGTACTGGTATGTTTCTAATTTGCCTAGTATTTCGTCCATATTAGGAATCGGAAATTTATAATTTATTGTTATTTCATATAGATTTCGATAGTACACGACCAACCTGAATTTCGGTTTGCCAGAGGCATCTATCTTTTTGGGAACAATCCATAATGGACTGCAGTAAGGGGAGTCGCTTTCGCGTATAACACCTTGTTTTAACATATTCTCAATTTGCTTATTTACTTCTGCTTCGTAGGCGAACGGATACGAGTATGGTCTTTTGTAAACTGGGTTTTAGTGTACGGTTTTTATATCATAACGTATTATACTTGTGAATATAAGGTTTTCATTTTCGCAATATTGAATGTCACTGTCATTTTTTGAAGAGTTCCCATCACATGGATCTAGTTCCTTGTGAATGACTGTTCTTTCGTTAATTATTGTTTCCTCCCGAAAGTAATCTATTAAACCGTTATTTTCCATTAGTATTTTTTTCCTAATAGAATAATAAGGTATAAGGTGAAAATTATAAATATAGAATTTTTGTGTTTGTTGAAAAAGACCGGACAGTCATTTGTTTATCTTTAACTTGAAGGTTGAAAAAGTTAGAGCTCATCATGTTTATTGAAGAGCCAGTATCAACTATGCAACTATGCATGGTATTAAACATGATCTCTATGTATTGGTGGGATCCCAGGCTGGTATTGGAAAATTTTCAGCTTGTCATGCCTCGCTAAGGTCATGAACAACCTATCAAGAAGTGAACGTTGAATTGTATGTTTTATATTAGTTGCCATTGCTTGTGTATAAAGCGCTATTTTATTTCGGTCATTTTTTAATGCTAACTTACTTTAATTACAATTACCTTATCTTCTAATTGTTCACAGAATAGACGTAAGTTACCTTTAAAAGGTGTGCGATATAACCTTACTAGTAGTTCCTCCAAGGCGTCTGAGTCTTGAACTCCGTGATAAGGGCGTCCTTAGAAGTTGTCCATTCGTTGTGCATTCCAAATTGGAAAACCTTTTCCGTATCTCCGACAATTTTAAGTTCGATGGGTATAAGTTGCGAGGTGAGACTGCATGGGCTTGCAGAGAATTGCGGTACTTGGCGTATTTGCCGAAGTAAATGAGACAGATTTTCCGCTGTTAACGCCATTTTAGTTTTATTTATAAGTTTCTGTTCTTGTTCACAGACTAGTACAGTATGTCGAGACTTATGCCTTAAGTGAACTGCACTGTTTTAACTTTTTATTGTTTTATACAATAGTAGCGGTCGCACTTTTGATTTTAGTGGGCTAAAGCCCCCTGAAAGGCTTGAAACCTTTTGTTTGATTTTGTCAGGAAATCCTTGTCCGGGGTCATCACGCGAACATTGTTGTTGCTGGTCGTCTTGAAGGTAAACTCCACGTCTTTGCCGAGCACCCCAGGAATGCTACTAGCGCGAGCCTTAATATTGGTCACGTCCGGGATAAGGATAAGGTGGTGGCTTAATAATCTTTAGTCTTTTCCTTAGCTGGGTTCTCCTTTGGAGGAGTCTTGGCTTGAACGTCATCAGAATCTTCCTCGTCACCGTCATCATCCAATGAAAGCATGGCGAAGCTGTTGCGCTAGTTACCAAACCTTTCCTAGGCTAGGTGTAGTTTGTAGATTTCCGGTTAGCTCAAAAGGTCCCAAGTCACAGTATGGATGCCAGCCAATGTTTTCCCAAAAGTCAGATTAATAACAAGCCAAAGCCGAAGTGTTTTTGGTTGTGTCCAAAATGGAACTAACTCTTTCTTTATTTTAGAAATTAAAGCTAAGCTACAAAATGTTTACAAGATTTGTGTTTCGTTCTCAACATGTACCCAATAAAGTGTTGATGCGGCAGTTCTAGTTTTGCTTATGAGAACTGTCGCAACTGACATCCTGTCAAAGTGCTTGGTCGGCATTTGCAACATAGTAGCACATTCCATTGTTTATGTGAGCAATGAACTCTGTCTCGGCGGCTTGGCGGGTGGTACCGAATCATATATACTCTGTAATGCGGTATCGGTAACTCCTCCCCCCCTGGAATGAAGTGACGGCCACATGGATGGGATGGCCGGAACGTAGTTTAACGGAATTTCCACCGGGGTAATAAAGGTGCTTCTTCTTTTAAACATCAGGGTCAGTATTGTGCAAATTGTCAAAAATGCAAACAGTAAATAGATTGTGAAGAGATGGTTGGTTGTTGAGGTCTTCATAACGATGATGTCATCTCGGCTTGATAAAGATTGTAGATGGAGTTTGTGCAGGTTTATGTCTTCAAAAGTGTTGTTAATATTCATCTGCTTAAACGACTTTACGGAGAGTTCCGTTTCTTGGTCGAACTCCATTGTTGTATCATCATAAGTTAGTCCGTTGATTTTGATCGTGCAATTGTTATATGTTAAAATTACTGACCCGTTGACGGAAAAGGGTTCCTGGCATGAGGATGTGACGTTGGTGTGTACTGTGTTAAAAATAAAGATGTGCCGTTTTTCCACTTCTTTGATGATTTCTTGTTGACCGACGTCCATGACGTCGCATGTTGCCGTTTGGTTATTGAATATGCCTTTGAGGCAGTGGGTCTGAGCTAAATTTGTTTGTGCATTCTCACATACATATGTCTCATGTATTTTTGGACATTTTTCTTCTAGACATAAGGTTTGATTATTTGCGTCGTGTAGAATATAATTGGGTACAATTAAGAACTTTGTTTTGTTCCATGGTAAAGGAACAATGTGTGTAAGTGAATACGTTTGTGTGTAAAATATAGGTATCTTAACATTGAATATAATGTACGCATTATTAATATAGGTTTCTAAAGCTAACAATCTATATAGATGTTCGTCAGATTTTACTATTACATTTTGATTTGATATGAACTCATTTATTGATTTAATTTCCTTTTCAGATAGAATAAATTTGGGAATAATATTTAGTTTAGTCAGTAATATGCTTTCTGCTATGTTGTTTATATGGTTTTGTAAAATATCTATATTGAAATTAATTCTTGTATTGTATTGGAGCAAATGTATTTCCTTATGTTCATCATTTAGTGTTTTATATATATTGTTATTATAATTTTTTATAAAATCATTAATAATTGTTTGTTCTTTGTTAATATGATTTGTTATGTTCTCAAATCTTATGATTGCTTCCTTATTTAATATTGTTTGTTTATTCCTTTGTTCAGTAATTTGATTTTCGTTTTCTTTAACAGTGTTAAACTTATTGTCAATAGATTGGGCGTCTTTTGCGTCCATATTTCCCGTAACGACTTTAATAATGCTACCAAGACCGTTAATCAAACCTCTTTTTTCTCTATTTTTTGGTAATAGAGCATTTATTTTTATTTTTAGTTGCTCTACTTTAGCTCTCAAACCGTCTATGATTTCATTTGAAAATGTTACTTGCTCTAGGCTATTGACTGCTGTTTCAAAATTCCTAGTGTTTTCTAGAAGGCTTTTCGTATCAATTTTATGCAGTAAGTGTTTATAAGATTGAATGACCCTTGCGTCTCCTAGGTCTTTTTTTGCGATTTTGTCATGTTCCTCCAGTGTTTGAATTTTTATAAGTTGTGCATTTATGCAGCAAAATCTGTAAAATATGACTGAGATTACTATTTGGTTCTTTTTTTAATTTTAGATTTGTGTATCTTTTGGTTTTTGTGTGAAATAAAGGTTAGGCCTTTATCCTCTCTAACTGTGTGTTTTGAAAATCGAGGTGTTAGCTTATTTCTCCTATTTTCTTTCCTGAACACTGTATTACCCTGCTCGAGAGCTATTGGTGAGTTTCTACTTTCGTTGCTTTTAGCAATTTTTTCTTTCATTTTATTCTCCATACTTTCTTTTAATTCGGGGTAGATAACACTACGAAATTCGTTAAGCCTTTGGAGATAATCATGTTCATTATTTGGGCTAACCTCCTGATTAAATAGATGGGTTCTACCGTGGAATATTTCGAATGGGGTGTAATTCGTCGCCGAGTGAATGGAGTTATTATAAGTTGTTAGAGTTTCGAAGAAAATATCTTCGTGTTCGCACGAAAGTTTTTCTGTCTTTCTTTTGTTTAAGATTATTCTGTAAATCTCCGTTAGGGACGAATGAAGTCGTTCCACTGGAGAGTTACTCGACGATTGTTGGAACGAAGTGAAGTGTACTATAATGTTGTATTGTGCGCAAAAATCTTTAAAGAGCTTATTAGAAAATTCTGAACCTTGATCGCAAACGAGTTTTTTTAGAATACCAAAAGTTGACAGAAAATTTCTCATCGACTTGACTATGTTCAGACTGTCCCTGGTTGGAATTGTATAGCCTGAAGCGAATTTTGAAAATTTGTCAATGATACTTAAAATAGTTTTTCCGTTAATGGTATAAATGTCGATGTGTATAATTTGCATAGGGTGTGATGGGGTTTCAGTTTCTAAAAATTCTAGTCTTTGTGGCTGTCGATCGTATTTGAGTGTCTGACAGACGTCACAATCATTAATTATATGGGTCACTTTGGTTTTTAGTAAAGGAAAATTTATCGATCTTCTCAAGTGAGCTACTTTTTCATCAATTCCCCTATGGTTGTTTGCCAGATGGTATTTACGAATTTCTAATTCCTGCTCGTTCGGGTCGGTTATATCCCTTAATAAGATATTGCATCTAATAACCTTATATAATTCGGTAGGTAGAAAGTATTCTCTTAAGGCTTCTTCTATGATTTTAAATATTTCGTCTGATGCGAAAAGAGCACAAGTTTTGTTGGGTTTTAAAATTTGTTTTAAGATATAGGCCATACTTTTTTTGTCGTAATTTGTTTCTGAAATCGTTCTTCTCAATTTATTTTTGAAAGGCATAGAAGTCAGTTTCTCTGACTGTGTTGCGATTTAAAAAACGATTTGTAAGTTAAATTCATTTAATGGTTTATTGGAAATAAAAATTGTGTCAGGAGTAACACTGTTTGTGGGGGAAAGCACGGAGTTAGTATTGACTTCCCCAGTTACACGGCTAAGAGCGTCTGCCACTACGTTTTGAGATCCTTTTTTGTAAATCGGAGCTGGTGGCTCACACTTGGTCCCACCTCATCATCAGCACAATAACGCGGCAGACCTCGGAGGAAAACAAGACGCCGCATGGAGGCCCCGGGTCCTCGGAGGTTTTGGGGTCGAGTTGCGGGATGCGTCTCTCATGCGTGCGCTTATCTTGATGCGTGCGATATGGGGATGTGAGTGTTTTTCCTTCGGTGTTTTGGGCGCTGCTCGTGGAGGCGTTGGAGTTGGCGACAAACGCATAAAACAGCATAATTTGTCAGCATGAACACGGCAGCCACACGCCGGTGGCATACCAATGAGCCAGGAGGAGCCTTCCCCAACGCCAGCCAGTTTATGATTCCGCTTATTGCTGATATTTGCTACTTTTTGGGGAAATCGCTTAAATCGGTAGAGGGTCTTGGCTGTATTGACTTCAACCTGCACGGCCGTTTAGTTCCATTCATAGTACATTTGCGAAGTGAGAATCCATAGACTTACTTTGAAGACCCAGCTTTACTAATATAAGCTATAATAAATTATAAATTATAAACTATATAAATTACTTCCAGTCATAACCTCGCGTTAAGTATGCAAATAAACGTTGATTTATGTATTTATAATAACGATAATTATGAAATTCTACGCAAATGCTTACAATAAAATACTATGGAAGAAGGACAGGCACTTAGCCATCACAAAAAGCTGTTCGCAAAAGTTTTTAAATTATCATCACTCGCATTTGCGGTGCTGCATTGAGTTTTTTGTGTGTGCTGGCTAATTTATTTAGTTTAATTAAGGTTCGCCTTTGCGTGCTTCCACCACTGACACAACCAACCCGGAATCAAATTAATTATTTGTTGAATCAACTTTTTGCATTTGGCTCTAATACAGTTGTTTTGTTCGTGTGGCTTTCGTAGTCGTATTCTAATAATTGCAGTTTCCATCGAACCAGTTTTGAGTTTGGTTCTTTGAAATTCATTAGCCAAGTGAGTGGTCTATGGTCCGTAACTATTTTGAATTTTTGTCCGTATAAATAGGGGCGAAAATGTTTTATGGACCAGATTATGGCTAACATTTCTTTTTCTACCGTGGAATAATTTGTTTCTGTATCGGATAGCGTTCTGCTAGCGAAAGATACAGGTTTGTCCTGATTAAGAGTGCCTTGGGACAGGACTGCCCCGATGGCAAAATTACTAGCGTCTGTGGTAAGTATAAAAGGTTTGTTAAAATTCGGATATTGGAGGATTGGGTCGTTACAAAGCAGTGTTTTGCAAGTTTCAAATGCCTTACTGAATTCCTCATCAATTTTGACCGTGTTTTTGCCTTTTAATTGCTGTGTCAGTGGTTTTGTGATTGCTGCGAAATCTTTTATAAACTTTCTGTAGTAGCCAAGTAATCCAAGAAAGGACTTAATTTGTTTTCTAGTTTTTGGTATTGGAAAAGCTTTGATAGCAATTAGCTTTTTAGGATTGGGTTTTATGCCCGAACTAGTAACTACGTGGCCCAAGTATTCAATTTCCTTCCTGAAAAACTCGGATTTTTCAGGTTGGAGCTTCAGATTTGCTCTACTTATTCTGTCGAATACTAACTTTAGGTCATTAACATGCTCTTGGAGTGATGATGAAAAGACTATAATGTCATCGAGATATATTAGACAACAGTTACCGTTAAGGTCTGCTAAAATGTTGTCCATCACTCTTTGAAACGTCGCCGGGGCATTAGTGAGGCCGAAAGGCATTCTCACGAATTCGAAATGCCCTTCAATTGCCGAAAAGGCTGTTTTGCTAATATCTTTCGGGTCCATTTCCACCTGGTGATATCCGCTAGCCAGGTCTAGAGCTGTGAAATATTTGGCTCTACCAATTCTGTCTAGAACGTCATTGATATTTGGCATAGGATATTTGTCCTTTACGGTTTTTTCGTTCAACTTCCTGTAGTCTATCACTAATCTCCATTTTTTGTTACCTGAAGCGTCAGGTTTCTTTTATACAAGAAAAATCGGTGCACCTCAGGGGGAGTGGCTATGTCTAATAATGTCTTGTTCCAAAAGATTGGCGAATTGTCTTTGTATCTCTTGTCTCTCTACAGGGCTGTAACGGAATGGTTTTGAATGTAATGGAATTTCATCATGATATAGCATTTATCTCGATAAAATCGTTCCCGGTATATTTCTCGACTTGTAGTTTTGAATCTACGCACAATTTCTGTTTATTTTGTGATACGTTGACTACTTCCATAAAACTCGAGTTGTTGCTAGCTAGGTATAGTCCTCCTGATATGAGAAGATCGTCAGAAATTTTTGTTGTTTCGTACCAGAATTCACCGTTATCGATACTAACGGGTAACTTAACTATATTTTTAGATATTTCGTCTATAACGTGCAGTTCTGAGGTTGTGTTGTCCTCTGTGTGTAGTTTAATATTGAAACGTAGAGTTTCTAGAGTTGCCCTTGGAATATTAACTACTGCATCTAATTCTTGTAAAATGTCCATACCGATTAGTCCGTCGAAGAATGGGTGGAATTTAAATAAGATGAATTGATAACGTGTGTTATCGGAAAATTCTTTAAATACGGTTACTTTTAATACGGTTAGAGTTGCCCTTGGAATATTAACTACTGCATCTAATTCTTGTAAAATGTCCATACCGATTAGTCCGTCGAAGAATGGGTGGAATTTAAATAAGATGAATTGATAACGTGTGTTATCGGAAAATTCTAATACTATTGTCTTTTGGTAAACTTTATGCACGTTAAGTGCGGTTTTAATTGAAATTGGGTCTGTTAAGTTGATTTGGTCTGGGTAAGATATCAATTCTGGGTTAATAAATGACATGGTCGCCCCTGTATCTATTAGAAATTTTAAAGGGTATCCAGATTTTAGGTGGATAACAATGTAGGGTAGGGGGGATCCGGGCTTTTTCTTAACTAAGTATCCTGTCTGTCTCTCGAGGCACTTGGTGGAAAATTTGAGACTTCGTCTATATTGTGAAGTTGAGGGTTGTGTTCAAATTCATTTGCGGTTTGTTCCAAATTATGAATGGACCCCTTGTTTTTGTAGGAGCTTGGATTTTCGAATCTGTTTTTGTAAGAGTTTGGATTTTCGAACCTGTTTCTATAGGAATTTGGATTTTCGAAACCCTTTCGTTCGTAAGAACGATTAGTTTGGTGATCTCTTGGCATTATTGCCGGTACGTTATTCTTCCTACGTGGAGAATTGTCTCTCTCGTTTGATGGGTATTGTCTATAGTCCCTCTTTCTTCCAAAATCTCTAGTTTCGTAATTAGACCTTTGATACCCTTGATATGGTCTTGGGTATCCGCCACGAAAGTCAGTTTGTTTTCTGTACTCTATTTGCCTAGTTTCTTGCTTCCTTTTATTTTCTTGGGAGTAAATTTCCCTTTCTTTCATGACCCATTGGAATGCTTCTTGGAGATTGGTAGGTTTCATGGACCTTACTGCTGGGCCTAGTGGGCCTTTAATGCCCGTTAAGAAAATATTTAAACAAGTGTCTGAGAAAAATTCCTTCTTTGATCTGATTAGTATTGGTTCGTGTAGTAAAGTATCAATTAGTTTGAAGAAAGCTGACCTAAGTTCGCAAATCCTTTTAAACAAAGTTTGTATTGGAAGTTGAGAGTGAGCAAGGCCATGTAGTTCGGACATAAGGGTTTTTTCGTCTCGTTTGTCGGAACAGAACAAAATTAATGCATCCTTAATTTCGTCCCAATTAAGACCGGCTCCAGCTGCATGAATCGCATCATCAGCTTTACCCTCAATTTTCTGTCTAATTGCTCTTAAGAGGGTGCGTCCGTACGGTGTTTTATCTGTTTCCCTGATTGTCATAAGAATTTCTTCCACATTATTAATGAAATCGCTAAGCTTATTAGGATTGCCGTCATAAGGCGGTAGAAAACGGATTGGGTCCGGAATTTTAAGAGACGAATACATGTCTGCTTGGTTTACTGATACCGCGGCTTGGTTAGATACTGAGGAGCTCTGTGTCGAATTCATTGACGATGGAGAAGGTAAACCTAACACTGGCTCGAGTTGATGTTCTTCAGTTTCTTCCGAAATATCGGTTAGGCTGACGGCAGTTCTGAGTCTGGTCCTAGTACCTGGGAGGATTTTTTTTACTTTAGACATTAAGGAGGAAATTTTTTTTTTTTTTTGCTAACTGTTAACTGTCTAATTGAAAGAGAACGGTCTTAGTTAAGCGAGAAAAATTTCTTTTAATATATCAAATACTGAATATAAAATTTAACGCTGTTACAGAAGTAATATTGTTTTTTTTTCTTTTTCTTTTATAAAATACTGATTTTAAAATTTCAAATTTTGCTTGAAGCAAAATACTATTTGAGCACACAAACCTTATTTTTTTTTTTTTTTTTTTTTTTACTTAAAAAGATATGGTGTGTAGTGTAATGTAGTGTTCAATGTATGTATGTGTGGACTTCTTTCGTTGATTTATGTGAGTTTAATATCTGTAATTAGTAGTGACAACATTATTGTTTCCTAAAAAATTTTTTTTTTTTAATAGTTATGTTTCGGTTGTTTTATAAGAATGAGAAGTGTTGAGGAACATTAAACAAAGATAGGGCATGTATGCATGTATGTTACTGTTGTATTTATATTTATTATTTTATTATTATTATTTTTTTTTTTTTTTTTTTTTTATATGAATATGCATCAAATTATGCTTCAGTGACCAATTCGAATCAGTTCCCGTAGCGTCCAGCATGACAAGTCTTGACTAGCTTCAATGACCTATTCCACGATGAACTGTTTCGCGTCCAGCACTAGATGTGATTCACATTTGTCATTTATTTTGTATACTTTCTCTTTCTTTTTTGTTTTGTACATGACTTTTATTATAATTTTCTTTCCCTTTTTTTTTGTTGTATTTGCCTCGTTGGCTCTCAGTTAGCTGCATTATGTTGTGTCGTATGACGTAGCTGGCAATTGTACATGTTCGAACAAACTGGTTGAGACAACCGTCAGAACAGCCTCAGTGACCTCTTCAAACCGATTCGTGTCGTGCCAGCGTGTCGAAATGTTGCTTGACTTCTAACAGCGAACCGATTTGCGTCCAGCATGTCGATGCAACTGCTACAGTGGTTGTGTACCAACCGTTGGTGTCATCGCTGTTCGCATGCTACACCGAACACGTTGTTGAGGCTCGAAAACCACGTCGAACTTGTTGTTCGGTAGCAACAAGCTCCCAGCGATGTGTGGGCGTATGGCCTGACACCAAGTTGGCATGAACTGTACTTATTATATTTTTTTTTTACTTTTTTTTTTTTTTTTTTTTTACACTTATGTATATATGCCTGCATTTTGCATTTATCTTTTCGTTGTGGAATTATTTGTGCGACATTTACGTTGATTTATTTATTTATTATATTTTATACGGGGCATTATGGCATTTGTAAAAGCTTGAGTCTATAAATTTTTTTTTTTTTTTTTTTTATTCTTCTCATTCTTAAAACACTTTCACATCACTTCACATCACTTAGTAATTACTTACAATACTATGGTTATGAGGATGTTCATCCTTGGGGTTGTAGGTTCCGAAAGCCGACTGCGCCAGTTACCAAACCTTTCCTAGGCTAGGTGTAGTTTGTAGATTTCCGGTTAGCTCAAAAGGTCCCAAGTCACAGTATGGATGCCAGCCAATGTTTTCCCAAAAGTCAGATTAATAACAAGCCAAAGCCGAAGTGTTTTTGGTTGTGTCCAAAATGGAACTAACTCTTTCTTTATTTTAGAAATTAAAGCTAAGCTACAAAATGTTTACAAGATTTGTGTTTCGTTCTCAACATGTACCCAATAAAGTGTTGATGCGGCAGTTCTAGTTTTGCTTATGAGAACTGTCGCAACTGACATCCTGTCAAAGTGCTTGGTCGGCATTTGCAACATAGTAGCACATTCCATTGTTTATGTGAGCAATGAACTCTGTCTCGGCGGCTTGGCGGGTGGTACCGAATCGTATATACTCTGTAATGCGGTATCGGTAACTCGCGCTAGAGCAGCGGCTTTTCTCGTACTCGGTCCGTCCGTTGAAATGAGGTGCTTCAGCGGAGGCCTCTCCTCCGAAGAGGAAGAGTTCTTCTTGCGTTTGCTGCTACTTTTAAAATAAATATGTAAATTAAAACTAAAACAGATATGAGGATTATTAGTATGTTTCTGTAAATTGTGTTTTTCTTATTGTTTCACAAAATCATTTCTTCGATTTCTAGGTGTGAGATTGGCTCGACTTTGGTTACATTGTGTTCAGTAAATATTAAATTTTTGTACTGTTGAATACTATAAGATATTGTAATTTGTTTTAATTTTGCTGTGCAGTTGGATATTTTTATAATTTTATTATTTTCAATATAAATCTCTTGACCGTTGCAATCGTGATAAAGTTTTTCTCTTGTCATATTCCAAGTTATAAGTATATTTGGTTTAATGTATTGTATATAGCCCATTTCAATATCCTCAATATATTGGTAAAATGTTCAGTGTTAAATACTAATGGATTAATTTTTTCTTTTTTCAAAGAATTGGACTGGGTGTTAATTATTTCTATTCCATTATTGAGACTGTCAATAACGTGGTTTATAGTGCTGACCTGTACTGTGTCTTGTAATAGAGTCGAAATTTGTTGTTCAATATGTTGTCTGTCGTCTTCGTCTAGGGTGTCAAAAAGATATTTTAATGTGGAACCTATAAATTTAACCAGTCCTCGTTTGTTTCGTTTTGAGATGCGAATGCCATTCATTTCTATTTTCATTTTCTCGGTTAAATATTTAATTTGTGTAAAATTTTTAAATTCTTGACATTATTTAATTATACTATTAAATGTTTCTTCTAGTTCTGTAATATTTATTGTGAGACAGTGATGCATAAAGGTGATTGGGATTTGTATTGTTCCAGATTCAAACAAGATAAATTCTTGATTGCTTTCTATTGGGTTGATTTCGAGTGTACCTGCTGTAGTTTGTGTCACATAACAAGGTATTATGGTAATTATGAGTCCGATGATTGGGAGGAGTCGGTTTGCTGCAAGTATTTGCTGTCATTAACTTTTTTTTTCTTTTTAAATTTGCTTTTATAATGAATAACGTGTTGACCTCTATTATTTTCATTATAATGTTATTCATCTAGTTGTTCTATTCTGCCTGTTTTTCTAAAGGGATTCTTTGATTTTGCGCGCGTTAAGGGTGCTTGTCTTAATTTTGTGTCGATTTCGACATCCGGTCGTGTTTTTTAAGTTTTTTGATTTTAATTTCTTTAATCATCTGGATATCATAAGTAGGTGTGCCTGCGCAAAGAAGGAAGTTAGCCGGTATCTGTCCGGTTGTGTTATGTTTAGTCTTGTGGTTGTATATGTATAAAATTGTCTCCATTCGTGTTTTTATTTATTTTCTCTATTGTTCTCAGTATTGATAATTCTAATTTTTTCATTTATGGTTTTATGAAGGCGTTCTATGTCTGCTATTCTTGTTTTACGTGTGGTAATATCTTTTTGTATGTTTTCGTTGTATAGCCAAATTTTTAAAGAAGTGCTTATAAACGCGGAGTCTTTGTCTGCTTTAATATTCTTTGGTTTTCCCATGTCGTTAAAAATTCTAGTAAGGGCTCGTTTTGCCTCTAACCAATCTCTACTGTCTGTTTTAATAAGTGAAGCGAATTTTGAATATATGTACGTCTAACAAGATAAATACTGTTCGTTGTTATTCGTTATTTGTCTCTGGAGTTATTTGAAAGCAAGTTTTGTTGGTCTATGTTCTGTCTATGCAAGGTTAAAGATTTCGCAATCATTAATAATGTTTTGAATTAGTGAGTTTCTTTAAATAATCGTATCATTTTTTTAATACCATGGTGTAACAATTTAGAATGTTGATTAATAATAAATTCTTTAAATTCAGGATAAGATTTTATGTCTTTTAACTTTATGATACTTTTCAGAATTTTCACGTTACTGTGTGGGTTAATGGTTTCTCGATCGTTTTCCATGTAAATAACACTGTTATTATTTAAGAAGTATTTAATGAGGATATCTGTTGCTTTTGTCAGGGTCATGTCGGTGTATTTAATGGTCAGTTTTGTTTTGGAAAATAATTTCGTTGTCTACTTGCTCTACGGTATCTTTAATAAATTCAATTTGTCTTGCAAAATAGCTTATTTGGTTTTCTGTAATTTCAATGTAGGTTTCGTTGCTTTCTGATGAACTGTGTATTGGTGCTGCTGTTAAAATATTTTCTTCTTCGCCTACCATGTTTTCTTCAATTTTGACGCGAGATAAAGCGTCTGCTACATGATTAAGTTTACCTTCCAAATATTTGATTTTGAAATTATATTCACTCAGTCTAATTCGCCAACGTTGTAGTTTCATGTTATGTTCTTTAATATTATTTAGCCAAACAAGTGGTTTTGTGATCGCTCCAAATCTCAAAGGGGACTCCAAATAGATATGGGCGAAAATATTTGGTTGCCCAAACGATTGCTAGAAGTTATTTTTTAATAGTGCTATAATTTTGATCATGATAAGTTAATGTTCTGCTTGCAAAGCTTACTGGTATATTATCTTGCGATAATACGGCTCCTATTTCGAAATTGCTAGCGTCAGTAGTGACTTGAAATGTTTTTGTGAAATAAGGGCAAATCAAAATTGGGTCGTTCATTATGAGTGTTTTCAATTTTTCAAATGATTTATTGTATTCTTCGTTTCTTATGTCTATTTTAGCTCTTTTTTTTTTAGAAATATTGTCAGAGGTTTTGCAATCTTTGCAAAATCTGGAATTAAACTTACGGTAATATCCGCATAAGCCTAAGAATGATTTTATTTCTTTTGGTGTCTTTGGGATGGGAAATTTTTCGATTGCTTTAACTTTCTTTATTAGGTCGTATGCCTTCTGGACTTATAATAAGACCTAAGAAATTTGTTTGCTTTTTTAAAAATTTGCTTTTGTCCAATTGGAGTTTAAGATTGTCCTCTTTAAGTTTCTCAAACACTTTTCTCAGTGAGTCTAGGTTCGTTCGTTCAGAGATTTTGAATAGATAATCACACTAAATAAACAAGGCAATGCTTGTTAATGAGCTCTTTTAGGACGTAATTCATGCACCGTTGGAAGGTTGCGGAAGAATTTTTTAAGCCAAATGGCATGGGACCATATTTGGACGAAAACTCAGTTTTTGGTATAGACATTTCGATTTGGTAAAAGCCTTTTGCTAAGTCAATCGTAGTACAGTACTGGTATGTTTCTAATTTGCCTAGTATTTCGTCCATATTAGGAATCGGAAATTTATAATTTATTGTTATTTCATATAGATTTCGATAGTACACGACCAACCTGAATTTCGGTTTGCCAGAGGCATCTATCTTTTTGGGAACAATCCATAATGGACTGCAGTAAGGGGAGTCGCTTTCGCGTATAACACCTTGTTTTAACATATTCTCAATTTGCTTATTTACTTCTGCTTCGTAGGCGAACGGATACGAGTATGGTCTTTTGTAAACTGGGTTTTAGTGTACGGTTTTTATATCATAACGTATTATACTTGTGAATGTAAGGTTTTCATTTTCGCAATATTGAATGTCACTGTCATTTTTTGAAGAGTTCCCATCACATGGATCTAGTTCCTTGTGAATGACTGTTCTTTCGTTAATTATTGTTTCCTCCCGAAAGTAATCTATTAAACCGTTATTTTCCATTAGTATTTTTTTCCTAATAGAATAATAAGGTATAAGGTGAAAATTATAAATATAGAATTTTTGTGTTTGTTGAAAAAGACCGTTGGCTGTCATACTTCGGACAGTCATTTGTTTATCTTTAACTTGAAGGTTGAAAAAGTTAGAGCTCATCATGTTTATTGAAGAGCCAGTATCAACTATGCAACTATGCATGGTATTAAACATGATCTCTATGTATTGGTGGGATCCCAGGCTGGTATTCGAAAATTTTCAGCTTGTCATGCCTCGCTAAGGTCATGAACAACCTATCAAGAAGTGAGCGTTGAATTGTATGTTTTATATTAGTTGCCATTGCTTGTGTATAAAGCGCTATTTTATTTCGGTCATCTTTTAATGCTAACTTACTTTAATTACAATTAACTTATCTTCTAATTGTTCACAGAATAGACGTAAGTTACCTTTAAAAGGTGTGCGATATAACCTTACTAGTAGTTCCTCAAAGGCGTCTGAGTCTTGAACTCGTGATAAGGGCGTCTTTAGAAGTTGTCCATTCGTTGTGCATTCCAAATTGGAAAACCTTTTCCGTATCTCCGACAATTTCAAGTTCGATGGGTATAAGTTGCGAGGTGAGACTGCATGGGCTTGCAGAGAATTGCGGTACTTGGCGTATTTGCCGAAGTAAATGAGACAGATTTTCCGCTGTTAACGCCATTTTAGTTTTATTTATAAGTTAGTTTCTGTTCTTGTTCACAGACTACTACAGTATGTCGAGACTTATGCCTTAAGTGAACTGCACTGTTTTAACTTTTTATTGTTTTATACAATAGTAGCGGTCGCACTTTTGATTTTAGTGGGCTAAAGCCCCCTGAAAGGTTTGAAACCTTTTGTTTGATTTTGTCAGGAAATCCTTGAGGGCGAAGTAGCTTTCCTTGTCCGGGTCATCACGCGAACATTGTTGTTGCTGGTCGTCTTGAAGGTAAACTCCACGTCTTTGCCGAGCACCCCAGGAATGCTACTAGCGAGAGCCTTAATATTGGTCACGTCCGGGATAAGGATAAGGTGGTGGCTTAATAATCTTTAGTTTTTTCCTTAGCTGGGTTCTCCTTTGGAGAAGTCTTGGCTTGAACGTCATCAGAATCTTCCTCGTCACCGTCATCATCCAATGAAAGCATGGCGAAGCTGTTGCGCGCTAGAGCAGCGGCTTTTCTCGTACTCGGTCCGTCCGTTGAAATGAGGTGCTTCAGCGGAGGCCTCTCCTCCGAAGAGGAAGAGTTCTTCTTGCGTTTGCTGCTACTTTTCGATAGCCTATCGGTAGGCAACATTTACTGAACACGATGTTACCAAAGTCGAACCAATGCCACACATAGAAATTAAAGAAATGATTTTGTTAAACAATACAAATTACACAACTTACAGAAACATACTAATAATCTTCATATCTGTTTTAGTTTTAATTTACATATTTTACTTTTATATGAAATGTAAAAGAGCGCCACACAAAGTTATTATCTCTTACCTAAAACCAAGTAAATTCGCTAACAAAATAATGAACAAGAAACAAATAAAAAAACAGAAATAGTTAAAATTAAAAATCCAGTATCACAATTATATACATAAATATTCGCTTGACGACAAGCTAATATCTAAAAGGCGGGGGAGTGACGTATTCACTCTTTATATAAAAAGCTAAAACCAAGTAAAACCGCTAACAAAAATATTGAAAAAGAAACCGAACCAAAAAGAGATGATTAACATAAGCCTTTTAAGTTCTACTTAGCTTAACATTCCAAGCTTATCGGATCATTAAGCTTGTTACCGATAAGCGGTTGGTGTCTTGGGAGAATGTTATTTATGAAGCTTTTGAAGAGTGAAGCTTTCCAAAAGATCGGCTTTAGCTTTTTATATGAAGAGTGAATATGTCACTATATACAGTACATTTGATAAGGTCTGACTGGCAGACAAATGATTAAAATAATCTGGGAATTCAGAAAAGTGCGGATATAAAAAATAACTAGATCACAGCTTTACGCATATGAATTTTGTGTTGCGAAACTCATCAAAAAGTACCTAATTTTCACGTAAGACTAGATTCAAGCGCAATTAAGAATCCACCTCATCGCTCATCTGTATTGTGTGGGAACACTTTGGAGTCTAGGATCTCCGGTTTTAACCAATGCACAATGATATGGGATGGAAGGAAGAAATGCTATTATAATTCATGAAGTTAACTTCCTACGCAATCCTCTTGCATTTTAATATAAAAGAAGGAGGATAGATGCGCTCTGGCCACGTGGACTAAATTTAATTCCCAGGAACCCCTTTTTCCTATTTTTAATCTACGCTTCGAACTCTTTTAATACCATACATCCGGCCCACAATCACCAGAACATATTCTTGGGTGTTTCGGTACTGCAAATTGTGTTTCTAAAGAGCCAACTTGTGCCGGTAAATGCCGTATTAAAATTTTCCCTTGTGACGGTAAATTAATCGGAATTTCTAGCCTCAGCAACATCATAGGGATTGCTGCGAACAACAGCTGATCAGCTGTGGAGTCAGATTGATCACTTGCCGAAGCCAGCGTGGTGTTCCCCTTAGGCTGCCTATCACCAGCGGACTTTTTGCGCTTTAAAAACTTATTCAATAGCTTAAAACGTTTTTAGTGCGAGGCAAGCGCGATTTAGTTCCCTAAATCGCTTCAAATCGCAAAGAGACAGTGTTTAATAGCAATATTTTAGACTCGGACCCCTATCTTGTTCGTCAACTTAATTATTTATTATTTGGACCACTGTGCGAAGAAAACAAAATCAGACCTTGCAAGCGAGCAGTTACAAGTTCCGCATTAGCGAAGTTCTGTGAGAGAGTACACGAATCAAATGCTGAAACCAAAATGCTGATATATATTTATTTCGGTGTGTAAACTAAGTGAGCGGGGTTACGATGATTATAAATTTAGAAATCGAATACTTCTATAGAAATTTGAAGCGCAGAAGAAGACGTTCGCCTTGAAACTTAAAGTTCGCTTTCATTCCATAATAAGCTAGGCTGAGTATTAAGTTTCCAGTTTTTCCTGATGTGGGTCTTTGGATGAAAATGTAGTTGTACCCGTTACTTGCAGAGTAAGAGAATATTGTGATTCCTTAAAAAGTATCTAACATGTAGAAGGAATTTCAATTGATACGCCAAACACATTTCGAAATTTCGCACTCGCACTCGAACTAGCTGAGTAACGAGTATACAATTGTTGAGAAGCTTGAATATACGAGTAGAATTATCTCTTGTTGAACCACTTGTTGGTGAAGACTTTGTGATGATGTGTTGAACATAAGCCTTAGGCTGCCTATCACCAGCGGACTTTTTGCGCTTTAAAAACTTATTTAATAGCTTAAAACGTTTTTAGTGCGAGGCAAGCGCGATTTAGTTCCCTAAATCGCTTCAAATCGCAAAGAGACAGTGTTTAATAGCAATATTTTAGACTCGGACCCCTATCTTGTTCGTCAACTTAATTATTTATTATTTGGACCACTGTGCGAAGAAAACAAAATCAGACCTTGCAAGCGAGCAGTTACAAGTTCCGCATTAGCGAAGTTCTGTGAGAGAGTACACGAATCAAATGCTGAAACCAAAATGCTGATATATATTTATTTCGGTGTGTAAACTAAGTGAGCGGGGTGCAACTAATTTCATATTACAGTAACCAGCATGAAATATTTAAGGGCTTAATTGTGTTTTTTTTTGTTCGAGAATTAAAGAACTAGACCAACAAAATATTTAGTTTTCCTCGAAATCCTTTAATTCTTTAAAGTCTTAATATGGGACATTTACCTGTACCGACCGCAACATTTCATTTACATTTTCAGTGCTCATTCTCCTAAGCCATTTAAATTTTTCAATCCCGTTAGTTTTTGCGATACTTTTTAATTGGTGTTGATCGGACAACTATCACAGAATTTCTATCTTTCATTTGGGCACGATGTATGCAACCGTCAAAAAAACTTATTTTCTACGTCGAACGTCAGTGATCCAAATAAAATCATTTCGTTTCATTTTTATATACACACAATTTTTATTTATGTAACATGTGAATAGCAACGCTAACAGGATTACGAAATATAAATTAATTTCCTTTGGTGAGATTTATAAAAATACTTTAAAAATATTAGGATTTCTGGGGGATCTTACAACATTTTCCCGAGGAATACGTGGGGAATTCAGAGATAATTACCTGAGAAACTCTCAAAAAAAATTCTTGAATTTTTTCATTATTCCCTAGGTAATCCTTTGGAATTCCTCAACAATTACCCACAAATATTGAATTCCTCGATACTATCGCGTGCTTTATGTAAACTTCACGCCACATAATTTTTCTGAAATCCCCTGAAAGTCGTAGATCTGAAATATTTTTTGGCCAAAGAAGTTGTTAGCACAAAGCATATGTGCCCATCTGCAATCAGCTCTTCCCTCATAGTAGGTACGACCCTTCCCGCCGCCTGTCATCCAGCTCTTCGCTAATAAAACTAGCCGTGGCGCCGTTGTCCATCGAGGCCTTAATCTTTATTACGTCGGGGTGGCGGGGCCGCAAGGTGTGATGTCCGTTAGGCCGAATGAAAGCTCTCGCCGGAACCACTTCCAAGCAGCCGGAAGCGGACGTCTGTTAGGACCGCTTCTGTCACAGGACACCAAACAGTGACTCCACAATCCCTTTTGACCACGGTAGGTCCTTGTTGTCTCTTCCTTGTACTTCCGCTCCTGACGAAATTTATCACGCAGCGTGTTATGACGGTCTGATTCCTTTCTGACTGATTTCTCACAAACTGTGCCGCGGCGATCGTGTTATTTCCCTCCTTGCGTACGGGCCGCTCGGGTCCAAGGTCCAATAATGTCCTGTTAGTTAACAATGCGTACTCTTTGTGCTCGTCCAAAATCCGCACCGTTACCGTTCGACCCATATGCACTTGGCCGAGCGAGTCCAAAGTCCAGCGCGTTACCGTTCACGGTTTCTCCACTTTGCCGGGGTCCCAGGTCCATTATTTCCCGTTTGACCTGGCTGCCTTTGACTCCTCCCGCATTACAGCCTTCTTTGCTATTGCTATGCAGATCTCCTGCACCTGGATTTGTTGGGAGTTTTAAGATCCTTTACAATAGCATGTTATTCTTATTTTGTTTTCTTGTAAAAAACCAGCTTACAAGACGCAATAACTCGACTTAAGACATTGTGAACATCTATAGTGTGTCTGTGCGATTTCTTCGACTTTGATTGAAGACGCGCGTAAGTTATAATTTTAGCCTCTTATAGTTTTTAAAAATATCCACTGACTCTCAATTCGTTACAGTAAACTTTCATTTTATCCAGTGAACTTGTACATTGCTAAACATTAAAAAAAATTAAAGCTTTCTAAAACGTATATTTGGAATTACACCATCCAAAGTTTCCTCTAAGGGAACAAAATTCAAAAATAATTTTGAAAGGAAATATGTCTTAAATAACTCAAGCTAATTTATTATTGTCATTAAGTATGACCTTTTAGCACATGACTAAGAGCCATCTACTTCCTTTTTGATGGAAACTTATTTGCTTACTACCTCAAAGCAGTGGTTTTAAATTATGTTTATTATTTTTTCTCGCATACTTAAGTGTATTAAAATAATTTTTACAAATAAATTTTACGAAAAGAATAAAGGCGGCTTACGTTGGAGTTTATACAGGACTGTATGACCACTTATGTAATAATTATTCACGAAATAAGCAAAAGTGAGGACATCCAAATCACTTCTGATGTGGTGTGCTGGATTAAGACATATCGGGTCTTCTCTAGTTGACACATCAGTATTTTATATTATTTGACTAAGACTCCACATTATGGTATTTATTATTAAGCGGTCGCACGGTATAGATGTAGATTAAATGGTCATAGATTTTGAAAGTTAGTATTTGCGGTTCTATACATCGGTGAGTTTTTGTACATTTCTTTTAGCAACACTATTTAATTAAATGTTTGTTAGAGTGAAAAGTCATAGCAACTTAAAGCATTATTATGCCAGAAAGTACATATACATATATACAGAAGGTATATATTTATTATGAATGTATCTTCAGTAAGCCAATGCGCTTCCCTTCATGTCGATTCCCCGGCTTATCATTACCGGTTATGAATCTTGTGCGCTTAATCACCGCTAGATTCGTATGAAAACTAGTGATGATTTTAATATTAGCATGTCCTAGGAAACCATCGCTATGAAAAATATTACGAAACATCGCTATAAAGCCCAAAGTCATTGCTTTTAATTACCGCCTTTTATGTGTATTTCAACGGGTAAATCATCCCTGATTCATTGCTCTTTCACCGCAATTTAACTAGTACATTTTTGAAGTTAGTAAAATTACCATTACGTTCTCATCGCTATTTCAGGGATTTTTCATGTCCTCATTTCAACAGACTCATCAACTTTATTTCCTCCATAAAAACTATGCATTTAAATAAAAAATATTGCGGAGTCTTCTGCGTCTTGTTGTCCTAAGGGATTTGGGACAGCTTCATTGCAGTTGCGTTGGAAAATGGGTCTACATGTTCAATTAACCTAAAAATAAAAAATATTGGTATAATGTATACAAAAATCTATTAAAACAATTTACCTTAAAATATCCATTATGTAAGTTGTATTAGTGGTTGCTTATAAAATGAATTGCAGGTAATGGGCAATAATTAATGAAATAAAATCGAAAATATTTAAAAATTTAATTTAAAATAATTTACTTACCATTTTCTTCGAAAAAATCTCAACGCAAGTGAATCCGTTCATCTATTTCGTTTTCTTATTGTTATTTCCCTTTTGCCCGCCCAACATAATTTGTCTTGGATGTCAAAAATTTAAGAGCGTCGGCTTAGCAGTCGGTTAGTAATGAATAATTGTTAAATTTGCTTCAAATATCACAGCTTCATCGCCTTTGATTATCATTGACATTATCATTACATTTTCATCGCTTTAAACTATTAAGGGAGAGATCGCGCGCGAAATAGTCGGGAGAGCGTCGACTTTGCAGCCGAAGCAGTTGGCTCTGCTGGCGTGGTCATGATTTTGTGATGTTTTTCGGTAGCGATGAATTATGGAACTACAGGGTTATATTACTAAAGCAAATAACATGCATACCTTCATATACATATGCCATGGCTTGAGAAACACTAAATTGCTGTATCAAAAGTAGAAAAAGCTGGAAGCAAAAATCTAAACTACGACTTTTGATTTTCTCAAAAGCGTAAGCTGAAGCAAAATCATATTCGATGTAACTTACCGCAGTTTTTTAAACGCTGGTATTTAGTGTCAAGATGAAAAGTAAAGTTCCAAGTAAATAACTAACGCTTCTATTGTTTTAAAAATTGCAGCCGATTGTTTTGTTTCTATAGCATCTATGCAATGATTTTTCATCAACGCCGTTTTCAATCTTCATCTACATTGTATGTACATTCCCGGTGTGTCCGATAAATAACCGAACTTTTTGGATATAAAATAAAGTACACATATGATCTTTGAATGTTATTATTTATTCAAAATAGGTTCCATTTTACTCTACACAACTTTTGGAACGATCAACCAGCGCATGCATAGATTTTTTTGTGTCATTTATAGAAATGTTCTTTAGTATCTCGTTTACGGCTACTTGAATGACGTGGATATCATCCAAAAATGCTCCCTTCATCTTGGTTTTCAGTTTTGGAAATAAATAGTCAGATGGTGATAGATCAGGCGAATACGGAGGATGGTTGATGAGAGAAATCCCTTTTTTCATTAAAAATTCGTTCACTTTTTTGGTCTTGTGAGGTGGTGCATTATCCTGCAATAAAAACAGCTGTTTTCCTGCTGGAAGTCTGGATCGTTTTCAACAGTTTCAATAATGTCTTTATAATGCTCCACGCGAACGATTTTTGGTAGGAATTTGGATTTTTGAACCATTAGCAAACTTTTGGTTTTATTGAAATGGCTGTCACTTTTACATCTCTCATCCGACTTACATGAAGTTAGGTGCGTTTGAAAGAGGATGAATTTATTTTTTTATTGTTGCAAATTTTCAATAGATGGCGCTGTATGTTGCATAATTAATATAAATTATCAAATTAATATAAAGTTCGGTTATTTTTGAGACACACCGTGTGGACCAAAGTCTATCCATTTGAAATTTTACCAGTCCCAAGTTATTACGTATTATATTAATTGTTTTTAAGTCAACATATCAAGATTAACTTACCAAGCTATCAACAACTGATAAAGGGCACTGACAAAAGTGAATATGCTTATTCAAATGTATGTATGTATGTACAAATATAATTTTTTTCTAACAATTATTATGTAACTTTTATCATTTTGAGTAGTTCGTAAAGATTTTGATTTGATTATTGAAATGGCAGGGACTAAATGGCATATTGTCTTATATGTACATACACTCATAAAACAAACATTGATATAATCATGTGTACATGTGTACATACATATACATTTATTCTTTTGTTTTTAGTAATTCAGCACGGATGGTGCTGACTCCCTTTTTAGAAGGTGTAATGTTATCGCGTTGGGAGCTGCTGTGGTCTTCACATTACCAAATCTTGAGGAATCAATTTATAAATTTTAAGTCGGTGTCTACATTTTCTCCCAAACAATTTGGTTGCATACCACATGTAACTAATAAAAGGAAATACAAGTATGAAGAAGGAAAGATTTATCATGGCTTCCAATGCGAACGTGTGGAACACATTTCTGAATTTGAACTTACGTCCTATACTTTCCGTTATGAGCGCACGGGTACAGAATTATGGCATATCGACCGAAATGATTCAAACAACGTGTTTTCAATTAATTTTCGAACCACGCCTTTTGATTCTACTGGTCTACCACATATTTTAGAGCATTTATCGTTATGCGGTTCACAAAAATATCCTGTCAGGGATCCTTTCTTCAAAATGCTTAACCGTTCGGTAGCGACGTCTATGAATGCAATGACTGGTCCAGATTATACTATTTATCCTTTTTCCACGATGAATGAGATTGATTTTAGGAATTTGCAACGTATTTATTTAGATGCCGTATTCAGGTAAGATGTAAATAGATCACGATATTTCGTAATAATATCTCCTTTTCTAGGCCAAACCTGGCGTATTTAGATTTTCTACAAGAGGGCTGGAGGCTAGAAAACAAAGATATATTCGATCAACATTCAAAGCTTATAATCAAAGGAGTGGTTTATAACGAAATGAAAGGTGCGTTTTCTGAAAACGCGCAGATATTTAGTCAGAGCCTACTAAATAATATTTTTCCTGATCACACATATCGATATGTGTCTGGCGGAAATCCATTGGAAATACCCAAGTTATCACACAAGGATCTAGTTGAATTCCACAAAAAATATTATCACCCAAGTAATGCTCGCATATATTCCTACGGATTACATGATCCAAGTAAAACGCTTGCACTTCTCGATAAGGAGTATTTATCAGATCAAATCTGGGTTGATAACTCTTATAGTTTGATACGTAATCAAGAACATTGGACTCAGCCTCGTTTTGTACACATATCCAGTAGACTAGATAACATGGGTGCGACAATTGATCGACAGAACCAAATTGCTATTGCCCTGTTGATGTGTGATGCCACAAATATCCAAGAAAGTTTTGAATTACACGTCCTATCTGAACTACTAATTCGTGGGCCTAATTCTCCTTTTTACAAAAACCTTATAGAGCCAAATTTTTCGGGTGGGTATAATCAAACCACTGGATATTCTTCGGATACTAAGGAGACATCTTTCGTCATTGGATTACAAGACGTTCGAGTTGAAGACTTCAAAAAATGCATCGAAATTTTTGACAAAACTATTATTAATTCTATGAATGGTGGGTTTGATTCCCAGCATGTTGAAAGCGTTCTGCACAATCTTGAGTTGTCTTTAAAACACCAGAGTCCCCACTTCGGAAATACTTTGCTTTTCAATTCCACAGTTTTATGGAATCATGATGGCGATGTAGTCAGCAACCTCCGCGTATCGGATATGCTATCGCGTCTGCGAGGAAGCGTAAGCCAGAATAAAAATTATTTCCAGGAAAAAATAAAGAAGTACTTCGCCAATAACAATCATAGATTAACATTGACTATGTCACCTGATGAGACATATGAGGATAAATTCAAGCAGGCCGAATTAGAGTTGGTAGAGCAAAAAGTAAAACTTCTTGATGAATCTGAGTTAAAAAAGATATATGAGAGTGGATTGATATTGGATTCATATCAAAAGTCTAAGTCAAATACTGATTTATTGCCTTGTCTGACAATGAATGATGTAAGAGATCCACCAAAATGGCCTAAGTACTTCATACAAAATGTTCGAAATGTTCGGACCCAGATTTGCAAGGTTCCGACCAATGAAATTACTTATTTTAAGTGCATGTTCAATATAACAGGTCTAAGTCATGATGAAACTCAACTTATGCCCCTATTATGCAATGTTATTGGTGCCATGGGCACCACTAACTATAATTATCGGGAGTTTGATAAGCGTATCCTCTTAAAAACCGGTGGTATTGATTTTAAGTTACATTTAATTGAAGATGTAAAGGATTCCAAAAGTTACAATGTAAGCGTTATGATGAACACACATGCACTCAATACCAATGTTCCGGACATGTTTGGCTTGTGCCAAGAGTTTAAAAATGTTAAATTTGATGACTCGGAACGTCTTAAAATGCTAATAGAAAATTATATATCATATATATCTGTTGGAGTGGCAAGTTCTGGTCATTTGTATGCTATGTTGGGAGCAACTTCGCAAGTGTGTGATGCTGGTAAGCTCAAGTCCCTACTATATGGGGTAGATCATATAGACTTTATGAAAAATTTCGTACAATCAACTAGCATAATAGAAATTTGTGATAAATTGTCTGCAATTGTAACAAAAGTTTTTAACAAAAATAATATGCGTGGGGCCATTAACACCACACAATCTTATATGCCATCGGCTGTAAATAGTTACGAACATTTTTTGGAGAGCTTGTCAGCATTTGAGAAAACAAAAACAAGTCGTAATATTAATTTTTTTCACCCTAGCTGTCAACAATACGTTATGAACATACCAGTTAATTACTGTGCTAAAGCTTTGTTCACAGTCCCATATCTCCACCAAGACCATCCAACACTGCGAGTTCTAGCAAAATTGGTATCAGCCAAATATCTATTGCCTGTGATTCGCGAGCAGAATGGGGCTTACGGAGCTGGTGCGAAAATCAGCTCAGACGGGATTTTCAGTTTTTATAGTTATCGAGACCCACATTCAACTAAAACCCTTAACGCTTTCGATGAAACTTATGAATGGTTAAGGTCAAACAAAAATGTAATTGATGAACAATCTCTTTTTGAGGCAAAGCTTGGTGTGTTGCAGCAATTAGACTCTCCAATAGCCCCTGGAAATATTGGCATGGATTATTTCCTCTATGAAGTTTCGCAAGAGGATTTTGAGAAGTATCGTTACCGAATGCTTTCTGTAACTATTGATGACCTGCAGGGTGCGATAGAAAATTACTTTGGAAAAGAGTCAATGCATTATGGAAAATGCATTTTGGGTCCGGTCAATAAAAATTTGGAGTTTGAAACTAGCCAAAAATGGATAATAAATAATTAACTAATTGTAAATAATATAAGATGTATTCGTTTATTTCTTTTATATACGACCAAAAGTAAACATCAGAAACGCTACTGTTAAGACTTTTAAATATCAAAACTAGTTACTATAATAAAATGTTTCAAAATACATTTGTATTGCTATTATTTGTCGCTTATTAGGTAAGATATTTTTTTTTTTGAAATTAATAGAAGTTGATTACATAACAAAATTACATTGATGACATTCAAATAATATTTTGATGCACGCATAACGAAGTCACAAAAAGAAAACCCCTGAAGGACTGAAGAGCCCCTCAAATTTAGATAAAAACCGGTAAAAGTGTATACTTGATTCGTTGAAAATTATGTAACAGGTAGAAAAAGCATTTCTGTACCCTATAAAGTAAATATATTCCTGATCAGAATCACTAGACGAGTCGATCTGGCCATGTCCGTCCGTATGAACGCATTAACTACTTATCTACAGACCGACTCGACGCCAGGGCAATATGGAATTCACCGAAATATATATCTCTAAATATATGCTACAACCGCTCACAGGAGGCTCAATTATGTATTGAGTATTTTTAAGTGTACACATATTTTGGTGTTACAAATTAAAATTGTTATTTTGAAATTTACTGTGGAAGGCAAACGATATTATATATTATACAATGTCATGTTCATGTGTTAACATTCTGCAAGGGGTAAGGAAGAAATATGGCTTGAATGCGTCTTGACACTTTAATTCGTCTTATCAAAAATACAATTAAAATTAAAATGATTATTAATCCTACAATTCGATTTTAAATCGATTTTAATTGGCTGTATACAAAGGTCTTGCATTTAATAACGCTCTTATAACGCCATCTCTTCATAAGTTACACAATTGTCGCCTATTATTATCTTAAGGTGATATTTTACAGATTTTACTACAGCTACCCAAATGCCTCCGAAATGAGGTCCTGCCGGGGGAATAAAATGCCATTCAATTTGTTCACTTTCTAATATTTTAGTGTTTTCTTTGAAAGCTTTCTGTAAATTTGCATCATACTTTCTGTCGCCGCCCACAAAATTTGCATATTTTCCTCTTTTGGAAAAGAATCTCCTTTGTGCAGCTATAAAGGCATCAGAAGTCAAATCAATTACAACTTCTAAATGGATAGCCTCTGTGGCCATGCAAGTTATCCAACTCATGATTCAGGGGCCCTTAGCCAATTTATAAACAATTTTTCAAAATCCAATCTCAACGATTGATTTGCCTGGGATCCCAAAGTCGCACTTCGCCGGCTTGTAAACAAACCAAACTTAACGTAAACACAGCTCCCTCTTGATCGAATTTAACGTAAACACAACTGGCCGAGGTTGATTGTGCTCCGATGAAGAATCAAAAGATCAGTCTTCATCAGGCGACAAGCGAGAATGGTTAATAGAATCAATCTGTAAAAGTAAAGTGACTAGTAATAGTGGATTAGCATAACGGATTATCACCAAATATTATAATTGAAAAACGTGTGAAATAAAAAATATATTTTTTTATAAAATTTGTACGTAACAAATTTAATTGGCGCCCAACGTGGGTCAGCGTCTAAAAAATTCCTAAAAAACTATTAACGAAGAATAAGTTAAATATAATAAAAACGGGAATCGCGCTGCCTCAAAACCCTCAAAACCCACCAAATCATAATTCAGTGATTGCGATAAAACAACTGGCAATCAATTAATGCAATAAACCAGTTTTAATAATCCGACACAAAAAAGTGATAGTGGTAACAAATTCAATTGGCAAACAATTAATGAAATAAACCAATTGAAATTTCATTATATATAAAAGGTGGTCCAAAAAAGTTAAATCTACTATTACAAGTACGCTATAAAATCATCAAATCAGAACCCAAACAAAAGTGAATCATCCATTAAAGAAAAGTCCTTGAACAAAGTGAATTAACAAATATAAAAACCACAAGAGAAAAAAAAATACAAAAAATCTCAACAGACTCAAAAAAACATTGTGACACACACACGGAAAACTTAAATAATTAAAATTCAACCCAAAGAAGGAAGGAAGACCACAAGTCATCACCATTCTACACTCTCGGCCATCAAACAAAGACCGGAAATCAGCAGCTAGGAAAACAGCGTGAGCTGATAATTAATTGTACTTTAACTTAATAAAATAACACAAATAGAAATAAAAAATTTAAGGTCAGAGAGCTAGGGCAAATAAACCATTTTTTTACCGAAATTGTACAAGTTTATAAGCAATCCATCTGAGTAATTAAACTGGTAAATTTATAAAATAAAAAAAAAAAAAAAAAAAAAAATTAATAAAAAAATATTTTATTATTTTAAAATGGCAACTGGAGGCTTGACCCCTTCCACTTCAGTGGGCAGCTTGGCCAACGCGAGTAATCTCACCATTGAATTAATCAATCGATTAATCAATGTTCAGTTAAGCGAAGTAACAAAAAAATTGGAGGGCTTAGAAGGGCAATTATTAGCCAAAAAGCATGAGGTAGAAGATTATAAAGTACAGACCATAGACACATACGTGAAATGCGATACAACACTAGAAGTAATCAAATCAGTACCAAACTTCACAGGGGAGGTATCAGAATATGTAGGATGGAGAGAAGCGGCAGAAACTGCCATGGGACTGTACAAAATTCAAAGCGAGCAATACTTTATTGCTCTAACCATCCTTAGAAACAAAATCATGGGAGCAGCTAATGACGCGCTCACCAACCATGGTACGGTTTTAAGCTTTCAAGCGATACTCTCAAGACTGGATTTTGTTTACAATATTTATTTACAAAAGACCGATCCACGTTTTGGAAGCTGAACTGAGTATCCTTAGACAAGGACGGCTGACCATCACCGAGTTTTACAACGAGGTGAACAAAAAAATGACTCTACTAATAAACAAGACAATAATGACGTACGGAAAGGACAGCGAAATTACTAAAGAAACAAACTGGATCATTAGAAGCAATGCTCTCAGGATCTTCATCTCCGGATTAAATGGATCCATTGCGGAAACGTTGTTTTCACTAAGCCCACCTGATTTACCCAAGGCATTGGCAAAATGCCAAGAATTAGAATCAAATAATTTTCGGGCACAATTTGCCAATAAATATTACGGATTCAGAAACGAAAACAGAAACCCGAGAAATAACCTGAGACTTAACCCGGTAAATACCAAACCATTCAACAACTCCCCAAATAAGCCAAACAACAACTGGGGAAACAACCAGAACAATAATTGGCCACAAAATGGAAATCCTGGCCCAAACAACTACGGATCACCAATTTCAATGCTAAAAATGAACCTCAACCAGTTCCAATGGAGGTCGATGTTTCCTGGAAAAACCAGAATCGACCAAATAACAACTATCCCCGCCCGGGCAATTACTTCAACAGAGGATACAATAACAACAATGGACAAAACCACAATAATTTCCAGCAGGAGAAAAAATATAATAACCAAAACCACGCTCAAAAAACGGAGCGGCCCTTCCCATTGAAGAGGGAAGCCACCGGTACAGTGAGCCAGCCGGCTCGAAAGGGAATGAGGATCAACAACATCGATGAAGAATATTTTTTAGAGTAGGGACCCTCAGAGGACTGCCACACCTATCAAGAGTAGACCCCGAAACGAAAAGAAAATTCAACGTGTTAATCGACACGGGAGCTTCCTCTTGCTATGTTAGGAAGGGGATATACGAAGATAGAAAAGAGTTAGCATTTTTTAAACGGGTATCCACTGTTCATGGGTGCTCGATAATAAAATATTACTACCACATAACAATATTCAATGTGAAGCACCTTTTCTATGAGTTAGAAGGGCTAGAATCAGATCAGCTAGTTGGCTACCATTTGTTAAAAAGAAATGGAGCCAAAATAAATGCTGAAGAAGGAACGTTAGAATACAGTGGCAAAAAGGAAAAATTACTGTATTGTGACGTCAAGATTAAAAAAGAGTCGCGTAAAATAGAATGTAAAAACACTCTTCCATTAAGGGAATACATAATAAAAAAATACTTTGACAACCAAAAGGTGAATACCACAGAATCAATTATCGTAGAAGGAAGTTTGAGTAGCTCGGGATCGGAGTGTCCTGAGCAAGCCAGCGTTGAATTATCCGCTAACAAGAAAATGAAAAGTTTGGGAAAAAATAAACGCAAACACGCCGACGATGATAATTCCGTCAAAACACAATTGAAAAGTTTGGGAAACAAAAAACCCAAACACGCCGACGATGATAATTCCGTCACAGGGAATATAAACAACTTAACAACTTCAAATCAGACTGAAGATTTGGAGTGTAAGATTGTAGAAATAATTGAAAAAGAACATTCTAATATTGATATGCAAATTCCTTTTCGGACAGACATTAGAGGTGAAATAAATACTGTCCATGACAGACCTATTTATAGTAAACAATACCGCCGTGTAATATTTCCCTATGTGCATTTTTGATTATTAACGAAGTTAAAATACACTTATATAGAATAAATGGATTATTTGTATGAAATAAAGCGATGGAGTTCTGTAATCTACCTGCCACTCTTAATAGCCCGTCTTTATCTAAAAATGGATGCAATCCTAATATTTTCTTTTAATATAAATATCATATTGGCGCTTTAAATAACGTATTTCTGAATTGAACTGAATTTCCTGATGTTTCCTTGTTATTAATGCACTTAGCAAGTGCTTTGGTTCATTTACTGTAAGATATGTGGGAAATTATTTACTTCTTAATTTTATTTTAATCAATCCTAAGATATATGTATTATTACTAAAAATTAATTTTTTTTAAATAAACTATGCATTTAAATAAAAAAAATTGCGGAGTCTTCTGCGTCTTGTCCTAAGGGATTTGGGCCAGCTTCATTGAAGTTGCGTTGGAAAATGGGTCTACATGTTCAATTAACCTAAAAATAAAAAATATTGGTATAATGTATACAAAAATCTATTAAAACAATTTACCTTAAAATATCCATTATGTAAGTTGTATTAGTGGTTGCTTATAAAATGAATTGCAGGTAATGGGCAATAATTAATGAAATAAAATCGAAAATATTTAAAAATTTAATTTAAAATAATTTACTTACCATTTTCTTCGAAAAAATCTCAACGCAAGTGAATCCGTTCATCTATTTCGTTTTCTTATTGTTATTTCCCTTTTGCCCGCCCAACATAATTTGTCTTGGATGTCAAAAATTTAAGAGCGTCGGCTTAGCAGTCGGTTAGTAATGAATAATTGTTAAATTTGCTTCAAATATCACAGCTTCATCGCCTTTGATTATCATTGACATTATCATTACATTTTCATCGCTTTAAACTATTAAGGGAGAGATCGCGCGCGAAATAGTCGGGAGAGCGTCGACTTTGCAGCCGAAGCAGTTGGCTCTGCTGGCGTGGTCATGATTTTGTGATGTTTTTCGGTAGCGATGAATTATGGAACTACAGGGTTATATTACTAAAGCAAATAACATGCATACCTTCATATACATATGCCATGGCTTGAGAAACACTAAATTGCTGTATCAAAAGTAGAAAAAGCTGGAAGCAAAAATCTAAACTACGACGTTTGATTTTCTCAAAAGCGTAAGCTGAAGCAAAATCATATTCGATGTAACTTACCGCAGTTTTTTAAACGCTGGTATTTAGTGTCAAGATGAAAAGTAAAGTTCCAAGTAAATAACTAACGCTTCTATTGTTTTAAAAATTGCAGCCGATTGTTTTGTTTCTATAGCATCTATGCAATGATTTTTCATCAACGCCGTTTTCAATCTTCATCTACATTGTATGTACATTCCCGGTGTGTCCGATAAATAACCGAACTTTTTGGATATAAAATAAAGTACACATATGATCTTTGAATGTTATTATTTATTCAAAATAGGTTCCATTTTACTCTACACAACTTTTGGAACGATCAACCAGCGCATGCATAGATTTTTTTGTGTCATTTATAGAAATGTTCTTTAGTATCTCGTTTACGGCTACTTGAATGACGTGGATATCATCCAAAAATGCTCCCTTCATCTTGGTTTTCAGTTTTGGAAATAAATAGTCAGATGGTGATAGATCAGGCGAATACGGAGGATGGTTGATGAGAGAAATCCCTTTTTTCATTAAAAATTCGTTCACTTTTTTGGTCTTGTGAGGTGGTGCATTATCCTGCAATAAAAACAGCTGTTTTCCTGCTGGAAGTCTGGATCGTTTTCAACAGTTTCAATAATGTCTTTATAATGCTCCACGCGAACGATTTTTGGTAGGAATTTGGATTTTTGAACCATTAGCAAACTTTTGGTTTTATTGAAATGGCTGTCACTTTTACATCTCTCATCCGACTTACATGAAGTTAGGTGCGTTTGAAAGAGGATGAATTTATTTTTTTATTGTTGCAAATTTTCAATAGATGGCGCTGTATGTTGCATAATTAATATAAATTATCAAATTAATATAAAGTTCGGTTATTTTTGAGACACACCGTGTGGACCAAAGTCTATCCATTTGAAATTTTACCAGTCCCAAGTTATTACGTATTATATTAATTGTTTTTAAGTCAACATATCAAGATTAACTTACCAAGCTATCAACAACTGATAAAGGGCACTGACAAAAGTGAATATGCTTATTCAAATGTATGTATGTATGTACAAATATAATTTTTTTCTAACAATTATTATGTAACTTTTATCATTTTGAGTAGTTCGTAAAGATTTTGATTTGATTATTGAAATGGCAGGGACTAAATGGCATATTGTCTTATATGTACATACACTCATAAAACAAACATTGATATAATCATGTGTACATGTGTACATACATATACATTTATTCTTTTGTTTTTAGTAATTCAGCACGGATGGTGCTGACTCCCTTTTTAGAAGGTGTAATGTTATCGCGTTGGGAGCTGCTGTGGTCTTCACATTACCAAATCTTGAGGAATCAATTTATAAATTTTAAGTCGGTGTCTACATTTTCTCCCAAACAATTTGGTTGCATACCACATGTAACTAATAAAAGGAAATACAAGTATGAAGAAGGAAAGATTTATCATGGCTTCCAATGCGAACGTGTGGAACACATTTCTGAATTTGAACTTACGTCCTATACTTTCCGTTATGAGCGCACGGGTACAGAATTATGGCATATCGACCGAAATGATTCAAACAACGTGTTTTCAATTAATTTTCGAACCACGCCTTTTGATTCTACTGGTCTACCACATATTTTAGAGCATTTATCGTTATGCGGTTCACAAAAATATCCTGTCAGGGATCCTTTCTTCAAAATGCTTAACCGTTCGGTAGCGACGTCTATGAATGCAATGACTGGTCCAGATTATACTATTTATCCTTTTTCCACGATGAATGAGATTGATTTTAGGAATTTGCAACGTATTTATTTAGATGCCGTATTCAGGTAAGATGTAAATAGATCACGATATTTCGTAATAATATCTCCTTTTCTAGGCCAAACCTGGCGTATTTAGATTTTCTACAAGAGGGCTGGAGGCTAGAAAACAAAGATATATTCGATCAACATTCAAAGCTTATAATCAAAGGAGTGGTTTATAACGAAATGAAAGGTGCGTTTTCTGAAAACGCGCAGATATTTAGTCAGAGCCTACTAAATAATATTTTTCCTGATCACACATATCGATATGTGTCTGGCGGAAATCCATTGGAAATACCCAAGTTATCACACAAGGATCTAGTTGAATTCCACAAAAAATATTATCACCCAAGTAATGCTCGCATATATTCCTACGGATTACATGATCCAAGTAAAACGCTTGCACTTCTCGATAAGGAGTATTTATCAGATCAAATCTGGGTTGATAACTCTTATAGTTTGATACGTAATCAAGAACATTGGACTCAGCCTCGTTTTGTACACATATCCAGTAGACTAGATAACATGGGTGCGACAATTGATCGACAGAACCAAATTGCTATTGCCCTGTTGATGTGTGATGCCACAAATATCCAAGAAAGTTTTGAATTACACGTCCTATCTGAACTACTAATTCGTGGGCCTAATTCTCCTTTTTACAAAAACCTTATAGAGCCAAATTTTTCGGGTGGGTATAATCAAACCACTGGATATTCTTCGGATACTAAGGAGACATCTTTCGTCATTGGATTACAAGACGTTCGAGTTGAAGACTTCAAAAAATGCATCGAAATTTTTGACAAAACTATTATTAATTCTATGAATGGTGGGTTTGATTCCCAGCATGTTGAAAGCGTTCTGCACAATCTTGAGTTGTCTTTAAAACACCAGAGTCCCCACTTCGGAAATACTTTGCTTTTCAATTCCACAGTTTTATGGAATCATGATGGCGATGTAGTCAGCAACCTCCGCGTATCGGATATGCTATCGCGTCTGCGAGGAAGCGTAAGCCAGAATAAAAATTATTTCCAGGAAAAAATAAAGAAGTACTTCGCCAATAACAATCATAGATTAACATTGACTATGTCACCTGATGAGACATATGAGGATAAATTCAAGCAGGCCGAATTAGAGTTGGTAGAGCAAAAAGTAAAACTTCTTGATGAATCTGAGTTAAAAAAGATATATGAGAGTGGATTGATATTGGATTCATATCAAAAGTCTAAGTCAAATACTGATTTATTGCCTTGTCTGACAATGAATGATGTAAGAGATCCACCAAAATGGCCTAAGTACTTCATACAAAATGTTCGAAATGTTCGGACCCAGATTTGCAAGGTTCCGACCAATGAAATTACTTATTTTAAGTGCATGTTCAATATAACAGGTCTAAGTCATGATGAAACTCAACTTATGCCCCTATTATGCAATGTTATTGGTGCCATGGGCACCACTAACTATAATTATCGGGAGTTTGATAAGCGTATCCTCTTAAAAACCGGTGGTATTGATTTTAAGTTACATTTAATTGAAGATGTAAAGGATTCCAAAAGTTACAATGTAAGCGTTATGATGAACACACATGCACTCAATACCAATGTTCCGGACATGTTTGGCTTGTGCCAAGAGTTTAAAAATGTTAAATTTGATGACTCGGAACGTCTTAAAATGCTAATAGAAAATTATATATCATATATATCTGTTGGAGTGGCAAGTTCTGGTCATTTGTATGCTATGTTGGGAGCAACTTCGCAAGTGTGTGATGCTGGTAAGCTCAAGTCCCTACTATATGGGGTAGATCATATGGACTTTATGAAAAATTTCGTACAATCAACTAGCATAATAGAAATTTGTGATAAATTGTCTGCAATTGTAACAAAAGTTTTTAACAAAAATAATATGCGTGGGGCCATTAACACCACACAATCTTATATGCCATCGGCTGTAAATAGTTACGAACATTTTTTGGAGAGCTTGTCAGCATTTGAGAAAACAAAAACAAGTCGTAATATTAATTTTTTTCACCCTAGCTGTCAACAATACGTTATGAACATACCAGTTAATTACTGTGCTAAAGCTTTGTTCACAGTCCCATATCTCCACCAAGACCATCCAACACTGCGAGTTCTAGCAAAATTGGTATCAGCCAAATATCTATTGCCTGTGATTCGCGAGCAGAATGGGGCTTACGGAGCTGGTGCGAAAATCAGCTCAGACGGGATTTTCAGTTTTTATAGTTATCGAGACCCACATTCAACTAAAACCCTTAACGCTTTCGATGAAACTTATGAATGGTTAAGGTCAAACAAAAATGTAATTGATGAACAATCTCTTTTTGAGGCAAAGCTTGGTGTGTTGCAGCAATTAGACTCTCCAATAGCCCCTGGAAATATTGGCATGGATTATTTCCTCTATGAAGTTTCGCAAGAGGATTTTGAGAAGTATCGTTACCGAATGCTTTCTGTAACTATTGATGACCTGCAGGGTGCGATAGAAAATTACTTTGGAAAAGAGTCAATGCATTATGGAAAATGCATTTTGGGTCCGGTCAATAAAAATTTGGAGTTTGAAACTAGCCAAAAATGGATAATAAATAATTAACTAATTGTAAATAATATAAGATGTATTCGTTTATTTCTTTTATATACGACCAAAAGTAAACATCAGAAACGCTACTGTTAAGACTTTTGAATATCAAAACTAGTTACTATAATAAAATGTTTCAAAATACATTTGTATTGCTATTATTTGTCGCTTATTAGGTAAGATATTTTTTTTTTTGAAATTAATAGAAGTTGATTACATAACAAAATTACATTGATGACATTCAAATAATATTTTGATGCACGCATAACGAAGTCACAAAAAGAAAACCCCTGAAGGACTGAAGAGCCCCTCAAATTTAGATAAAAACCGGTAAAAGTGTATACTTGATTCGTTGAAAATTATGTAACAGGTAGAAAAAGCATTTCTGTACCCTATAAAGTAAATATATTCCTGATCAGAATCACTAGACGAGTCGATCTGGCCATGTCCGTCCGTATGAACGCATTAACTACTTATCTACAGACCGACTCGACGCCAGGGCAATATGGAATTCACCGAAATATATATCTCTAAATATATGCTACAACCGCTCACAGGAGGCTCAATTATGTATTGAGTATTTTCAAGTGTACACATATTTTGGTGTTACAAATTAAAATTGTTATTTTGAAATTTACTGTGGAAGGCAAACGATATTATATATTATACAATGTCATGTTCATGTGTTAACATTCTGCAAGGGGTAAGGAAGAAATATGGCTTGAATGCGTCTTGACACTTTAATTCGTCTTATCAAAAATACAATTAAAATTAAAATGATTATTAATCCTACAATTCGATTTTAAATCGATTTTAATTGGCTGTATACAAAGGTCTTGCATTTAATAACGCTCTTATAACGCCATCTCTTCATAAGTTACACAATTGTCGCCTATTATTATCTTAAGGTGATATTTTACAGATTTTACTACAGCTACCCAAATGCCTCCGAAATGAGGTCCTGCCGGGGGAATAAAATGCCATTCAATTTGTTCACTTTCTAATATTTTAGTGTTTTCTTTGAAAGCTTTCTGTAAATTTGCATCATACTTTCTGTCGCCGCCCACAAAATTTGCATATTTTCCTCTTTTGGAAAAGAATCTCCTTTGTGCAGCTATAAAGGCATCAGAAGTCAAATCAATTACAACTTCTAAATGGATAGCCTCTGTGGCCATGCAAGTTATCCAACTCATGATTCAGGGGCCCTTAGCCAATTTATAAACAATTTTTCAAAATCCAATCTCAACGATTGATTTGCCTGGGATCCCAAAGTCGCACTTCGCCGGCTTGTAAACAAACCAAACTTAACGTAAACACAGCTCCCTCTTGATCGAATTTAACGTAAACACAACTGGCCGAGGTTGATTGTGCTCCGATGAAGAATCAAAAGATCAGTCTTCATCAGGCGACAAGCGAGAATGGTTAATAGAATCAATCTGTAAAAGTAAAGTGACTAGTAATAGTGGATTAGCATAACGGATTATCACCAAATATTATAATTGAAAAACGTGTGAAATAAAAAATATATTTTTTTATAAAATTTGTACGTAACAAATTTAATTGGCGCCCAACGTGGGTCAGCGTCTAAAAAATTCCTAAAAAACTATTAACGAAGAATAAGTTAAATATAATAAAAACGGGAATCGCGCTGCCTCAAAACCCTCAAAACCCACCAAATCATAATTCAGTGATTGCGATAAAACAACTGGCAATCAATTAATGCAATAAACCAGTTTTAATAATCCGACACAAAAAAGTGATAGTGGTAACAAATTCAATTGGCAAACAATTAATGAAATAAACCAATTGAAATTTCATTATATATAAAAGGTGGTCCAAAAAAGTTAAATCTACTATTACAAGTACGCTATAAAATCATCAAATCAGAACCCAAACAAAAGTGAATCATCCATTAAAGAAAAGTCCTTGAACAAAGTGAATTAACAAATATAAAAACCACAAGAGAAAAAAAAATACAAAAAATCTCAACAGACTCAAAAAAACATTGTGACACACACACGGAAAACTTAAATAATTAAAATTCAACCCAAAGAAGGAAGGAAGACCACAAGTCATCACCATTCTACACTCTCGGCCATCAAACAAAGACCGGAAATCAGCAGCTAGGAAAACAGCGTGAGCTGATAATTAATTGTACTTTAACTTAATAAAATAACACAAATAGAAATAAAAAATTTAAGGTCAGAGAGCTAGGGCAAATAAACCATTTTTTTACCGAAATTGTACAAGTTTATAAGCAATCCATCTGAGTAATTAAACTGGTAAATTTATAAAATAAAAAAAAAAAAAAAAAAAAAAAATTAATAAAAAAATATTTTATTATTTTAAAATGGCAACTGGAGGCTTGACCCCTTCCACTTCAGTGGGCAGCTTGGCCAACGCGAGTAATCTCACCATTGAATTAATCAATCGATTAATCAATGTTCAGTTAAGCGAAGTAACAAAAAAATTGGAGGGCTTAGAAGGGCAATTATTAGCCAAAAAGCATGAGGTAGAAGATTATAAAGTACAGACCATAGACACATACGTGAAATGCGATACAACACTAGAAGTAATCAAATCAGTACCAAACTTCACAGGGGAGGTATCAGAATATGTAGGATGGAGAGAAGCGGCAGAAACTGCCATGGGACTGTACAAAATTCAAAGCGAGCAATACTTTATTGCTCTAACCATCCTTAGAAACAAAATCATGGGAGCAGCTAATGACGCGCTCACCAACCATGGTACGGTTTTAAGCTTTCAAGCGATACTCTCAAGACTGGATTTTGTTTACAATATTTATTTACAAAAGACCGATCCACGTTTTGGAAGCTGAACTGAGTATCCTTAGACAAGGACGGCTGACCATCACCGAGTTTTACAACGAGGTGAACAAAAAAATGACTCTACTAATAAACAAGACAATAATGACGTACGGAAAGGACAGCGAAATTACTAAAGAAACAAACTGGATCATTAGAAGCAATGCTCTCAGGATCTTCATCTCCGGATTAAATGGATCCATTGCGGAAACGTTGTTTTCACTAAGCCCACCTGATTTACCCAAGGCATTGGCAAAATGCCAAGAATTAGAATCAAATAATTTTCGGGCACAATTTGCCAATAAATATTACGGATTCAGAAACGAAAACAGAAACCCGAGAAATAACCTGAGACTTAACCCGGTAAATACCAAACCATTCAACAACTCCCCAAATAAGCCAAACAACAACTGGGGAAACAACCAGAACAATAATTGGCCACAAAATGGAAATCCTGGCCCAAACAACTACGGATCACCAATTTCAATGCTAAAAATGAACCTCAACCAGTTCCAATGGAGGTCGATGTTTCCTGGAAAAACCAGAATCGACCAAATAACAACTATCCCCGCCCGGGCAATTACTTCAACAGAGGATACAATAACAACAATGGACAAAACCACAATAATTTCCAGCAGGAGAAAAAATATAATAACCAAAACCACGCTCAAAAAACGGAGCGGCCCTTCCCATTGAAGAGGGAAGCCACCGGTACAGTGAGCCAGCCGGCTCGAAAGGGAATGAGGATCAACAACATCGATGAAGAATATTTTTTAGAGTAGGGACCCTCAGAGGACTGCCACACCTATCAAGAGTAGACCCCGAAACGAAAAGAAAATTCAACGTGTTAATCGACACGGGAGCTTCCTCTTGCTATGTTAGGAAGGGGATATACGAAGATAGAAAAGAGTTAGCATTTTTTAAACGGGTATCCACTGTTCATGGGTGCTCGATAATAAAATATTACTACCACATAACAATATTCAATGTGAAGCACCTTTTCTATGAGTTAGAAGGGCTAGAATCAGATCAGCTAGTTGGCTACCATTTGTTAAAAAGAAATGGAGCCAAAATAAATGCTGAAGAAGGAACGTTAGAATACAGTGGCAAAAAGGAAAAATTACTGTATTGTGACGTCAAGATTAAAAAAGAGTCGCGTAAAATAGAATGTAAAAACACTCTTCCATTAAGGGAATACATAATAAAAAAATACTTTGACAACCAAAAGGTGAATACCACAGAATCAATTATCGTAGAAGGAAGTTTGAGTAGCTCGGGATCGGAGTGTCCTGAGCAAGCCAGCGTTGAATTATCCGCTAACAAGAAAATGAAAAGTTTGGGAAAAAATAAACGCAAACACGCCGACGATGATAATTCCGTCAAAACACAATTGAAAAGTTTGGGAAACAAAAAACCCAAACACGCCGACGATGATAATTCCGTCACAGGGAATATAAACAACTTAACAACTTCAAATCAGACTGAAGATTTGGAGTGTAAGATTGTAGAAATAATTGAAAAAGAACATTCTAATATTGATATGCAAATTCCTTTTCGGACAGACATTAGAGGTGAAATAAATACTGTCCATGACAGACCTATTTATAGTAAACAATACCGCCGTGTAATATTTCCCTATGTGCATTTTTGATTATTAACGAAGTTAAAATACACTTATATAGAATAAATGGATTATTTGTATGAAATAAAGCGATGGAGTTCTGTAATCTACCTGCCACTCTTAATAGCCCGTCTTTATCTAAAAATGGATGCAATCCTAATATTTTCTTTTAATATAAATATCATATTGGCGCTTTAAATAACGTATTTCTGAATTGAACTGAATTTCCTGATGTTTCCTTGTTATTAATGCACTTAGCAAGTGCTTTGGTTCATTTACTGTAAGATATGTGGGAAATTATTTACTTCTTAATTTTATTTTAATCAATCCTAAGATATATGTATTATTACTAAAAATTAATTTTTTTTAAATAAACTATGCATTTAAATAAAAAAAATTGCGGAGTCTTCTGCGTCTTGTCCTAAGGGATTTGGGCCAGCTTCATTGAAGTTGCGTTGGAAAATGGGTCTACATGTTCAATTAACCTAAAAATAAAAAATATTGGTATAATGTATACAAAAATCTATTAAAACAATTTACCTTAAAATATCCATTATGTAAGTTGTATTAGTGGTTGCTTATAAAATGAATTGCAGGTAATGGGCAATAATTAATGAAATAAAATCGAAAATATTTAAAAATTTAATTTAAAATAATTTACTTACCATTTTCTTCGAAAAAATCTCAACGCAAGTGAATCCGTTCATCTATTTCGTTTTCTTATTGTTATTTCCCTTTTGCCCGCCCAACATAATTTGTCTTGGATGTCAAAAATTTAAGAGCGTCGGCTTAGCAGTCGGTTAGTAATGAATAATTGTTAAATTTGCTTCAAATATCACAGCTTCATCGCCTTTGATTATCATTGACATTATCATTACATTTTCATCGCTTTAAACTATTAAGGGAGAGATCGCGCGCGAAATAGTCGGGAGAGCGTCGACTTTGCAGCCGAAGCAGTTGGCTCTGCTGGCGTGGTCATGATTTTGTGATGTTTTTCGGTAGCGATGAATTATGGAACTACAGGGTTATATTACTAAAGCAAATAACATGCATACCTTCATATACATATGCCATGGCTTGAGAAACACTAAATTGCTGTATCAAAAGTAGAAAAAGCTGGAAGCAAAAATCTAAACTACGACGTTTGATTTTCTCAAAAGCGTAAGCTGAAGCAAAATCATATTCGATGTAACTTACCGCAGTTTTTTAAACGCTGGTATTTAGTGTCAAGATGAAAAGTAAAGTTCCAAGTAAATAACTAACGCTTCTATTGTTTTAAAAATTGCAGCCGATTGTTTTGTTTCTATAGCATCTATGCAATGATTTTTCATCAACGCCGTTTTCAATCTTCATCTACATTGTATGTACATTCCCGGTGTGTCCGATAAATAACCGAACTTTTTGGATATAAAATAAAGTACACATATGATCTTTGAATGTTATTATTTATTCAAAATAGGTTCCATTTTACTCTACACAACTTTTGGAACGATCAACCAGCGCATGCATAGATTTTTTTGTGTCATTTATAGAAATGTTCTTTAGTATCTCGTTTACGGCTACTTGAATGACGTGGATATCATCCAAAAATGCTCCCTTCATCTTGGTTTTCAGTTTTGGAAATAAATAGTCAGATGGTGATAGATCAGGCGAATACGGAGGATGGTTGATGAGAGAAATCCCTTTTTTCATTAAAAATTCGTTCACTTTTTTGGTCTTGTGAGGTGGTGCATTATCCTGCAATAAAAACAGCTGTTTTCCTGCGGAAGTCTGGATCGTTTTCAACAGTTTCAATAATGTCTTTATAATGCTCCACGCGAACGATTTTTGGTAGGAATTTGGATTTTTGAACCATTAGCAAACTTTTGGTTTTATTGAAATGGCTGTCACTTTTACATCTCTCATCCGACTTACATGAAGTTAGGTGCGTTTGAAAGAGTATGAATTTATTTTTTTATTGTTGCAAATTTTCAATAGATGGCGCTGTATGTTGCATAATTAATATAAATTATCAAATTAATATAAAGTTCGGTTATTTTTGAGACACACCGTGTGGACCAAAGTCTATCCATTTGAAATTTTACCAGTCCCAAGTTATTACGTATTATATTAATTGTTTTTAAGTCAACATATCAAGATTAACTTACCAAGCTATCAACAACTGATAAAGGGCACTGACAAAAGTGAATATGCTTATTCAAATGTATGTATGTATGTACAAATATAATTTTTTTCTAACAATTATTATGTAACTTTTATCATTTTGAGTAGTTCGTAAAGATTTTGATTTGATTATTGAAATGGCAGGGACTAAATGGCATATTGTCTTATATGTACATACACTCATAAAACAAACATTGATATAATCATGTGTACATGTGTACATACATATACATTTATTCTTTTGTTTTTAGTAATTCAGCACGGATGGTGCTGACTCCCTTTTTAGAAGGTGTAATGTTATCGCGTTGGGAGCTGCTGTGGTCTTCACATTACCAAATCTTGAGGAATCAATTTATAAATTTTAAGTCGGTGTCTACATTTTCTCCCAAACAATTTGGTTGCATACCACATGTAACTAATAAAAGGAAATACAAGTATGAAGAAGGAAAGATTTATCATGGCTTCCAATGCGAACGTGTGGAACACATTTCTGAATTTGAACTTACGTCCTATACTTTCCGTTATGAGCGCACGGGTACAGAATTATGGCATATCGACCGAAATGATTCAAACAACGTGTTTTCAATTAATTTTCGAACCACGCCTTTTGATTCTACTGGTCTACCACATATTTTAGAGCATTTATCGTTATGCGGTTCACAAAAATATCCTGTCAGGGATCCTTTCTTCAAAATGCTTAACCGTTCGGTAGCGACGTCTATGAATGCAATGACTGGTCCAGATTATACTATTTATCCTTTTTCCACGATGAATGAGATTGATTTTAGGAATTTGCAACGTATTTATTTAGATGCCGTATTCAGGTAAGATGTAAATAGATCACGATATTTCGTAATAATATCTCCTTTTCTAGGCCAAACCTGGCGTATTTAGATTTTCTACAAGAGGGCTGGAGGCTAGAAAACAAAGATATATTCGATCAACATTCAAAGCTTATAATCAAAGGAGTGGTTTATAACGAAATGAAAGGTGCGTTTTCTGAAAACGCGCAGATATTTAGTCAGAGCCTACTAAATAATATTTTTCCTGATCACACATATCGATATGTGTCTGGCGGAAATCCATTGGAAATACCCAAGTTATCACACAAGGATCTAGTTGAATTCCACAAAAAATATTATCACCCAAGTAATGCTCGCATATATTCCTACGGATTACATGATCCAAGTAAAACGCTTGCACTTCTCGATAAGGAGTATTTATCAGATCAAATCTGGGTTGATAACTCTTATAGTTTGATACGTAATCAAGAACATTGGACTCAGCCTCGTTTTGTACACATATCCAGTAGACTAGATAACATGGGTGCGACAATTGATCAACAGAACCAAATTGCTATTGCCCTGTTGATGTGTGATGCCACAAATATCCAAGAAAGTTTTGAATTACACGTCCTATCTGAACTACTAATTCGTGGGCCTAATTCTCCTTTTTACAAAAACCTTATAGAGCCAAATTTTTCGGGTGGGTATAATCAAACCACTGGATATTCTTCGGATACTAAGGAGACATCTTTCGTCATTGGATTACAAGACGTTCGAGTTGAAGACTTCAAAAAATGCATCGAAATTTTTGACAAAACTATTATTAATTCTATGAATGGTGGGTTTGATTCCCAGCATGTTGAAAGCGTTCTGCACAATCTTGAGTTGTCTTTAAAACACCAGAGTCCCCACTTCGGAAATACTTTGCTTTTCAATTCCACAGTTTTATGGAATCATGATGGCGATGTAGTCAGCAACCTCCGCGTATCGGATATGCTATCGCGTCTGCGAGGAAGCGTAAGCCAGAATAAAAATTATTTCCAGGAAAAAATAAAGAAGTACTTCGCCAATAACAATCATAGATTAACATTGACTATGTCACCTGATGAGACATATGAGGATAAATTCAAGCAGGCCGAATTAGAGTTGGTAGAGCAAAAAGTAAAACTTCTTGATGAATCTGAGTTAAAAAAGATATATGAGAGTGGATTGATATTGGATTCATATCAAAAGTCTAAGTCAAATACTGATTTATTGCCTTGTCTGACAATGAATGATGTAAGAGATCCACCAAAATGGCCTAAGTACTTCATACAAAATGTTCGAAATGTTCGGACCCAGATTTGCAAGGTTCCGACCAATGAAATTACTTATTTTAAGTGCATGTTCAATATAACAGGTCTAAGTCATGATGAAACTCAACTTATGCCCCTATTATGCAATGTTATTGGTGCCATGGGCACCACTAACTATAATTATCGGGAGTTTGATAAGCGTATCCTCTTAAAAACCGGTGGTATTGATTTTAAGTTACATTTAATTGAAGATGTAAAGGATTCCAAAAGTTACAATGTAAGCGTTATGATGAACACACATGCACTCAATACCAATGTTCCGGACATGTTTGGCTTGTGCCAAGAGTTTAAAAATGTTAAATTTGATGACTCGGAACGTCTTAAAATGCTAATAGAAAATTATATATCATATATATCTGTTGGAGTGGCAAGTTCTGGTCATTTGTATGCTATGTTGGGAGCAACTTCGCAAGTGTGTGATGCTGGTAAGCTCAAGTCCCTACTATATGGGGTAGATCATATAGACTTTATGAAAAATTTCGTACAATCAACTAGCATAATAGAAATTTGTGATAAATTGTCTGCAATTGTAACAAAAGTTTTTAACAAAAATAATATGCGTGGGGCCATTAACACCACACAATCTTATATGCCATCGGCTGTAAATAGTTACGAACATTTTTTGGAGAGCTTGTCAGCATTTGAGAAAACAAAAACAAGTCGTAATATTAATTTTTTTCACCCTAGCTGTCAACAATACGTTATGAACATACCAGTTAATTACTGTGCTAAAGCTTTGCTCACAGTCCCATATCTCCACCAAGACCATCCAACACTGCGAGTTCTAGCAAAATTGGTATCAGCCAAATATCTATTGCCTGTGATTCGCGAGCAGAATGGGGCTTACGGAGCTGGTGCGAAAATCAGCTCAGACGGGATTTTCAGTTTTTATAGTTATCGAGACCCACATTCAACTAAAACCCTTAACGCTTTCGATGAAACTTATGAATGGTTAAGGTCAAACAAAAATGTAATTGATGAACAATCTCTTTTTGAGGCAAAGCTTGGTGTGTTGCAGCAATTAGACTCTCCAATAGCCCCTGGAAATATTGGCATGGATTATTTCCTCTATGAAGTTTCGCAAGAGGATTTTGAGAAGTATCGTTACCGAATGCTTTCTGTAACTATTGATGACCTGCAGGGTGCGATAGAAAATTACTTTGGAAAAGAGTCAATGCATTATGGAAAATGCATTTTGGGTCCGGTCAATAAAAATTTGGAGTTTGAAACTAGCCAAAAATGGATAATAAATAATTAACTAATTGTAAATAATATAAGATGTATTCGTTTATTTCTTTTATATACGACCAAAAGTAAACATCAGAAACGCTACTGTTAAGACTTTTGAATATCAAAACTAGTTACTATAATAAAATGTTTCAAAACACATTTGTATTGCTATTATTTGTCGCTTATTAGGTAAGATATTTTTTTTTTTGAAATTAATAGAAGTTGATTACATAACAAAATTACATTGATGACATTCAAATAATATTTTGATGCACGCATAACGAAGTCACAAAAAGAAAACCCCTGAAGGACTGAAGAGCCCATCAAATTTAGATAAAAACCGGTAAAAGTGTATACTTGATTCGTTGAAAATTATGTAACAGGTAGAAAAAGCATTTCTGTACCCTATAAAGTAAATATATTCCTGATCAGAATCACTAGACGAGTCGATCTGGCCATGTCCGTCCGTATGAACGCATTAACTACTTATCTACAGACCGACTCGACGCCAGGGCAATATGGAATTCACCGAAATATATATCTCTAAATATATGCTACAACCGCTCACAGGAGGCTCAATTATGTATTGAGTATTTTCAAGTGTACACATATTTTGGTGTTACAAATTAAAATTGTTATTTTGAAATTTACTGTGGAAGGCAAACGATATTATATATTATACAATGTCATGTTCATGTGTTAACATTCTGCAAGGGGTAAGGAAGAAATATGGCTTGAATGCGTCTTGACACTTTAATTCGTCTTATCAAAAATACAATTAAAATTAAAATGATTATTAATCCTACAATTCGATTTTAAATCGATTTTAATTGGCTGTATACAAAGGTCTTGCATTTAATAACGCTCTTATAACGCCATCTCTTCATAAGTTACACAATTGTCGCCTATTATTATCTTAAGGTGATATTTTACAGATTTTACTACAGCTACCCAAATGCCTCCGAAATGAGGTCCTGCCGGGGGAATAAAATGCCATTCAATTTGTTCACTTTCTAATATTTTAGTGTTTTCTTTGAAAGCTTTCTGTAAATTTGCATCATACTTTCTGTCGCCGCCCACAAAATTTGCATATTTTCCTCTTTTGGAAAAGAATCTCCTTTGTGCAGCTATAAAGGCATCAGAAGTCAAATCAATTACAACTTCTAAATGGATAGCCTCTGTGGCCATGCAAGTTATCCAACTCATGATTCAGGGGCCCTTAGCCAATTTATAAAGAATTTTTCAAAATCCAATCTCAACGATTGATTTGCCTGGGATCCCAAAGTCGCACTTCGCCGGCTTGTAAACAAACCAAACTTAACGTAAACACAGCTCCCTCTTGATCGAATTTAACGTAAACACAACTGGCCGAGGTTGATTGTGCTCCGATGAAGAATCAAAAGATCAGTCTTCATCAGGCGACAAGCGAGAATGGTTAATAGAATCAATCTGTAAAAGTAAAGTGACTAGTAATAGTGGATTAGCATAACGGATTATCACCAAATATTATAATTGAAAAACGTGTGAAATAAAAAATATATTTTTTTATAAAATTTGTACGTAACAAATTTAATTGGCGCCCAACGTGGGTCAGCGTCTAAAAAATTCCTAAAAAACTATTAACGAAGAATAAGTTAAATATAATAAAAACGGGAATCGCGCTGCCTCAAAACCCTCAAAACCCACCAAATCATAATTCAGTGATCGCGATAAAACAACTGGCAATCAATTAATGCAATAAACCAGTTTTAATAATCCGACACAAAAAAGTGATAGTGGTAACAAATTCAATTGGCAAACAATTAATGAAATAAACCAATTGAAATTTCATTATATATAAAAGGTGGTCCAAAAAAGTTAAATCTACTATTACAAGTACGCTATAAAATCATCAAATCAGAACCCAAACAAAAGTGAATCATCCATTAAAGAAAAGTCCTTGAACAAAGTGAATTAACAAATATAAAAACCACAAGAGAAAAAAAAATACAAAAAATCTCAACAGACTCAAAAAAACATTGTGACACACACACGGAAAACTTAAATAATTAAAATTCAACCCAAAGAAGGAAGGAAGACCACAAGTCATCACCATTCTACACTCTCGGCCATCAAACAAAGACCGGAAATCAGCAGCTAGGAAAACAGCGTGAGCTGATAATTAATTGTACTTTAACTTAATAAAATAACACAAATAGAAATAAAAAATTTAAGGTCAGAGAGCTAGGGCAAATAAACCATTTTTTTACCGAAATTGTACAAGTTTATAAGCAATCCATCTGAGTAATTAAACTGGTAAATTTATAAAATAAAAAAAAAAAAAAAAAAAAAAATTAATAAAAAAATATTTTATTATTTTAAAATGGCAACTGGAGGCTTGACCCCTTCCACTTCAGTGGGCAGCTTGGCCAACGCGAGTAATCTCACCATTGAATTAATCAATCGATTAATCAATGTTCAGTTAAGCGAAGTAACAAAAAAATTGGAGGGCTTAGAAGGGCAATTATTAGCCAAAAAGCATGAGGTAGAAGATTATAAAGTACAGACCATAGACACATACGTGAAATGCGATACAACACTAGAAGTAATCAAATCAGTACCAAACTTCACAGGGGAGGTATCAGAATATGTAGGATGGAGAGAAGCGGCAGAAACTGCCATGGGACTGTACAAAATTCAAAGCGAGCAATACTTTATTGCTCTAACCATCCTTAGAAACAAAATCATGGGAGCAGCTAATGACGCGCTCACCAACCATGGTACGGTTTTAAGCTTTCAAGCGATACTCTCAAGACTGGATTTTGTTTACAATATTTATTTACAAAAGACCGATCCACGTTTTGGAAGCTGAACTGAGTATCCTTAGACAAAGACGGCTGACCATCACCGAGTTTTACAACGAGGTGAACAAAAAAATGACTCTACTAATAAACAAGACAATAATGACGTACGGAAAGGACAGCGAAATTACTAAAGAAACAAACTGGATCATTAGAAGCAATGCTCTCAGGATCTTCATCTCCGGATTAAATGGATCCATTGCGGAAACGTTGTTTTCACTAAGCCCACCTGATTTACCCAAGGCATTGGCAAAATGCCAAGAATTAGAATCAAATAATTTTCGGGCACAATTTGCCAATATATATTACGGATTCAGAAACGAAAACAGAAACCCGAGAAATAACCTGAGACTTAACCCGGTAAATACCAAACCATTCAACAACTCCCCAAATAAGCCAAACAACAACTGGGGAAACAACCAGAACAATAATTGGCCACAAAATGGAAATCCTGGCCCAAACAACTACGGATCACCAATTTCAATGCTAAAAATGAACCTCAACCAGTTCCAATGGAGGTCGATGTTTCCTGGAAAAACCAGAATCGACCAAATAACAACTATCCCCGCCCGGGCAATTACTTCAACAGAGGATACAATAACAACAATGGACAAAACCACAATAATTTCCAGCAGGAGAAAAAATATAATAACCAAAACCACGCTCAAAAAACGGAGCGGCCCTTCCCATTGAAGAGGGAAGCCACCGGTACAGTGAGCCAGCCGGCTCGAAAGGGAATGAGGATCAACAACATCGATGAAGAATATTTTTTAGAGTAGGGACCCTCAGAGGACTGCCACACCTATCAAGAGTAGACCCCGAAACGAAAAGAAAATTCAACGTGTTAATCGACACGGGAGCTTCCTCTTGCTATGTTAGGAAGGGGATATACGAAGATAGAAAAGAGTTAGCAATTTTTAAACGGGTATCCACTGTTCATGGGTGCTCGATAATAAAATATTACTACCACATAACAATATTCAATGTGAAGCACCTTTTCTATGAGTTAGAAGGGCTAGAATCAGATCAGCTAGTTGGCTACCATTTGTTAAAAAGAAATGGAGCCAAAATAAATGCTGAAGAAGGAACGTTAGAATACAGTGGCAAAAAGGAAAAATTACTGTATTGTGACGTCAAGATTAAAAAAGAGTCGCGTAAAATAGAAAGTAAAAACACTCTTCCATTAAGGGAATACATAATAAAAAAATACTTTGACAACCAAAAGGTGAATACCACAGAATCAATTATCGTAGAAGGAAGTTTGAGTAGCTCGGGATCGGAGTGTCCTGAGCAAGCCAGCGTTGAATTATCCGCTAACAAGAAAATGAAAAGTTTGGGAAAAAATAAACGCAAACACGCCGACGATGATAATTCCGTCAAAACACAATTGAAAAGTTTGGGAAACAAAAAACCCAAACACGCCGACGATGATAATTCCGTCACAGGGAATATAAACAACTTAACAACTTCAAATCAGACTGAAGATTTGGAGTGTAAGATTGTAGAAATAATTGAAAAAGAACATTCTAATATTGATATGCAAATTCCTTTTCGGACAGACATTAGAGGTGAAATAAATACTGTCCATGACAGACCTATTTATAGTAAACAATACCGCCGTGTAATATTTCCCTATGTGCATTTTTGATTATTAACGAAGTTAAAATACACTTATATAGAATAAATGGATTATTTGTATGAAATAAAGCGATGGAGTTCTGTAATCTACCTGCCACTCTTAATAGCCCGTCTTTATCTAAAAATGGATGCAATCCTAATATTTTCTTTTAATATAAATATCATATTGGCGCTTTAAATAACGTATTTCTGAATTGAACTGAATTTCCTGATGTTTCCTTGTTATTAATGCACTTAGCAAGTGCTTTGGTTCATTTACTGTAAGATATGTGGGAAATTATTTACTTCTTAATTTTATTTTAATCAATCCTAAGATATATGTATTATTACTAAAAATTAATTTTTTTTAAATAAACTATGCATTTAAATAAAAAAAATTGCGGAGTCTTCTGCGTCTTGTCCTAAGGGATTTGGGCCAGCTTCATTGAAGTTGCGTTGGAAAATGGGTCTACATGTTCAATTAACCTAAAAATAAAAAATATTGGTATAATGTATACAAAAATCTATTAAAACAATTTACCTTAAAATATCCATTATGTAAGTTGTATTAGTGGTTGCTTATATTTATATTATATTATTATATTTATATAATATTAATTATAATATTATATTATTGCAGGTAATGGGCAATAATTAATGAAATAAAATCGAAAATATTTAAAAATTTAATTTAAAATAATTTACTTACCATTTTCTTCGAAAAAATCTCAACGCAAGTGAATCCGTTCATCTATTTCGTTTTCTTATTGTTATTTCCCTTTTGCCCGCCCAACATAATTTGTCTTGGATGTCAAAAATTTAAGAGCGTCGGCTTAGCAGTCGGTTAGTAATGAATAATTGTTAAATTTGCTTCAAATATCACAGCTTCATCGCCTTTGATTATCATTGACATTATCATTACATTTTCATCGCTTTAAACTATTAAGGGAGAGATCGCGCGCGAAATAGTCGGGAGAGCGTCGACTTTGGAGCCGAAGCAGTTGGCTCTGCTGGCGTGGTCATGATTTTGTGATGTTTTTCGGTAGCGATGAATTATGGAACTACAGGGTTATATTACTAAAGCAAATAACATGCATACCTTCATATACATATGCCATGGCTTGAGAAACACTAAATTGCTGTATCAAAAGTAGAAAAAGCTGGAAGCAAAAATCTAAACTACGACTTTTGATTTTCTCAAAAGCGTAAGCTGAAGCAAAATCATATTCAATGTAACTTACCGCAGTTTTTTAAACGCTGGTATTTAGTGTCAAGATGAAAAGTAAAGTTCCAAGTAAATAACTAACGCTTCTATTGTTTTAAAAATTGCAGCCGATTGTTTTGTTTCTATAGCATCTATGCAATGATTTTTCATCAACGCCGTTTTCAATCTTCATCTACATTGTATGTACATTCACGGTGTGTCCGATAAATAACCGAACTTTTTGGATATAAAATAAAGTACACATATGATCTTTGAATGTTATTATTTATTCAAAATAGGTTCCATTTTACTCTACACAACTTTTGGAACGATCAACCAGCGCATGCATAGATTTTTTTGTGTCATTTATAGAAATGTTCTTTAGTATCTCGTTTACGGCTGCTTGAATGACGTGGATATCATCCAAAAATGCTCCCTTCATCTTGGTTTTCAGTTTTGGAAATAAATAGTCAGATGGTGATAGATCAGGCGAATACGGAGGATGGTTGATGAGAGAAATCCCTTTTTTCATTAAAAATTCGTTCACTTTTTTGGTCTTGTGAGGTGGTGCATTATCCTGCAATAAAAACAGCTGTTTTCCTGCTGGAAGTCTGGATCGTTTTCAACAGTTTCAATAATGTCTTTATAATGCTCCACGCGAACGATTTTTTGGTAGGAATTTGGATTTTTGAACCATTAGCAAACTTTTGGTTTTATTGAAATGGCTGTCACTTTTACATCTCTCATCCGATTTTCGAATACAGGAGTATTTTCCTAATATTTTGTTTGGGATTTCTGTTAATGTAGTACTGACAATAATACTATCTAATTCATCATACAGCTATTCTTTCGACTTGGCCAACCATTTAGGTCCCATCCACCAAATTTTACATTATAGTAATATTTTCCGTCGTTACACCCCGTGATTCTATGTCTGCAGGGTTGTCCTTCGTTATACCCCCGCTGCACGCAGACGTGGATCTTGCTGCGATCGTTGAAGGCACAGAAAATTCCTCACGTGGTCAAAAGTTGAGGGCGAATAACAATGCAAGCCGCTTAGGCAACGCGGCCAATAAGACTTCTCTCTCCAAATCGTGGGATAGGCAGCAGACGCTATTTTTGAAATCAATTGTTAAGCACTGGCGATCGAACGCACTCGAAAGCTTACCAATTAATGTTAAAGCACGATTTAAACTAACTATTGGCAGTATTTGCCTTGAAAAACACTTCTCCGGTCGACACGATGCTTGTCGATTAATTTGGGGACGCTGCGAAAAGTTCAACTGCACTCGATGACGCCTTCCAGAAGAGAGAACGGAAGTATAAAGATCGAGTGTGACCGTTGCTTTACCAAGATCCTATTCGGGGATTTTTGCGATATTTTATCGGGCAATATTAAATTTTGCCAGGATCTGGATTTGGCTATGATGGTTCGTTGCCAAATGATTGCGATAACTCCTATTGGGTTGCCATCCTGACTCGACTCCCACAACCACAGATTTGATTTTTTGTCCCTGTGACTAACAATAAAAATTGAAAAAGGAGTCAAAAGCAATTACCAATTGTCTTTGACATGAAATCTACCAAGTTCCTTGCCGTTCATGTCCTCTAAGAGATAAATTGACTGACCAATCCTTTCTTTGACTCGGGCCTTAATACCGACAGGAGCGAGTTTCGCGCTAAAATTATTCGCTGCATTACTTAGTACGAAATTCCTTTTAGCAACTTCTTGGCCAACCTCAAAAGAACGGGGTGTTGCTCGGAGATAGTAAGACTTCTGGTTTGTCTCATAAGCCTTATTCAAATGTTAGGCAATGTTGGAGCGAATTCTTTGAAATTCGTCAGTCCTTGACAATTTTACTGAGGAATACGTCCCATTCACGGTGGTCGGAGCGAATGTAAGCTCTTCAAGCAGTATTAGTAGAACGGTTAACTCTCTCAGCTCCGTTGAATTGTGGAGCATATGCACCAGTAAACATATGACGAACGCCATATTTCGGCATTTAAATTGTACTGACGTACAATTGATGATAAATATAATCATCAATGACTTGAAAATCAGGTTTTTTTAGAGACAGAGCAGAGTACTCTTCCGATTGAAATCCACTGGAAGATAGATCAATTTCGGGTGGATTTCATGGTTTATTGCAGCAATATCATCAATCTCCTCGAACGATCGAGACAGAGCATCCGCAACCACATTTTCGGTTTCCTTGCGATGTTCGATTTCGAAGGAACAACCTTGAAGTTTTATAGCCCATCTTGCCAATCTACTTAGATCTGATTGGTTCATTAGTCATCACAGCCTTGAGTGGTCGGTCACTACCTTGAAACTATGACCGTCAATGTACATTCTGAAATTTTTTATTGCCAGAACTGCTGCCATGCATTCAAGTTCGGTAACTGTATAGTTAACTGGGTTTTGTTCAGCTTCTTAGACATGAAAGCTATAGGACGTTCACAACCAGAATCATCGCATTGAGCAAGAACTGCACCCACTCCATGTAGTGAAGCATCACACTGCAGAATAAATGGATTGTCATAATTGGGGTGAATGAGACAAGGGGCAGAGCACAACTTGTTTTTGATATTATAAAAAGCTTCTTGAGCCTGATTATTCCATCTTAAAGTTTTGCCACGCAATAACTCTGTAAGATGAAAAATGACTGTGGAATAATTAGATTTGAATCGCTGGTAACAACCAGTCATATCAAAAAATCTTCTCAATTGTTTTTGGGTCTTCGGGACCGGGAATTCGCTGCGATTTTGTTTGGATTTACCTGAAGCGTTCCTTCGCCAACCAAGTAACCAAGATAGTCTACTGTTTTCAGGCAGAACTGACTTTCTGGACATTAATTGTCAATCCAGCTTTACGCAATTGGGTGGCTACTTCGGGCAAATGCAAAAGATGATCTTCGAAATTGTTTGACAAAACATGCAAATCGTCGAGGTAGACTAATACATGCAATTTTAATTGATACGGTATAACCAGGTCCATAGTAGCATATCTACCCTACCAATATAGTAAATGATTGGGTATAACTAAGCGTCAATACATTGTGACACTTTGTCATAATAAATACAAATATACAAATACCCAAAAGACCAATAACTACATAAGCATTACAGCGCCCAAGTAATATGATCTAACGCTTATACAAGTTAATTACTTTGCTAGTAGCAAGGTAAAAAAATAAAATATATTGGAGTTCAGTTAAGAACGACTTTATTTGTATAAATCCAATTTGCAACTAAATTACCCTAAGCTGTCCCTAGCAAGCTGTGAGTCTTTGGCTGTGAGCTGCGCTGCCCCTGGTGGCAGAGGATCGGCGTCGGCGTCGTAGCTTTCCAATCGGTGCAGTCTTCTTGGAATCACTTGCATTGGTGGGAGCGATAGTTGTTACCAATCAGATTCTTCGAACTCTACTTGGCAGCTCGGCGTGTGCAGGAAATTATCGAATTCTACTTGGCACCTCGGCGTGTGCAGGAAATTATGCAGACGCTGAGCTTGCAGATTGAAGCTTGCTTATTGGGGTTAATTGTTCTGGATTTAAACATTTTTGTTGTTAACTCTTCCCCCTCCAATTTATGCTTGCTCTCAAGCTGTCTCTAGAAGTATGGAATGTCGTTGAACTGAGGTAGCTGGTACTGTGCCTCAGTTGAAGATTGCTCGCGGGTTGTAGGTGCGAGAATCGCGGTGACTTTCGCTTCCATTCCAGGCGTGTTACCTAGTTGCAGGATTATGCTCTTTTTCCGTTGGCTATAGATGTGCAAACCCAGGATGAGAACCAGCACAATCCCAAAGAGCGTTAGCAAAGTAATGCTGTTAACCGTTGAATGTGTTCTTATGTTCATCAGCTGTCCAGTGTTGCTTATGTGCAATGCTTCCAATGCTTCAAGAGATAGAACCTTAAGTCTTTCTTTTTCTTCGGCCGTAAACTGCACAAGAGGTGCTCGGGGGTCGAGACTGTAGGTTCCAAGTTGCTGAACTGCTGGTTGTCGATAATTATCGAGTCATTTGATAGTTGAACACGATTAGTGCCCTCTAGGTAAAGTTCTGTGTTGTTCCAGGTTGCGTTTCCATCGTAGTCGTTTAGTAGGATGATTCCATCGTCGACTTCTTCTATTTTGGGTACATGGTCGGCATTGCTAAAACTACACAGCGCTTTCTGTCCATGAACTAACTTTGGTATACATTTTGAATTACTTATATTAAGAATTTTCTTCTTATCGCATATTTTTATATATTCTACGGTTTTACAAGTTTGGGGAATGCCATAGGTAAGGTTTTTGAAAACAAAGATTTCTTGAAAGTTTAAGTGTATGATTGAATTGTTGTTTACTATGGGTTTTATAATAAGGTCTTGGTGTTGTATTTCTTCTAAGTTTGGAACTTTTACAATATACAGAAGTGTTGTTTTATTATGTAGAATTGACACATCGGAAAACTCCATTATTTCTTCCGTTGATAGGTTTGGCATATTATTTCTTTTAAAAATTTTCTCGATTTCAATTAGCTCATCTTCATTTAATACAAGTGTGTTAACTACGTTTAATCGTGCCCATTGAATGGCATATTTAATGTTAATAATTTCTTCTTTTAAAAGGCGAATCTGATTGTGCAAACTAATAGCCGTCTCGATACTTACTGAACTGCTTCTTTGAATAGAATTGCTGAGAGCGTTAGAAACTAAAGTGAGTTTATTTATTCTTCCTTCTAACTGTTTGTTAACAATGACCTGTTGGTTATTATTGTCAATAAGTTTATCTAAGTTCTGCTCTATCATAACCAGCTCATCATGATCTGGACTACCCGCTATGTACTTCCATCCTGACCCTAGCCAATTTAAGGACCTAGTTTTTCGATTTTCGGGAAAGGCTGTGATTGTTCGGAATGTGTGAGTAGTTGTGTTTATCTCATGGTGAAGGGTAGCGTATAATGGACTGCGTTTAAGGCAATTTTCCGTATGTTCATGTAAAATATCTAAAGCGGTTGGGATTTGGTCGAGGTTAATGAGGTGTATTAGTTTAGTTGTTGAGGTTTGTAGCTTTCCGATCCCCTTGTTCATTGTCAGTATCTGTGCGTTCGTATAGTTTGTAAGGTTCATCGTTCCACTGACATCGTTCGTAATCCATAGTAATATCCTGAAAAATTTTAGATTTTGATATGGCTTTTATGTACCGTTTTTCCCGATTCTGTTGTTACTGTAGTGTGCTTGTTTTCCTTAACTATTTCTTTCCTATATCTTGGGGAAAGCTTTGAACCTAATCTAGTTTTTACTTTTACGAATATTTCTTCTCCTGGCTGATAGTTTAGTATTTCGTTTTTTTTCTTATTGTGGTTTGTTCGGTCCATTTGCTGTTTATTTTTAAGTCTTTCAATATTGTCTTGTCTGGCTGTCTCTTATTGGTCCGGGTCTGTTGTTACTCTCCTACCGAAGAATACTTCTAATGGTCGTTTCTGGTCTTTTCTTTTCGAATGAAAACTGTAATTGTACGAGTACAACTGCCCTTTCGAAAAGTTCTTTAAAATTTCTCTCAGTGCCCTCTTTCTTGAGGCATCTCATTATCTCTGAGAGTGTTGAATTGAAGAGTGTTTGTTTTGCCAATTTGGCATAATTTTGTATAAATCTTCTATAAAAGTCGGAAAGGCCTAGAAGGATCTTAGATCCCTCAAAGTTTTAGGGCAGGGATAATTTGCTATCGCTGCCACTTTACTCGGGTTGGTTTCTATTCCCCTATCGGAGACAACAAATCCAAGGAATTCGACTTTGTTTTTCATGAACTAACATTTGTCTAGCTGACATATCATGTTGGCGTTCTGTAAAGTTTGAAAAATTTTAGCCAAGTTCTCAATATGCGTATCATCATCTTTGCTAAATATGATGATATCGTCTATGTAAATAAAACATATTTTCCCAATATGTTCACGAAGTATGTCATCTAATGCACGTTGGAAAATTGAAGGCGCATTCTTAAGACCAAATGGGAGTCGTGTAAACTCATATTTTCCGTTGTTTACGGAGAAGGCGGTCTTTTCTATGTCACTATTTTTTAACGAGATTTGATGGAAACCACTTTTCAGATCTAAGACGGAGAATACTTTATTGTCCCCTAATTGGGTAAGTACCTCATTTATCTCAGGAATAGGGTATTTATCTGCAATGGTTATTTTATTGAGTTTGCGATAATCAATAACCATGCGATATTTTTTTTCGCCTGAAGCGTCTGCCTTTTTGTGTACAATCCACACTGGTGAATTGTATGGGGACCTAGAAGGTCGAATTATACCATCTTCTAAAAGTTCTTTTATCTGTTTTTTTACTTCATCTTTCAGTGTCATTGGATACTGATAGAATTTCGAGTAAATAGGATTATCGGACGAGGTTCGGATCGTTGCTTTTACGTTTGTTGTGTAGGTCAGTTTTTGTTTTGGGTCTGCGAAGAAGTCTGGAAACGACTTGAGTAATTCGCTTAGCTTGGTTTTTTGTTTGTCGGACAAGTGGGATGTTCTCGGAATAATTGTGTTGACTGCTTCGAATGTTTTTTCTTTTATTGGGATCGAGACACCGTTCTTTAATATCATAATATTTTTGCTGATTTTTATTACTGCCCCTAATTCTTTTAAACTATCATTTCCCAAAATGGCATCGAAAGATTTTAATGTGGGCAACAGAAAAAATTTAACTTCAACATCCTGAATATTAAAAAGCCTTGCTACCTTATGATGCGTAATTACTGTGCTGCCGCCTACTGACACAGCATTGAAAGGTGATTTATTCTGTATAGGGCTATTGACGAATTTAGGTTGGATATAATTTCGGTTTGAACCGGTGTCTATAAGTATTCTAATAAGTTTGCCATTCCTTATCTTGCATAGAAAGTATGGAAGGGAGGAATGTTTTATTCTAAAAAATTCAACCCAGCGTTGTCGTACTAGTCGTAAGTGTCATTGCCAGCGTCCGCTTCATCTATCCGATCTATGTAGTCGTCCAAGTTGTCGTCAAGGTGATTGTGGTTCTCGTACTCTGCCATAGCTGGTCGTGGTCAATGGAGTCTCCGTGGAACGCGTTTCGTTTTCTTCTGTTGTAGTCTGTATGTTAAAGTTCCTTTGTCGCTTCATCCCATCTGGTGTTGGGCCAGGTGGTCTTTTACCTGGTTCAAAGCGAGGTCTGTTCATATAGTTCACCATTCTTGTCTGAACACTGGGATCCACATCCATAGGTTCTGGAAGAGGCAGTGGTTTTGGGGCCTGTGGCCTAGGTGGCGCTGACTGCTGTGGCGGGAATTGCCTATTCTGAAAAGGTCGAGGTGCAGCTACTGGCTGTGCAAGCTGGTAACCGAAGTTGTTCCAATTTTGTCGTGGTAAAGCGGTCGGTAGTTGCTGTCCGAATTGGTAATATCGAGTTCTGGGGTGTGGAATTGGTGGTTGTCTATTGATAAATAAATGACTGCGAGGAGCAGGTGAAGGCTTTGAAGACTGATTCCTAAACTGTCTTGTCTGTCCTATGTTTGCTGCATGATTTGCCCTGAAGTTCTGATTTTCTAACTTTAGGCAAAGGTGTAATGCCGAGGGTAAGTCTACTGGTTCTTTAATTCCCAGTAGACGAAGCAAATCGCCTTGAATCCTCGTACGAAGGTGTCTAGAGCCTTATCTCTGTACATTTTCGTCATTAACAGTTCAGCTTCTCTTCCTAACCCCATACAACCGATCTTGTTTAGGATTAGGGATAGGTGCTTATAAACCATTTGATGGAACTCTTCCACAGATTGGTTGGCACCCTGTATAAGCATCGTCATTTGGTATTTTAATGTGTTAATGTCGCGCTTGTCAGCATAGTGCAGAGTCAGACATTTCGAAATCGCTAACCAGTTAAGAGGAGTATTGTATTACGTATGGTATGTAAAATACCATAGTATTTCGGGGTACCCTGGAAAGCACTGTATGCTTCTAAGATACGGTCTACTCCTTTCCTCCAAGAACTAAATTCGGACGGATCACCTGAAAAGTCCCGGATAGATTTAACTATATCCGGTACTCTGTCTAAATCACCTAAGTTCCCTGCATGCTCTGGGGCAATTACCTGGTCTGTTACGTTTGCGAATTCTTCCGGAGAATTGAGGCGTCTCAAGAAACTTGGTAATTGTTGTGCTAAGATTTCGCTAATTGTAGCTGCTAATGCAGCTCTGTCTACATATTCAACCATAATTCTATTGTGTTCTAGTTCTTCATGTTGTCTGACGCGTTGTCTAGTCGCTTCAGCACTAAGTATCGAGGGTCTTATTAGGTTGTTCACGTTAGCCATAAAACACTTAGTACAACCGAACTAAGAATGGGTCGGGTTTAAAAAGATCAAGGGAGCAAATGATGGAGCTTATCTCTAATTATGTTTGAATTGGGTTAGTAAGACCTTGTGTTTTTACTTGAAAATAATATGTTTTTGTGTCTTATAAATTTTATAACCAGTGGCTGGTTTTTCCTTTCATTGATCACTTAAGTTTATATGTTTTTTTTCTTTCAATTTGTTTGTTAGTTTTGTGTTTTTTTTGTTCTTTAAATTTGGTTGGTTAAGCTTACAGTACTATGGTTATTCTTATTGATGTGGCTCCTCCCTCCGACGATCCGGATATCATCCATTTTATCTAGCGAAGACTTCTTGGGATCCAGCGATGCGTACAGGGTGGAGGGGTGGTCTGTGGCCCTGCCTTCAGTCCTTGGAGTCCACCGATGGGCAAATGAACAAGTTAAGTTCGATTTGCCAGAGTGAATTTGAACGAACGAGAAATGTTAATTTGTCGTGAGTTGTGCGTTCTTGTCACTCGCGTTTTTGACCGGTTGCCGCAAATGTTATTGCTAGCCGCGAACTTACAAGACGTTTTGTTGTATCGTACGCGCACCGGTCCCTGTTCGGGCGCCAGTTAATTACTTTGCTGGTAGCAAGGTAAAAAAATAAAATATATTGGAGTTCAGTTAAGAACGACTTTATTTGTATAAATCCAATTTGCAACTAAATTACCCTAAGCTGTCCCTAGCAAGCTGTGAGTCTTTGGCTGTAAGCTGCGCTGCCCCTGGTGGCAGAGGATCGGCGTCGGCACCATAGCTTTCCAATAGGCCACGACATCGGCTGCTAGTTCTTGTTCCATTGTACTCTTATTGCTTTCCCCTTTTGTAAATGAACGAGATGCATAAGCTATTGGGAGCTGAATCCCGTCACGGTTCTGAGTTAGAACCGCTCCGCAAGCTTGTTTACTAGCATCCGTTATAATGCAAAATTCTTTGTGAATATGTGCCGTGAATAATCGGCGAAGTTCTTTATAAATCGACGATAATAGTTGCAGAATGCTACAAATCGTCTTGCGCTGTCCGCATCATGACGGACAGGATAATTTCTGATGACGCCATATTTCTTGTCATCTGGCAATACTCCTTTGTCGGTGCATTTGTCACCTAAAAATGTCACTTCATGCATGAAAAATTAACATTTTTCTGGATGCAACTTTGGGTTATATTTCCTACATATATAAAAAACATCAGTTAGGTTTTTAATCATGTGTTGTTCGGAGCATCCTATCACCATTAAGTCATCCATATAAAGGAATGCCTGAGAAGGTTCTAAACCAGAGAATGATATAGTCATCATTCTCTGAAATAAATTTGGTGCTATTTTAAGACCAAATGGAAATGGCGTGAAGCGATATGAAAATCGTTGAAAAAGATGTTATCTTTCTTGAGTTTTCTTCAAGTTCTATTTGATGGAACCAAGTCAAGGCATGAAAAGTATTTAGCTCGACCAAGTTGATCCAAAATGTCATCAATTCTTGGGAGTGGAAATTTATCAGAAAGTAGTTGTTTATTGATTTGACGATAGTCAATTACTAATCGCCATTTCTTTTGTTCTGAATTTGGTAATGATTTCTTCGGAACTAACAAGAGTGGGCTGTTGTATTCACCTAAAGTTAAACATACCCTAAGCTGTCCCTAGCAAGCTGTGAGTCTTTGGCTGTGAGCTGCGCTGCCCCTGGTGGCAGAGGATCGGCGTCGGCACCATAGCTTTCCAATAGGCCACGACATCGGCTGATGTTTTGTTGGTCAAATCGGTGCAGTCTTCTTGGAATCACTTGCATTGGTGGGAGCGGAAGTTGTTACCAATCAGATTCTTCGAATTCTACTTGGCAGCTCGGCGTGTGCAGGAAACTATGCAGACGCTGAGCTTGCAGATTGAAGCTTGCTTATTGGGGTTCATTGTTCTGAATTTAAACATTTTTGTTGTTAATTTGTATAAGCGTTAGATCATATTACTTGGGCGCTGGAATGCTTATGTAGTTATTGGTCTTTTGGGTATTTGTATATTAGTATTTATTATGACAAAGTGTCACAATGTATTGATGCTAATTTACTTTATTGGTAGGGTAGATATGCTACACCTCCTTTTTTAAAGAAATTACGTAATACATGTAGTCATTTAGTTTTAGTGTTAATATATTGTGTTACAAAATATATATTTTTTGAATTGATATTGATTTGTTTCTTATTATATACTTAATTATTAGCAATGGTTTTGTCTCAAAGCATTTGTGTGTAATGACATTTTTTTTTTGTATATTCGGTTATGTTTTGTATTATGTTTAACTTTCTTAGAAGAATATTTTTTTTTTGTTTTCGGTTTTTTTGTTTGGGTTGATCAGACCTTTTCTTAAATAAAACGTTTCATTGATTATATATTTTTAACCTAAACATACTGGATCTAACTTATGACCCGCTTCGTTTCTTAGTGTAACCTTATCTCGTATTTTTAATTCAAAATCTGAAGTTTTCTTATCGTAATTTGGTTTCCTAAAAGACTTAGCTTTTTCCAACATAAGTCTAGCTCTGTTATATGCTAATTCTAATCTAAATTTTATTTCCTTAGAGCAATCTTCTACATTATATAGTAGTTCTATTCTATCTGTTTTATTAAAATCTACGAACTGTCTTGGTAATCTTTCAAAGACTAGTTCATATGGACGGTATTCATGCATGACTAATGGTCTTGTGTTGAAACAATAGGTAAAATATTGTATCCAAACGTCCCAATCAGTTTTGTCTGCAGAAATGTATGAACGAATGTATTCATTGAATGTTCTGTGACTTCGTTCTATTGTCCCTAAAGTCTGGTGATTATATGCGGTGGATGTAAGATTTACAATCTTCATATAATTTACACATATCTAAAATTACCTTGTTTTTATACTCGGTACCCATTTCCGAAATGAACGTCTTCATTGGACCGTACTTTAGTATAAAAAGTTTTCGAATATAGCTTTCGTGAAAGTATTTGCGCTCTTGTTTGCTACTGGTACTAGATATTTTGTTAAATCACATATTAGTGTGACGATGTATTCATTGCCATATTCTGATTTCGGTAGTGGACCAACGGGGTCCACTATCACTATATCGAAAGCATTTGTTGGGGTTTCTGTTTGTGTGTCGTTGTTTTCGACATTTGGCATTTATGACATCTACGTATGTACTCTTATATGACGAGTCATATTTTTCCAATAATAGTGTGTTTTTATTTTCGCTAGCGTTCTTGTAATTCCTGTATGACTTCCTCGAATTGGATCGTCGTGAAATGTAGACAGTATTGATTGTATCTCTTTTTCAATTTGTATAAAGGTCACCAGCTGGAGTAGCGCTACTCTTAATGATTTCAATTTCTTGTTGCCCATATTTTTGAAAGTATCTATTGAAATGGATTCAAAGACTTTTTCACTCGGTGCCAATTTGAGTTGGATGATTTCTAGCATACCGGCTTGCATTTCAAGCCTTTGGAAGAACTGACCTAAATCAAAAATTCCATTGGTATATAAATTGTCAACATCAATTCTTGCAATAACTTTATTTCCTCGTTTTAGTATACAAATAGATTCAGTTATTCGCAAGGTCACTACTTTTCGTACTTCATCATTTGTTATGATGATGTTATGTTATGTTTTGGATACTTTGCCTAGGCAATAGTTCCTTATTTGTTACTGTACAGTTTTTATCATGTCTACTTTGTTGCCTGGTAGTGACTTTCAGGACTTTATGTTGCATGTCTTTGAGTTCTTTTATATTTAAACGCGAAAGTGCGTCTGCTACAAAATTATATTTTCCCTTTAGGTATTCTACAGTGAAGTCGTATTCTTCAAGCTATAGCCGCATGCGAGTTAATTTAGAACTGGGATTAGTCATAGAAAATAGATACGTAATGGTCTGTGGTCCGTTTTAATGTATGGTCTTAAATGGGTTATTGCCCAATGAATTGCCGCTAGTTCTTGTTCCATTGTACTCTTATTGCTTTCCCCTTTTGTAAATGAACGAGATGCATAAGCTATTGGGAGCTGAATCCCGTCACGGTTCTGAGTTAGAACCGCTCCGCAAGCTTGTTTACTAGCGTCCGTTATAATGCAAAATTCTTTGTGAATATGTGCCGTGAATAATCGGCGAAGTTCTTTATAAATCGACGATAATAGTTGCAGAATGCTACAAATCGTCTTGCGCTGTCCGCATCATGACGGACAGGATAATTTCTGATGACGCCATATTTCTTGTCATCTGGCAATACTCCTTTGTCGGTGCATTTGTCACCTAAAAATGTCACTTCATGCATGAAAAATTAACATTTTTCTGGATGCAACTTTGGGTTATATTTCCTACATATATAAAAAACATCAGTTATGTTTTTAATCATGTGTTGTTCGGAGCATCCTATCACCATTAAGTCATCCATATAAAGGAATGCCTGAGAAGGTTCTAAACCAGAGAATGATATAGTCATCATTCTCTGAAATAAATTTGGTGCTATTTTAAGACCAAATGGAAATGGCGTGAAGCGATATGAAAATCGTTGAAAAAGATGTTATCTTTCTTGAGTTTTCTTCAAGTTCTATTTGATGGAACCAAGTCAAGGCATGAAAAGTATTTAGCTCGACCAAGTAGATCCAAAATGTCATCAATTCTTGGGAGTGGAAATTTATCAGAAAGTAGTTGTTTATTGATTTGACGATAGTCAATTACTAATCGCCATTTCTTTTGTTCTGAATTTGGTAATGATTTCTTCGGAACTAACAAGAGTGGGCTGTTGTATTCAGATACAGACGGTTCTACGATTTTGTCGTTAATTAATTTCCCTACTTGTTTTTGAATTTCGTCAATATGGCTATGCGGGCTTCTGTTTGTTGATATTGGTTCGGTTTCCAGTCCGAACACATCACTATACTTTGTGCATAATTCAGTTAATTGACTTTTAAATTGCTCTGGAAAATTTTTTCTTTAGTTTTGAAAGTACTTGTTTGCTTCTATTTTCTAGATTGGTGTTATGAATGTCATATTCTTTTAGGTTTTCATATTGGATTTTGTTTACTTTGACCAATTGGTCGAAATTACTTGTATTTAGAAGTCGAATGTATACATGTTTGGATGCTGCTATTGTATTTGCAACATAAATTCCATTATGTATTTCCTGATAATAATAACTTGTGATCTGGCTGGCAGAAGAACTGTATTGTTGCCAGGGCTATATGTTATTGGAACATATATTGGGTAATTTAAATTTTGGGGCCTAATTATAAACCAGTCTTCACTTGGTTTGAAATCTAGTTGACAATTGAATTTTTTTATAAAATCAAGGCCTATTATTCCATCACATGGTATTGACTTTATTACACCTTGGCCTATGTCTGGATTTTTATTATTTTTTCATCCTGGATTTTGAAGTTATCAGAATTTACTTTTAAAATTGAGATATCTGCACCAGTATCTATGAGGAATGTTAGTTTATTTTCAGTTGAATGATTATAGAAAGTTACGAATATATTGATGGAATGAACTTTTGAGTTTATTGATTGTTTCTTAAAGGGTTCTGTGAGTTTTCCGACGTATTTTGCGCCATTCTCACATTGTTGTTATTGTTGCCCTGGTTGGAGTTACCACGGCCTCTTCCTTGGTTTTGGCCTCGTCTTCCTCCACGGTTTTTATAGTTATTATTATTGTTATTGTTGTAATTGCTGCCTCGGTTGTAATTGTTGTGGTAGCTATTTCTACCACGATTATAACCTCGACCTCCTCTATTATTGTTATTTGCACCTCGTCGATAATAGATTACAGTGTTACTTTGACCTGTTATCTCCGTGTAACTGTTTACGAAGTTAGAAATGGCATTATTCCTGTTTATGAATGTGCCTGCTTGCATGATAAGTTTTACCTTATCAATGGAGCAATTTTGTGTCATGGCTTTTACAGCTGTTGTAGTGCTGTATTTATTTGCAAGGGATTGGCTGAGACCTTCACTGATATAGGCGCATTCAAGCGCCTTTGTTAGTTTCTCCACCTCTTGGGTGTATTGGTTAGCCGTTTTATTTTTCTATTGCAGATTGAGAAGCTTGGCAGATATAACTTCTACCGATTCTCCTTTTACTGCACTTGACAGTTGGGTAATGATTGCAGCAATTGTCTGCTCATTACTTATAAGATTCCTTGCATGGCCTTTAAGTTTAGTTTTTATAAGGCTTATCGCTGTCGTCTGATGCGTGCCTTTTAAGGTGTCTAATAGACCTAGAGCATCTAAAAAACTTTGTAAATTTTCGTGCCTACCATCAAACTCTGGTATCAGAAATGCGGCTAGCCTGATAAATTCTGTTAATGTCTGTGCCATTTCGGAAATTGTTATTGTTTCTGGCTTCAATTCAATTCGATCGCTTCCTTCTAGTGTTTCAATGTCACTATCGGATTCAGCGTCGCTTGATTGAATAGATTCGTCTAGTCCTTTGAACTGGTCGGGATCGAATTCCACCATTTGACTTAGACTTTCTGGCACGTTAATCAGAATATGTCTTCTTTTTCTGATATTAGTTAATCTTGTGTTTTAAAAAAAAGATGTACATTTAATGTGGGCAACAGAAAAAATTTAACTTCAACATCCTGAATATTAAAAAGCCTTGCTACCTTATGATGCGTAATTACTGTGCTGCCGCCTACTGAGACAGCATTGAAAGGTGATTTATTCTGTATAGGGTTATTGACGAATTTAGGTTGGATATAATTTCGGTTTGAACCGGTGTCTATAAGTATTCTAATAAGTTTGCCATTCCTCATCTTGCATAGAAAGTATGGAAGGGAGGAATGTTTTATTCTAAAAAATTCAACCCAGCGTTGTCGTAGTAGTCGTAAGTGTTATTGTCAGCGTCCGCTTCATCTATCTGATCTATGTAGTTGTCCAAGTTGTCGTCAAGGTGATTGTGGTCCTCGTACTCTGTCATAGCTTGTTCGTAGTCCGTCGTGGTCAATGGAGTCTCCGTAGAACGCGTTTCGTTTTCTTCTGTTATAGTCTGTATGTTAAAGTTCCTTTGTCGCTTCATCCCATCTGGTGTTGGGCCAGGTGGTCTTTTACCTGGTTCAAAGCGAGGTCTGTTCATTTAGTTCACCATTCTTGTCTGAACACTGGGATCCACATCCATAGGTTCTGGACGAGGCAGTGGTTTTGGGGCCTGTGGCCTAGGTGGCGCTGACTGCTGTGGCGGGAATTGCCTATTCTGAAAAGGTCGAGGTGCAGCTACTGGCTGTGCAAGCTGGTAACCGAAGTTGTTCCAATTTTGTCGTGGTAAAGCGGTCGGTAGTTGCTGTCCGAATTGGTAATATCGAGTTCTGGGGTGTGGAATTGGTGGTTGTCTATTGATAAATAAATGACTGCGAGGAGCAGGTGAAGGCTTTGAAGACTGATTCCTAAACTGTCTTGTCTGTCCTATGTTTGCTGCATGATTTGCCCTGAAGTTCTGATTTTCTAACTTTAGGCAAAGGTGTAATGCCGAGGGTAAGTTTACTGGTTCTTTAATTCCCAGTAGACGAAGCAAATCGCCTTGTAATCCTCGTACGAAGGTGTCTAGAGCCTTATCTCTGTACATTTTCGTCATTAACAGTTCTGCTTCTCTTCCTAACCCCATACAACCGATCTTGTTTAGGATTAGGGATAGGTGCTTATAAACCATTTGATGGAACTCTTCCACAGATTGGTTGGCACCCTGTATAAGCATCGTCATTTGGTATTTTAATGTGTTAATGTCGCGCTTGTCAGCATAGTGCAGAGTCAGACATTTTGAAATCGCTAACCAGTTCAGAGGAGTATTGTATTACGTATGGTATGTAAAATACCATAGTATTTCGGGGAACCCTGGAAAGCACTGTATGCTTCTAAGATACGGTCTACTCCTTTCCTCCAAGAACTAAATTCGGACGGATCACCTGAAAAGTCCCGGATAGATTTAACTATATCCGGTACTCTGTCTAAATCACCTAAGTTCCCTGCATGCTCTGGGGCAATTACCTGGTCTGTTACGTTTGCGAATTCATCCGAAGAATTGTTGCGTCTCAAGAAACTTGGTAATTGTGGTGCTAAGATTTCGCTAATTGTAGCTGCTAATGCAGCTCTGTCTACATTTTCAACCATGATTCTATTGTGTTCTAGTTCTTCCTGTTGTCTGACGCGTTGTCTAGTCGCTTCAGCACTAAGTATCGAGGGTCTTATTAGGTTGTTCACGTTAGCCATAAAACACTTAGTAAAACCGAACTAAGAATGGGTCGGGTTTAAAAAGATCAAGGGAGCCAATGATGGAGCTTATCTCTAATTATGTTTGAATTGGGTTAGTAAGACCTTGTGTTTTTACTTGAAAATAATATGTTTTTGTGTCTTTTATAAATTTTATAACCAGTGGCTGGTTTTTCCTTGTACTTTAGAGGGTCAATTGGGAATCGTAAAGTTGGAATTAGTTATATCACTTTTGTGATCTTTTTGTTTGTTTTATCGTTTTACGGTATTTCATTGATCAATTAAGTTTATATGTTTTTTTTGTTCAATTTGTTTGTTAGTTTTGTGTTTTTGAAATTTGGTTGGGTAAGCTTACAGTACTATGGGTATTCTTATTGATGTGGCTCCTCCCTCCGACGATCCGGATTTCATCCTTTTTATCTAGCGAAGACTACTTGGGATCCAGCGATACGTACAGGGTTGAGGGGTGGTCTGTGGCCCTGCCTTCAGTCCTTGGAGTCCACCGATGGGCAAATGAACAAGTTAAGTTCGATTTGCCAGAGTGAATTTGAACGAACGAGAAATGTTAATTTTTCGTGAGTTGCGCGTTCTTGTCACTCGCGTTTTGACCGGTTGCCGCAAATGTTATTGCTAGCCGCGAACTTACAAAACGTTTTGTTGTATCGTACGCGCACCGGTCCCTGTTCGGGCGCCAGTTAATTACTTTGCTGGTAGCAAGGTAAAAAAATAAAATATATTGGAGTTCAGTTAAGAACGACTTTATTTGTATAAATCCAATTTGCAACTAAATTACCCTAAGCTGTCCCTAGCAAGCTGTGAGTCTTTGGCTATGCCTTCTGCATACATATGTATATGTATATATGTAATTAGGAATACAAAGATATAAGCATTGTATGTGCGGGTTAGCTGAACTCAACATCATTGAACATTAAAATAAAGAACCTCAAACAGAGCAGAAGCTCTTGGCTCTTTAACAACAAAATACACTTTTATCAACTAACATTCGGTACATGGCGACCGTGACAATGTACAAAAGTCCACAGTGATTGTGTTGTGCTAATAATTACAGTCGCCTGACCTTAGTTCGACTATAAACTTATTAAATAACTGAATAAATAACAGAACGGCTATGCCGACGCTGAAAGCGACCTTGGAGGAGGAAAATAACTGAGTACCGGGCCAGACAGGAGAAGAAGGCACCCAAAAAACACAAGAGAAGTGGCGACTGGTCAAGGAGATGACCCAGTTGGCAAAGGACGAGGCATCCCGACAACGCTACAAATAGCTTCTCGAAGAAATAGAAAAAAAGCTTCGCAAAGGTGCGAGAAGGCGCAAACGGGCTGCATAAATGCCAATGCCCCAATTTGCCTAAATCTGAAGGAGAAGACCAAGTCAGCAAGGACAAGGCATCCCGACAACGCTAAAAAGAGCGTCTTAAAGAAATACAAAAAAAAGCTTCGCAAAGGTGCGAAACAACGCAAAAGGGCTGCATAAATGCCAATGCCCCAATTGGCCTTAACTTTAATTTCTAAAATCCAAGCCAAGGCTGCTTGGAAAACACTAATATCAGTTAGGCTTTTTACTAACAATGCGGTTGGACAATTTTTTTTTAATTGTAAACAAATATGTGAGCCAACCACATTTATTAACAACTAAACCACATAATGGGATGGTTTAGCGATTCTAGCGAGGCAAAAGATAATACTGCCAACGTAGTGAATAACGTAAAAATAATAGATCACAGGGACGACATAAATTCGTTGTGGATCTTATTATTGATCATAAAAATAGTGTTAGTTTTACAATTTTTGCTTACAATTTATGTTAAGCACAATAAAATTATTAAGAAGCGTTATATAGGTAGAGCAAACCATTTAGATCATATTTAAAAAAAAAAAAACGATAAATAAGAAGAAAAATTCCAATACAAGAATGGAATGGAGTGAAATAGCGAAACGTATAGACGAATTTCCCTACAAGTTTGACAAATCATATAAATGCATAAATAAATGCAGTAATAAAAACAGAAACGTTGAAAACCCATACAATGATAGTAGTAGGAGAATACAATAATATAGTTACCTTAGTAAATAGCTATAAAAATAGATTCACACCTGAGCACTGTAACAAATGCTTAAGGGTAATAAAATCCCTAAACACAAGATTAACTAATATCAGAAAAAGAAGACATATTCTGATTAACGTGCCAGAAAGTCTAAGTCAAATGGTGGAATTCGATCCCGACCAGTTCAAAGGAGTAGACGAATCTATTCAATCAAGCGACGCTGAATCCGATAGTGACATTGAAACACTAGAAGGAAGCGATCGAATTGAATTGAAGCCAGAAACAATAACAATTTCCGAAATGGCACAGACATTAACAAAATTTATCAGGCTAGCCGCATCTCTGATACCAGAGTTTGATGGTAGGCACGAAAATTTACAAAGTTTTTTAGATGCTCTAGGTCTATTAGACACCTTAAAAGGCACGCATCAGACGACAGCGATAAGCCTTATAAAAACTAAACTTAAAGGCCATGCAAGGAATCTTATAAGTAATGAGCAGACAATTGCTGCAATCATTACCCAACTGTCAAGTGCAGTAAAAGGAGAATCGGTAGAAGTTATATCTGCCAAGCTTCTCAATCTGCAATAGAAAAATAAAACGGCTAACCAATACACCCAAGAGGTGGAGAAACTAACAAAGGCCCTTGAATGCGCCTATATCAGTGAAGGTCTCAGCCAATCCCTTGCAAATAAATACAGCACTACAACAGCTGTAAAAGCCATGACACAAAATTGCTCCATTGATAAGGTAAAACTTATCATGCAAGCAGGCACATTCATAAACATGAATAATGCCATTTCTAACTTCGTAAACAGTTACACGGAGATAACAGGTCAAAGTAACACTGTAATCTATTATCGACGAGGTGCAAATAACAATAATAGAGGTGGTCGAGGTTATAATCGTGGTAGAAATAGCTACCACAACAATTACAACCGAGGCAGCAATTACAACAATAACAATAATAATAACTATAAAAACCGTGGAGGAAGACGAGGCCAAATCCAAGGAAGAGGCCGTGGTAACTCCAACCAGGGCAACAATAACAACAATGTGAGAATGGCGCAAAATACGTCGGAAAACTCACAGAACCCTTTAAGAAACAATCAATAAACTCAAAAGTTCATTCCATCAATATATTCGTAACTTTCTATAATCATTCAACTGAAAATAAACTAACATTCCTCATAGATACTGGTGCAGATATCTCAATTTTAAAAGTAAATTCTGATGACTTCAAAATCCAGGATGAAAAAATAATAAAAATCCAGACATAGGCCAAGGTGTAATAAAGTCAATACCATGTGATGGAATAATAGGCCTTGATTTTATAAAAAAATTCAATTGTCAACTAGATTTCAAACCAAGTGAAGACTGGTTTATAATTAGGCCCCAAAATTTAAATTACCCAATATATGTTCCAATAACATATAGCCCTGGCAACAATACAGTTCTTCTGCCAGCCAGATCACAAGTTATTATTATCAGGAAATACATAATGGAATTTATGTTGCAAATACAATAGCAGCATCCAAACATGTATACATTCGACTTCTAAATACAAGTAATTTCGACCAATTGGTCAAAGTAAACAAAATCCAATATGAAAACCTAAAAGAATATGACATTCATAACACCAATCTAGAAACTAGAAGCAAACAAGTACTTTCAAAACTAAAGAAAAATTTTCCAGAGCAATTTTAAAGTCAATTAACTGAATTATGCACAAAGTATAGTGATGTGTTCGGACTGGAAACCGAACCAATATCAACAAACAGAAGCCCGCATAGCCATATTGACGAAATTCAAAAACAAGTAGGGAAATTAATTAACGACAAAATCGTAGAACCGTCTGTATCTGAATACAACAGCCCACTCTTGTTAGTTCCGAAGAAATCATTACCAAATTCAGAACAAAAGAAATGGCGATTAAAAAAATCAATCAAATCAAATCAAATCAATAAAAAATCATTCATTTCCACTCTCAAGAATTGATGACATTTTGGATCAACTTGGTCGAGCTAAATACTTTTCATGCCTTGACTTGGTTCCATCAAATAGAACTTGAAGAAAACTCAAGAAAGATAACATCTTTTTCAACGAGCAATGGCTCATATCGCTTCACGCCATTTCCATTTGGTCTTAAAATAGCACCAAATTTATTTCAGAGAATGATGACTATATCATTCTCTTGTTTAGAACCTTCTCAGGCATTCCTTTATATGGATGACTTAATGGTGATAGGATGCTCCGAACAACACATGATTAAAAACCTAACTGATGTTTTTTATGTATGTAGGAAATATAACCCAAAGTTGCATCCAGAAAAATGTTAATTTTTCATTTATGAAGTGACATTTTTAGGTGACAAATGCACCGACAAAGGAGTACTGCCAGATGACAAGAAATATGACGTCATCAGAAATTATCCTGTCCGTCATGATGCGGACAGCGCAAGACGATTTGTAGCATTCTGCAACTATTATCGTCGATTTATAAAGAACTTCGCCGATTATTCACGGCACATATTCACAAAGAATTTTTCATTATAACGGATGCTAGTAAACAAGCTTGCGGAGCGGTTCTAACTCAGAACCGTGACGGGATTCAGCTCCCAATAGATTATGCATCTCGTTCATTTACAAAAGGGGAAAGCAATAAGAGTACAATGGAACAAGAACTAGCGGCAATTCATTGGGCAATAACCCATTTAAGACCATACATTTCTGGCAAACATTTCACTATTAAAACGGACCACAGACCATTAACGTATCTATTTTCTATGACTAATCCCAGTTCTAAATTAACTCGCATGCTGCTGGAGCTTGAAGAATACGACTTCACTGTAGAATACCTAAAGGGAAAATATAATTTTGTAGCAGACGCACTTTCGCGTTTAAATATAAAAGAACTCAAAGACATGCAACATAAAGTCCTGAAAGTCACTACCAGGCAACAAAGTAGACATGATAAAAACTGTACAGTAACAAATAAGGAACTATTGCCTAGGCAAAGTATCCAAAATGTATCTAAGCCCAACGTACACGAAGTCATAACAAATGATGAAGTACGAAAAGTAGTGACCTTGCGAATAACTGAATCTATTTGTTTACTAAAACGAGGAAATAAAGTTATTGCAAGAATTGATGTTGACGATTTATATACCAATGGAATTTTTGATTTAGGTCAGTTCTTCCAAAGGCTTGAAATGCAAGCCGGTATGCTAGAAATCATCCAACTCAAATTGGCACCGAGTGAAAAAGTCCTTGAATACATTTCAATAGATACTTTCAAAAATATGGGCAACAAGAAATTGAAATCATTAAGAGTAGCGCTACTCCAGCTGGTGACCTTTATACAAATTGAAAAAGAGATACAATCAATACTGTCTACATTTCACGACGATCCAATTCGAGGAAGTCATACAGGCATTACAAGAACGCTAGCGAAAATAAAAAGACACTATTATTGGAAAAATATGACTCGTCATATAAGAGTACATACGTAGATGTCATAAATGCCAAATGTCGAAAACAACGACACACAAACAGAAACCCCAACAAATGCTTTCGATATAGTGATAGTGGACCCCGTTGGTCCACTACCGAAATCAGAATATGGCAATGAATACATCGTCACACTAATATGTGATTTAACAAAATATCTAGTACCAGTAGCAAACAAGAGCGCAATGCCCCAATTGGCCTTAACTTTAATTTCTAAAATCCAAGCCAAGGCTGCTTGGAAAACACTAATATCAGTTAGGCTTTTTACTAACAATGCGGTTGGACAATTTTTTTTCAATTGTAAACAAATATGTGAGCCAACCACATTTATTAACAACTAAACCACATAATGGGATGGTTTAGCGATTCTAGCGAGGCAAAAGATAATACTGCCAACGTAGTGAATAACGTAAAAATAATAGATCACAGGGACGACATAAATTCGTTGTGGATCTTATTATTGATCATAAAAATAGTGTTAGTTTTACAATTTTTGCTTACAATTTATGTTAAGCACAATAAAATTATTAAGAAGCGTTATATAGGTAGAGCAAACCATTTAACCATTATAAGAAGAAAAATTCCAATACAAGAATGGAATGGAGTGAAATAGCGAAACGTATAGACGAATTTCCCTACAAGTTTGACAAATCATATAAATGCATAAATAAATGCAGTAATAAAAACAGAAACGTTGAAAACCCATACAATGATAGTAGTAGGAGAATACAATAATATAGTTACCTTAGTAAATAGCTATAAAAATAGATTCACACCTGAGCACTGTAACAAATGCTTAAGGGTAATAAAATCCCTAAACACAAGATTAACTAATATCAGAAAAAGAAGACATATTCTGATTAACGTGCCAGAAAGTCTAAGTCAAATGGTGGAATTCGATCCCGACCAGTTCAAAGGAGTAGACGAATCTATTCAATCAAGCGACGCTGAATCCGATAGTGACATTGAAACACTAGAAGGAAGCGATCGAATTGAATTGAAGCCAGAAACAATAACAATTTCCGAAATGGCACAGACATTAACAAAATTTATCAGGCTAGCCGCATCTCTGATACCAGAGTTTGATGGTAGGCACGAAAATTTACAAAGTTTTTTAGATGCTCTAGGTCTATTAGACACCTTAAAAGGCACGCATCAGACGACAGCGATAAGCCTTATAAAAACTAAACTTAAAGGCCATGCAAGGAATCTTATAAGTAATGAGCAGACAATTGCTGCAATCATTACCCAACTGTCAAGTGCAGTAAAAGGAGAATCGGTAGAAGTTATATCTGCCAAGCTTCTCAATCTGCAATAGAAAAATAAAACGGCTAACCAATACACCCAAGAGGTGGAGAAACTAACAAAGGCCCTTGAATGCGCCTATATCAGTGAAGGTCTCAGCCAATCCCTTGCAAATAAATACAGCACTACAACAGCTGTAAAAGCCATGACACAAAATTGCTCCATTGATAAGGTAAAACTTATCATGCAAGCAGGCACATTCATAAACATGAATAATGCCATTTCTAACTTCGTAAACAGTTACACGGAGATAACAGGTCAAAGTAACACTGTAATCTATTATCGACGAGGTGCAAATAACAATAATAGAGGTGGTCGAGGTTATAATCGTGGTAGAAATAGCTACCACAACAATTACAACCGAGGCAGCAATTACAACAATAACAATAATAATAACTATAAAAACCGTGGAGGAAGACGAGGCCAAATCCAAGGAAGAGGCTGTGGTAACTCCAACCAGGGCAACAATAACAACAATGTGAGAATGGCTCAAAATACGTCGGAAAACTCACAGAACCCTTTAAGAAACAATCAATAAACTCAAAAGTTCATTCCATCAATATATTCGTAACTTTCTATAATCATTCAACTGAAAATAAACTAACATTCCTCATAGATACTGGTGCAGATATCTCAATTTTAAAAGTAAATTCTGATAACTTCAAAATCCAGGATGAAAAAATAATAAAAATCCAGACATAGGCCAAGGTGTAATAAAGTCAATACCATGTGATGGAATAATAGGCCTTGATTTTATAAAAAAATTCAATTGTCAACTAGATTTCAAACCAAGTAAAGACTGGTTTATAATTAGGCCCCAAAATTTAAATTACCCAATATATGTTCCAATAACATATAGCCCTGGCAACAATACAGTTCTTCTGCCAGCCAGATCACAAGTTATTATTATCAGGAAATACATAATGGAATTTATGTTGCAAATACAATAGCAGCATCCAAACATGTATACATTCGACTTCTAAATACAAGTAATTTCGACCAATTGGTCAAAGTAAACAAAATCCAATATGAAAACCTAAAAGAATATGACATTCATAACACCAATCTAGAAACTAGAAGCAAACAAGTACTTTCAAAACTAAAGAAAAATTTTCCAGAGCAATTTTAAAGTCAATTAACTGAATTATGCACAAAGTATAGTGATGTGTTCGGACTGGAAACCGAACCAATATCAACAAACAGAAGCCCGCATAGCCATATTGACGAAATTCAAAAACAAGTAGGGAAATTAATTAACGACAAAATCGTAGAACCGTCTGTATCTGAATACAACAGCCCACTCTTGTTAGTTCCGAAGAAATCATTACCAAATTCAGAACAAAAGAAATGGCGATTAAAAAAATCAATCAAATCAAATCAAATCAATAAAAAATCATTCATTTCCACTCTCAAGAATTGATGACATTTTGGATCAACTTGGTCGAGCTAAATACTTTTCATGCCTTGACTTGGTTCCATCAAATAGAACTTGAAGAAAACTCAAGAAAGATAACATCTTTTTCAACGAGCAATGGCTCATATCGCTTCACGCCATTTCCATTTGGTCTTAAAATAGCACCAAATTTATTTCAGAGAATGATGACTATATCATTCTCTTGTTTAGAACCTTCTCAGGCATTCCTTTATATGGATGACTTAATGGTGATAGGATGCTCCGAACAACACATGATTAAAAACCTAACTGATGTTTTTTATGTATGTAGGAAATATAACCCAAAGTTGCATCCAGAAAAATGTTAATTTTTCATTTATGAAGTGACATTTTTAGGTGACAAATGCACCGACAAAGGAGTATTGCCAGATGACAAGAAATATGACGTCATCAGAAATTATCCTGTCCGTCATGATGCGGACAGCGCAAGACGATTTGTAGCATTCTGCAACTATTATCGTCGATTTATAAAGAACTTCGCCGATTATTCACGGCACATATTCACAAAGAATTTTGCATTATAACGGATGCTAGTAAACAAGCTTGCGGAGCGGTTCTAACTCAGAACCGTGACGGGATTCAGCTCCCAATAGATTATGCATCTCGTTCATTTACAAAAGGGGAAAGCAATAAGAGTACAATGGAACAAGAACTAGCGGCAATTCATTGGGCAATAACCCATTTAAGACCATACATTTCTGGCAAACATTTCACTATTAAAACGGACCACAGACCATTAACGTATCTATTTTCTATGACTAATCCCAGTTCTAAATTAACTCGCATGCTGCTAGAGCTTGAAGAATACGACTTCACTGTAGAATACCTAAAGGGAAAATATAATTTTGTAGCAGACGCACTTTCGCGTTTAAATATAAAAGAACTCAAAGACATGCAACATAAAGTCCTGAAAGTCACTACCAGGCAACAAAGTAGACATGATAAAAACTGTACAGTAACAAATAAGGAACTATTGCCTAGGCAAAGTATCCAAAATGTATCTAAGCCCAACGTACACGAAGTCATAACAAATGATGAAGTACGAAAAGTAGTGACCTTGCGAATAACTGAATCTATTTGTTTACTAAAACGAGGAAATAAAGTTATTGCAAGAATTGATGTTGACGATTTATATACCAATGGAATTTTTGATTTAGGTCAGTTCTTCCAAAGGCTTGAAATGCAAGCCGGTATGCTAGAAATCATCCAACTCAAATTGGCACCGAGTGAAAAAGTCCTTGAATACATTTCAATAGATACTTTCAAAAATATGGGCAACAAGAAATTGAAATCATTAAGAATAGCGCTACTCCAGCTGGTGACCTTTATACAAATTGAAAAAGAGATACAATCAATACTGTCTACATTTCACGACGATCCAATTCGAGGAAGTCATACAGGCATTACAAGAACGCTAGCGAAAATAAAAAGACACTATTATTGGAAAAATATGACTCGTCATATAAGAGTACATACGTAGATGTCATAAATGCCAAATGTCGAAAACAACGACACACAAACAGAAACCCCAACAAATGCTTTCGATATAGTGATAGTGGACCCCGTTGGTCCACTACCGAAATCAGAATATGGCAATGAATACATCGTCACACTAATATGTGATTTAACAAAATATCTAGTACCAGTAGCAAACAAGAGCGCAATGCCCCAATTGGCCTTAACTTTAATTTCTAAAATCCAAGCCAAGGCTGCTTGGAAAACACTAATATCAGTTAGGCTTTTTACTAACAATGCGGTTGGACAATTTTTTTTTAATTGTAAACAAATATGTGAGCCAACCACATTTATTAACAACTAAACCACATAATGGGATGGTTTAGCGATTCTAGCGAGGCAAAAGATAATACTGCCAACGTAGTGAATAACGTAAAAATAATAGATCACAGGGACGACATAAATTCGTTGTGGATCTTATTATTGATCATAAAAATAGTGTTAGTTTTACAATTTTTGCTTACAATTTATGTTAAGCACAATAAAATTATTAAGAAGCGTTATATAGGTAGAGCAAACCATTTAACCATTATAAGAAGAAAAATTCCAATACAAGAATGGAATGGAGTGAAATAGCGAAACGTATAGACGAATTTCCCTACAAGTTTGACAAATCATATAAATGCATAAATAAATGCAGTAATAAAAACAGAAACGTTGAAAACCCATACAATGATAGTAGTAGGAGAATACAATAATATAGTTACCTTAGTAAATAGCTATAAAAATAGATTCACACCTGAGCACTGTAACAAATGCTTAAGGGTAATAAAATCCCTAAACACAAGATTAACTAATATCAGAAAAAGAAGACATATTCTGATTAACGTGCCAGAAAGTCTAAGTCAAATGGTGGAATTCGATCCCGACCAGTTCAAAGGAGTAGACGAATCTATTCAATCAAGCGACGCTGAATCCGATAGTGACATTGAAACACTAGAAGGAAGCGATCGAATTGAATTGAAGCCAGAAACAATAACAATTTCCGAAATGGCACAGACATTAACAAAATTTATCAGGCTAGCCGCATCTCTGATACCAGAGTTTGATGGTAGGCACGAAAATTTACAAAGTTTTTTAGATGCTCTAGGTCTATTAGACACCTTAAAAGGCACGCATCAGACGACAGCGATAAGCCTTATAAAAACTAAACTTAAAGGCCATGCAAGGAATCTTATAAGTAATGAGCAGACAATTGCTGCAATCATTACCCAACTGTCAAGTGCAGTAAAAGGAGAATCGGTAGAAGTTATATCTGCCAAGCTTCTCAATCTGCAATAGAAAAATAAAACGGCTAACCAATACACCCAAGAGGTGGAGAAACTAACAAAGGCCCTTGAATGCGCCTATATCAGTGAAGGTCTCAGCCAATCCCTTGCAAATAAATACAGCACTACAACAGCTGTAAAAGCCATGACACAAAATTGCTCCATTGATAAGGTAAAACTTATCATGCAAGCAGGCACATTCATAAACATGAATAATGCCATTTCTAACTTCGTAAACAGTTACACGGAGATAACAGGTCAAAGTAACACTGTAATCTATTATCGACGAGGTGCAAATAACAATAATAGAGGTGGTCGAGGTTATAATCGTGGTAGAAATAGCTACCACAACAATTACAACCGAGGCAGCAATTACAACAATAACAATAATAATAACTATAAAAACCGTGGAGGAAGACGAGGCCAAATCCAAGGAAGAGGCTGTGGTAACTCCAACCAGGGCAACAATAACAACAATGTGAGAATGGCTCAAAATACGTCGGAAAACTCACAGAACCCTTTAAGAAACAATCAATAAACTCAAAAGTTCATTCCATCAATATATTCGTAACTTTCTATAATCATTCAACTGAAAATAAACTAACATTCCTCATAGATACTGGTGCAGATATCTCAATTTTAAAAGTAAATTCTGATAACTTCAAAATCCAGGATGAAAAAATAATAAAAATCCAGACATAGGCCAAGGTGTAATAAAGTCAATACCATGTGATGGAATAATAGGCCTTGATTTTATAAAAAAATTCAATTGTCAACTAGATTTCAAACCAAGTAAAGACTGGTTTATAATTAGGCCCCAAAATTTAAATTACCCAATATATGTTCCAATAACATATAGCCCTGGCAACAATACAGTTCTTCTGCCAGCCAGATCACAAGTTATTATTATCAGGAAATACATAATGGAATTTATGTTGCAAATACAATAGCAGCATCCAAACATGTATACATTCGACTTCTAAATACAAGTAATTTCGACCAATTGGTCAAAGTAAACAAAATCCAATATGAAAACCTAAAAGAATATGACATTCATAACACCAATCTAGAAACTAGAAGCAAACAAGTACTTTCAAAACTAAAGAAAAATTTTCCAGAGCAATTTTAAAGTCAATTAACTGAATTATGCACAAAGTATAGTGATGTGTTCGGACTGGAAACCGAACCAATATCAACAAACAGAAGCCCGCATAGCCATATTGACGAAATTCAAAAACAAGTAGGGAAATTAATTAACGACAAAATCGTAGAACCGTCTGTATCTGAATACAACAGCCCACTCTTGTTAGTTCCGAAGAAATCATTACCAAATTCAGAACAAAAGAAATGGCGATTAAAAAAATCAATCAAATCAAATCAAATCAATAAAAAATCATTCATTTCCACTCTCAAGAATTGATGACATTTTGGATCAACTTGGTCGAGCTAAATACTTTTCATGCCTTGACTTGGTTCCATCAAATAGAACTTGAAGAAAACTCAAGAAAGATAACATCTTTTTCAACGAGCAATGGCTCATATCGCTTCACGCCATTTCCATTTGGTCTTAAAATAGCACCAAATTTATTTCAGAGAATGATGACTATATCATTCTCTTGTTTAGAACCTTCTCAGGCATTCCTTTATATGGATGACTTAATGGTGATAGGATGCTCCGAACAACACATGATTAAAAACCTAACTGATGTTTTTTATGTATGTAGGAAATATAACCCAAAGTTGCATCCAGAAAAATGTTAATTTTTCATTTATGAAGTGACATTTTTAGGTGACAAATGCACCGACAAAGGAGTATTGCCAGATGACAAGAAATATGACGTCATCAGAAATTATCCTGTCCGTCATGATGCGGACAGCGCAAGACGATTTGTAGCATTCTGCAACTATTATCGTCGATTTATAAAGAACTTCGCCGATTATTCACGGCACATATTCACAAAGAATTTTGCATTATAACGGATGCTAGTAAACAAGCTTGCGGAGCGGTTCTAACTCAGAACCGTGACGGGATTCAGCTCCCAATAGATTATGCATCTCGTTCATTTACAAAAGGGGAAAGCAATAAGAGTACAATGGAACAAGAACTAGCGGCAATTCATTGGGCAATAACCCATTTAAGACCATACATTTCTGGCAAACATTTCACTATTAAAACGGACCACAGACCATTAACGTATCTATTTTCTATGACTAATCCCAGTTCTAAATTAACTCGCATGCTGCTAGAGCTTGAAGAATACGACTTCACTGTAGAATACCTAAAGGGAAAATATAATTTTGTAGCAGACGCACTTTCGCGTTTAAATATAAAAGAACTCAAAGACATGCAACATAAAGTCCTGAAAGTCACTACCAGGCAACAAAGTAGACATGATAAAAACTGTACAGTAACAAATAAGGAACTATTGCCTAGGCAAAGTATCCAAAATGTATCTAAGCCCAACGTACACGAAGTCATAACAAATGATGAAGTACGAAAAGTAGTGACCTTGCGAATAACTGAATCTATTTGTTTACTAAAACGAGGAAATAAAGTTATTGCAAGAATTGATGTTGACGATTTATATACCAATGGAATTTTTGATTTAGGTCAGTTCTTCCAAAGGCTTGAAATGCAAGCCGGTATGCTAGAAATCATCCAACTCAAATTGGCACCGAGTGAAAAAGTCCTTGAATACATTTCAATAGATACTTTCAAAAATATGGGCAACAAGAAATTGAAATCATTAAGAGTAGCGCTACTCCAGCTGGTGACCTTTATACAAATTGAAAAAGAGATACAATCAATACTGTCTACATTTCACGACGATCCAATTCGAGGAAGTCATACAGGCATTACAAGAACGCTAGCGAAAATAAAAAGACACTATTATTGGAAAAATATGACTCGTCATATAAGAGTACATACGTAGATGTCATAAATGCCAAATGTCGAAAACAACGACACACAAACAGAAACCCCAACAAATGCTTTCGATATAGTGATAGTGGACCCCGTTGGTCCACTACCGAAATCAGAATATGGCAATGAATACATCGTCACACTAATATGTGATTTAACAAAATATCTAGTACCAGTAGCAAACAAGAGCGCAATGCCCCAATTGGCCTTAACTTTAATTTCTAAAATCCAAGCCAAGGCTGCTTGGAAAACACTAATATCAGTTAGGCTTTTTACTAACAATGCGGTTGGACAATTTTTTTTTAATTGTAAACAAATATGTGAGCCAACCACATTTATTAACAACTAAACCACATAATGGGATGGTTTAGCGATTCTAGCGAGGCAAAAGATAATACTGCCAACGTAGTGAATAACGTAAAAATAATAGATCACAGGGACGACATAAATTCGTTGTGGATCTTATTATTGATCATAAAAATAGTGTTAGTTTTACAATTTTTGCTTACAATTTATGTTAAGCACAATAAAATTATTAAGAAGCGTTATATAGGTAGAGCAAACCATTTAACCATTATAAGAAGAAAAATTCCAATACAAGAATGGAATGGAGTGAAATAGCGAAACGTATAGACGAATTTCCCTACAAGTTTGACAAATCATATAAATGCATAAATAAATGCAGTAATAAAAACAGAAACGTTGAAAACCCATACAATGATAGTAGTAGGAGAATACAATAATATAGTTACCTTAGTAAATAGCTATAAAAATAGATTCACACCTGAGCACTGTAACAAATGCTTAAGGGTAATAAAATCCCTAAACACAAGATTAACTAATATCAGAAAAAGAAGACATATTCTGATTAACGTGCCAGAAAGTCTAAGTCAAATGGTGGAATTCGATCCCGACCAGTTCAAAGGAGTAGACGAATCTATTCAATCAAGCGACGCTGAATCCGATAGTGACATTGAAACACTAGAAGGAAGCGATCGAATTGAATTGAAGCCAGAAACAATAACAATTTCCGAAATGGCACAGACATTAACAAAATTTATCAGGCTAGCCGCATCTCTGATACCAGAGTTTGATGGTAGGCACGAAAATTTACAAAGTTTTTTAGATGCTCTAGGTCTATTAGACACCTTAAAAGGCACGCATCAGACGACAGCGATAAGCCTTATAAAAACTAAACTTAAAGGCCATGCAAGGAATCTTATAAGTAATGAGCAGACAATTGCTGCAATCATTACCCAACTGTCAAGTGCAGTAAAAGGAGAATCGGTAGAAGTTATATCTGCCAAGCTTCTCAATCTGCAATAGAAAAATAAAACGGCTAACCAATACACCCAAGAGGTGGAGAAACTAACAAAGGCCCTTGAATGCGCCTATATCAGTGAAGGTCTCAGCCAATCCCTTGCAAATAAATACAGCACTACAACAGCTGTAAAAGCCATGACACAAAATTGCTCCATTGATAAGGTAAAACTTATCATGCAAGCAGGCACATTCATAAACATGAATAATGCCATTTCTAACTTCGTAAACAGTTACACGGAGATAACAGGTCAAAGTAACACTGTAATCTATTATCGACGAGGTGCAAATAACAATAATAGAGGTGGTCGAGGTTATAATCGTGGTAGAAATAGCTACCACAACAATTACAACCGAGGCAGCAATTACAACAATAACAATAATAATAACTATAAAAACCGTGGAGGAAGACGAGGCCAAATCCAAGGAAGAGGCCGTGGTAACTCCAACCAGGGCAACAATAACAACAATGTGAGAATGGCGCAAAATACGTCGGAAAACTCACAGAACCCTTTAAGAAACAATCAATAAACTCAAAAGTTCATTCCATCAATATATTCGTAACTTTCTATAATCATTCAACTGAAAATAAACTAACATTCCTCATAGATACTGGTGCAGATATCTCAATTTTAAAAGTAAATTCTGATAACTTCAAAATCCAGGATGAAAAAATAATAAAAATCCAGACATAGGCCAAGGTGTAATAAAGTCAATACCATGTGATGGAATAATAGGCCTTGATTTTATAAAAAAATTCAATTGTCAACTAGATTTCAAACCAAGTGAAGACTGGTTTATAATTAGGCCCCAAAATTTAAATTACCCAATATATGTTCCAATAACATATAGCCCTGGCAACAATACAGTTCTTCTGCCAGCCAGATCACAAGTTATTATTATCAGGAAATACATAATGGAATTTATGTTGCAAATACAATAGCAGCATCCAAACATGTATACATTCGACTTCTAAATACAAGTAATTTCGACCAATTGGTCAAAGTAAACAAAATCCAATATGAAAACCTAAAAGAATATGACATTCATAACACCAATCTAGAAAATAGAAGCAAACAAGTACTTTCAAAACTAAAGAAAAATTTTCCAGAGCAATTTAAAAGTCAATTAACTGAATTATGCACAAAGTATAGTGATGTGTTCGGACTGGAAACCGAACCAATATCAACAAACAGAAGCCCGCATAGCCATATTGACGAAATTCAAAAACAAGTAGGGAAATTAATTAACGACAAAATCGTAGAACCGTCTGTATCTGAATACAACAGCCCACTCTTGTTAGTTCCGAAGAAATCATTACCAAATTCAGAACAAAAGAAATGGCGATTAAAAAAATCAATCAAATCAAATCAAATCAATAAAAAACTACTTTCTGATAAATTTCCACTCTCAAGAATTGATGACATTTTGGATCAACTTGGTCGAGCTAAATACTTTTCATGCCTTGACTTGGTTCCATCAAATAGAACTTGAAGAAAACTCAAGAAAGATAACATCTTTTTCAACGAGCAATGGCTCATATCGCTTCACGCCATTTCCATTTGGTCTTAAAATAGCACCAAATTTATTTCAGAGAATGATGACTATATCATTCTCTTGTTTAGAACCTTCTCAGGCATTCCTTTATATGGATGACTTAATGGTGATAGGATGCTCCGAACAACACATGATTAAAAACCTAACTGATGTTTTTTATGTATGTAGGAAATATAACCCAAAGTTGCATCCAGAAAAATGTTAATTTTTCATTTATGAAGTGACATTTTTAGGTGACAAATGCACCGACAAAGGAGTATTGCCAGATGACAAGAAATATGACGTCATCAGAAATTATCCTGTCCGTCATGATGCGGACAGCGCAAGACGATTTGTAGCATTCTGCAACTATTATCGTCGATTTATAAAGAACTTCGCCGATTATTCACGGCACATATTCACAAAGAATTTTGCATTATAACGGATGCTAGTAAACAAGCTTGCGGAGCGGTTCTAACTCAGAACCGTGACGGGATTCAGCTCCCAATAGATTATGCATCTCGTTCATTTACAAAAGGGGAAAGCAATAAGAGTACAATGGAACAAGAACTAGCGGCAATTCATTGGGCAATAACCCATTTAAGACCATACATTTCTGGCAAACATTTCACTATTAAAACGGACCACAGACCATTAACGTATCTATTTTCTATGACTAATCCCAGTTCTAAATTAACTCGCATGCTGCTAGAGCTTGAAGAATACGACTTCACTGTAGAATACCTAAAGGGAAAATATAATTTTGTAGCAGACGCACTTTCGCGTTTAAATATAAAAGAACTCAAAGACATGCAACATAAAGTCCTGAAAGTCACTACCATGCAACAAAGTAGACATGATAAAAACTGTACAGTAACAAATAAGGAACTATTGCCTAGGCAAAGTATCCAAAATGTATCTAAGCCCAACGTACACGAAGTCATAACAAATGATGAAGTACGAAAAGTAGTGACCTTGCGAATAACTGAATCTATTTGTTTACTAAAACGAGGAAATAAAGTTATTGCAAGAATTGATGTTGACGATTTATATACCAATGGAATTTTTGATTTAGGTCAGTTCTTCCAAAGGCTTGAAATGCAAGCCGGTATGCTAGAAATCATCCAACTCAAATTGGCACCGAGTGAAAAAGTCCTTGAATACATTTCAATAGATACTTTCAAAAATATGGGCAACAAAAAATTGAAATCATTAAGAGTAGCGCTACTCCAGCTGGTGACCTTTATACAAATTGAAAAAGAGATACAATCAATACTGTCTACATTTCACGACGATCCAATTCGAGGAAGTCATACAGGCATTACAAGAACGCTAGCGAAAATAAAAAGACACTATTATTGGAAAAATATGACTCGTCATATAAGAGTACATACGTAGATGTCATAAATGCCAAATGTCGAAAACAACGACACACAAACAGAAACCCCAACAAATGCTTTCGATATAGTGATAGTGGACCCCGTTGGTCCACTACCGAAATCAGAATATGGCAATGAATACATCGTCACACTAATATGTGATTTAACAAAATATCTAGTACCAGTAGCAAACAACAGCGCAAATACTTTCACGAAAGCTATATTCGAAAATTTTATACTAAAGTACGGTCCAATGAAGACGTTCATTTCGGACATGGGTACCGAGTATAAAAACAAGGTAATTTTAGATATGTGTAAATTATATGAAGATTGAAAATCTTACATCCACAGCATATAATCACCAGACTTTAGGGACAATAGAACGAAGTCACAGAACATTCAATGAATACATTCGTTCATACATTTCTGCAGACAAAACTGATTGGGACGTTTGGATACAATATTTTACCTATTGTTTCAACACAAGACCATCAGTCATGCATGAATACCGTCCATATGAACTAGTCTTTGGAAGATTACCAAGACAGTTCGTAGATTTTAATAAAACAGATAGAATAGAACCACTATATAATGTAGAAGATTGCTTTAAGGAAATAAAATTTAGATTAGAATTAGCATATAACAGAGCTAGACTTATGTTGGAAAAAGCTAAGTCTTTTAGGAAACCAAATTACGATAAGAAAACTTCAGATTTTGAATTAAAAATACGAGATAAAGTTACACTAAGAAACGAAGCGGGTCATAAGTTAGATCCAGTATGTTTAGGTTAAAAATATATAATCAATGAAACGTTTTATTTAAGAAAAGGTCTGATCAACCCAAACAAAAAAACCGAAAACAAAAAAAAAATATTCTTCTAAGAAAGTTAAACATAATACAAAACATAACCAATATACAAAAAAAAAATGTCATTACACACAAATGCTTTGAGACAAAACCATTGCTAATAATTAAGTATATAATAAGAAACAAATCAATATCAATTCAAAAAATATATATTTTGTAACACAATATATTAACACTAAAACTAAATGACTACATGTATTACGTAATTTCTTTAAAAAAGGAGGTGTAGCATATCTACCCTACCAATAAAGTAAATTAGCGTCAATACATTGTGACACTTTGTCATAATAAATACTAATATACAAATACCCAAAAGACCAATAACTACATAAGCATTCCAGCGCCCAAGTAATATGATCTAACGCTTATACAAATTAACAACAAAAATGTTTAAATTCAGAACAATGAACCCCAATAAGCAAGCTTCAATCTGCAAGCTCAGCGTCTGCATAGTTTCCTGCACACGCCGAGCTGCCAAGTAGAATTCGAAGAATCTGATTGGTAACAACTTCCGCTCCCACCAATGCAAGTGATTCCAAGAAGACTGCACCGATTTGACCAACAAAACATCAGCCGATGTCGTGGCCTATTGGAAAGCTATGGAGCCGACGCCGATCCTCTGCCACCAGGGGCAGCGCAGCTCACAGCCAAAGACTCACAGCTTGCTAGGGACAGCTTAGGGTAATTTAGTTGCAAATTGGATTTATACAAATAAAGTCGTTCTTAACTGAACTCCAATATATTTTATTTTTTTACCTTGCTATCTGCAAAGTAATTAACTGGCGCCCGAACAGGGACCGGTGCGCGTACGATACAACAAAACATCTTGTAAGTTCGCGGCTAGCAATAACATTTGCGGCAACCGGTCAAAAACGCGAGTGACAAGAACGCACAACTCACGAAAAATTAACATTTCTCGTTCGTTCAAATTCACTCTGGCAAATCGAACTTAACTTGTTCATTTGCCCATCGGTGGACTCCAAGGACTGAAGGCAGGGCCACAGACCACCCCTCCACCCTGTACGCATCGCTGGATCCCAAGAAGTCTTCGCTAGATAAAATGGATGATATCCGGATCGTCGGAGGGAGGAGCCACATCAATAAGAATAACCATAGTACTGTAAGCTTAACCAACCAAATTTAAAGAACAAAAAAAACACAAAACTAACAAACAAATTGAAAGAAAAAAAACATATAAACTTAAGTGATCAATGAAAGGAAAAACCAGCCACTGGTTATAAAATTTATAAGACACAAAAACATATTATTTTCAAGTAAAAACACAAGGTCTTACTAACCCAATTCAAACATAATTAGAGATAAGCTCCATCATTTGCTCCCTTGATCTTTTTAAACCCGACCCATTCTTAGTTCGGTTGTACTAAGTGTTTTATGGCTAACGTGAACAACCTAATAAGACCCTCGATACTTAGTGCTGAAGCGACTAGACAACGCGTCAGACAACAGGAAGAACTAGAACACAATAGAATTATGGTTGAATATGTAGACAGAGCTGCATTAGCAGCTACAATTAGCGAAATCTTAGCACAACAATTACCAAGTTTCTTGAGACGCCTCAATTCTCCGGAAGAATTCGCAAACGTAACAGACCAGGTAATTGCCCCAGAGCATGCAGGGAACTTAGGTGATTTAGACAGAGTACCGGATATAGGTATGTCTATCCGGGACTTTTCAGGTGATCCGTCCGAATTTAGTTCTTGGAGGAAAGGAGTAGACCGTATCTTAGAAGCATACAGTGCTTTCCAGGGTACCCCGAAATACTATGGTATTTTACATACCATACGTAATACAATACTCCTCTGAACTGGTTAGCGATTTCGAAATGTCTGACTCTGCACTATGCTGACAAGCGCGACATTAACACATTAAAATACCAAATGACGATGCTTATACAGGGTGCCAACCAATCTGTGGAAGAGTTCCATCAAATGGTTTATAAGCACCTATCCCTAATCCTAAACAAGATCGGTTGTATGGGGTTAGGAAGAGAAGCAGAACTGTTAATGACGAAAATGTACAGAGATAAGGCTCTAGACACCTTCGTACGAGGATTACAAGGCGATTTGCCTCGTCTACTGGGAATTAAAGAACCAGCAGACTTACCCTCGGCATTACACCTTTGCCTAAAGTTAGAAAATCAGAACTTCAGGGCAAATCATGCAGCAAACATAGGACAGACAAGACAGTTTAGGAATCAGTCTTCAAAGCCTTCACCTGCTCCTCGCAGTCATTTATTTATCAATAGACAACCACCAATTCCACACCCCACAACTCGATATTACCAATTCGGACAGCAACTACCGACCGCTTTACCACGACAAAATTGGAACAACTTCGGTTACCAGCTTGCACAGCCAGTAGCTGCACCTCGACCTTTTCAGAATAGGCAATTCCCGCCACAGCAGTCAGCGCCACCTAGGCCACAGGCCCCAAAACCACTGCCTCTTCCAGAACCTATGGATGTGGATCCCAGTGTTCAGACAAGAATGGTGAACTATATGAACAGACCTCGCTTTGAACCAGGTAAAAGACCACCTGGCCCAACACCAGATGGGATGAAGCGACAAAGGAACTTTAACATACAGACTATAACAGAAGAAAACGAAACGCGTTCCACGGAGACTCCATTGACCACAACGGACTACGAACAAGCTATGGCAGAGTACGAGAACCACAATCACCTTGACGACAACTTGGACGATTACATAGATCGGATAGATGAAGCGGACGCTGGCAATGACACTTACGACTAGTACGACAACGCTGGGTTGAATTTTTTAGAATAAAACATTCCTCCCTTCCATACTTTCTATGCAAGATAAGGAATGGCAAACTTATTAGAATACTTATAGACACCGGTTCAAACCGAAATTATATCCAACCTAAATTCGTCAATAGCCCTATACAGAATAAATCACCTTTCAATGCTGTCTCAGTAGGCGGCAGCACAGTAATTACGCATTATAAGGTAGCAAGGCTTTTTAATATTCAGGATGTTGAAGTTAAATTTTTTCTGTTGCCCACATTAAAATCTTTCGATGCCATTTTGGGAAATGATAGTTTAAAAGAATTAGGGGCAGTAATAAAAATCAGCAAAAATATTATGATATTAAAGAACGGTGTCTCGATCCCAATAAAAGAAAAAACATTCGAAGCAGTCAACACAATTATTCCGAGAACATCCCACTTGTCCGACAAACAAAAAACCAAGCTAAGCGAATTACTCAAGTCGTTTCCAGACTTGTTCGCAGACCCAAACCAAAAACTGACCCACACAACAAACGTAAAAGCAACGATCCGAACCTCGTCCGATAATCCTATTTACTCGAAATTCTATCAGTATCCAATGACTCTGAAAGATGAAGTAAACAAACAGATAAAAGAACTTTTAGAAGAAGGTATAATTCGACCTTCTAGGTCCCCATACAATTCACCAGTGTGGATTGTACCCAAAAAGGCAGTTGCTTCAGGCGAAAAAAAAATATCGCATGGTTATTGATTATCGCAAACTCAATAAAATAACCATTGCAGATAAATACCCTATTCCTGAGATAAATGAGGTACTTACCCAATTAGGGGACAATAAAGTATTCTCCGTTTTAGATCTGAAAAGTTTTTTCCATCAAATCTCGTTAAAAAATAGTGACATAGAAAAGACCGCCTTCTCCGTAAACAACGGAAACCATTTGGTCTTAAGAATGCACCTTCAATTTTCCAACGTGCATTAGATGACATACTTCGTGAACATATTGGGAAAATATGTTTTATTTATATGTTTATAGACGATATCATCATATTTAGCAAAGATGATGATACGCATATTGAGAACTTGGCTAAAATTTTTCAAACTTTACAGAACGCCAACATGATATGTCAGCTAGACAAATGTTAGTTCATGAAAAACAAAGTCGAATTCCTTGGATTTGTTGTCTCCGATAGGGGAATAGAAACAAACCCGAGTAAAGTGGCAGCGATAGCAAATTATCCCTGCCCTAAAACTTTGAGGGATCTAAGATCCTTCCTAGGCCTTTCCGGCTATTATAGAAGACTTATACAAAATTATGCCAAATTGGCAAAACCCCTAACTTCACTTTTAAGAGGGGAAGATGGACACGTGTCCAAAAGAATGTCATCCAAAAAAATAATTTCACTAGACAAAGAAGCTCTTGAATCTTTCAAGAAGCTTAAAAGTAACTTAGTGTCAAAAGAAATAATTCTCCGTTACCTAGATTTCAATAAAGAGTTCCATTTAACTACTGATGCTTCAAATTTCGCGATCGGCGCAGTCCTATCGCAAGACAACCACCCTATATCATTTCTTTCTAGAACACTTTCCAAAGCCGAAGAGAACTACGCGACTAACGAAAAAGAAATGTTAGCCATAATTTGGGCACTCAAGGCCTTTAAAAATTACCTATACGGTAAAGCAAAGGTTAAGATCTCTACAGATCATCAACCTTTAACACATTCTCTGAGTAGCTGGAATGGAAACGCCAGAATCAAGAGATGGAAAGCTTATTTGGAGGAATATGATTATGAAATATTCTATAAACCGGGAAAAGAAAATGTTGTTGCAGACGCGCTCTCAAGAATACCTTTAGAGCAGATTAACTCTGTTGCCTCTACACAACATAGCGCCGAAAGTTCTAGCCATGACCTAATCCCTAGCGTCGAAGCTCCAATAAACGTTTTCAAAAATCAAATATTCTTTTTTAAATCAGATAAATACGATTACAAGTTCACCATCCCATTTCCTACTTTCCATAGACTTGAAATATACCAACTCGAATACAACACGGACGATATAATAACAGACCTAAAAAAACACCTCAACCCTTCCGTAATTAACGGCATTCACACGACTGAAGACATTATGGGAAAAATACAGACAACCTACAGAAATCACTTCAAAGGAATCAAAACTAGATTCACCCAATTCAGGGTAGAAGACTTGACAGACGAAACTGAACAGGAAGAAGGAATTCTTTAAATACATAGGAGAGCACATCGAAACGCTCTAGAAAATCAAAAGCAACTAGCAGAAACCTATTATTTTCCAAGAATGAAACAAAAAATTATACATTTAGTTAAGCAATGTAAACTTTGCAAAGAAGCTAAATATGACAGACACCCCCAAAATCCGGAAATTCAAGAAACTCCTATTCCAGAATACCCCGGTTACATATTGCACATTGACATTTATTCTACAGAACGACACTTAGTACTCACTGCAATAGATACGTTTTCTAAATTAGCGCAAGCACGAATTATAAATTCAAAAGCAATAGAAGATATCAGTCCCAAAACATATCGTTATGGACAACGAAAAAGCTTTCAATTCCCAATCAATTAAGTTCATGTTGGAGCAGCTACAGATAGAAGTCTATACTGCCCCACCATACAAAAGTACCGTTAACGGTCAGGTAGAACGATTCCATTCAACACTCTCAGAGATAATGAGATGCCTCAAGAATGAGGGCACTGAGAGAAATTTTAAAGAACTTTTAGAAAGGGCAGTTTACGAGTACAATTACAGTTTTCATTCGGTTACAAAGAAACGACCATTAGAAGTATTCTTCGGTAGGAGAGTAACAACAGACCCGGACCAATACGAGACAGCCAGACAAGACAATATTGAAAGACTTAAAAATAAACAGCAAATGGACCGAACAAACCACAATAAGAAAAAAAACGAAATACTAAACTAACAGCCAGAAGAAGAAATATTCGTAAAAATAAACACTAGATTAGGGTCAAAGCTTTCCCCAAGATATAGGAAAGAAATTGTTAAGGAAAACAAGCACACTACAGTAACAACAGAATCGGAAAAAACGGTACATAAAAGCCATATCAAAATCTAAAATTTTTCAGGATATTACTATGGATTACGAACGATGTCAGTGGAACCATGAACCTTACAAACTATACGAACGCACAGATACTGACAATGAACAAGGGGATCGGAAAGCTACAAACCTCAACAACTAAACTAATACACCACATTAACCTCGACCAAATCCAAACCGCTTTAGATATTTTACATGAACATACGGAAAGTAGCCTTAAAGCAGTCCATTATACGCTACCCTTCACCATGAGATAAACACAACTACTCACACATTCCGAACAATCATAGCCTTTCCCAAAACTCGAAAAACTAGGTCCTTAAATTGGCTAGGGTCAGGATGGAAGTACATAGCGGGTAGTCCAGATCATGATGACCTGGTTATGATAGAGCAGAACTTAGATAAACTTATTGACAATAATAACCAACAGGTAATTGTTAACAAACAGTTAGAAGGAAGAATAAATAAACTCACTTCAGTATCTAACGCTCTCAGCAATTCTATTCAAAAAAGCAGTTCAGTAAGTATCGAGACGGCTATTAGTTTGCACAACCAGATTCGCCTTTTACATGAAGAAATTATTAACATTAAATATGCCATTCAATGGGCACGATTAAACGTAGTTAACACACTTGTAATAATTGAAGATGAGCTAATTGAAATCGAAAAATTTTTTTAAAGAAATAATATGCCAAACCTATCAATGGAAGAAATGGAGTTTTCCGATGTGTCAATTCTACATAATAAAACAACACTTCTGTATATTGTAAAAGTTCCAAACTTAGAAGAAATACAATACCAAGACCTTATTATAAAACCCATAGTAAACAACAATTCAATCATACACTTAAACTTTCAAGAAATCTTTGTTTTCAAAAACCTTACCTATGGCATTCCCCAAACTTGTAAAACCGTAGAATATATAAAAATATGCGATAAGAAGAAAATTCTTAATATAAGTAATTCAAAATGTATACCAAAGTTAGTTCAGGGACAGAAAGCGCTGTGTAGTTTTAGCAATGCCGACCATGTACCCAAAATAGAAGAAGTCGACGATGGAATCATCCTACTAAACGACTACGATGGAAACGCAACCTGGAACAACACAGAACTTCACCTAGAGGGCACCTATCTGGTTCAACTATCAAATGACTCAATAATTATCGACAACCAGCAGTTCAGCAACTTGGAACCTACAGTCCCGACCCCCGGAGCACCTCTTGTGCATTACGGCCGGTTCTCATCCTGGGCTTGCACATCCATAGCCAACGGAAGAAGAGCATAACACTGCAACTAGGTCCCACGCCTGGAATGGAAGCGAAAGTCACCGCGATTCTCGCACCTACAACCCGCGAGCAATCTTCAACTGAGGCACACTACCAGCTACCTCAGTTCAACGACATTCCATACTTCTAGAGACAGCTTGAGGACAAGCATAAATTGGAGGGTGAAGAGTTAACAACAAAAATGTTTAAATCCAGAACAATGAACCCCAATAAGCAAGCTTCAATCTGCAAGCTCAGCGTCTGCATAATTTCCTGCACACGCCGAGCTGCCAAGTAGAGTTCGAAGAATCTGATTGCTAACAACTTCCGCTCCCACCAATGCAAGTGATTCCAAGAAGACTGCACCGATTCGACCTATTGGAAAGCTGCGGAGCCGACGCCGATCCTCTGCCACCAGGGGCAGCGCAGCTCACAGCCAAAGACTCACAGCTTGCTAGGGACAGCTTAGGGTAATTTAGTTGCAAATTGGATTTATACAAATAAAGTCGTTCTTAACTGAACTCCAATATATTTTATTTTTTTACCTTGCTACCAGCAAAGTAATTAACTTACATAAGCCGATCGTGGAGCGTGAGAATGCTAAGCATGCAATTTGCAGATCAAGTGGTCAAGCTAAACATAACATATGCATGCCTTCTGCAGACATATGTATATGTATATATGTAATTACGAATACATAGATATAAGCATAGTATGTGCGGGTTAGCTGAACCCAACATCAGCACTCATTTAACATTTAAATAAAGAACCTCAAACAAAGCAGAAGCTCTTCGCTATTTAACAACAAAATACACTTTTATCAACTTACATTCGTTACACCATCAAACATTGTGGAGCGTTTGAAAATCCAAAAGAAATTCTTTTAAATTGATAAAGCAGCCGATTTGGAACGGTGAAAGCTGTCTTTGCTCGGGATTCTTGATCTAAACAGATCTGCGAAAAGGCATCTTTGAGATCGGTTTTGGAAATGCAATGTACAGGTGGACTTAGTAGTCCATCCATAATAGGAATTGGGTATGGGTCCTTTACAGTAACTGCACCTTATTTCCTAGCATCGAGACAATATCGTACCTTGCCAGGTTTGATGTGCAAGATAACTGGAGAAGACCACGGCGATGAAGGTGCCTCTTCAATGACATTCATCTTAATCATGCGATCGATTTCTAAACACAAAATTTTTTCTTTAGCTGGCGAAAGTGGATAAAAGCGTGTTTTGATTGGTTTTGCATTGGATGTGTCGATATTGTGCTAAGTTATTGTGAATAAGTCTTTTACTTTCTGTTATTTTGATTTCTGTGAATTAGACTACCGCAAGCGCGTAGAGTCTTCTTGAGGTTCACAGTTGATCTCATTGATCGAAGCTGTTTGCTTAATAGAAATACCAAACGTATACCAGAAATCAATTCCGCATATTACGTTTTGCTTTATGGAAAGTACTATTAAGAATTCAAAGTTATTGTCAATTGAGTTGTATGTCAAGGATTCCCTTGAATATAGTGCCTGCAACACTTTGAGTTTGGCCATCAGCAGTTCGTACAACCGATCTAAATTTATTAAATGGCTTAGCTGATATTATTTGATGAGCTAGCTCACCACCTATAACGCTTTAGTTGGCGCCACTGTCCAGGAGAGCTTAATGCGATTGACCAAATTTGTCAATGTTTGTGAAATGCCGAATATCGTTTTTATTGTAAACGATTGATGAAACGGTAAAACGATTGAATGATCTTTAACGAATCCAAAATTTGCGAATTGGCCGTGATGATCGTCGTTTACAATGATGAATAGAATTGGTATTAAATATTTGGAATTTACGACCTGCGTACTCCAGCAATCGCAAATGATATGGATTGAAAGTTTGGGATAATGATACGTCAGGTTGAGTAGAAGGCAAAATGGAATGAACATTATTTGCCACAGAATCTGGTCCTGTTTGTGCTCTCGATGCTAACGGCGAACATCCGTTTTCTTTGTACAACGAATGCACTGTTGGGAGTTTTCCGATGCCGAATTACATATACCGCAGTTGGGCTTGTACACTTCCGTTGTTCCATACCCATAAGAGAAAATACGGCGTGTTTTAAGGCAATTCTGGTAACCGTGACCTGATTCATCACAGTTCCAGCACTTAAATTTCTCAAGAGCCCTAACGACACAAATTTCGTTTTCGACATCATGTTCTTCCTCAGACTGATCTTCGGAATCATCTTCATGGAGCATTGCATTCACAAAACGCTTTCTTGTGTTCAGACGTTGGATTGGTTTCGTCCGAGTGCTACGAAAGAATTCTTCGTGACGATGATATTCCTTACGCAATGTTGGTAAGCTTGGTGTGTCAATGTGCAGTAGTTGATGCTTGATCTCTGGTTTAAGATTATGACGAACTTTCGCAGTAATTTTACTGTCAAGCATTGGAAAGCATTGCATCCAAAAAGTCATGTTTGCGGCGACGCATGGCACTTCTGATTTCACGATCAGATCTCTGATCTTTATATCTTTCCTTTAAGATTACGAAAGGTTAGCGAAACGGTAAGATCCAACGATCAAAGGTAAGCAACAAAAAGGTAATGCGGGTATTACCCTGAGTAGTAAAGCAGTAGGTTGTATAATTCAATAGGTACGGTACATTTACGGTATGAGAATACAGAGTTCTAAGATAAAAGAGTAACTAGCCGAGTCTATCCAGCTAGAGAAGACCTCAATCCTAAATGATAAGAATGAACCTCAAATTGGAATGTTTTTAAATTATAATGTACGATTATTACCGAACTGCCCACGTTGGGCTCCAATTTTAATTGTAACGAACACACTCAATAAGCGTTGTCTACCTCAACACACTCTGTCTATAATCAGCGAAAAGGATCTCACCTTATCATATACAACGGCTGCGAATACTTTTTCAGACGCATCAGAGAATCCATGAATTTGTACCGGCATTTTATCTTGGGATTTAAATCACTTTGGGACTCTAATACTTTCTAGAGATATTAAGTTTTCTTTGGAAGCATTCAATTCATTGGCATCTGGATCTGATAATTTCTGATCCCATTTTTGATCGGTCAACCACAGTTTTTGCATAAATAATTTTCCCACTATTGTTACTGTGGACAACCAGCTCAAGGGGTCATAAATTTTTGCAAGTGTAGATAAATCTATTCGTTTATTTACAATTGTACAGGGATCAGGAATTGAATTTAAATTCATCTTTTATCGGTTCTCATTGAAGACCTAACGTTTTAATCGATTCATTTTCTCGGATCTCCAATATTTTATTTTCTTCTGTACTTTCCAATGCTTCCACTATTGCTAAGACATTGGAAATTCATTTTCTAAGGTTGAAACCCTTTTCTAATTCAAAGGTTATTTTTTGAACGTGTTTTCTGGCTACTGGTATGGAATTAGCACCAGTTATGAGATCATCCATACAAAAATCATTTTTAATTATCGAATTATCCATTTTTGCATTGATTTGAAATTTCAGCAAGCACTCTTGTCGTTAAGTAGGGTGCCGAAGCTGTACCGCAGGTAATAGTTGTTAATATATAATCTTTTAATTTATTATTTCGAGAATTTCTCCAAATAATGCGCAAATATTGTTGATCCCGTCCATCAATGTTTATTTGTCGGTACATTTTTGCAATGTCCGCCGATACTACAAATGGCCATTTACGCCATTTGACGATGATATTAAAGATATCTTTTTAAACTCTTGTTCCAACCCATATAATGTCATTTAGACTACTCTTAATTTAGTTGTAAGGCTGGATTCTCTTACAACGGCTTTATTGGGTAATTAATATTTTCCTTTATTGGACTCTACCATATGTCCCAAGTTATATATTCATGAATAAATTTTATATAATTTTCTTTTAATTTCATAATTGTTTTACAATTTATTTATTTTTTTTCCAGATTATTATGAAATTAATTTTCCATTTCCCAAAACCTCTCCAAATCTTCTTCTATCCCTATAATAATATCCACTCTACTTGGTTTATTAATGTGATGGTCCGCCAATGTATATTTCATCCACTTAGACTTGTTACCATTTAATGTTTTAACTGGTAAGGCATTCATTAGTTTTGGAAGAATGATACCATCCATATTGAGAGGATCTTTTGTATAATCACGCATTTCTATGTGTAACGAACACACTCAATGAGTGGGTTTTGTGTTAAGATGAACAAGAGTGTCACAGATATAATACAGTAGACAGAGATACGATAGCTCCAAATACGATAACCAAACGGTTAAGAATCAGACAAGAAAAATTTACCTATTGAAGACGAGGATCAGATTTATTAGCATCGTTCTATACCCACCCTACCTGTGAAATCCATTCGGACTCCACCCTTTTACAACCGCTGCTTTACATACCCAATGGTGCCCAAAAAGACATCAGATTAAAAACTAATCCTTTAATAAAAAGGTTTTCAGCAAACAAAAAGAAAAATGATTAAGATAAGAATGCAGATATTGTGAGTTTACGTTACATTAAGTCTTCGGTTTACTTAACATCAAGGCACCTACGAATAATTGATATTTAGACCTTTGCTACTTTAAATTGCGAGAATATTATATAAAATTAGTTAAGGCAAGGAATTCTTTACACTCTATTTAGGAATCTCTGACTGTATATATATATATGTTCTGGTATTACATGATTTACGGCTATGCCGTACTTACGCACTTTCTATAGACGTCAGCAGGCCTGATGACTGTTGATGTGTAGCTGTGGGTATTAATTTAAGTTGGGAAAAGCACATATATATTTCTCAGATCTTCCACAAAGTAAACTAAATTAAAATCGTAGAGTTTATAAGTACATATTCATAAGAAAATATATATAGATATATATATATGCATATATGCAAAACTACTCTAAGGGTACTCAAGCTTGGACACGATCATTCGTGTTGGGCTGCTTCAAGTACGCAGCGGATGTAGCGTAGATAAAGGACGCCAACTCGGGATGGCTTGCGATCTTCACTTGGTTGACAGCAGAAAGGAGAAAGCACAGCTTTCCACTGCACGCGGCAGGTGCTCCGGTTGCACGCAGACGTGGATCTTGCTGCGACCGATGAAGGCACAGAAAATTCCACACGTGGTCAAAAGTTGAGGGCGAATAACAATGCAAGCCGCTTAGGCAACGCGGCCAATAAGACTCCTCGATTTAAACTTACTATTGACAGTATCTGCCTTGAAAAACACTTCTCCGGTCGACACAATGCTTGTCGATTAATTTCGGGACCCTGCGAAAAGTTGAACTGCACTCGATGACGCCTTCCAGAAGAGAGAACGGAAGTATAAAGATCGAGTGTGACCGTTGCTTTACCAAGATCCTATTCGGGGATTTTTGCGATATTTTATCGGGCAATATTCAATTTTGCCAGGATCTGGATTTGGCTATGATGGTTCGTTGCTAAATGATTGCGATAACTCCTATTGGGTCGCCATCCTGACTCGACTCCCACAACCACAGATTTGATTTTTTGTCCCTGTGAGTAGCAATAAAAACTGAAAAGGAGTCAAAAGCAATTACCAATTGTCTTTGGCATGAAATCTACCAAGTTCCTTGCCGTTCATGTCCTCTAAGAGATAAATTGACTGACCAATCCTTTCTTTGACTCGGGCCTTAATACCGACAGGAGCGAGTTTCGCGTTAAAATTATTCGCTGCATTACTTAGTACGCAATTCCTTTTAACAGCTTCTTGGCCAACATCAAAAGAACGGGGTTTTGCTCGGAGATTGTAAGACTTCTGGTTTGTCTCATAAGCCTTATTCAAATGTTTGGCAATGTTGGAGCGAATTCTTTGAAAGGACTGCCTTGACAATTTTACGTCTCCTTCTGCGAGTAAATCAAGCTTGCGCAGCAGTTTGTAGTTTACCGTGGGAAATCATGTGTTGACCGATAGCAACATGATAAGGCGAAATACCAATGGATTGGTGAATCGAGTTACGTAGGGAACAGTTAATGCTACTGAGGAATACGTCCCATTCGCGGTGGTCGGAGCGAATGCAAGCTCTTCAAGCAGCATTAGTAGAACGGTTAACTTTCTAAGCTCCGTTGAATTGTGGAGCATATGTACCAGTAAACATATGACGAACGCCATATTTCGAAAGAAAGTCAGAGAGACACGGCATTTAAATTGAGTTCCGTTGTCACTCACAACTGTTTCAGGAATGCCAAAGCATGAGAATATTTCATCCCGCAAGATATTGATTACCACTTTAGTGTTGAACTTTTTCACAGCTTATAAAAAAGTAAATTTGGAAAAGAGATCCACAATAATCAATATACCAATATTGCCAGATTTGGATCGAGGAAATGGGCTGATAAAATCAAGATGAAGTCTTTGAAAAATTCTATCGCTTTGCACTTGTTCTCCCATTGGTGGTTTTAAAGAACGGTTGAGATATTTCGTGGTCTGGAACGTCTCGCAATTTCGAATGTTATCACGAACGTTAATAACTATGTTTAAACCTTTAGCCATCCCACAATGAGCAGATGTGGGTTGATCATGAGCCGAACTTATTACGCTTCGACGCAACGACCAGGTACAAGCAATTTCCACCAATCGTCTGGTAAAACGTCAGTACAATTGGGGAACGTTGCACGATGATAAATATAATCATCGATGACTTGAAAATCATTTATTTTTAGAGACACGAATTTATGTCTGAGAGCAGAGTACTCTTCCGATTGAAATCCACTGGAAGATAGATCAATTTCGGGACGGATTTCAAGGTCTATTACAGCAATATCATCAATCTCCTCGAACGATCGAGACAGATTGAATGATCTTTAACGAATCCAAAATTTGCGAATTCACCGTGATGATCGTCGTTTACAATGATGAATAGAATTGGTATTAAATATTTGGAATTTTCTCCAGCAATCGCAAATGATATGGATTGAAAGTTTGGGATAATGATACGTCAGGTTGACTAGAAGGCAAAATGGAATGAACATCATTTGCCACAGAATCTGGTCCTGTTTGTGCTCTCGAGGCTAACGGCGAACATCCGTTTTCTTTGTACAACGAATGCACTGTTGGGAGCTTTCCGAGGCCGAATTACATATTGCGCAGTTGGGCTTGTACACTTCCGTTGTTCCATACCCATAACAGAAAATACGGCATGTTTTAAGGCAATTCTGGTAATCGTGACCTGATTCATCACAGTTCCAGCACTTAATTTTCTCAAGAGCCCTAACGACACAAATTTCGTTTTCGACATCATGTTCTTCCTCAGACTGATCTTCGGAATCATCTTCATGGAGGATTGCATTCACAAAACGCTTGCTTGTGTTCAGACGTTGGATTGGTTTCGTCCGAGTGCTACGAAAGAATTCTTCGTGACGATGACATTCCTTACGCAATGTTGCTCAGTTTGGTGTGTCAATATGCAGTAGTTCATGCTTGATCTCTGGTTTGAGATTATGACGAACTTCCGCAGTAATTTTACTCTCAAGCATTGGTTCACGAAGGGAATCTGCAATGGAAAGCATTGCATCCAAAAAGTCATCAAAATTTTCTGTGCTACCCTGTTTGCGGCGACGCATAGTACTTCTGATTTCACGATCAGATATCTGATCTTGATATCTTTACTTTAAGCGCCTACAGAATACGTGTACATTCCAATTCATAAGGACGGACATGCAAACAGTAAATTAGCGAATTGGGAGAATGTACGATTATTACCGAACTGCCCACGTTGGGCTCCAATTTTAATTGTAACGAACACACTCAATAAGCGTTGTTCACCTCAGCGAAAAGGATCTCACCTTATCATATACAACGGCTGCGAATACTTTTTCAGACGCATCAGAGAATCCATGAATTTGTACCGGCATTTTATCTTGGGATTTAAATCACTTTGGGACTCTAATACTTTCTAGAGATATTAAGTTTTCTTTGGAAGCATTCAATTCATTGGCATCTGGATCTGATAATTTCTGATCCCATTTTTGATCGGTCAACCACAGTTTTTGCATAAATAATTTTCCCACTATTGTTACTGTGGACAACCAGCTCAAGGGGTCATAAATTTTTGTAAGTGTAGATAAAACTATTCGTTTATTTACAATTGTACAGGGATCAGGATTAAAATTGAATTTAAATTCATTTTTTATCGGTCCTCATTGAAGACCCAACGATTTAGTCGATTCAGTTTCTCGGATCTCCAATATTTCATTTTCTTCTGTACTTTCCAATGCTTCCACTATTGCTAAGACATTGGAAATTCATTTTCTAATTCAAAGGTTATTTTTTGAACGTGTTTTCTGGCTTCTGGTATGGAATTAGCACCAGTTATGAGATCATCCATACAAAAATCATTTTTAATTATCGAATTATCGATTTTTGCATTGATTTGAAATTTCAGCAAGCACTCTTGTCGTTAAGTAGAGTGCCGATGCTGTATCGCAGCTAATAGTTGTTAACTTGTAATCTTTTAATTTATTATTTGGAGAATTTTTTCCAAATATAGCGCAAATATTGTTGATTCCGTCCATCAATGTTTATTTGTCGGTACATTTTTGCAATGTCCGCCGATACTACAAATGGCCATTTACGCTATTTGACGATGATATCAAAGATATATTTTTAAACTCTTGTTCCAACCCATATAATGTCATTTAGACTACTCTTGATTTAGTTGTAAGGCTGGATTCTCTTATAACGCCTTTATGGGGTAATTAATATTTTCCTTTATTGGACTCTACCATATGTCCCAAGTTATATATTCATGAATAAATTTTATATCATTTTCTTTTAATTTCATAATTCTTTTACAATTTATTTATTTTTTTTTCCAGATTATTATGAAATTAATTTTCCATTTTTCAAAACCTCTCCAAATCTTCTTCCACCGCTATAATAATATCCACTCTACTTGGTTTATTAATGCGATGGTCCGCCAATGTATACTTCATCCACTTTGACTTGTTACCATCTAATGTTTTAACTGGTAAGGCATTCATTAGTTTTGGAAGAATGATACCATCCATATGGAGAGGATCTTTTGTATAATCACGCATTTCTATGTGTAACGAACACACTCAATGAGTGGGTTTTGTGTTAAGATGAACAAGAGTGTCACAGATATAATACAGTAGACAGAGATACGATAGCTGCAAATACGATAACCAAACGGTTAAGAATCAGACAAGAAAAATGTACCTATTGAAGACGAGGATCAGATGTTATTGGCATCGTTCTATACCCACCCTACCTGTGAAATCCATTCGGACTCCACCCTTTTACAACCGCTGCTTTACATACCCAATGGTGCCCAAAAAGACATCAGATTAATTCATATTCGACACCATATAATCAAAGATAAAGATAATATTTCGAAGCTTTTCCCTAAACTAATCCTTTTCAGCAAACAAAAAGAAAAATGACTAAGATAAGAATGCAGATATTGTGAGTTTACGTTACGTTACGTCTTCGGTTTACTTAACATCAAGGCAACTACGAATAATTGATATTTTGACCTTTGCTACTTTAAATTGCGAGAATGTTATATAAAATTAGTTAAGGCAAGGAATTCTTAACACACTATTTAGGAATCTCTGACTGTATATATATATATGTTCAGGTATTACATGATTTTCGGCTATGCCGTATTTACGCACTTTCCATAGACGTCAGCAGGCCTGATGACTGTTGATGTGTAGCTTGGAGATGAATTTAAGTTAGGAAAAGCACATATATATTTCTCAGATCTTCCACAAAGTAAATTAAATTAAAATCGTAGAGTTTATAAGTACATATTCATAGGAAAGTCAGAGAGATCACGGCATTTAAATTAAGTTCCGTTGTCACTCACAACTGTTTCGGGAATGCCAAAGCATGAGAATATTTCATCCCGCAAAATATTGATGATCATTTTTTCACAGCTTTTAAAAAAGTAAATTTGGAAAAGAGATCCACAATAATCAATATACCAATATTGCCGGATTTGGATCGAGGAAATTGCCGATAAAATCAAGATGAAGTCTTTGGAAAATTCTATCGCTTTGCACTTGTTCTCCCATTGGTGGTTTTAAAGAACGGTTGGGGTATTTAGTGGACTGGCACGTCTCGCAATTTCACGAACGTTAATAACTATGTTTAAACTTTTAGCCATCCCACAATGAGCAGATGTGGGTTGATCATGAGCCGAACTTATTACGCTTCGACGCAACGACCAGGTACAAGCAATTTCCACCAATCGTCTGGTAAAACGTCAGTACAATTGGGGAACGTTGCACGATGATAAATATAATCATCAATGACTTGAAAATCATTTATTTTTAGAGACACGAATTTGTGTCTGAGAGCAGAGTACTCTTCCGATTGAAATCCACTGGAAGATAGATCAATTTCGGGACGGATTTCAAGGTCTATTACAGCAATATCATCAATCTCCTCGAACGATCGAGACAGATTGAATGATCTTTAACGAATCCAAAATTTGCGAATTCACCGTGATGATCGTCGTTTACAATGATGAATAGAATTGGTATTAAATATTTGGAATTTTCTCCAGCAATCGCAAATGATATGGATTGAAAGTTTGGGATAATGATACGTCAGGTTGACTAGAAGGCAAAATGGAATGAACATCATTTGCCACAGAATCTGGTCCTGTTTGTGCTCTCGAGGCTAACGGCGAACATCCGTTTTCTTTGTACAACGAATGCACTGTTGGGAGCTTTCCGAGGCCGAATTACATATTGCGCAGTTGGGCTTGTACACTTCCGTTGTTCCATACCCATAACAGAAAATACGGCATGTTTTAAGGCAATTCTGGTAATCGTGACCTGATTCATCACAGTTCCAGCACTTAATTTTCTCAAGAGCCCTAACGACACAAATTTCGTTTTCGACATCATGTTCTTCCTCAGACTGATCTTCGGAATCATCTTCATGGAGGATTGCATTCACAAAACGCTTGCTTGTGTTCAGACGTTGGATTGGTTTCGTCCGAGTGCTACGAAAGAATTCTTCGTGACGATGACATTCCTTACGCAATGTTGCTCAGTTTGGTGTGTCAATATGCAGTAGTTCATGCTTGATCTCTGGTTTGAGATTATGACGAACTTCCGCAGTAATTTTACTCTCAAGCATTGGTTCACGAAGGGAATCTGCAATGGAAAGCATTGCATCCAAAAAGTCATCAAAATTTTCTGTGCTACCCTGTTTGCGGCGACGCATAGTACTTCTGATTTCACGATCAGATATCTGATCTTGATATCTTTACTTTAAGCGCCTACAGAATACGTGTACATTCCAATTCATAAGGACGGACATGCAAACAGTAAATTAGCGAATTGGGAGAATGTACGATTATTACCGAACTGCCCACGTTGGGCTCCAATTTTAATTGTAACGAACACACTCAATAAGCGTTGTTCACCTCAGCGAAAAGGATCTCACCTTATCATATACAACGGCTGCGAATACTTTTTCAGACGCATCAGAGAATCCATGAATTTGTACCGGCATTTTATCTTGGGATTTAAATCACTTTGGGACTCTAATACTTTCTAGAGATATTAAGTTTTCTTTGGAAGCATTCAATTCATTGGCATCTGGATCTGATAATTTCTGATCCCATTTTTGATCGGTCAACCACAGTTTTTGCATAAATAATTTTCCCACTATTGTTACTGTGGACAACCAGCTCAAGGGGTCATAAATTTTTGTAAGTGTAGATAAAACTATTCGTTTATTTACAATTGTACAGGGATCAGGATTAAAATTGAATTTAAATTCATTTTTTATCGGTCCTCATTGAAGACCCAACGATTTAGTCGATTCAGTTTCTCGGATCTCCAATATTTCATTTTCTTCTGTACTTTCCAATGCTTCCACTATTGCTAAGACATTGGAAATTCATTTTCTAATTCAAAGGTTATTTTTTGAACGTGTTTTCTGGCTTCTGGTATGGAATTAGCACCAGTTATGAGATCATCCATACAAAAATCATTTTTAATTATCGAATTATCGATTTTTGCATTGATTTGAAATTTCAGCAAGCACTCTTGTCGTTAAGTAGAGTGCCGATGCTGTATCGCAGCTAATAGTTGTTAACTTGTAATCTTTTAATTTATTATTTGGAGAATTTTTTCCAAATATAGCGCAAATATTGTTGATTCCGTCCATCAATGTTTATTTGTCGGTACATTTTTGCAATGTCCGCCGATACTACAAATGGCCATTTACGCTATTTGACGATGATATCAAAGATATATTTTTAAACTCTTGTTCCAACCCATATAATGTCATTTAGACTACTCTTGATTTAGTTGTAAGGCTGGATTCTCTTATAACGCCTTTATGGGGTAATTAATATTTTCCTTTATTGGACTCTACCATATGTCCCAAGTTATATATTCATGAATAAATTTTATATCATTTTCTTTTAATTTCATAATTCTTTTACAATTTATTTATTTTTTTTTCCAGATTATTATGAAATTAATTTTCCATTTTTCAAAACCTCTCCAAATCTTCTTCCACCGCTATAATAATATCCACTCTACTTGGTTTATTAATGCGATGGTCCGCCAATGTATACTTCATCCACTTTGACTTGTTACCATCTAATGTTTTAACTGGTAAGGCATTCATTAGTTTTGGAAGAATGATACCATCCATATGGAGAGGATCTTTTGTATAATCACGCATTTCTATGTGTAACGAACACACTCAATGAGTGGGTTTTGTGTTAAGATGAACAAGAGTGTCACAGATATAATACAGTAGACAGAGATACGATAGCTGCAAATACGATAACCAAACGGTTAAGAATCAGACAAGAAAAATGTACCTATTGAAGACGAGGATCAGATGTTATTGGCATCGTTCTATACCCACCCTACCTGTGAAATCCATTCGGACTCCACCCTTTTACAACCGCTGCTTTACATACCCAATGGTGCCCAAAAAGACATCAGATTAATTCATATTCGACACCATATAATCAAAGATAAAGATAATATTTCGAAGCTTTTCCCTAAACTAATCCTTTTCAGCAAACAAAAAGAAAAATGACTAAGATAAGAATGCAGATATTGTGAGTTTACGTTACGTTACGTCTTCGGTTTACTTAACATCAAGGCAACTACGAATAATTGATATTTTGACCTTTGCTACTTTAAATTGCGAGAATGTTATATAAAATTAGTTAAGGCAAGGAATTCTTAACACACTATTTAGGAATCTCTGACTGTATATATATATATGTTCAGGTATTACATGATTTTCGGCTATGCCGTATTTACGCACTTTCCATAGACGTCAGCAGGCCTGATGACTGTTGATGTGTAGCTTGGAGATGAATTTAAGTTAGGAAAAGCACATATATATTTCTCAGATCTTCCACAAAGTAAATTAAATTAAAATCGTAGAGTTTATAAGTACATATTCATAGGAAAGTCAGAGAGATCACGGCATTTAAATTAAGTTCCGTTGTCACTCACAACTGTTTCGGGAATGCCAAAGCATGAGAATATTTAATCCCGCAAAATATTGATGATCATTTTTTCACAGCTTTTAAAAAAGTAAATTTGGAAAAGAGATCCACAATAATCAATATACCAATATTGCCGGATTTGGATCGAGGAAATTGCCGATAAAATCAAGATGAAGTCTTTGGAAAATTCTATCGCTTTGCACTTGTTCTCCCATTGGTGGTTTTAAAGAACGGTTGGGGTATTTAGTGGACTGGCACGTCTCGCAATTTCACGAACGTTAATAACTATGTTTAAACTTTTAGCCATCCCACAATGAGCAGATGTGGGTTGATCATGAGCCGAACTTATTACGCTTCGACGCAACGACCAGGTACAAGCAATTTCCACCAATCGTCTGGTAAAACGTCAGTACAATTGGGGAACGTAGCACGATGATAAATATAATCATCAATGACTTGAAAATCATTTATTTTTAGAGACACGAATTTGTGTCTGAGAGCAGAGTACTCTTCCGATTGAAATCCACTGGAAGATAGATCAATTTCGGGACGGATTTCAAGGTCTATTACAGCAATATCATCAATCTCCTCGAACGATCGAGACAGATTGAATGATCTTTAACGAATCCAAAATTTGCGAATTCACCGTGATGATCGTCGTTTACAATGATGAATAGAATTGGTATTAAATATTTGGAATTTTCTCCAGCAATCGCAAATGATATGGATTGAAAGTTTGGGATAATGATACGTCAGGTTGACTAGAAGGCAAAATGGAATGAACATCATTTGCCACAGAATCTGGTCCTGTTTGTGCTCTCGAGGCTAACGGCGAACATCCGTTTTCTTTGTACAACGAATGCACTGTTGGGAGCTTTCCGAGGCCGAATTACATATTGCGCAGTTGGGCTTGTACACTTCCGTTGTTCCATACCCATAACAGAAAATACGGCATGTTTTAAGGCAATTCTGGTAATCGTGACCTGATTCATCACAGTTCCAGCACTTAATTTTCTCAAGAGCCCTAACGACACAAATTTCGTTTTCGACATCATGTTCTTCCTCAGACTGATCTTCGGAATCATCTTCATGGAGGATTGCATTCACAAAACGCTTGCTTGTGTTCAGACGTTGGATTGGTTTCGTCCGAGTGCTACGAAAGAATTCTTCGTGACGATGACATTCCTTACGCAATGTTGCTCAGTTTGGTGTGTCAATATGCAGTAGTTCATGCTTGATCTCTGGTTTGAGATTATGACGAACTTCCGCAGTAATTTTACTCTCAAGCATTGGTTCACGAAGGGAATCTGCAATGGAAAGCATTGCATCCAAAAAGTCATCAAAATTTTCTGTGCTACCCTGTTTGCGGCGACGCATAGTACTTCTGATTTCACGATCAGATATCTGATCTTGATATCTTTACTTTAAGCGCCTACAGAATACGTGTACATTCCAATTCATAAGGACGGACATGCAAACAGTAAATTAGCGAATTGGGAGAATGTACGATTATTACCGAACTGCCCACGTTGGGCTCCAATTTTAATTGTAACGAACACACTCAATAAGCGTTGTTCACCTCAGCGAAAAGGATCTCACCTTATCATATACAACGGCTGCGAATACTTTTTCAGACGCATCAGAGAATCCATGAATTTGTACCGGCATTTTATCTTGGGATTTAAATCACTTTGGGACTCTAATACTTTCTAGAGATATTAAGTTTTCTTTGGAAGCATTCAATTCATTGGCATCTGGATCTGATAATTTCTGATCCCATTTTTGATCGGTCAACCACAGTTTTTGCATAAATAATTTTCCCACTATTGTTACTGTGGACAACCAGCTCAAGGGGTCATAAATTTTTGTAAGTGTAGATAAAACTATTCGTTTATTTACAATTGTACAGGGATCAGGATTAAAATTGAATTTAAATTCATTTTTTATCGGTCCTCATTGAAGACCCAACGATTTAGTCGATTCAGTTTCTCGGATCTCCAATATTTCATTTTCTTCTGTACTTTCCAATGCTTCCACTATTGCTAAGACATTGGAAATTCATTTTCTAATTCAAAGGTTATTTTTTGAACGTGTTTTCTGGCTTCTGGTATGGAATTAGCACCAGTTATGAGATCATCCATACAAAAATCATTTTTAATTATCGAATTATCGATTTTTGCATTGATTTGAAATTTCAGCAAGCACTCTTGTCGTTAAGTAGAGTGCCGATGCTGTATCGCAGCTAATAGTTGTTAACTTGTAATCTTTTAATTTATTATTTGGAGAATTTTTTCCAAATATAGCGCAAATATTGTTGATTCCGTCCATCAATGTTTATTTGTCGGTACATTTTTGCAATGTCCGCCGATACTACAAATGGCCATTTACGCTATTTGACGATGATATCAAAGATATATTTTTAAACTCTTGTTCCAACCCATATAATGTCATTTAGACTACTCTTGATTTAGTTGTAAGGCTGGATTCTCTTATAACGCCTTTATGGGGTAATTAATATTTTCCTTTATTGGACTCTACCATATGTCCCAAGTTATATATTCATGAATAAATTTTATATCATTTTCTTTTAATTTCATAATTCTTTTACAATTTATTTATTTTTTTTTCCAGATTATTATGAAATTAATTTTCCATTTTTCAAAACCTCTCCAAATCTTCTTCCACCGCTATAATAATATCCACTCTACTTGGTTTATTAATGCGATGGTCCGCCAATGTATACTTCATCCACTTTGACTTGTTACCATCTAATGTTTTAACTGGTAAGGCATTCATTAGTTTTGGAAGAATGATACCATCCATATGGAGAGGATCTTTTGTATAATCACGCATTTCTATGTGTAACGAACACACTCAATGAGTGGGTTTTGTGTTAAGATGAACAAGAGTGTCACAGATATAATACAGTAGACAGAGATACGATAGCTGCAAATACGATAACCAAACGGTTAAGAATCAGACAAGAAAAATGTACCTATTGAAGACGAGGATCAGATGTTATTGGCATCGTTCTATACCCACCCTACCTGTGAAATCCATTCGGACTCCACCCTTTTACAACCGCTGCTTTACATACCCAATGGTGCCCAAAAAGACATCAGATTAATTCATATTCGACACCATATAATCAAAGATAAAGATAATATTTCGAAGCTTTTCCCTAAACTAATCCTTTTCAGCAAACAAAAAGAAAAATGACTAAGATAAGAATGCAGATATTGTGAGTTTACGTTACGTTACGTCTTCGGTTTACTTAACATCAAGGCAACTACGAATAATTGATATTTTGACCTTTGCTACTTTAAATTGCGAGAATGTTATATAAAATTAGTTAAGGCAAGGAATTCTTAACACACTATTTAGGAATCTCTGACTGTATATATATATATGTTCAGGTATTACATGATTTTCGGCTATGCCGTATTTACGCACTTTCCATAGACGTCAGCAGGCCTGATGACTGTTGATGTGTAGCTTGGAGATGAATTTAAGTTAGGAAAAGCACATATATATTTCTCAGATCTTCCACAAAGTAAATTAAATTAAAATCGTAGAGTTTATAAGTACATATTCATAGGAAAGTCAGAGAGATCACGGCATTTAAATTAAGTTCCGTTGTCACTCACAACTGTTTCGGGAATGCCAAAGCATGAGAATATTTCATCCCGCAAAATATTGATGATCATTTTTTCACAGCTTTTAAAAAAGTAAATTTGGAAAAGAGATCCACAATAATCAATATACCAATATTGCCGGATTTGGATCGAGGAAATTGCCGATAAAATCAAGATGAAGTCTTTGGAAAATTCTATCGCTTTGCACTTGTTCTCCCATTGGTGGTTTTAAAGAACGGTTGGGGTATTTAGTGGACTGGCACGTCTCGCAATTTCACGAACGTTAATAACTATGTTTAAACCTTTAGCCATCCCACAATGAGCAGATGTGGGTTGATCATGAGCCGAACTTATTACGCTTCGACGCAACGACCAGGTACAAGCAATTTCCACCAATCGTCTGGTAAAACGTCAGTACAATTGGGGAACGTTGCACGATGATAAATATAATCATCAATGACTTGAAAATCATTTATTTTTAGAGACACGAATTTGTGTCTGAGAGCAGAGTACTCTTCCGATTGAAATCCATTGGAAGATAGATGAATTTCGGGACGGATTTCAAGGTCTATTGCAGCAATATCATCAATCTCCTCGAACGATCGAGACAGATTGAATGATCTTTAACGAATCCAAAATTTGCGAATTCACCGTGATGATCGTCGTTTACAATGATGAATAGAATTGGTATTAAATATTTGGAATTTACTCCATCAATCGCAAATGATATGGATTGAAAGTTTGGGATAATGATACGTCAGGTTAAGTAGAAGGCAAAATGGAATGAACATCATTTGCCACAGAATCTAGTCCTGTTTGTGCTCTCGAGGCTAACGGCGGAAATCCGTTTTCTTTGTACAACGAATGCACTGTTGGGAGTTTTCCGAATTACATATTGCGCATAACAGAAAATACGGCGTGTTTTAAGGCAATTCTGGTAACCGTGACCGGATTCATCACAGTTCCAGCACTTAATTTTCTCAAGAGCCCTAACGACACAAATTTCGTTTTCGACATCATGTTCTTCCTCAGACTGATCTTCGGAATCATCTTCATGGAGGATTGCATTCACAAAACGCTTGCTTGTGTTCAGACATTGGATTGGTTTCGTCCGAGTGCTACGAAAGAATTCTTCGTGACGATGACATTCCTTACGCAATGTTGCTAAGTTTGGTGTGTCAATATGCAGTAGTTCATGCTTGATCTCTAGTTTGAGATTATGACGAACTTCCGCAGTAATTTTACTCTCAAGCATTGGTTCACGAAGGGAATCTGCAATGGAAAGCATTGCATCCAAAAATACATCAAAATTTTCTGTGCTACCCTATTAGCGGCGACGCATGGTACTTCTGATTTCACGATCAGATATCTGATCTTGATATCTTTCCTTTAAGCGCCTACAGAATACGTGTACATTCCAATTCATATTATCTGCCGATCTATGAACACGCCATTAAAATGCTAAGGACGGACCTGCAAACAGTAAATTAGAGAATTGGGAGAGTAGTTCGAAGTTTCCGATTATGCATTGCGAAGTGAGACAATTTACGCGTTAAATAAAATCTTCAATGGCAATGTCGTTGGCTAACCCGCTGAATTTAATTCGCCAATTAGATATTATATTGGAAATCCTATCAGGTCTATCCAAAGAAAGATCACTTCGATCGCTACGAAAGTCTGGAGAAGTCCTAACATTTTGACTGCTACTTCGTACTGAGTTTATCTCGGGAGCGTCTCGACCGAAATTAGTTAATATGTCCTGCAGCGGCTCACTTTGTCCATTATTAGAGCATGTGGATCTATTCAATTGAGTAAAAGCCATAGTGATTTGTTCTATCACTGATTGTAGCATGCTTGCTTGAAAAGACAGCATTGAACTCTGGACTATTTGTTAAGCACGGTCTCCTGTCATGACTTTGAAATCTGAGCTATCCATGCTACCAATTTCTTGTTGAGAATTTGGATCAGACTTCCCGTTCTGTTTTGTTGTATTCCCAGAAGCTGAACAAGTTACCATTTTGTTTCCCTGAGATTTAGTGGAAGCAGCCAAATGATATACTATACTATCTCGGATTGAGAACATGGCTGACTACAGACGGGGCATTTGTCATGGTTCTTAAGGTAATTGTCAAGGCAAAGCTTGTGAAAAGAATGTTTACTACGGGTTTCAACCAAATCAAGATTACGAAAGGTAAGCGAAACGGTAAAGTCCAACGATAACAGGTAAGCGAAAAGAGATAAAAGGTAAGCAACAAAAAGGTAATGCGGGTATTACCCTGAGTAGTAAAGCAGTAGGTTGTATAATTCAATAGGTACGGCACATTTACGGTATGAGAATACAGAGTTCTAAGATAAAAGAGTAACTAGCCGAATCTATCCAGCTAGAGAAGATCTCAATCCTAAATGATAAGAATGATACTCAAATTGGAATGTTTTTAAATTATAATGTACGATTATTACCGAACTGCCCACGCTGGGCTCCAATTTTAATTGTAACGAACACACTCAATAAGCGTTGTCTACCTCAACACACTCTGTCTATAATCAGCGAAAAGGATCTCACCTTATCATATACAACGGCTGCGAATACTTTTTCAGACGCATCAGAGAATCCATGAATTTGTACCGGCTTTTATCTTTGGATTTAAATCACTTTGGGACTCTAATACTTTCTAGAGATATTAAGTTTTCTTTGGAAGCATTCAATTCTTGGCATCTGGATCTGATAATTTTTGATCCCATTTTTGATCGGTCAACCACAGTTTTTGCATAAATAATTTTCCCACTATTGTTACTGGGGACAACCAGCTCAAGGGGTCATAAATTGAATTTAAATTCATTTTTTATCGGTCGTCATTAAAGACCCACCGATTTAATCGATTTTCTCGGATCTCATTTCATTTCATTCTTTCATTCATTTTCTTCTGTACTTTCCAATGCTTCCACTATTGCTAAGACATTGGAAATTCATTTTCTAAGGTTGAAACCCTTTTCTAATTCAAAGGTTATTTCTTGAACGTGGTTTCTCGCTTCTGGTATGGAATTAGCACCAGTTATGAGATCATCCATACAAAAATCATTTTTAATTATTTCTTTTGTCGAATTATCGATTTTTGCATTGATTTGAAATTTCAGCAAGCATTCTTGTCGTTAAGTAGGGTGCCGATGCTGTATCGCAGGTAATAGTTGTTAATTTGTAATCTTTTAATTTATTATTTGGAGAATTTTTTCCAAATATAGCGCAAATATTGTTGATTCCGTCCATCAATGTTTTTTTGTCGGTACATTTTTGCATTGTCCGCCGATACTACAAATAGCCATTTACGCCATTTGACGATGATATGTAAGATATCTTTTTAAACTCTTGTTCCAACCCATATAATGTCATTTAGACTAATCTTAATTTAGTTGTAAGGCTGGATTCTCTTACAACGCCTTTATGGGGTAATTAATATTTTCCTTTATTGGACTCTACCATATGTCCCAAGTTATATTCATGAATAAATTTTATATAATTTTCTTTTAATTTCATAATTGTTTTACAATTTATTTATTTTTTTTCCAGATTATTATGAAATTAATTTTCCATTTCCCAAAACCTCTCCAAATCTTCTTCTATCCCTATAATAATATCCACTCTACTTGGTTTATTAATGTGATTAATGTGTCCGCCAATGTATATTTCATCCACTTAGACTTGTTACCATTTAATGTTTTAACTGGTAAGGCATTCATTAGTTTTGGAAGAATGATACCATCCATATTGAGAGGATCTTTTGTATAATCACGCATTTCTATGTGTAACGAACACACTCAATGAGTGGGTTTTGTGTTAAGATGAACAAGAGTGTCACAGATATAATACAGTAGAGAGAGATACGATAGCTGCAAATACGATAACCAAACGGTTAAGAATCAGACAAGAAAAATGTACCTATTGAAGACGAGGATCAGATGTTATTGGCATCGTTCTATACCCACCCTACCTGTAAAATCCATTCGGACTCCACCCTTTTACAACCGCTGCTTTACATACCCAATGGTGCCCAAAAAGACATCAGATTAATTCATATTCGACACCATATAATCAAAGATAAAGATAATATTTCGATGCATTTTCCTAAACTAATCCTTTAATCTAAAGGTTTTCAGCAAACAAAAAGAAAAATGATTAAGATAAGAATGCAGATATTGTGAGTTTACGTTACATTAAGTCTTCGGTTTACTTAACATCAAGGCAACTACGAATAATTGATATTTAGACCTTTGCTACTTTAAATTGCGAAAATGTTATATAAAATTAGTTAAGGCAAGGAACTCTGTACACACTATTTAGGAATCTCTGACTATTTATATATAGTAGCATATGTACCATAGTATAACACTTTGTCACACACACACACCACACACACACAGTACATATGTACCACTTGATCACACCCACCCAATCCATTTGCCCAAACACATAAGTCAGATCCCAAGCTCTTGGCGACAATAGCAATTTCGGCCGCGTTAACATAAACAATTGATTCATAGACATAAACATCCGCCGATGCCGAAATTCGTTATTCCCACTAAGCAACCAAATAGCTTACGCAGCACAAATCCTGGTAATTTTCCATGCGCAACTCCCTTAAAGAGCGCAACCCATTTGAATAAAGAGGAGAGCCTTCAAGTTCATATAAACAAAGTCGACCAAGGGTTTGCTAAGCGTTCAACTCACACTCCAGATTTAGTTCTAATTCATCCACTATACTATTAAGACGTGAATTGACTCCGATTCAAAGTTGTATTATTATCTTGAAATAAAAACTTATATTTTTTTCAAAACTTGCAACCGCGAACTCGTTATTGGCGCAGTCGGTGGTCCCAAACTTATAGTGACCAACAAAGAACCCCAGGTTTTGCATATCAGCCAAAGACAGTGTGTAGCCCGCAAAACAAAAAGCGTGACCGTTACGAGGAGTGAAAAATAAAATAAAATCAACAACAACAAAAACAAGAGAAACAACAATGGCACTACCACAACAACAAGTGCAACTACTCTCCGAGAATCATCTGAACCAGGCTCTTGGTCAGACTCGACAGGTTCCAACATTTACCGGTACGACACTGGAACTGAGCTCGTTCATAAGAAGAATAGAGTTCATACTTCAACTATATCCATCAACTGACGTCCGTCAGTTACACGTACTCTTCAGTGCAATTGAAATGCAAATTGGAGGCGACGCCCAACGAGTATCCCAGCTCAGTGCAGCTAATACATGGCCGGAATTGAAGGAAGCCCTAATCGCCGAGTTCAAGACCCAGACACCATTTGAAGAGCTTTTGAGACGACTATATAACACCCAATTCAATGGATCAGTTCGTAAGTTCATAGAAGAGCTTGAAGCAAAATGCTTTGTAATAACAAATAAGCTAGCTTTAGAAAATAATGATCTACATAATCACATTTATAAAAACGCTATGAACAATACAGTAAAAAATGTAATTATTAAAAAACTCCCAGATAGACTCTACATGCAATTAGCCAGATTTGATATAACAACAGTCAGTAAATTAAAGCAAATTGTACAGCTGGAGGGTTGTTATGACAGTACATGGTCCAATCACCCAAAATCCCAAAATACTCAAAATACCCAAAATAAAAATCAGTACAGCCCAAACTATAACAACACTTCAAATAATCAAAATAGAAATCAAAATTATAATCAAACATCAATTAGCCAAAATAAAAATCAATATATGAACAAAAACAATAACAGCCATGACCAGCCTTTCGAATACCTATTCCAAGAATTTAAGCAAAACTCAACCAAGCACAGACACAAAATCCTTTAAATTATTCCTCCAACTATCAACAAAATCCAGTTTCTTCATCCGCTCCGAATCCGGCAACAAAAAGACAAAGACCTAGTACCAGCGGCCATTCAAAAATGGATACGTCCGAAAATTTTCATCTACATGCCTCGGACGAAGAAGAAGACACAATTCCTTCATAAATATTGTTTTAAACAATATACCGCTCCGATGTGTTATAGACACTGGGTCTACAATAAACATCATAAGAGCAAACATTTTCAGGCTTGACCATCTAAATAAAGAAGAGTCAAATGCCCTTACTAAAATTCTTCAAGAATTTAGGGACATACAATACAGAGAAGGTGAAAATTTGACCTTCACAAGTACTGTAAAGCATGTCATCAAAACTAAACATGAAGACCCAATCTATAGGAAACCTTGTAAATACCCCCAGGCCTACGACAAAGAAGTCGAGGTACAAATCAAAGAAATGATTCAACAAGGCATTGTTCGAAAATCGAACTCACCCTACTGTTCTCCTATCTGGATAATACCGAAAAAAAGCGATGCTTCTGGTAAAACAAAGTTCAGGTTAGTAATCGACTATCGCAAACTAAACGAAATTACTATTGATGATAAATACCCAATTCCTGTCATGGATGATATACTAGATAAGCTAGGTAGGTCTCAATATTTCACTACCATAGATTTAGCAAAAGGTTTTCATCAGATCCAAATGGATGAAAGCTCGATTCAAAAAACAGCTTTTTCCACAAAAAATGGACATTACGAGTACACTCGAATGCCGTTTGGACTGAAAAACGCACCTGCAACATTTCAACGTTGTATTAACAATCTATTAGAAGACCTAATTTACAAAGATTGTTTAGTTTACATGGACGATATAATAGTTTTTTCCACTTCATTGGAAGAACACTTGTTATCTCTACGTAAAGTATTTGCTAAATTACAAGAAGCTAATCTAAAGTTACAACTTGACAAATGTGAATTTATGAAAAGAGAAACAGAGTTCTTAGGAAACTCACAGAGAACTCTTACATCCAGGTATAGAAAAACAAACCAAAATTTTTAAAGAAAAATATTACTACCCAGACTATCAAAAGTTAATACAGAACGTTATCAACGAATGTGAAGTATGTAACATGTGTAAAACAGAACATAGAGACACTAAATTAAATTACGAGTTAACACCAGAAATTTTCAATCCTAGAGAAAAATATGTTATCGATTTTTATTTAATCGATAATAAAACATTCCTGTCATGTATTGACGTTTATTCCAAATATGCCGCCTTAATTGAAGTCAGCTCTAGGGATTGGCTCGAAGCAAAAAGAGCTCTACTTAAAATTTTTAATGAAATGGGAAAACCGCCCGAAATAAAAGCCGATAAAGACTCAGCATTTATGTGTGCTGCATTACATTTATGGCTAAAGGCCGAAAATGTTCACATTAACGTTACAACAAGTAAAAATGGAATTTCTGACATTGAGAGATTTCATAAAACTGTCAACGAAAAGTTAAGAATTATAAGCACTGAGTCCGACCCAGAGAATAAAATAACAAAATTTGAAACCCTACTCTATGTTTATAACCATAAAATTAAACATAATACAACAGGTAAAACACCAGCAGATATTTTTATATATGCAGGAACACCTGCACATGACACCCAGCAAGAGAAAATTAATAAAATAAATAAATTAAACGAAAATAGACATAGTTATGAAGTAGATACCAGATATAGACAAGCACCATTAGTAAAATCAAAGACAACAAACCCATATAAAAAGACAGGAGAAATTACACAGATTGACGAAAAACATTATGAAGAGAAAAACAGAGGCAGGAAAATAACCCACTATAAATCAAAATATAAAAAGAAAAAGAAAATTAATGAAACTAAATATAACAATAATTCCAGCACAACCCAAAACGACCAAGGCAATCCAACATAATTACACAATTTTGATGATCCTTTACTATTTTCTATTATGTTTTATCCAACATGTCCAAGGACAAAATCTTGAAGTTAACCCAATTCAAGCCAAAAATGGCTACCTTATATTTAATACTGGATCAATAAGTTTACCAATCAATTACGAGTATCACTACTTATCTGTAAATATTACAAAAATAGAACAAACATATGATACTTAGTAAAACAATCAGACGAATATGAAACTTTATCCCAAGTTCAATATTTAGCAGAGAAATTAAAAAGAGAAATGAATGGCATTAGAATAGCAAAGCGCAGCAAACGCGGCTTAGCTAATTTTATGGGCACAATTTAGAAATACCTTTTTGGAACCTTAGATCAAGCAGATAAAGAAGAGCTAGACAATAAAATTCAAAATTTGTCCGAAAACAGCGTCCAAGCTAATGAACTCAACGAAGTCATAAAAACAGTAAATGAAGGCATAACATTAATAAATTTATTAAGTTGAACATGAAAGCGATCAAAGATTAAACATTTTATTATTTAATTTACAACAGTTTACTGAGTATGTAGAAGATATTGAACTTGGAATGCAGTTAACAAGACTTGGCATTTTTAATCCTAAATTACTAAGACATGATTATCTAACAAATATAAACTCAGAAAAACTTCTACATATTAAAACTTCCACTTGGCTGAAAACGGATACAAATGAAATTCTAATATTTTCCCATATTCCAAAAGAAATAATTAAAACCCCAATCTTTACAAAAATCCCATATCCAGATAGTAATCAAAACATTTTAATAGAAAATGTACAAAATAAATTGTATGTTCAAAATAATCAAACTTATTTGGCATCTTCAAAAACTTTAATAATAAACAAATGCTTAACGGGCATACTTAACCAATTTAATACAGAATGCAGATATGTAAAAACTCTTAAAGAATTTGAAATCAATTATGTCGAACCTAATATAATATTAACTTGGAACTTACCAAAAACCATACTTAACCAAAATTGCATAAATAGAGGGAGATAATAGATAATAGAGGGAGACAACATAAAAAAAGCTTTTAACTTTTCCATACAAATCGAAGACATCTCAATATCAAACACTATGTTAGATTACACACAAACGATTTATGTTAACAACAATATCACTAAATTAAAAGCCCTTTCTTATATACAAGCTAAAGATATTTTTGAAATCCATAATAAATTTCAAATAATTACATTTACTATTTTAATAGTTTTAGTTGTCATAATAATATTCTATTATATCTACAAATATAAGAATATACCTAAGAAAATTATAATCAAATTCAAAAGACAAGTACCCACTCCTATTGAATCAAATATTATAAACAGTGATGCAACAGAAATAGAAAATAATGTAAATCCTGTCTTGTATCCTAAATTATCCGCCTGAGGACAGGCTAATTTCTTAAGGATGGGGAAGTAGCATATGTACCATAGTATAACACTTTGTCACACACACACACCACACACACACAGTACATATGTACCACTTGATCACACCCACCCAATCCATTTGCCCCAACACATAAGTCAGATCCCAAGCTCTTGGCGACAATAACAATTTCGGCCGCGTTAACATAAACAATTGATTCATAGACATAAACATCCGCCGATGCCGAAATTCGTTATTCCCACTAAGCAACCAAATAGCTTACGCAGCACAAATCCTGGTAATTTTCCATGCGCAACTCCCTTAAAGAGCGCAACCCATTTGAATAAAGAGGAGAGCCTTCAAGTTCATATAAACAAAGTCGACCAAGGGTTTGCTAAGCGTTCAACTCACACTCCAGATTTAGTTCTAATTCATCCACTATACTATTAAGACGTGAATTGACTCCGATTCAAAGTTGTATTATTATCTTGAAATAAAAACTTATATTTTTTTCAAAACTTGCAACCGCGAACTCGTTATTATATATATGTTCAGGTATTACATGATTTACGACTATGCCGTATTTACGCATTTTCCATAGACGTCAGCAGGCCTGATGACTGTTGATGTGTAGCTGTGGGTATTAATTTTGGGAAAAGCACATATATATTTCTCAGGTCTCCCAAAAAGGAAACTAAATTAAAATCGTAGAGTTTATAAGTACATATTCATAGGAATATATATATATATATATATATATATGCATATATGCAAAACTACTCTAAGGGTACTCGGGGTGGCTTGCGATCTCCACTTGGTTGACAGCACCTGCACGTGGATGTGGATCTTGCTGCGACCGATGAAGGCACAGAAAATTCCACACGTGGTCAAAAGTTGAGGGCGAATAACAATGCAAGCCGCTTAGGCAACGCGGCCAATAAGACTCCTCGATTTAAACTTACTATTGACAGTATCTGCCTTGAAAAACCGGTCGACACAATGCTTGTCGATTAATTTCGGGACGCCGCGAAAAGTTGAACTGCACTCGATGACGCCTTCCAGAAGAGAGAACGGAAGTATAAAGATCGAGTGTGACCGTTGCTTTACCAAGATCCTATTCGGGGATTTTTGCGATATTTTATCGGGCAATATTCAATTTTGCCAGGATCTGGATTTGGCTATGATGGTTCGTTGCCAAATGATTGCGATAACTCCTATTGGGTCGCCATCCTGACTCGACTCCCACAACCACAGATTTGATTTTTTGTCCCTGTGAGTAGCAATAAAAACTGAAAAGGAGTCAAAAGCAATTACCAATTGTCTTTGGCATGAAATCTACCAAGTTCCTTGCCGTTCATGTCCTCTAAGAGATAAATTGACTGACCAATCCTTTCTTTGACTCGGGCCTTAATACCGACAGAAGCGAGTTTCGCGTTAAAATTATTCGCTGCATTACTTAGTACGCAATTCCTTTTAACAGCTTCTTGGCCAACATCAAAAGAACGGGGTTTTGCTCGGAGATTGTAAGACTTCTGGTTTGTCTCATAAGCCTTATTCAAATGTTTGGCAATGTTGGAGCGAATTCTTTGAAAGGACTGCCTTGACAATTTTACGTCTCCTTCTGCGAGTAAATCAAGTTTGCGCAGCAGCTTGTAGTTTACCATGGGAAATCATGTGTTGACCGAAAACAACATGATAAGGCGAAATACCAATGGATTGGTGAATCGAGTTACGTAGGGAACAGTTAATGCTACTGAGGAATACGTCCCATACGCGGTGGTCGGAGCGAATGTAAGCTCTTCAAGCAGCATTAATAGAACGGTTAACTTTCTAAGCTCCGTTGAATTGTGGAGCATATGCACCAGTAAACATATGACGAACGCCATATTTCGAAAGAAAGTCAGAGAGATCGCGGCATTTAAACTGAGTTCCGTTGTCACTCACAACTGTTTCGGGAATGCCAAAGCATGAGAATAGTTCATCCCGCAAAATATTGATGATCACTTTAGTGTTGACCTTTTCACAGCTTTTAAAAAAGTAAATTTGGAAAAGAGATCCACAATAATCAATATACCAATATTGCCGGATTTGGATCGAGGAAATTGCCGATAAAATCAAGATGAAGTCTTTGAAAAATTCTATTGCTTTGCACTTGTTCTCCCATTGGTGGTTTTAAAGAACGGTTGGGGTATTTAGTGGACTGGCACGTCTCGGAATTTCACGAACGTTAATAACTATTTTAAACCTTTAGCCATCCCACAATGAGCAGATGTGGGTTGATCATGAGCCGAACTTATTACGCTTCGACGCAACGACCAGGTACAAGCAATTTCCACAAATCGTCTGGTAAAACGTCAAAAGAATTGGGGAACGTTGCACGATGATAAATATAATCATCAATGACATGAAAATCAGGTATTTTTAGAGACACGAATTTATCTCTGAGAGCAGAGTACTCTTCCGATTCCGAAATCCACTGGAAGATAGATCAATTTCGGGACGGATTTCAGGGTCTATTGCAGCAATATCATCAATCTCCTCGAACGATCGAGACAGATTGAATGATCTTTAACGAATCCAAAATTTGCGAATTCACCGGGGTGATCGTCGTTTACAATGATGAATAGAATTGGTATTAAATATTTGGAATTTACTCCAGCAATCGCAAATGATATGAATTGAAAGTTTGGGATAATGATACGTCAGGTTGAGTAGAAGCAAAATGGAATGAACATCATTTGCCACAGAATCTGGTCCTGTTTGTGCTATCGAGGCTAACGGCGGACATCCGTTTTCTTTGTACAACGAATGCATTGTTGGGAGTTTTCCGAATTACATATTGCGCATAACAGAAAATACGGCGTGTTTTAAGGCAATTCTTGTAACCGTGACCTGATTCATCACAGTTCCACCACTTAATTTTCTCAAGAGCCCTAACGACACAAATTTCGTTTTCGACATCATGTTCTTCCTTAGACTGATCTTTGGACTCATCTTCATGGAGGATTGCATTCACAAAACGCTTGCTTGTGTTCAGACGTTGGATTGGTTTCGTCCGAGTGCTACGAAAGAATTCTTCGTGACGATGACATTCCTTACGCAATGTTGCTAAGTTTGGTGTGTCAATATGCAGTAGTTCATGCTTGATTTCTGGTTTGAGATTATGACGAACTTCCGCAGTAATTTTACTCTCAAGCATTGGTTCACGAAGGGAATCTGCAATGGAAAGCATTGCATCCAAAAAGTCATCAAAATTTTCTGTGCTACCCTGTTTGCGGCGACGCATGGTACTTCACGATTTCACGATCAGATATCTGATCTTGATATCTTTCCTTTAAGCGCCTACAGAATACGTGTACATTCCAATCCATAAGGACGGACATGCAAACAGTAAATTAGCGAATTGGGAGAGTAGTTTGAAGTTTCCGATTAGCCATTGCGAAGTGAGACAATTTACGCGTTAAATAAAATCTTCAATGGCAATGTCGTTGGCTAACCCGCTGAATTTAATATGCCAATTAGATATTATATTGGAAATCCTATCAGGTCTATCCAAAGAAAGATCACTTCGATCGCTACGAAAGTCTGGAGAAGTCCTAACATTTTGACTGCTACTTCGTTCTGAGTTATCTCGGGAGCATCTCGATTGAAATTAGTTAATATGTCCTGCAGCGGCTCACTCTGTCCATTATTAGAGCATGTGGATCTATTCAATTGAGTAAAAGCCATAGTGATTTGTTCTATCACTGATTGTAGCATGCTTGCTTGAAAAGACTGCATTGAACTCTGGACTATTTGTTAAACACGGTCTCCTGTCATGACTCTGAAATCTGAGCTATCCATACTACCAATTTCTTGTTGAGAATTTGAATCAGACTTCCCGTTCTGTTTTGTTGTATTCCCAGAAGCTGAATAAGTTACCATTTTGTTTACTATATATACTATACTATCTCGGATTGAGAACATGGCTGACTACAGACGGGGCATTTGTCATGGTTCTTAAGGTAATTGTCAAGGCAAAGCTTGTGAAAAGAATGTTTACTATGGGTTTCAACCAAATCCAGATTACGAAAGGTAAGCGAAACGGTAAGATCCAACGATCAAAGGTAAGCAAAAAGAGATAAAAGGTAAGCAACAAAAAGGTAATGCGGGTATTACCCTGAGTAGTAAAGCAGTAGGTTGTATAATTCAATAGGTACGGTACATTTACGGTATGAGAATACAGAGTTCTAAGATAAAAGAGTAACTAGCCGAATCTATCCAGCTAGAGAAGATCTCAATCCTAAATGATAAGAATGATACTCAAATTGGAATGTTTATAAATTATAATGTACGATTATTACCGAACTGCCCACGTTGGGCTCCAATTTTAATTGTAACGAACACACTTAATAAGCGTTGTCTACCTCAACACACTCTGTCTATAATCAGCAAAAAGGATCTCACCTTATCATATAAGTTACCAACAAAAATGTTTAAATCCAGAACAATGAACCCCAATAAGCAAGCTTCAATCTGCAAGCTCAGCGTCTGCATAATTTCCTGCACACGCCGAGCTGCCAAGTAGAATTCGATAATTCTCTGCACACGCCGAGCTGCCAAGTAGAGTTCAAAGAATCTGATTGGTAACAACTTCCGCTCCCACCAATGCAAGTGATTCCAAGAAGACTGCACCGATTTGACCAACAAAACATCAGCCGATGTTGTGGCCTATTGGAAAGCTACGGAGCCGACGCCGATCCTCTGCCACCAGGGGCAGCGCAGCTCACAGCCAAAGACTCACAGCTTGCTAGGGACAGCTTAGGGTAATTTAGTTGCAAATTGGATTTATACAAATAAAGTCGTTCTTAACTGAACTCCAATTTATTTTATTTTTTTACCTTGCTACCAGCAAAGTAATTAACTGGCGCCCGAACAGGGACCGGTGCGCGTACGATACAACAAAACGTTTCGTATGTTCGCGGCTAGCAATAACATTTGCGGCAACCGGTCAAAAACGCGAGTGACAAGAACGCGCAACTCACGAAAAATTAACATTTCTCCTTCGTTCAAATTCACTCTGGCAAATCGAACTTAATTTGTTCATTTGCCCATCGATGGACTCCAAGGACTGAAGGCAGGGCCACAGACCACCCCTCAATCCTGTACGCATCGCTGGATCCCAAGTAGTCTTCGCTAGTCTTCGAGAAAGGAGCCACATCAATAAGAATAACCATAGTACTGTACGCTTAGCCAACCAAATTTCAAAAACACAAAACTAACAAACAAATTGAAAAAAATAAAACACATATAAAATTAAGTGATCATAAAATACCGTAAAACGATAAAACAAACAAAAAGATCACAAAAGTGATATAACTAATTCCAACTTTACGATTCCCAAGGGACCCTCTAAAGTACAAGGAAAAACCAGCCACTGGTTATAAAATGTATAAGACACAAAAACATATTATTTTCAAGTAAAAGCACAAACATAATTAGAGATAAGCTCCATCATTTGCTCCCTTGATCTTTTTAAACTCGACCCATTCTTAGTTCGGTTGTACTAAGTGTTTTATGGCTAACGTGAACAACCTAATAAGACCCTCGATACTTAGTGCTGAAGCGACTAGACAACGCGTCAGACAACAGGAAGAACTAGAACACAATAGAATCATGGTTGAAAATGTAGACAGAGCTGCATTAGCAGCTACAATTAGCGAAATCTTAGCACAACAATTACCAAGTTTCTTGAGACGCAACAATTCTTCGGATGAATTCGCAAACGTAACAGACCAGGTAATCGCCCCAGAGCATCCAAGGAACTTAGGTGATTTAGACAGAGTACCGGATATAGTTAAATTTATCCGGGACTTTTCAGGTGATCCGACCGAATTTAGTTCTTGGAGGAAAGGAGTAGACCGTATCTTAGAAGCATACATTGGTTTCCAGGGTACCCCGAAATACTATGGTATTTTACATACCATACGTAATACAATACTCCTCTGAACTGGTTAGCGATTTCGAAATGTCTGACTCTGCACTATGCTGACAAGCGCGACATTAACACATTAAAATACCAAATGACGATGCTTATACAGGGTGCCAACCAATCTGTGGAAGAGTTCCATCAAATGGTTTATAAGCACCTATCCCTAATCCTAAACAAGATCGGTTGTATGGGGTTAGGAAGAGAAGCAGAACTGTTAATGACGAAAATGTACAGAGATAAGGCTCTAGACACCTTCGTACGAGGATTACAAGGCGATTTGCCTCGTCTACTGGGAATTAAAGAACCAGTAGACTTACCCTCGGCATTACACCTTTGCCTAAAGTTAGAAAATCAGAACTTCAGGGCAAATCATGCAGCAAACATAGGACAGACAAGACAGTTTAGGAATCAGTCTTCAAAGCCTTCACCTGCTCCTCGCAGTCATTTATTTATCAATAGGCAACCACCAATTCCACACCCCAGAACTCGATATTACCAATTCGGACAGCAACTACCGACCGCTTTACCACGACAAAATTGGAACAACTTCGGTTACCAGCTTGCACAGCCAGTAGCTGCACCTCGACCTTTTCAGAATAGGCAATTCCCGCCACAGCAGTCAGCGCCACCTAGACCACAGGCCCCAAAACCACTGCCTCGTCCAGAACCTATGGATGTGGATCCCAGTGTTCAGACAAGAATGGTGAACTATATGAAAAGACCTCGCTTTGAACCAGGTAAAAGACCACCTGGCCCAACACCAGATGGGATGAAGCGACAAAGGAACTTTAACATACAGACTACAACAGAAGAAAACGAAACGCGTTCCACGGAGACTCCATTGACCACGACCAGCTATGGCAGAGTACGAGAACCACAATCACCTTGACGACAACTTGGACGACTACATAGATCGGATAGATGAAGCGGACGCTGGCACTGACACTTACGACTAGTACGACAACGCTGGGTTGAATTTTTTAGAATAAAACATTCCTCCCTTCCATACTTTCTATGCAAGATAAGGAATGGCAAACTTATTAGAATACTTATAGACACCGGTTCAAACCGAAATTATATCCAACCTAAATTCGTCAATAGCCCTATACAGAATAAATCACCTTTCAATGCTGTCTCAGTAGGCGGCAGCACAGTAATTACGCATCATAAGGTAGCAAACCTTTTTAATATTCAGGATGTTGAAGTTAAACTTTTTCTGTTGCCCACATTAAAATCTTTCGATGCCATATTGGGCAAAGATAGTTTAAAAGAATTAGGGGCAGTAATAAAAATCAGCAAAAATATTATGATATTAAAGAACGGTGTCTCGATCCCCATACAATTATTCCGAGAACATCCCACTTGTCCGACAAACAAAAAACCAAGCTAAGCGAATTACTCAAGTCGTTTCCAGACTTGTTCGCAGACCCAAACCAAAAACTGACCTACACAACAAACGTAAAGGCAACGATCCGAGCCTCGTCCGATAATCCTATTTACTCGAAATTCTATCAGTATCGAATGACACTGAAAGATGAAGTAAACAAACAGATAAAAGAACTTTTAGAAGATGGTATAATTCGACCTTCTAGGTCCCCATACAATTCACCAGTGTGGATTGTACCCAAAAAGGCAGACGCTTCAGGCGAAAAAAAAATATCGCATGGTTATTGATTATCGCAAACTCAATAAAATAACCATTGCAGATAAATACCCTATTCCTGAGATAAATGAGGTACTTACCCAATTAGGGGATAATAAAGTATTCTCCGTTTTAGATCTGAAAAGTGGTTTCCATCAAAGGTCGTTAAAAAATAGTGACATAGAAAAGACCGCCTTCTCCGTAAACAACGGAAACCATTTGGTCTTAAGAATGCACCTTCAATTTTCCAACGTGCATTAGATGACATACTTCGTGAACATATTGGGAAAATATGTTTTATTTATATGTTTATAGACGATATCATCATATTTAGCAAAGATGATGATACGCATATTGAGAACTTGGCTAAAATTTTTCAAACTTTACAGAACGCCAACATGATATGTCAGCTAGACAAATGTTAGTTCATGAAAAACAAAGTCGAATTCCTTGGATTTGTTGTCTCCGATAGGGGAATAGAAACAAACCCGAGTAAAGTGGCAGCGATAGCAAATTATCCCTGCCCTAAAACTTTGAGGGATCTAAGATCCTTCCTAGGCCTTTCCGGCTATTATAGAAGACTTATACAAAATTATGCCAAATTGGCAAAACCCCTAACTTCACTTTTAAGAGGGGAAGATGGACACGTGTCCAAAAGAATGTCATCCAAAAAAATAATTTCACTAGACAAAGAAGCTCTAGAATCTTTCAAGAAGCTTAAAAGTAACTTAGTGTCAAAAGAAATAATTCTCCGTTACCTAGATTTCAATAAAGAGTTCCATTTAACTACTGATGCTTCAAATTTCGCGATCGGCGCAGTCCTATCGCAAGACAACCACCCTATATCATTTCTTTCTAGAACACTTTCCAAAGCCGAAGAGAACTACGCGACTAACGAAAAAGAAATGTTAGCCATAATTTGGGCACTCAAGGCCCTCAAAAATTACTAATACGGTAAAGCAAAGGTTAAGATCTTTACAGATCATCAACCTTTAACACATTCTCTGAGTAGCTGGAATGGAAACGCCAGAATCAAGAGATGGAAAGCTTATTTGGAGGAATATGATAATGAAATATTCTATAAACCGGGAAAAGAAAATGTTGTTGCAGACGCACTCTTAAGAATACCTTTAGAGCAGATTAACTCTGTTGCCTCTACACAACATAGCGCCGAAAGTTCTAGCCATGACCTAATCCCTAGCGTCGAAGCTCCAATAAACGTTTTTAAAAATCAAATATTTTTTTATAAATCAGATAAATACGACAACAAGTTTACCATCCCATTTCCTACTTTCCATAGACATGAAATATACCGACTCGAATACACCAGACCTTAAAAAACACCTCAACCCTTCCGTAATTAACGGCATTTACACGACTGAAGACATTATGGGAAAAATACAGACAACCTACAGAAATCACTTCAAAGGAATCAAAACTAGATTCACCCAATTCAGGGTAGAAGACTTGACAGACGAAACTGAACAGGAAGAAAGAATTCTTCAAATACATAGGAGAGCACATCGAAACGCTCGCAGAAACCTATTACTTTCCAAGAATGAAACAAAAAATTAAACATTTAGTTAAGCAATGTAAACTTTGCAAAAAAGCTAAATATGACAGACACCCCCAAAATCCGGAAATTCAAGAAACTCCTATTCCAGAATACCCCGGTCACATATTGCACATTGACATTTATTCTACAGAACGACACTTAGTACTCACTGCAATAGATACGTTTTCTAAATTAGCGCAAGCACGAATTATAAATTCAAAAGCAATAGAAGATATCAGTCCCAAAACATATCGTTATGGACAACGAAAAAGCTTTCAATTCCCAATCAATTAAGTTCATGTTGGAGCAGCTACAGATAGAAGTCTATACTGCCCCACCATACAAAAGTACCGTTAACGGTCAGGTAGAACGATTCCATTCAACACTCTCAGAGATAATGAGATGCCTCAAGAATGAGGGCACTGAGAGAAATTTTAAAGAACTTTTAGAAAGGGCAGTTTACGAGTACAATTACAGTTTTCATTCGGTTACAAAGAAACGACCATTAGAAGTATTCTTCGGTAGGAGAGTAACAACAGACCCGGACCAATACGAGACAGCCAGACAAGACAATATTGAAAGACTTAAAAAAAAAAAGCAAATGGACCGAACAAACCACAATAAGAAAAAAAACGAAATACTAAACTATCAGCCAGGAGAAGAAATATTCGTAAAAATAAACACTAGATTAGGTTCAAAGCTTTCCCCAAGATATAGGAAAGAAATTGTTAAGGAAAACAAGCACACTACAGTAACAACAGAATCGGAAAAAACGGTACATAAAAGCCATATCAAAATCTAAAATTTTTCAGGATATTACTATGGATTACGAACGATGTCAGTGGAACGATGAACCTTACAAACTATACGAACGCACAGATACTGACAATGAACAAGGGGATCGGAAAGCTACAAACCTCAACAACTAAACTAATACACCACATTAACCTCGACCAAATCCAAACCGCTTTAGATATTTTACATGAACATACGGAAAGTAGCCTTAAAGCAGTCCATTATACGCTACCCTTCACCATGAGATAAACACAACTACTCACACATTCCGAACAATCATAGCCTTTCCCAAAACTCGAAAAACTAGGTCCTTAAATTGGCTAGGGTCAGGATGGAAGTACATAGCGGGTAGTCCAGATCATGATGACCTGGTTATGATAGAGCAGAACTTAGATAAACTTATTGACAATAATAACCAACAGGTCATTGTTAACAAACAGTTAGAAGGAAGAATAAATAAACTCACTTCAGTATCTAACGCTCTCAGCAATTCTATTCAAAAAAGCAGTTCAGTAAGTATCGAGACGGCTATTAGTTTGCACAACCAGATTCGCCTTTTACATGAAGAAATTATTAACATTAAATATGCCATTCAATGGGCACGATTAAACGTAGTTAACACACTTGTATTAATTGAAGATGAGCTAATTGAAATCGAAATTTTAAAGAAATAATATGCCAAACCTATCAATGGAAGAAATGGAGTTTTCCGATGTGTCAATTCTACATAATAAAACAACACTTCTGTATATTGTAAAAGTTCCAAACTAAGAAGAAATACAATACCAAGACCTTATTATAAAACCCATAGTAAACAACAATTCAATCATACACTTAAACTTTCAAGAAATCTTTGTTTTCAAAAACCTTACCTATGACATTCCCCAAACTTGTAAAACCGTAGAATATATAAAAATATGCGATAAGAAGAAAATTGTTAATATAAGTAATTCAAAATGTATACCAAAGTTAGTTCAGGGACAGAAAGCGCTGTGTAGTTTTAGCAATGCCGACCATGTACCCAAAATAGAAGAAGTTGACGATGGAATCATCCTACTAAACGACTACGATGGAAACGCAACCTGGAACAACACAGAACTTAACCTAGAGGGCACCTATCTGGTTCAACTATCAAATGACTCGATAATTATCGACAACCAGCAGTTCAGCAACTTGGAACCTACAGTCTCGACCCCCGGAGCACCTCTTGTGCAGTTTACGGCCGAAAAAAAAGAAAGACTTAAGGTTCTATCTCTTGAAGCATTGGAAGCACTGCACATAAACAACACTGGACAGCTGATGAACATAAGAACACATTCAACGGTTAACAGCATTACTTTGCTAACGCTCTTTGGGATTGTGCTGGTTCTCATCCTGGGTTTGCACATCTATAGCCAACGGAAGAAGAGCATAACCCTGCAACTAAGTCCCACGCCTGGAATGGAAGCGAAAGTCACCGCGATTCTCGCACCTACAACCCGCGAGCAATCTTCAACTGAGGCACACTACCAGCTACCTCAGTTCAACGACATTCCATACTTCTAGAGACAGCTTGAGGGCAAGCATAAATTGGAGGGGGAAGAGTTAACAACAAAAATGTTTAAATCCAGAACAATGAACCCCAATAAGCAAGCTTCAATCTGCAAGCTCAGCGTCTGCATAATTTCCTGCACACGCCGAGCTGCCAAGTAGAATTCGATAATTTCCTGCACACGCCGAGCTGCCAAGTAGAGTTCAAAGAATCTGATTGGTAACAACTTCCGCTCCCACCAATGCAAGTGATTCCAAGAAGACTGCACCGATTTGACCAACAAAACATCAGCCGATGTTGTGGCCTATTAGAAAGCTACGGAGCCGACGCCGATCTTCTGCCACCAGGGGCAGCGCAGCTCACAGCCAAAGACTCACAGCTTGATAGGGACAGCTTAGGGTAATTTAGTTGCAAATTGGATTTATACAAATAAAGTCGTTCTTAACTGAACTCCAATTTGCTACCAGCAAGGTAATTAACTTATACAACGGCTGCGAATACTTTTTCAGACGCATCAGAGAATCCATGAATTTGTACCGGCACTTTATCTTTGGATTTAAATCACTTTGGGACTCTAATACTTTCTAGAGATATTAAGTTTTCTTTGGAAGCATTCAATTCTTGGCATCTGGATCTGATAATTTCTGATCCCATTTTTGATCGGTCAACCACAGTTTTTGCATAAATAATTTTCCCACTATTGTTACTAGGGACAACCAGCTCAAGGGGTCATAAATTTTTGCAAGTGTAGATAAAACTATTCGTTTATTTATAATTGTACAGGGATCACGATTAATATTGAATTTAAATTCATTTTTTATCTTTCCTCATTGAAGACCCAACGTTTTAATCGATTCATTTTCTCGGATCTCCAATGTTTTATTTTCTTCTGTACTTTTCAATGCTTTCACTATTGCTAAGACATTGGAAATTCATTTTCTAAGGTTGAAACCCTTTTCTAATTCAAAGGTTTTCTGGCTTCTGGTATGGAATTAGCACCAGTTATGAGATCATCCATACAAAAATCATTTTAAATTATCGAATTATCGATTTTTGCATTGATTTGAAATTTCAGCAAGCACTCTTGTCGTTAAGTAGAGTGCCGATGCTGTATCGCAGCTAATAGTTGTTAACTTGTAATCATTTAATTTATTATTTGGAGAATTATATAGCGCAAATATTGTTGATTCCGTCCATCAATGTTTATTTGTCGGTACATTTTTGCAATGTCCGCCGATACTACAAATAGCCATTTACGCCATTTGACGATGATATTAAAGATATCTTTTTAAACTCTTGTTCCAACCCATATAATGTCATTTAGACTACTCTTAATTTAGTTGTAAGGCTGGATTCTCTTACAACGCCTTTATGGGGTAATTAATATTTTCCTTTATTGGACTCTACCATATGTCCCAAGTTATATTCATGAATAAATTTTATATAATTTTCTTTTAATTTCATAATTGTTTTACAATTTATTTATTTTTTTTCCAGATTATTATGAAATTAATTTTCCATTTCCCAAAACCTCTCCAAATCTTCTTCTATCCCTATAATAATATCCACTCTACTTGGTTTATTAATGTGATGGTCCGCCAATGTATATTTCATCCACTTAGACTTGTTACCATTTAATGTTTTAACTGGTAAGGCATTCATTAGTTTTGGAAGAATGATACCATCCATATTGAGAGGATCTTTTGTATAATCACGCATTTCTATGTGTAACGAACACACTCAATGAGTGGGTTTTGTGTTAAGATGAACAAGAGTGTCACAGATATAATACAGTAGACAGAGATACGATAACCAAACGGTTAAGAATCAGACAAGAAAAATGTACCTATTGAAGACGAGGATCAGATGTTATTGGCATCGTTCTATACCCACCCTACCTGTGAAATCCATTCGGACTCCACCCTTTTACAACCGCTGCTTTACATACCACATACAATGGTGCCCAAAAAGACATCAGATTAATTCATATTCGACACCATATAATCAAAGATAAAGATAATATTTCGATGCATTTTCCTAAACTAATCCTTTTCAGCAAACAAAAAGAAAAATGATTAAGATAAGAATGCAGATATTGTGAGTTTACGTTACGTTACGTCTTCGGCAAGGCAACTACGAATAATTGATATTTTGACCTTTGCTACTTTAAATTGCGAGAATGTTATATAAAATTAGTTAAGGCAAGGAATTCTTAACACACTATTTAGGAATCTCTGACTGTTTATATATATAAGTTATGAACCCTCTTCCCGCACCCTTTGCCTTACCCCCTCCCACCAGCCTGCCTCACACGCGCTCGCCTGACGATCACTCAACTCCCGCTGCGCCACTTGACGGTCAACCACTCCTAAGTGCATTCCGTGAGAACGCTGACTTCGCCCCCTCCCTCATCCATCAACACAACAGTGTATCCAATGAACCGCCGGACGTCAGCCCGCTGACTTCGCCCCCCCGCCTTGCCCACCAACTTGACGACGCATTCGACAGCCGCGCTGGCTACAATGTGCTGCGTCCGCAACCAACACTTTGGTGCTGGGAGCAGCGCAGCCGCCGGATATTGGGCAAGCTACCGCTGACGTAGCGTAATACACATTTCGGGCACTTGCCCACAGCCGCTGACATAGCGCGGCTTACGTTTCGGCCACTTACCCAGCAACTTCGCGGGGTCGACCCCCTCCCTACGCTGGCGGCAGAACGCTGCACTCAGCAAGGGAACCGGAGGGCTAGTGATAGCCAGCACCAAGGCCAGAAATCAGTCTTCTGCGGACACCAGATCGATACGCTTGCTGATATCCCAACTCTTCTTGTAATCCCTTAAGTTTGACTAATACAGATTATAACGTTCTTTAAATCACCGCTGTTATTTGACTTCGGAGAATCCTGGGGAGTACAAGGCGACATTCCACAAAGATTCCAGAATGCTTCTGCTAGTGACTAGGTGAGCTATACTGTGACGAGAGCTCGTCACGGCACCCAGCAACCATGAGTTGCATAACTGGCGCCCGAACAAAAAAAAACAAATGAAACAAACAAAAAAATAAAAAACAAAAAATAAAACAAACGAAATGAAATGAAATAAAATGAAGTGAAACTAAAACAAAAAAAAATTAGAGTGACAGTGACGTGATGTGACAGTGAACAATCAAACGTTAAAAACGACCACCCGCCGCGGTGGGAATGCCCCTACAGTCTGTAGCGGGAACAACATTCTTCACGGGCGCAAAAAAGTCGTACATAAGAAAATGAAAAGACCACCCGCCACAGCGTTAATACTGTCTCCATCCAGGAGTGATATACGCGGGCGCAAAAGCGTCTTCATAAAAAAATAATAATAAAGGCCTATGTAATGACCCACTGCGGCGATTTGCTTACACTCGCTGTAACCTATTCGCGAGTGCAATGTACATATTTTAATTTTCTAAATAGAAAAAAATCTTTATCTTTCCTCAGATTCTAAGAAGAATATAACATACAAGAACACGAAGCTCAACACGCATACATCAATTGTCAAGGGTGAGTGAAACCATATAGACATCCAAGTTACGCTTTTCTAAAGTAAAAAATATAAATCTAAATAGTGACTTCCTAACATAGGAAATAAATAAATAAAAAAAAAAAAAAAAAAAAAAAACCCAATTCTTGGTCTTGGCCTGTCCGATCCTATCCGCTTCCGATACCCCCACGCTCATAGTAATGGAAGAAATTAAAGAATCCCTTAACGCGCTCCTTGCTCAGTTGACCGGGTTGCAGGACGATATGAAAAAGTTAAATGATAGGATCAGTACGCTAGAGACCGAAAACGAAGCTCGTAATCCGGTGGTCACGCCTCCGGTTCCATTGGCGCGTGCGCGCAATGAATACGAATTGAAGGAAGTCTTTACGCTTCCAGATTGCGTGAAAGAACTCCAAACATTCGAAGGCCAAGCCGAAAGATACGTTTCTTGGGTGAATCGTGCGCAGGCAATTCTGAACGATTACGAGGTCATCAAAGGGAGACCCCTGTTCCGCGCCATAGTCTGTCACATTAGGCAAAAAATAAGAGGTGAGGCTGAGGAAGCTCTTGACTCTTATGGGGTTCTAGACGACGACTGGCCGGAAATTAAGAGAGTTCTGGCACTGCACTACGCGGACAAGCGCGATGTGCGTACGCTGGAATACCAGCATGGCCAACTGACCCAGGGGAATAAGACTCTAGAGGAATACTATTTGGAGGTGAATAAGCACCTTTCCCTTATCCTCAACGGATTAAAGGCTGTGGGATATCCAATGGAGGCAGTTAAGGCCCTCTCAGAACATTCGAGGGACAAGGCTCTCGACGTCTTTATCCGGGGAGTCGGCAATGATGCCTCTAGGCTACTGGTCATGCGCAGACCAAAAGATTTACAAGGAGCATACTTCTTTTGCAAGGAGTTACAGGCTGTTGCCCCGAGAGGGGGTCACCTTAGCCGGTCCTCCGCGCCGGCGAGCTTCGTACCAAATACCCGGTTCTACCGGCCGCCAAACGCTGCTCGCTTTTCTTCCCCCTATCAGGGAAACAGTAGACCTTCATCTGGCTTGGGCCCCAAAACAATAACCGCTTCCAGGGCCCGAGACCAGCCATTAAAATGGAATCGAACCGGTCGGGCCAATCCCACCGCTCAGATTATAGGTCCCACCAAAGCGAGGGTTCTGGAATAAAGCGAACATCGCCCGAATACCAGAACCCGTTCCAAAGGGCAACAAAGCTATACCACATGGAACCCATACCCGACCCTTCTACTGTAATTCCTGTTGAGCATAACGAGGTCCTTCCAACTGACCCCTACTACGATCAGCTCGGTACTGAGGACGCTAGGATGCCTCGCCAGGAGGCTATGGAAGAGAAGGACGATCCTGAGATGGGAACTGAGGGCCCAAATTTTATGACCGAGGCCTCTCCAGCGTCCCATACCTAGAATACGAAGGGAAAGATGGGGCTAAATTACAATTCCTGATCGATACCGGCGCAAACAAAAATTTCATCAGCCCCAGAATCGCCGCCGGGTCGACTGTCCTTCCTATCCCCTTCCGCGTCCAATCAGCTACGGGCTCTGTTACAATAACGCGCTGCGTAACCGGGAAGTTTTTTAAGAAATTAGGAAACAACTTGACTCTTACCTTCTTTGTCCTCTCCGGACTGAATACCTTCGATGGTATCATAGGGGACGACACACTTAAAGATCTAAAGGCCTTAGTAGACAGGAAGAACAACTGCTTGGTTATATCCCCTGGGATAAAGATTCCCCTTCTTGCTAAAAGGTCCCCCAACGTCAATGCTTTGATAGATCCAACACATCCGGATGGTGTAAAACAAGCCTTAAAGGCCTTAATTGATGAGTACTCGCAGCTCCTCGACCCCTTGTCACCGGGCGAGGCCATCGATACTTGTGTAAAGGCAGAAATTCGCACAAATACTTCAGACCCAATTTACACAAAAAGCTACCCCTACCCAGCGAACTTGAGGCCTGAAGTGGATAGGCAAATCAAGGAACTCCTGAATGAGGGTATCATACGTCCGTCTAAAAGTCCATATAACTCTCCGGTGTGGATAATACCAAAAAAGCCGAAGCCGGACGGCGAAAAGCAATGGCGGTTAGTCATCGACTTCAAACGGTTGAATGCGGTCACAATATCCGACACTTACCCGATCCCGGACATAAATTCCACACTAGCTAGCCTCGGCGGAGCCAAATATTTTACAACACTTGACCTCACTTCGGTGTTTCACCAAATACACATGAAACCATCCGACACCGTGAAAACGGCATTTTCCACCCTTAACGGGAAATATTAGTTCCTCCGCCTTCCCTTCGGCTTGAAAAACGCCCCGGCTATCTTCCAACGCATGATCGATGATGTCCTTCGGGAACACATCGGCAAAATCTGTTACGTATATATTGACGACATCATCGTCTTTAGTAACGACTATGATAGCCACTGGGAAAACCTTCGCCTGGTCTTTGAATGCCTTAAAAAGGCCCGGCTTCAGGTTAATCTGACCAAGACTCAATTCTTGTCCACCCAGGTTGAGTTTCTCGGTTATATCGTCAGTCATGACGGTATTAGAGCAGACATTAAAAAGGTCGAAGCCATTTCAAAAATGAAACCCCCTGGCAATATCAAGGAACTGAAAAGTTTCCTTGGAATGACATCGTACTATAGGAAGTTTATTCGCGATTATGCAAAAATCGCCAAACCTCTGACCAATTTGACCCGCGGGGAATCCGCTCGCGCTAAGACGAACCAATCTAAAAAGGTCCCGGTCGAGCTCGATGACACAGCCTTACAGGCTTTTGACGACCTCAAAGCAACCTTATCCTCTTCAGAAGTGCTTGCCTTCCCAGACTTCGGCAAGCCATTCCATTTAACCACAGATGCGTCTAACTATGCTCTGGGAGCTGTATTGTCGCCACTGAAGGGGACTCAACCATTCACAGCGCGGACGAAGACTCGTCTCACCTACTCCCCCACGTAGAAGTTCCCATTAATGTGTACCGCAACCAATTAGTCTTCGATCCTGACCGATCGGAATATTTGTGCGATCAACCGCACAGGGGCTTCTGGCGTCATCTCATTCCGGTTGGAGTTGGTCTTTTATACGATTTGGTCGTTAACTTGGGAAAATACCTTAAGCCATCAGTGATCAACGGGGTTAAGATCCCGGAAATTTACCTGTCATCATTCCAACATCAATGCTTACAGAATTTTTCCTCGTTCAAAATACGCATAACGCAAAGGTTGGTGACAGATTTGTCGGATCCCGAGGAGGTCTGCGAAGTTATTGAAAAAGAACATCGCAGAGCTCACAGGGGTGCTAAGAAGGTGCGCCTACAAATTTTGGAGAAATTTTATTTCCCTCAGATGACCAGCACCATCCGTAAGCAACTCTCGTCGTGCGAGTGTTGCAAACTCTACAAGTACGAGAGACATCCCAATAAACCACTCCTTCAATCGACGCCTATCCCAAAATATCCGTGCGAAATCCTTCACATCGATATTTTCACCTTGGAGAAGAAGATCTACTTGAGCTGTATAGACAAATTCACCAAATTTGCCAAGCTCTTCCCTTTAGAATCAAAATCTTCAATCCATCTACGGGAAAGACTAGTAGAGGTGCTTCATTATTTCACCGTCCCGAAGGTATTGGTCTCAGACAATGAGAGAGGCCTCCTGTGCCCGACGGTACTGAACTATTTGCGTACGCTGGGGATTGCGCTCTACAATACTCCGACGCAAAAAAGCGAAGTCAATGGTCAAATCGAGAGGTTTCACTCCACCTTCATTGAGATTTACCGATGTTTGAAAGGCGAACACCCTGACTTCAAGTTCAACGTATTGGTCGCTATAGCGGTGGACAGATACAACAATTCTGTTCACTCGGTGACTGGGAATAAGCCGGCGGATCTGTTCTTCGACCGCTCGGCCAGGATCAACTACCAGGGTCTGACTAACTTCAGGACAAAGGTCCTAGAGGATGTTAGAGGCCTAATAGAGTATAGGCAGAAGCTCACAAACGCGGCCCATAATAAGACCCGTTCCGAACCCGCGTCTTACGATCAGGGAGACAGGGTATTTGTCGCCAATAAACAAATTAAGACCAAAGAAAAGCCGCGCTTCAGGGCCGAATAGGTTGCAGAGGATAGGAACGTAACAGTTAAAACCAAGACAGGCAAAATTTTTCATAAGTCCGATTTGCGGAAATAAACAAAAAAAAGAAGAAAAAAATAAAAATAATAATAATAATAAAAAATAAAGAGATAAAAATAAAAAAGCGCTGGACAGTACATGTGTGTTTCACAAACCTTCTTTACACTCACACACCCTGTGCCCTTCTTTTACTACACATAACACTAAACACATAACACACAATAAGGAATCAAACACCTACCCCTAAAAAATTTTTTTTTAATACTGCAAGCTACATCTTTTTAATTGCAAGCATCGTCGTGGCCCAAATGGTGGGAGCTGCGGAGGGAGTAGGAATTTCAATGCCAAATTGAAACGTTGGAAGGCGAGAATTGAGGAGTACAACTGCGTACTCATTTACATGCCTGGTAAATCTAACGTTGTTGCTGACGCCTTGTCCCGTATACTTCAGATGAACTATCACCTTGATGGGTGCCGTCCGGGCACTGCATCGGCCACTGAAGGGGACTCCACCATTCACAGCGCGGACGAAGACTCGTCTCACCTACTCCCCCACGTAGAAGTTCCCATTAATGTGTACCGCAACCAATTAGTCTTCGATCCTGACCGATCGGAATATTTGTGCGATCAACCGCACAGGGGCTTCTGGCGTCATCTCATTCCGGTTGGAGTTGGTCTTTTATACGATTTGGTCGTTACCTTGGGAAAATACCTTAAGCCATCAGTGATCAACGGGGTTAAGATCCCGGAAATTTACCTGTCATCATTCCAACATCAATGCTTAGAGAATTTTTCCTCGTTCAAAATACGCATAACGCAAAGGTTGGTGACAGATTTGTCGGATCCCGAGGAGGTCTGCGAAGTTATTGAAAAAGAACATCGCAGAGCTCACAGGGGTGCTAAGAAGGTGCGCCTACAAATTTTGGAGAAATTTTATTTCCCTCAGATGACCAGCACCATCCGTAAGCAACTTTCGTCGTGCGAGTGTTGCAAACTCTACAAGTACGAGAGACATCCCAATAAACCACTCCTTCAATCGACGCCTATCCCAAAATATCCGTGCGAAATCCTTCACATCGATATTTTCACCTTGGAGAAGAAGATCTACTTGAGCTGTATAGACAAATTCCCCAAATTTGCCAAGCTCTTCCCTTTAGAATCAAAATCTTCAATCCATCTACGGGAAAGACTAGTAGAGGTGCTTCATTATTTCACCGTCCCGAAGGTATTGGTCTCAGACAATGTGCCCGACGGTACTGAACTATTTGCGTACGCTGGGGATTGCGCTCTACAATACTCCGACGCAAAAAAGCGAAGTCAATGGTCAAATCGAGAGGTTTCACTCCACCTTCATTGAGATTTACCGATGTTTGAAAGGCGAACACCCTGACTTCAAGTTCAACGAATTGGTCGCTATAGCGGTGGACAGATACAACAATTCTGTTCACTCGGTGACTGGGAATAAGCCGGCGGATCTGTTCTTCGACCGCTCGGCCAGGATCAACTACCAGGGTCTGACTAACTTCAGGACAAAGGTCCTAGAGGATGTTAGAGGCCTAATAGAGTATAGGCAGAAGCTCACAAACGCGGCCCATAATAAGACCCGTTCCGAACCCGCGTCTTACGATCAGGGAGACAGGGTATTTGTCGCCAATAAACAAATTAAGACCAAAGAAAAGCCGCGCTTCAGGGCCGAATAGGTTGCAGAGGATAGGAACGTAACAGTTAAAACCAAGACAGGCAAAATTTTTCATAAGTCCGATTTGCGGAAATAAACAAAAAAAAGAAGAAAAAAATAAAAATAATAATAATAATAAAAAATAAAGAGATAAAAATAAAAAAGCGCTGGACAGTACATGTGTGTTTCACAAACCTTCTTTACACTCACACACCCTGTGCCCTTCTTTTACTACACATAACACTAAACACATAACACACAATAAGGAATCAAACACCTACCCCTAAAAAATTTTTTTTTAATACTGCAAGCTACATCTTTTTAATTGCAAGCATCGTCGTGGCCCAAATGGTGGGAGCTGCGGAGGGAGTAGGAATTTCAATGCCAAATTGAAACGTTGGAAGGCGAGAATTGAGGAGTACAACTGCGTACTCATTTACATGCCTGGTAAATCTAACGTTGTTGCTGACGCCTTGTCCCGTATACTTCAGATGAACTATCACCTTGATGGGTGCCGTCCGGGCACTGCATCGGCCACTGAAGGGGACTCCACCATTCACAGCGCGGACGAAGACTCGTCTCACCTACTCCCCCACGTAGAAGTTCCCATTAATGTGTACCGCAACCAATTAGTCTTCGATCCTGACCGATCGGAATATTTGTGCGATCAACCGCACAGGGGCTTCTGGCGTCATCTCATTCCGGTTGGAGTTGGTCTTTTATACGATTTGGTCGTTACCTTGGGAAAATACCTTAAGCCATCAGTGATCAACGGGGTTAAGATCCTGGAAATTTACCTGTCATCATTCCAACATCAATGCTTAGAGAATTTTTCCTCGTTCAAAATACGCATAACGCAAAGGTTGGTGACAGATTTGTCGGATCCCGAGGAGGTCTGCGAAGTTATTGAAAAAGAACATCGCAGAGCTCACAGGGGTGCTAAGAAGGTGCGCCTACAAATTTTGGAGAAATTTTATTTCCCTCAGATGACCAGCACCATCCGTAAGCAACTTTCGTCGTGCGAGTGTTGCAAACTCTACAAGTACGAGAGACATCCCAATAAACCACTCCTTCAATCGACGCCTATCCCAAAATATCCGTGCGAAATCCTTCACATCGATATTTTCACCTTGGAGAAGAAGATCTACTTGAGCTGTATAGACAAATTCACCAAATTTGCCAAGCTCTTCCCTTTAGAATCAAAATCTTCAATCCATCTACGGGAAAGACTAGTAGAGGTGCTTCATTATTTCACCGTCCCGAAGGTATTGGTCTCAGACAATGAGAGAGGCCTCCTGTGCCCGACGGTACTGAACTATTTGCGTACGCTGGGGATTGCGCTCTACAATACTCCGACGCAAAAAAGCGAAGTCAATGGTCAAATCGAGAGGTTTCACTCCACCTTCATTGAGATTTACCGATGTTTGAAAGGCGAACACCCTGACTTCAAGTTCAACGAATTGGTCGCTATAGCGGTGGACAGATACAACAATTCTGTTCACTCGGTGACTGGGAATAAGCCGGCGGATCTGTTCTTCGACCGCTCGGCCAGGATCAACTCCAGGGTCTGACTAACTTCAGGACAAAGGTCCTAGAGGATGTTAGAGGCCTAATAGAGTATAGGCAGAAGCTCACAAACGCGGCCCATAATAAGACCCGTTCCGAACCCGCGTCTTACGATCAGGGAGACAGGGTATTTGTCGCCAATAAACAAATTAAGACCAAAGAAAAGCCGCGCTTCAGGGCCGAATAGGTTGCAGAGGATAGGAACGTAACAGTTAAAACCAAGACAGGCAAAATTTTTCATAAGTCCGATTTGCGGAAATAAACAAAAAAAAGAAGAAAAAAATAAAAATAATAATAATAATAAAAAATAAAGAGATAAAAATAAAAAAGCGCTGGACAGTACATGTGTGTTTCACAAACCTTCTTTACACTCACACACCCTGTGCCCTTCTTTTACTACACATAACACTAAACACATAACACACAATAAGGAATCAAACACCTACCCCTAAAAATTTTTTTTTAATACTGCAAGCTACATCTTTTTAATTGCAAGCATCGTCGTGGCCCAAATGGTGGGAGCTGCGGACATTTTCAAGCTCCGGTTGTGCCACTGCAGGAGGGCACAGTCTGGCGGGTCAACGGTCAATTCAAACTGGCACATGTTATTGACTTGGCAAGGCTCGAGGCGCTGACTCAGGAGGTTCAACGCGAGGCGGCGCTACTAATGGATCCCAGGATTTAAGCGCTGGTAACGCACTACCTGGAAGAATCGCGGGAGGGCCTGTCAAGACTGATGGGCACGCGGCGCGGACGTCGTTCACTGGACTGGATTGGGTCCGCATGGAAGTGGATTGCGGGTTCTCCGGACGCATCGGATTGGGACGCCATACTTCGTGCGCAGGAAAACGTCGTCAAAACGGCCGACCAGCAAGTAAGGATAAACGCTGGCCTGTTCGACGCCTCACATGAATCCCTGAGACAATTGAACGAAGTAGCTGCGAGGGTCAATGCCATCGATGGAGATGTACACACGGCAACGACGCTACTGCACAAGGCCTTGATCATCGATAGCCAGGTCGGCGAGCTGACCCAAGCTTGCCAACTGGCTAAGACAGGAATTGTAAACTCCCGCTTACTTGACCACGGGGAGGTACAAACAATTTTGACCGAGGTCAGGAACTTGCCGTACCAGAATACAGTAGAAGCACTGGAATTTTCCCGCCCGTCTGTGCTAACAAATGGAACGGCGCTGCTATACATTTTGTCTATGCCCAAGGTCGCCCCCAAGGACTACCGCCTTCTTCTTCTTCTTCCGGCAACGCATGGAGGGAAACAAGTCATGGTCAAACATGACAAAGTCGCCATAACCACCGAAGAGACCTACGCCGTAGTAGACGACTGCCTCTCCATGGGGAACACGACTGTTTGCCCGGAGAAAAGTCTTCTGAAGCTAGTCGAGGACGGATGCATCCCCAATCTGTTAAAGGGCGGTCAGGCTAAATGCGAACTTCTCAGGAACAACGAGGCGCGCATAGAACTGGTCGAAGATGGGACAATGTTCCTGTCTAATTTTAACGGGACGATGGAAGCCGGATCCAGGACCCACCAATTGGCCGGAACTTACATAGTCCAGTTCGCAAATGAGACGATCAGTGTGGCCGGAAGAACTTACACGAGCTACTCCTCGACGCACTTTAAAGTCATGCCGGCAGTGCTCACTTCAATAACTGCCACGGGATACGCGCCTTCGCTGCACTACGTCAACGCCTTTAATATGGAAAACCTGAAGAGACTCTCCGGTATGTCCGAGAAGGTCTCTTTCTCCTTCCTGGTGGAAGCATTGGTCGCCTTGGTTGTCGGTGTGGCCCTATACACCGTATGGAGGAAGCTAACATCGACCAAGGGAATCCCGATCATAAGAGACGGCACATTGGACCTGGAGGCACAAGAAGCTAACAGGGCACCCAAAGCCCAATAATCTGCGGGAAGCAGATCTTGAGGGGGGAGGAGTTATGAACCCTCTTCCCGCACCCTTTGCCTTACCCCCTCCCACCAGCCTGCCTCACACGCGCTCGCCTGACGATCACTCAACTCCCGCTGCGCCACTTGACGGTCAACCACTCCTAAGTGCATTCCGTGAGAACGCTGACTTCGCCCCCTCTCTCATCCATCAACACAACAGTGTATCCAATGAACCGCCGGACGTCAGAACGCTGACTTCGCCCCCCCGCCTTGCCCACCAACTTGACGACGCATTCGACAGCCGCGCTGGCTACAATATGCTGCGTCCGCAACCAACACTTTGTTGCTGGGAGCAGCTCAGCCGCCGGATATTGGGCAAGCGACCGCTGACGTAGCGTAATACACATTTCGGGCACTTGCCCACAGCCGCTGACAAAGCGCGGCTTACGTTTCGGCCACTTACCCAGCAACTTCGCGGGGTCGACCCCCTCCCTACGCTGGCGGCAGAACGCTGCACTCAGCAAGGGAACCGGAGGGCTAGTGATAGCCAGCACCAAGGCCAGAAATCAGTCTTCTGCGGACACCAGATCGATACGCTTGCTGATATCCCAACTCTTCTTGTAATCCCTTAAGTTTGACTAATAAAGATTATAACGTTCTGTAAATCACCGCTGTTATTTGACTTCGGAGAATCCTGGGGAGTACAAGGCGACATTCCACAAAGATTCCAGAATGCTTCTGCTAGTGACTAGGTGAGCTATACTGTGACGAGAGCTCGTCACGGCACCCAGCAACCATGAGTTGCATAACTTATATGTTCAGGTATTACATGATTTACGGCTATACCGTATTTACGCACTTTCCATAGACGTCAGCAGGCCTGATGACTGTTGATGTGTAGCTGTGGGTATTAATTTAAGTTGGGAAAAGCACATATATATTTCTCAGATCTTCCACAAAGTAAACTAAATTAAAATCGTAGAGTTTATAAGTACATATTCATAGGAAAGTCAGAGAGATCACAGCATTTAAATTAAGTTCCGTTGTCACTCATAACTGTTTCGGGAATGCCAAAGCATGAGAATATTTCATCCCGCAAAATATTGATGATCATTTTTTCACAGCTTTTAAAAAAGTAAATTTGGAAAAGAGATCCACAATAATCAATATACCAATATTGCCGGATTTGGATCGAGGTAATTGCCGATAAAATCAAGATGAAGTCTTTGGAAAATTCTATCGCTTTGCACTTGTTCTCCCATTGGTGGTTTTAAAGAACGGTTGGGGTATTTAGTGGACTGGCACGTCTCGCAATTAATAACGAACGTTATAACGTTAATAACTATGTTAAACCTTTAGCCATCCCACAATGAGCAGATGTGGGTTGATCATGAGCCGAACTTATTACGCTTCGACGCAACGACCAGGTACAAGCAATTTCCACCAATCGTCTGGTAAAACGTCAGTACAATTGGGGAACGTTGCACGATGATAAATATAATCATCAATGACTTGAAAATCATTTATTTTTAGAGACACGAATTTATGTCTGAGAGCAGAGTACTCTTCCGATTGAAATCCACTGGAAGATAGATCAATTTCGGGACGGATTTCAAGGTCTATTGCAGCAATATCATCAATCTCCTCGAACGATCGAGACAGATTGAATGATCTTTAACGAATCCAAAATTTGCGAATTCACCGTGATGATCGTCGTTTACAATGATGAATAGAATTGGTATTAAATATTTGGAATTTTCTCCAGCAATCGCAAATGATATGGATTGAAAGTTTGGGATAATGATACGTCAGGTTGAGTGGAAGGCAAAATGGAATGAACATCATTTGCCACAGAATCTGGTCCTGTTTGTGCTCTCGAGGCTAACGGCGAACATCCGTTTTCTTTGTACAACGAATGCACTGTTGGGATTTTTCCGAGGCCGAATTACATATTGCGCAGTTGGGCTTGTACACTTCCGTTGTTCCATACCCATAACAGAAAATACGGCATGTTTTAAGGCAATTCTGGTAATCGTGACCTGATTCATCACAGTTCCAGCACTTAATTTTCTCAAGAGCCATAACGACACAAATTTCGTTTTCAACATCATGTTCTTCCTCAGACTGATCTTCGGAATCATCTTCATGGAGGACTGCATTCACAAAACGCTTGCTTGTGTTCAGACGTTGGATTGGTTTCGTCCGCGTGCTACGAAAGAATTCTTCGTGACGATGACATTCCTTACGCAATGTTGCTAAGTTTGGTGTGTCAATATGCAGTAGTTCATGCTTGATCTCTGGTTTGAGATTATGACGAACTTCCGCAGTAATTTTACTCTCAAGCATTGGTTCACGAAGGGAATCTGCAATGGAAAGCATTGCATCCAAATAGTCATTAAAATTTTCTGTGCTACCCTGTTTGCGGCGACGCATAGTACTTCTGATTTCACGATCAGATATCTGATCTTGATATCTTTCCTTTAAGCGCCTACAGAATACGTGTACATTCCAATTCATAAGGACGGACATGCAAACAGTAAATTAGCGAATTGGGAGAATGTACGATTATTACCGAACTGCCCACGTTGGGCTCCAATTTTAATTGTAACGAACACACTCAATAAGCGTTGTTCACCTCAGCGAAAAGGATCTCACCTTATCATATACAACGGCTGCGAATACTTTTTCAGACGCATCAGAGAATCCATGAATTTGTACCGGCATTTTATCTTGGGATTTAAATCACTTTGGGACTCTAATACTTTCTAGAGATATTAAGTTTTCTTTGGAAGCATTCAATTCATTGGCATCTGGATCTGATAATTTCTGATCCCATTTTTGATCGGTCAACCACAGTTTTTGCATAAATAATTTTCCCACTATTGTTACTGTGGACAACCAGCTCAAGGGGTCATAAATTTTTGTAAGTGTAGATAAAACTATTCGTTTATTTACAATTGTACAGGGATCAGGATTAAAATTGAATTTAAATTCATTTTTTATCGGTCCTCATTGAAGACCCAACGATTTAATCGATTCAGTTTCTCGGATCTCCAATATTTCATTTTCTTCTGTACTTTCCAATGCTTCCACTATTGCTAAGACATTGGAAATTCATTTTCTTAGGTTGAAAACCTTTTCTAATTCAAAGGTTATTTTTTGAACGTGTTTTCTGGATTCTGGTATGGAATTAGCACCAGTTATGAGATCATCCATACAAAAATCATTTTTAATTATCGAATTATCGATTTTTGCATTGATTTGAAATTTCAGCAAGCACTCTTGTCGTTAAGTAGAGTGCCGATGCTGTATCGCAGCTAATAGTTGTTAACTTGTAATCTTTTAATTTATTATTTGGAGAATTTTTTCCAAATATAGCGCAAATATTGTTGATTCCGTCCATCAATGTTTATTTGTCGGTACATTTTTGCAATGTCCGCCGATACTACAAATGGCCATTTACGCTATTTGACGATGATATCAAAGATATATTTTTAAACTCTTGTTCCAACCCATATAATGTCATTTAGACTACTCTTAATTTAGTTGTAAGGCTGGATTCTCTTATAACGCCTTTATGGGGTAATTAATATTTTCCTTTATTGGACTCTACCATATGTCCCAAGTTATATATTCATGAATAAATTTTATATCATTTTCTTTTAATTTCATAATTGTTTTACAATTTATTTATTTTTTTTTCCAGATTATTATGAAATTAATTTTCCATTTTTCAAAACCTCTCCAAATCTTCTTCCACCGCTATAATAATATCCACTCTACTTGGTTTATTAATGCGATGGTCCGCCAATGTATACTTCATCCACTTTGACTTGTTACCATCTAATGTTTTAACTGGTAAGGCATTCATTAGTTTTGGAAGAATGATACCATCCATATGGAGAGGATCTTTTGTATAATCACGCATTTCTATGTGTAACGAACACACTCAATGAGTGGGTTTTGTGTTAAGATGAACAAGAGTGTCACAGATATAATACAGTAGACAGAGATACGATAGCTGCAAATACGATAACCAAACGGTTAAGAATCAGACAAGAAAAATGTACCTATTGAAGACGAGGATCAGATGTTATTGGCATCGTTCTATACCCACCCTACCTGTGAAATCCATTCGGACTCCACCCTTTTACAACCGCTGCTTTACATACCCAATGGTGCCCAAAAAGACATCAGATTAATTCATATTCGACACCATATAATCAAAGATAAAGATAATATTTCGAAGCTTTTCCCTAAACTAATCCTTTTCAGCAAACAAAAAGAAAAATGACTAAGATAAGAATGCAGATATTGTGAGTTTACGTTACGTTACGTCTTCGGTTTACTTAACATCAAGGCAACTACGAATAATTGATATTTTGACCTTTGCTACTTTAAATTGCGAGAATGTTATATAAAATTAGTTAGGGCAAGGAATTCTTAACACACTATTTAGGAATCTCTGACTGTATATATATATATGTTCAGGTATTACATGATTTTCGGCTATGCTGTATTTACGCACTTTCCATAGACGTCAGCAGGCCTGATGACTGTTGATGTGTAGCTTGGGTATTAATTTAAGTTGGGAAAAGCACATATATATTTCTCAGATCTTCCACAAAGTAAATTAAATTAAAATCGTAGAGTTTATAAGTACATATTCATAGGAAAGTCAGAGAGATCACGGCATTTAAATTAAGTTCCGTTGTCACTCATAACTGTTTCGGGAATGCCAAAGCATGAGAATATTTCATCCCGCAAAATATTGATGATCATTTTTTCACAGCTTTTAAAAAAGTCAATTTGGAAAAGAGATCCACAATAATCAAAATACCAATATTGCCGGATTTGGATCGAGGAAATTGCCAATAAAATCAAGATGAAGTCTTTGGAAAATTCTATCGCTTTGCACTTGTTCTCCCATTGGTGGTTTTAAAGAACGGTTGGGGTATTTAGTGGACTGGCACGTCTCGCAATTTCACGAACGTTAATAACTATGTTAAACCTTTAGCCATCCCACAATGAGCAGATGTGGGTTGATCATGAGCCGAACTTATTACGCTTCGACGCAACGACCAGGTACAAGCAATTTCCACCAATCGTCTGGTAAAACGTCAGTAAAATTGGGGAACGTTGCACGATGATAAATATAATCATCAATGACTTGAAAATCATTTATTTTTAGAGACACGAATTTATGTCTGAGAGCAGAGTACTCTTCCGATTGAAATCCATTGGAAGATAGATGAATTTCGGGACGGATTTCAAGGTCTATTGCAGCAATATCATCAATCTCCTCGAACGATCGAGACAGATTGAATGATCTTTAACGAATCCAAAATTTGCGAATTCACCGTGATGATCGTCGTTTACAATGATGAATAGAATTGGTATTAAATATTTGGAATTTACACCAGCAATCGCAAATGATATGGATTGAAAGTTTGGGATAATGATACGTCAGGTTGAGTAGAAGGCAAAATGGAATGAACATTATTTGCCACAGAATCTGGTCCTGTTTGTGCTCTCGATGCTAACGGCGAACATCCGTTTTCTTTGTACAACGAATGCACTGTTGGGAGTTTTCCGAGGCCGAATTACATATTGCGCAGTTGGGCTTGTACACTTCCGTTGTTCCATACCCATAACAGAAAATACGGCATGTTTTAAGGCAATTCTGGTAACCGTGACCTGATTCATCACAGTTCCAGCACTTAATTTTCTCAAGAGCCCTAACGACACAAATTTCGTTTTCGACATCATGTTCTTCCGCAGACTGATCTTCGGAATCATCTTCATGGAGGATTGCATTCACAAAACGCTTGCTTGTGTTCAGACGCTGGATTGGTTTCGTCCGATTGCTACGAAAGAATTCTTCGTGACGATGACATTCCTTACGAAATGTTGTATAGTGCAGTAGTTCATGCTTGATCTCTGGTTTAAGATTATGACGAGCTTCCGCAGGAATTTTAATGTCAAGCATTGCATCCAAAAAGTCATGTTTGCGGCGACGCATGGCACTTCTGATTTCATGATCAGATCTCTGATCTTGATATCTTTCCTTTAAGCGCCTACAGAATACGTGTACATTCCAATTCACGTTATCTGCCGATCTATGAACACGCCATTAAAATGCTAAGGACGGACCTGCAAACAGTAAATTAGCGAATTGGGAGAGTAGTTCGAAGTTTCCGTTTAGGCATTGCGAAGTGAGACAATTTACGCGTTAAATAAAATCTTCAATGGCAATGTCGTTGGCTAACCCGCTGAATTTAATACTCCAATTTCATATTACATTGGAAATCCTTTCAGGTCTATCCAAAGAAAGATCATTTCGATCTCTACGAAAGTCTGGAGAAGTCCTTACATTTTGACTGCTACTTCGTACTGAGTTTATCTCGGGAGCGTCTCGACCGATATTAGTTAATATGTCCTGCTGCGGCTCACTCTGTCCATTATTAGAGCATGTGGATCTATTCAATTTAGTGAAAGCCATAGTGATTTGTTTTGTCACTGATTTTAGCATGCTTGCTTGAAAAGACTGCATTGGCCTTGGACTATTTGTTTAACACGGTCTCCTGTCATGACTCTGAAATCTGAGCTATCCCTGCTACCAATTTCTTGTTGAGAATTTGGATCAGACTTCCCGTTCTGTCTTGTTGTATTCCGAGTAGCTGAACGAGTTACCATTTTGTTACCCTGAGATTTAGTGAAAGCAGCCAAATGATATACCATCTCGGATTGAGAACATTGCTGACTACAGAAGGGGCATTTGTCATGGTTCTTATGGTAATTGTCAAGGCAACGCTTGTGAAGAGAATGTTTACTACGGGTTTCAACCAAATCCAGATTACGAAAGGTAAGCGAAACGGTAAGATCCACCGATCAACGGTAAGCGAAAAGAGATAAAAGGTAAACAACAAAAGGGTAATGTGGGTATTACCCTGAGTAGTAAAGCAGTAGGTTGTATAATTCAATAGGTACGGTACATTTACGGTATGATAATACAGAGTTCTAAGATAAAAGAGTAACTAGCCGAATCTATCCAGCTAGAGAAGATCTCAATCCTAAATGATAAGAATGATACTCAAATTAGAATGTTTTTGTACGATTATTACCGAACTGCCCACGTTGGGATCCAATTATAATTGTAACGAACACACTCAATAAGCGTTGTCCACCTCAACACACTGTGTCTAAAATCAGCGAAAAGGATCTAATCTTATCATATACAACGGCTGCGTATACTTTTTCAGACGCATCAGAGAATCCATGAATTTGTACCAGCATCTTATCTTGGGATTTAAATCACTTTGGGACTCTAATACTTTCTAGATATATTAAGTTTTCGTTGGAAGCATTCAATTCATTGGCATCTGGATCTGATAATTTCTGATCCCATTTTTGATCGGTCAACCTCAGTTTTTGCATAAATAATTTTCCCACTATTGTTACTGGGAACAACCAGCTCAAGGGGTCAAAAATTTTTGCAAGTGTAGATAAATCTATTCGTTTATTTACAATTGTACAGGGATCAGGAATTGAATTTAAATTCATCTTTTATCGGTTCTCATTGAAGACCTAACGTTTTAATCGATTCATTTTCTCGGATCTCCAATATTTTATTTTCTTCTGTACTTTCCAATGCTTCCACTATTGCTAAGACATTGGAAATTCATTTTCTAAGGCTGAAACCCTTTTCTAATTCAAAGGTTATTTGTTGAACGTGTTTTCTGGCTTCTGGTATGGAATTAGCACCAGTTATGAGATCATCCATAAGAGAATCATTTTGAATTATCGAATTATCGATTTTTGCATTGATTTGAAATTTCAGCAAGCACTCTTGTCGTTAAGTAGGGTGCCGATGCTGTACCGCAGGTAATAGTTGTTAATTTGTAATGTTTTAATTTATTATTTGGAGAATTTTTTCCAAATATAGCGCAAATATTGTTGATTCCGTCGATCAATGTTTATTTGTCGGTACATTTTTGCAATGTCCACCGATACTACAAATGGCCCTTTAAGCCATTTTTAAACTCTTGTTCCAACCCATATAATGTCATTTAGACTACTCTTAAGTTAGTTGTAACGCTGTATTCTCTTACAACACCTTTATGGGGTAATTAATATTTTCCTTTATTGGACTCTACCATATGTCCCAAGTTATATATTCATAAATAAATTTTATATCATTTTCTTTTAATTTCATAATTGTTTTACAATTTATTTATTTTTTTTTCAGATTATTATGAAATTCATTTTCCATTTTCCAAAACCTCTCCAAATCTTCTTCTACCCCTATAATAATATCCACTCTACTTGGTTTATTAATGTGATGGTCCGCCAATGTATAATTCATCCACTTTGACTTGTTACCATCTAATGTTTTAACTGGTAAGGCATTCATTAGTTTTGGAAGAATGATACCATCCATATTGAGAGGATCTTTTGTATAATCACGCATTTCTATGTGTAACGAACACACTCAATGAGTGGGTTTTGTGTTAAGATGAACAAGAGTGTCACAGATATAATACAGTAGACAGAGATACGATAGCTGCAAATACGATAACCAAACGGTTAAGAATCAAACAAGAAAAATTTACCTATTGAAGACGAGGATCAGATGTTATTGGCATCGTTCTATACCCACCCTACCTGTGAAATCCATTCGGACTCCACCCTTTTACAACCGCTGCTTTACATACCCAATGGTGCCCAAAAAGACATCAGATTAATTCATATTCGACACCAAAGATAAAGATAATATTTCGATGCATTTTCCTAAGCTAATCCTTTAATCTAATGGTTTTCAGTAAACAAAAAGAAAAATGATTAAGATAAGAATGCAGATATTGTGAGTTTACGTTACATTACGTCTTCGGTTTACTTAACAACAAGGCAACTACGAATAATTGATATTTTGACCTTTGCTACTTTAAATTGCGAGAATGTTATATAAAATTAGTTAAGGCAAGGAATTCTTAACACACTATTTAGGAATCTCTGACGGTTTATATACATATGTTCTGGTATTACATGATTTACGGCTATGCCGTATTTACGCACTTTCCATAGACGTCAACAGGCCTGATGACTGTTGATGTGTAGCTGTGGGTATTAATTTAAATTGGGAAAAGCACATATATATTTCTCAGATCTTCCACAAAGTACACTAAATTAAAATCGTAGAGTTTATAAGTACATATTCATAGGAAAATATATATATATTTATATATGCATATATGCAAAACTACTCTAAGGGCACTCAAGCTTGGACACGATCATTCGTGTTGGGCTGCTTCAAGTACGCAGCGGATGTAGCGTAAATAAAGGACGCCAACTCGGGGTGGCTTGCGATCTTCACTTGGTTGACAGCAGAAAGGAGAAAGCACAGCTTTCCACTGCGCGCGGCAGGTGCTCTGGTTGCACGCAGACGTGGATCTTGCTGCGACCGATAAAGGCATAGAAAATTCCACACGTGGTCAAAAGTTGAGGGCGAATAACAATGCAAGCCGCTTAGGCAACGCGGCCAATAAGACTCCTCGATTTAAACTTACTATTGACAGTATCTGCCTTGAAAAACACTTCTCCGGTCGACACGATGCTTGTCGATTAATTTCGGGACGCTGCGAAAAGTTGAACTGCACTCGATGACGCCTTCCAGAAGAGAGAACGGAAGTATAAAGATCGAGTGTGACCGTTGCTTTACCAAGATCCTATTCGGGGATTTTTGCAATATTTTATCGGGCAATATTAAATTTTGCCAGGATCTGGATTTGGCTATGATGGTTCGTTGCCAAATGATTGCGATAACTCCTATTGGGTCGCCATCCTGACTCGACTCCCACAACCACAGATTTGATTTTTTCTCCCTGTGAGTAGCAATAAAAACTGAAAAGGAGTCAAAAGCAATTACCAATTGTCTTTGGCATGAAATCTACCAAGTTCCTTGCCGTTCATGTCCTCTAGAGATAAATTGACTGACCAATCCTTTCTTTGTCTCGGGCCTTAATACCGACATTAGCGAGTTTCGCGTTAGAATTATTCGCTGCATTACTTAGTACAAAATTCCTTTTAACAACTTCTTTTAACAACTTCATCATCAATGACATGAAAATTAGGTTTTTTTAGAGACACGAAGTTTTCTTTGAGAGCAGAGTACTCTTCCGATTGAAATCCACTGGAAGATAGATCAATTTCGGGACGGATTTCAAGGTCTATTGCAGCAATATCATCAATCTCCTCGAACGATCGAGACAGATTGAATGATCTTTAACGAATCCAAAATTTGCGAATTCACCGTGATGATTGTCGTTTACAATGATGAATAGAATTGGTATTAAATATTTGGAGTTTACTCCAGCAATCGCAAATGATATGGATTGAAAGCTTGGGATAATGATACGTTAGGTTGAGTAGAAGGCAAAATGGAATGAACATTATTTGCCACAGAATCTGGTCCTGTTTGTGCTCTCGATGCTAACGGCGAACATCCGTTTTCTTTGTACAATGAATGCACTGTTGGGAGTTTTCCGAGGCCGAATTACATATTGCGCAGTTGGGCTTGTACACTTCCGTTGTTCCATACCCATAACAGAAAATCCGGCATGTTTTAAGGCAATTCTGGTAACCGTGACCTGATTCATCACAGTTCCAGCACTTAATTTTCTCAAGAGCCCTAACGACACAAATTTCGTTTTCGACATCATGTTCTTCCTCAGACTGATCTTCGGAATCATCTTCATGGAGGATTGCATTCACAAAACGCTTGCTTGTGTTCAGACGTTGGATTGGTTTCGTCCGAGTACTACGAAAGAATTCTTCGTGACGATGACATTCCTTACGCAATGTTGTATAGTGCAGTAGTTCATGCTTTATCTCTGGTTTAAGATTATGACGAGCTTCCGCAGTAATTTTAATGTCAAGCATTGGAAAGCATTGCATCCAAAAAGTCATGTTTGCGGCGACGCATGGCACTTCTGATTTTACGATCAGATCTCTGATCTTGATATCTTTCCTTTAAGCGCCTACAGAATACGTGTACATTCCAATTCACGTTATCTGCCGATCTATGAACACGCCATTAAAATGCTAAGGACGGACCTGCAAACAGTAAATTAGCGAATTGGGAGAGTAGTTCGAAGTTTCCGTTTAGGCATTGCGAAGTGAGACAATTTACGCGTTAAATAAAATCTTCAATGGCAATGTCGTTGGCTAACCCGCTGAATTTAATACTCCAATTTCATATTACATTGGAAATCCTTTCAGGTCTATCCAAAGAAAGATCATTTCGATCTCTACGAAAGTCTGGAGAAGTCCTTACATTTTGACTGCTACTTCGTACTAGACGTCTGCACGAGGGCACTCAAAATTTTCTGTTAATGAGTACGCACAAGCTTAAGTCGCAATTCGGCGCGCCGAAACCTTTTTAACAGAGATAATTGAGCATTGGCTAGCATTGTTTTTGTTGTATGTGGAATGAGTGAAATTCAAACCAAAGCGGAATGGATAGAATGAGTGGACGCAGTGTAAATGTGTAGAGTTCTCGGAGAAAATTTTGGCATTCTCTTCATTCATAGCTTGCAGAGCAGACGCAGAAAATTTTTTTTTTTTGTATTCCTGCAAGCAGCTCAGCATCTGAAAGAACATTTTCATACGCAAGAAATTTAATTTCGGAAAAAAGGTGCATTATTGCTAACAATTCTAATTCAGTAAACCAAATAATGTTTCTCCATTCTGTTATTGAAAATTAAAATAAATGAAATACATAAAAATTATTTCATGTCTTTCTATTTCTCTATGCCTTGCATGCAAAAGCAAAACGAAAACGAAAACGAAAAAACAAACACGCAATAAATTTGACGTCGTCAATGCGGCGCACAGTTAACCGCTTCGGTTATTCCGATTACTCCGTCGCGACCACTCATTCGTGCATTGCCTCTCCGTTCGGTTATACTAAATTTTTTACTCATGCCTTTCCCACATTTGGCAATTCCCTTTTAACTCATTGTCTCACTCATTCAGTCACAATTTTGAGTGAGAGACCATATGCTGCTTTGACTGTAGTCATGCAGACGTCTACTTCGTACTGATTCAATTCATTGGCATCTGGATCTGATAATTTCTGATCCCATTTTTGATCGGTCAACCTCAGTTTTTGCTTAAATAATTTTCCCACTATTGTTACTGGGAACAACCAGCTCAAGGGGTCAAAAATTTTTGCAAGTGTAGATAAATCTATTCGTTTATTTACAATTGTACAGGGATCAGGATTAAAATTGAATTTAAATTCATCTTTTATCGGTTCTCATTGAAGACCCAACGTCTTAATCGATTAATTTACTCGGATCTCCAATATTTTATTTTCTTCTGTACTTTCCAATGCTTCCACTATTGCTAAGACATTGGAAATTCATTTTCTAAGGTTGAAACCCTTTTCTAATTCAAAGGTTATTTGTTGAACGTGTTTTCTGGCTTCTGGTATGGAATTAGCACCAGTTATGAAATCATCCATACAAGAATCATTTTTAATTATTTCTTTTGTCGAATTATCGATTTTTGCATTGATTTGAAATTTCAGCAAGCACTCTTGTCGTTAAGTAGGGTGCCGATGCTGTACCGCAGGTAATAGTTGTTAGTTTGTAATGTTTTAATTTATTATTTGGAGAATTTTTTCCAAATATAGCGCAAATATTGTTGATTCCGTCGATCAATGTTTATTTGTCGGTACATTTTTGCAATGTCCGCCGATACTACAAATGGCCATTTACGCCATTTGACGATGATATCAAAGATATATTTTTAAACTCTTGTTCCAACCCATATAATGTCATTTAGACTACTCTTAATTTAGTTGTAAGGCTGGATTCTCTTACAACGCCTTTATGGGGTAATTAATATTTTCCTTTATTGGACTCTACCGTATGTCCCAAGTTATATATTCATGAATAAATTTTATATAATTTTCTTTTAATTTCATAATTGTTTTACAATTTATTTATTTTTTTTCCAGAATATTATGAAATTAATTTTCCATTTCCCAAAACCTCTCCAAATCTTCTTCTACCCCTATCATAATATCCACTTTACTTGGTTTATTAATGTGATGGTCCGCCAATATATATTTCATCCACTTTGACTTGTTACCATATAATGTTTTAACTGGTAAGGCATTCATTAGTTTTGGAAGAATGATACCATCCAGAGGATCTTTTGTATAATCACGCATTTCTATGTGTAACGAACACACTCAATGAGTGGGTTTTGTGTTAAGATGAACAAGAGTGTCACAGATATAATACAGTAGACAGAGATACGATAGCTGCAAATACGATAACCAAACGGTTAAGAATCAGACAAGAAAAATGTACCTATTGAAGACGAGGATCAGATGTTATTGGCATCGTTCTATACCCACCCTACCTGTGAAATCCATTCGGACTCCACCCTTTTACAACCGCTGCTTTACATACCCAATGGTGCCCAAAAAGACATCAGATTAATTCATATTCGACACCAAAGATAAAGATAATATTTCGATGCATTTTCCTAAGCTAATCCTTTAATCTAATGGTTTTCAGCAAACAAAAAGAAAAATGATTAAGATAAGAATGGTTCGTTGCCAAATGATTGCGATAACTCCTATTGGGTCGCCATCCTGACTCGACTCCCACAACCACAGATTTGATTTTTTCTCCATGTGAGTAGCAATAAAAACTGAAAAAGGAGTCAAAAGCAATTACCAATTGTCTTTGGCATGAAATCTACCAAGTTCCTTGCCGTTCATGTCCTCTAAGAGATAAATTGACTGACCAATCCTTTCTTTGTCTCGGGCCTTAATACCGATATGAGCGAGTTTCGCGTTAAAATTATTCGCTGCATTACTTAGTACGAAATTCCTTTTAACAACTTCTTGGCCAACATCAAAAGAACGGGGTCTTGCTCGGAGATTGTAAGACTTCTGGTTTGTCTCATAAGCCTTATTCAAATGTTTGGCAATGTTGGAGCGAATTCTTTGAAATTCGTTAGTCCTTGACAATTTTACGTCTCCTTCGGCGAGTAAATCAAGGTTGCGCAGCAGTTTGTTGTCGTTACCATGGGTATCATGTGTTGACCGAAAACAACATGATAAAGCAAAATACCAATGAATTGGTGAATCGAGTTACGTAGGGAACAGTTAATGCTACTGAGGAAAACGTCCCATTCGCGGTGGTCGGAGCGAATGTAATCTCTTCAAGCAGCATTAATAGAACGGTTAACTCTCTCAGCTCCGTTGAATTGTGGAGCATATGCACCAGTAAACATATGACGAACGCCATATTTCGAAAGAAAGTCAGAGAGACACGGCATTTAAATTGAGTTCCGTTGTCACTCACAACTGTTTCGGGAATGCCAAAGCATGAGAATATTTCATCCCGCAAGATATTGATTATCACTTTAGTGTTGAACTTTTTCACAGCTTATAAAAAAGTAAATTTGGAAAAGAGATCCACAGTAATCAATATACCAATATTGCCGGATTTGGATCGAGGAAATGGGTAGATAAAATCAAGATGAAGTCTTTGAAAAATTCTATCGCTTTGCACTTGTTCTCCCATTGGTGGTTTTAAAGAACGTTTGGGATATTTCGTGGTCTGGCACGTCTAGCAATTTCGAATGTAATCACGAACGTTAATAACTATGTTTAAACATTTAGCTCTAAGCATTTATCCATCCCACAATGAGCAGATGTGGGTTGATCATGAGCCGAACTTATTACGCTTTGACGCAACGACAAGCAATTTCCACCAATCGTCTGGTAAAACGTCAGTACAATTGGGGAACGTTGCACGATGATAAATATAATCATCAATGACATGAAAATCAGGTATTTTTAGAGACACGAAGTTTTCTTTGAGAGCAGAGTACTCTTCCGATTGAAATCCACTGGAAGATAGATCAATTTCGGGACGGATTTCAAGGTCTATTGCAGCAATATCATCAATCTCCTCGAACGATCGAGACAGATTGAATGATCTTTAACGAATCCAAAATTTGCGAATTCACCGTGATGATCGTCGTTTACAATGATGAATAGAATTGGTATTAAATATTTGGAATTTACTCCAGCAATCGCAAATGATATGGATTGAAAGTTTGGGATAATGATACGTCAGGTTGAGTAGAAGGCAAAATGGAATGAACATTATTTGCCACAGAATCTGGTCCTGTTTGTGCTCTCGATGCTAACGGCGAACATCCGATTTCTTTGTACAACGAATGCACTGTTGGGAGTTTTCCGAGGCCGAATTACATATTGCGCAGTTGGGCTTGTACACTTCCGTTGTTCCATACCCATAACAGAAAATACGGCATGTTTTAAGGCAATTCTGGTAACCGTGACCTGATTCATCACAGTTCCAGCACTTAATTTTCTCAAGAGGCCTAATGACACAAATTTCGTTTTCGACATCATGTTCTTCCTCAGACTGATCTTCGGAATCATCTTCATGGAGGATTGCATTCACAAAACGTTCGCTTGTGTTCAGACGTTGGATTGGTTTCGTCCGAGTGCTACGAAACAATTCGTGACGATGACATTCCTTACGCAATGTTGTATAGTGCAGTAGTTCATGCTTTATCTCTGGTTTAAGATTATGACGAGCTTCCGCAGTAATTTTAATGTCAAGCATTGGAAAGCATTGCATCCAAAAAGTCATGTTTGCGGCGACGCATGGCACTTCTGATTTTACGATCAGATCTCTGATCTTGATATCTTTCCTTTAAGCGCCTACAGAATACGTGTACATTCCAATTCACGTTATCTGCCGATCTATGAACACGCCATTAAAATGCTAAGGACGGACCTGCAAACAGTAAATTAGCGAATTGGGAGAGTAGTTCGAAGTTTCCGTTTAGGCATTGCGAAGTGAGACAATTTACGCGTTAAATAAAATCTTCAATGGCAATGTCGTTGGCTAACCCGCTGAATTTAATACTCCAATTAGATATTATATTGGAAATCCTTTCAGGTCTATCCAAAGAAAGATCACTTCGATCTCTACGAAAGTCTGGAGAAGTCCTAACATTTTGACTGCTACTTCGAGTTTATCTCGGGCGCGTCTCGACCGAAATTAGTTAATATGTCCTGCTGCGGCTCACTCTGTCCATTATTAGAGCATGTGGATCTATTCAATTGAGTGAAAGCCATAGTGATTTCTTTTGTCACTGATTTTAGCATGCTTGCTTGAGAACATGGCTGACTACAGAAGGGGCATTTGTCATGGTTCTTAAGGTAATTGTCAAGGCAACGCTTGTGAAAAGAATGTTTACTATGGGTTTCAACCAAATCCAGATTACGAAAGGTAAGCGAAACGGTAAGATCCACCGATCAACGGTAAGCAAAAAGAGATAAAAGGTAAACAACAAAAAGGTAATGCGGGTATTACCCTGAGTAGTAAAGCAGTAGGTTGTATAATTCAATAGGTACGGTACATTTACGGTATGAGAATACAGAGTTGTAAGACAAATGTCATTCATTTATTTATAAAGTCTTGCCAATTAGAAGAGTAACTAGCCGAATCTATCCAGCTAGAGAAGATCTCAATCCTAAATGATAAGAATGAAACTCAAATTGGAATGTTTTTAAATTATAATGTACGATTATTAGCGAACTGCCCACGTTGGGCTCCAATTATAATTGTAACGAACACACTCAATAGGCGTTGTCCACCTCAACACACTGTGTCTAAAATCAGCGAAAAGGATCTAACCTTATCATATACAACGGCTGCGTTTACTTTTTCAGACGCATCAGAGAATCCATGAATTTGTATCTTATCTTGGGACTTAAATCACTTTGGGACTCTAATACTTTCTAGAGATATTAAGTTTTCTTTGGAAGCATTCAATTCATTGGCATCTGGATCTGATAATTTCTGATCCCATTTTTGATCGGTCAACCTCAGTTTTTGCATAAATAATTTTCCCATTATTGTTACTGGGAACAACCAGCTCAAGGGGTCAAAAATTTTTGCAAGTGTAGATAAATCTTTTCGTTTATTTACAATTGTACAGGGATCAGGATTAAAATTAAATTTAAATTCATCTTTTATCGGTTCTCATTGAAGACCCAACGTCTTAATCGATTAATTTTCTCGGATCTCCAATATTTTATTTTCTTCTGTACTTTCCAATGCTTCCACTATTGCTAAGACATTGGAAATTCATTTTCTAAGGTTGAAACCCTTTTCTAATTCAAAGGTTATTTGTTCAACGTGTTTTCTAGCTTCTGGTATGGAATTAGCACCAGTTATGAGATCATCCATACAAGAATCATTTTTAATTATTTCTTTTGTCGAATTATCGATTTTTGCATTGATTTGAAATTTCAGCAAGCACTCTTGTCGTTAAGTAGGGTGCCGATGCTGTACCGCAGGTAATAGTTGTTAATTTGTAATGTTTTAATTTATTATTTGGAGAATTTTTTCCAAATATAGCGCAAATATTGTTGATTCCGTCGATCAATGTTTATTTGTCGGTACATTTTTGCAATGTCCGCCGATACTACAAATGGCCATTTACTCCATTTGACGATGATATCAAAGATATATTTTTAAACTCTTGTTCCAACCCATATAATGTCATTTAGACTACTCTTAATTTAGTTGTAAGGCTGGATTCTCTTACAACGCCTTTATGGGGTAATTAATATTTTCCTTTATTGGACTCTACCGTATGTCCCAAGTTATATATTCATGAATAAATTTTATATCATTTTCTTTTAATTTCATAATTGTTTTAGAATTTATTTATTTTTTTTCCAGAATATTATGAAATTAATTTTCCATTTCCCAAAACCTCTCCAAATCTTCTTCTACCCCTATAATAATATCCACTCAACTTGGTTTATTAATGTGATGGTCCGCCAATATATATTTCATCTACTTTGACTTGTTACCATATAATGTTTTAACTGGTAAGGCATTCATTAGTTTTGGAAGAATGATACCATCCATATTGAGAGGATCTTTTGTATAATCACGCATTTCTATGTGTAACGAACACACTCAATGAGTGGGTTTTGTGTTAAGATGAACAAGAGTGTCACAGATATAATACAGTAGACAGAGATACGATAGCTGCAAATACGATAACCAAACGGTTAAGAATCAGACAAGAAAAATGTACCTATTGAAGACGAGGACCAGATGTTATTGGCATCGTTCTATACCCACCCTACCTGTGAAATCCATTCGGAATCCACCCTTTTACAACAGCTTCTTTACATACCCAATGGTGCCCAAAAAGACATCAGATTAATTCACATTAATTCACATTAATTCATCAATTCATCAACATTAATTCACCAAAGATAAAGATAATATTTCGATGCATTTTCCTAAGCTAATCCTTTAATCTAATGGTTTTCAGCAAACAAAAAGAAAAATGATTAAGATAAGAATGCAGATATTGTGAGTTTACGTTACATTACGTCTTCGGTTTACTTAACATCAAGGCAACTACGAATAATTGATATTTTGACCTTTGCTACTTTAAATTGCGAGAATGTTATATAAAATTAGTTAAGGCAAGGAATTCTTAACACACTATTTAGGAATCTCTGACTGTTTATATATATATGTTCTGGTATTACATGATTTACGGCTATGCCGTACTTACGCACTTTCCATAGACGTCAGCAGGCCTGATGACTGTTGATGTGTAGCTGTGGGTATTGATTTAAGTTGGGAAAAGCACATATATATTTCTCAGATCTTCCACAAAGTACACTAAATTAAAATCGTAGAGTTTATAAGTACATATTCATAGGAAAATATATATATATTTATATATGCATATATGCAAAACTACTCTAAGGGCACTCAAGCTTGGACACGATCATTCGTGTTGGGCTGCTTCAAGTACGCAGCGGATGTAGCGTAAATAAAGGACGCCAACTCGGGGTGGCTTGCGATCTTCACTTGGTTGAGAGCAGAAAGGAGAAAGCACAGCTTTCCACTGCACGCGGCAGGTGCTCCGGTTGCACGCAGACGTGGATCTTGCTGCGACCGATAAAGGCACAGAAAATTCCACACGTGGTCAAAAGTTGAGGGCGAATAACAATGCAAGCCGCTTAGGCAACGCGGCCAATAAGACTCCTCGATTTAAACTTACTATTGACAGTATCTGCCTTGAAAAACACTTCTCCGGTCGACACGATGATTGTCGGGTAATTTCGGGACGCTGCGAAAAGTTAAACTGCACTCGATGACGCCTTCCAGAAGAGAGAACGGAAGTATAAAGATCGAGTGTGACCGTTGCTTTACCAAGATCCTATTCGGGGATTTTTGCAATATTTTATCGGGCAATATTCAATTTTGCCAGGATCTGGATTTGGCTATGATGGTTCGTTGCCAAATGATTGCGATAACTCCTATTGGGTCGCCATCCTGACTCGACTCCCACAACCACAGATTTGATTTTTTCTCCCTGTGAGTAGCAATAAAAACTGAAAAAGGAGTCAAAAGCAATTACCCATTGGCCTTTGCATGAAATCTACCAAGTTCCTTGCCGTTCATGTCCTCTAAGAGATAAATTGACTGACCAATCCTTTCTTTGTCTCGGGCCTTAATACCGACATGAGCGAGCTTCGCGTTAGAATTATTCGCTGCATTACTTAGTACGAAATTCCTTTTAACAACTTCTTGGCCAACATCAAAAGAACGGGGTCTTGCTCGGAGATTGTAAGACTTCTGGTTTGTCTCATAAGCCTTATTCAAATGTTTGGCAATGTTGGAGCGAATTCTTTGAAAGGACTGCCTTGACAATTTTACGTCTCCTTCTGCGAGTAAATCAAGTTTGCGCAGCAGCTTGTAGTTTACCATGGGAAATCATGTGTTGACCGAAAACAACATGATAGAGCGAAATACCAATGAATTGGTGAGTCGAGTTACGTAGGGAACAGTTATTGCTACTGAGGAATACGTCCCATTCGCGGTGGTCGGAGCGAATGTAAGCTCTTCAAGCAGCATTAATAGAACGGTTAACTCTCTCAGCCCCGTTCAATTGTGGAGCATATGCACCAGTAAACATATGACGAACGCCATATTTCGAAAGAAAGTCAGAGAGACACGGCATTTAAATTGAGTTCCGTCACTCACAACTGTTTCGGGAATGCCAAAGCATGAGAATATTTCATCCCGCAAGATATTGATGATCACTTTAGTGTTGAACTTTTTCACAGCTTATAAAAAAGTAAATTTGGAAAAGAGATCCACAATAATCAATATACCAATATTGCCGGATTTGGATCGAGGAAATGGGCTGATAAAATCAAGATGAAGTCTTTGAAAAATTCTATCGCTTTGCACTTGTTCTCCCATTGGTGGTTTTAAAGAACGGTTGAGATATTTCGTGGTCTGGAACGTCTCGCAATTTCGAATGTTATCACGAACGTTAATAACTATGTTTAAACATTTAGCCATCCCACAATGAGCAGATGTGGGTTGATCATGAGCCGAACTTATTACGCTTTAGCGCAACGACCAGGTACGAGCAATTTACACCAATCGTCTGGTAAAACGTCAGTACAATTGGGGAACGTTGCACGATGATAAATATAATCATCAATGACTTGAAAATCAGAGAAACGAATTTATCTCTGAGAGCAGAGTACTCTTCCGATTGAAATCCACTGGAAGATATATCAATTTCGGGACGGATTTCAAGGTCTATTGCACAAATATCATCAATCTCCTCGAACGATCGAGACAGATTGAATAATCTTTAACGAATCCAAAATTTGCGAATTCTCTCGTTTACAATGATGAATAGAATTGGTATAAAATATTTGGAATTTACTCCAGCAATCGAAAATGATATGGATTGAAAGTTTGGGATAATGATACGTCAGGTTGAGTAGAAGGCAAAATGGAATGAACATCATTGCTACAGAATCTCGTCCTGCTTGTGCTCTCGAGGCTAACGGCGGACATCCGTTTTCCTTTCTGTTGGGAGTTTTCCGAGGCCGAATTATATATTGCACAGTTAGGCTTGTACACTTCCGTTGTTCCAACCCATAACAGAAAATACGGCGTGTTTTAAGGCAATTCTGGTAACCGTGACCTGATTCATCACAGAGAAAGAAAAGAACCAACAGATCGCGATATTAATATTCATTTTACAACAATTCACAGAATATATAGAGGATATCGAATTAGGAATGCAGCTAACTAGGCTAGGAATCTTTAACCCGAAAATATTAAGACTTGATTACTTGAAACAATTAAACTCAAAATAAATGTTAAAGATAAAAACATCAACTTGGCTTAACACAGATACAAACGAGATTTTAATTATTTCTTATGTTCCAAGCGAAATCACAGAAGTTCCAATCTTTCAAGTAGTTCCTTACCCAGACGAACAAGGTTACATTCTAACTGAGCAAATATTTAATAAGTTTCATATTTTCAATAATCAAGTATACCATAAGGACAGAGTTAGTAATATATGACAAATGTATAATTGGACTAATCAAACAAGAAGAAACTCAGTGTAAATACTCTAAGACTCATAAATATTTTCAAATCAATTCCATAGAACCGAATATAGTAATTGCATGGAATCTAGCAGAAACAGCTATCAATCAAGATTGCACTAACAACCAAATTGTAATATCATAATTTCAAACAATCTAGCAGATTTTACGCAAACAATTTACATTACTAATAATGTTACAAGATTAGAACCAATATCCTAATGTACTAACAAAGGAATTAATAAACGACTATGTAAACCACTACAATATATTCCAAATTATATGCGTTACAACTTTCGGTGTTATGATAATAAGCTTAACCCTGTACCTAGCATATAAGTTCAAGAGTATCCCTAAGAAACTTATTGTAAAATATTCTAAACAAAGCGAAGAAAATTCGACACCAAAACCAAATGTAAAAGAATACATTCAACCCGAAAACAATATAATGATGTATCCAATTTTAACGACCTGAGGACAGGCCAAAGTGAATGGCTGGGGGAGTGACATATCCTCAAGTCCCTTAGACTTAAGCATATTCCTACTAAGCATATACACAGTATAACCAATACACCCCACACTACCCATCATGTACCAAAGCAATAACAGATAAGAACCAGACTGTAATACAAATACAGGATGTTATTGAAACAAATCACCCACTGGTAGACTAAACAATCTTTGTCTAAACCCCAAATAATTGTCCCTTTCCCACATTCAAAGTTCAGACTCGCAAACTCAAAAACAAAAGTTTTAAATTTCAATAAACAGAATATTAAGAATCTAAGAGCACTTGTATCCAAGAGCGAATGCACTTGAATCCAAAAGAAATGCAGATAACTCCAAAGCTCTCTCTCTTCAAAGCCCATATATTGAAAAGCTCGAGCCTTGAACGTCAATCAATCTAGATCAATAAGTAGAGTTCCGTTTGAAACTTAAATTAAGAAGGTCGGTGTTCTCCAAAAATAAATTGTTGTAATTATTCAGTTAATAAAAATTATATTTTTTTGACTTATGGAAATTACCAACATATAATTGGCGCAGTCGGTAGGATCATCATTAAATAGGAAGTCCTTTTAGTACGTTACTGGTCATTTACAGGATATGCTATACAACTAGCTAACCCGACCAGCGAATTAAAACAGTGATTTTTAAATTAAATGGATCCGCAAAAGAATCTACGTGCGTGTAGATTTTATAACAAAAATCCCGTGGGGTCAGATAAATTCAGCAAACTAACAAAAAATCCCGTGTGGTCAGATAAATTCTGCAAACTAACTAAGAAAAATTCCGTGCGGTCAGAAACAAAATAGTATACAAATTTTTTCTGTGGGTTTAAATAAACCAAACAACAAAAAACTCTGTGCACCAAGAAATGAACTAAGAAAACATATGGCAGTTCCACAACTTTTTGAGAACCACCTGAATCAATTACTGGGCCAGATTAAAGAATTACAGTACTACGACGGCACACCTGCAAATTGTCTGGATTCGTCAACCAGGTCGAACAATTACTCAACCTATACACCACCCAAGATGCCAGGCAGGCACATGTAATATATGGAGCGGTAAAACGCCTGATCACGGATTCAGCACTGGAAGTTGTAATACAAGCAAGAGCAACGACATGGATGGAATTTAAAGCATCACTGGGAACATCATTCAAGGACCATAGGCCATACGTAACCCAAGTGAGCAACTGGAAGGAACAACATACCCCGGTAGCATAAGTAAGTTTATAGACAAATTAGAATTACAATACTGGAATATTTTTGACAAACTAGAATTAGAAAACCACCCTATCGCGATAAGTTAAACTACACCGAAATGCTAGAAAGAACGATTAACACTACAATAGATCGAAAATTGCCAGATAGAATGTACATGTCACTAGCGCGTAAGGATATTGATACCATTGCCAAATGGTATGGAGCTTGGTCTATATGACGGTAAACCCGAAGATCAATACTTTAATAAATTAGACAGACTCAAGCAACAAGGGAAATATAAATCAAAACAATAATCAAAGATACTTTAGCAGCAGACATAATAGTTATGGCACTTACTATCCTGTAACGAATCAAAATATAAACATGCAAACCCCAAATCAATTTATGACCAATCAAAATCAATACATGACTCGTCCTATACCTCCCGATCAGAAGGGAAATTATTACACTTGTAGAAGGGATTTAACACAAGGCAGACAAAACAATCCTCTCAATTTTCAACCTTCAACTTCAAATAATGTGAGCAATAATAGGCCGGTAAAAAGACAACGAGAAAGTCAGAATGGGCAAAGCAGGATGGACGTAAATTTTCATCAAATTGCCTCGGACACTCAGGAAACGCTGGAAAACGAACCAGTCCCCATGTTCTAAAAAGTTTCACAACAATTACTATAAAGGAATGATCGACACAGGTTCCTCGATCAACATCATAAAAGAAAACTTTGCAAACTTAGAGGAAGAAGAAGAAGATTTGATAGTATATTCCATAAAAAGGCCAATAAAATTAAAAATAATCATTATGATGAAACCCACTCCAATATGTCCGTCCGTACAAAAATTGTATGTCCATAAGTTTTCCGATAGTTATGATTTCCTGTTAGGTCGAAAATATCTCAAAGAAACGAAAGCAAAAATTAACTACGAAAAAGAAACCGTAACTCTAGGTTCAAGAACCTACAGATTTAGGTACGAAGAAAAAAAAGCTGAAACCGCACCCGCAAAATGCCTTAAGCCCAAGCTTAAACAAAAGGAGGAGACCGCATCAGCAAAATGCGTCGCTCCAAAAGTAAATATTGACACAATGGACAATGATGTAAGACTTTGATCCAAAGTCAGTTGACAAAGATATAGTCAACTCGCGATAAATAATAAATTACGCGAATGTAATGAATACAGACTCGAACATTTAAATGTAGAAGAAGTTGAACTTTTAAAGAAGATCCTATATGAATATAGAGACATTCAGTACAAAGAAGGAGAAAATTGACCTTCACAAGTACTAAACTCAACACGAAGATCCAGTTTACCGAAAACCTTATAAATACCCCCAAAGCGTTGACCAAGAAGTCAACAAACAAATTAATGAAATGATAGAACAAGGTATAATTCGCAAATCGAAGTCACCTTATTGTTCTCCCATTTGGGTGGTCCCTAAGAAGGCAGACGCCTCCGGGAAACAGAAATTTAGGTTAGTAGTGGATTATAGGACAAAATAACTGTAAACGACAAATTCCCCATCCCTAGAATGGATGAGATGTTGGATAAACTCGGACGATGCCAATATTTTACAACGATTGATCTAGCCAAAGGTTTTCACCAAATTCAAATGGATAAGAATTCCATCGCGAAAACAGCTTTTTCAACCAAACACGGACATTACGAATATACACGTATGCCCTTTGGTTTGAAAAATGCCCCTGCAACATTTCAGAGATGTATGAACAATCTTCTGGAAGATTTGATCTACAAGGACTGCCTAGTATACCTGGATGATATTATAATTTATTCCACTTCATTGGAGAAACACATTCTATCTCTAAGGAAAGTCTTTGGGAAACTCAGGGATACTAACTTAAAATTACAGCTAGACAAATGCGAGTTCATGAAAAAGGAAACCGAATTCCTGGGACACATTGTAACCACCAACGGCATCAAACCCAATCCAACTAAAACTAATGCCATCACAAATTTTCCATTACCTAAAACACCAAAATAAATAAAATCATTTTTGGGACTATGTGGGTTCTACCGCAAGTTCATTCCCAACTTTGCCAAGGTAGTAAACCTATGACCCTTAAACTAAAGAAAAGTGCAGTAATCGATACCAAAAGTAAAGACTACATTGAATCATTCGAAAGGTTAAAAGTTCTAATAACTTCAGACCCCATACTGATATATCCAGATTTCTCAAAGCCATTCTCTCTGTGCTATCTCAATTTCATAAAGCCATCTATTATGCCAGTAGAACATTAAATAAGCATGAGATTAATTACGCTACAATCGAGAAAGAATTGTTAGCTATCGTTTGGGCAACGAAATATTTCAGGTCATATTTATTCGGTAGACCATTTGAAATATTAAGTGATCATAAGCCTTTAGTATGGCTCGAAAAATTAAAAAGCGAAACTTGAAGTTACAAAGATGGAAAATAAAATTGAACGAATTCGATTACAAAATTAAATATCTTCCGGGCAAAGAAAACCATGTAGCCGACGCCCTTTCCCGCACAAAAATCGAAGAAGCCATGCTAGGTGAAGCGCAGATAGCGCAAACGCAACAGTCCACAGCGCGAGCAAAGATAATTTAAATTACATATCAATAACCGAAAGACCACTTAATTATTTCTCTAGACAGCTAGAACTAGAAAAAGGAAACAACGACACGACCAACGTAAGCCATTATTTTCAAAAGTTAAAAATCAAGATAATCTATACAGAAATGACAATTGAAGTCGCCAAAAAAATCATTAGGAATATTTGTGCACTAAGAACTTCCCTAATAACGAAGATTTTCTGATTTTCCAGAGGGCATACACTGAAATCATAAGCCCTAACAGTTTTACCAAATTACTAAGATGTACCAAAAAACTAATAGATATCCTAACATACGCCGAATTTAAAGACCTAATATTGGAAAGGCATAAAAAAGTTCTACACCCGGGAATAGAAAAAACCACTAACTGGTTTAAAGAATAATACTATTTCCCAGATAGCCAAAAATTAATCCAGAATATCATTA